>CM039138.1:25892698-26492698 GCA_022036555.1 Microstegium vimineum
ACAGCCCCCGGTCGCAGATCAAAACCAATCCAGCCCAAATCAAACTTCCCCAAACGGAGAAGGAAACGGAAGCCAATTAGAAAAGCGTGCTCTTTTTTCATCCTCTCGTGTGTGTGTGCGCGAGCGTGCGCCTCCCTCCCCCATCTCGCGATCCCAATTCGATCCGCTCGCCTGCTCTCCCGATCCCGCCCGTCCCCCGCGGCCGGGCAATTCGTCTGCCGCTGCTCGGATTCGTGCGGACCCGCCCTCAGATTCGCGGTCCCCGGCGCCCTCAAACCCTAGATCCGCCGCCGCTCGTCTCACCGCCGCCGCCATGTTCTGGCGCATGACCGGCCTCTCCGCGGCCTCGCCCGTGAGTCCCCCCTTCCTCTGCTCCTCATCACACCTCTGCTGCTTCTCTCAGGTTTGGAGCGTAGGCGCACGGCGCTGTGACTGAGAGCTGTGGCCTGTGGGTGTGGTTTTTTTTTTGGTTGTTTGCTTGTTTTGGATTGGTTCGGTGGATTGGATTCTGGATTCGGTTGTTGGGTAGTACTGCTCGCTTATTTTGAGTATTTCTCTTGGAGCTTCGTGCTGGAATTAGTGCACGAGTGCGCTGTGGCTGCGGGATGTGTGATTTTTGCGTTGATGAGTACGTCTATGCTGTTCATGTGGATTTGAGGGTGCCAGTGGGATCATAGCGTGTCTGCTGAAAGGAATGTTTTTGGTGCTGGTTGAGGGCGGGGCTGAAGCATCTGTGGGGATTTCATTTTATGGCAAAGAGGCGGCTTTGTTTTTTTTTTATGTTATATGCTGAACCCATTATCTTGCGGCATTCTGCTTTTATGAGCTTTTGATCTGGACAATTGTTTGTTATGCATAGGGCACTGCTGCTGCTTCTGCTGCAGAAAGGATTTGCATTTCATGCTGGAATAGTTTACCATTGCAATATGCCCTTCCCAATATTTTCCCTTTTTAGTTTTGTTCATGGGAATGTCCTGATTGGATTTACTGGGATTGAATTCTGTTTTGTTCACTTCATAGTCCCATAATATATATAGGGAGTAAAAATGATGTCACACCCGCCATTTTGTTTCAGTGCTAATTTTGTGTACACAAGCTTGCAACTTGATTTATATCCGAATTTATTTTATGAGGTGATTTTTGAACTCAATCACTCTCAAAGTGAATCATTCTTATTCTTTCAGTAGTCATCGCAAATAGCCTTTTACCACGGAGGCCTTGTCTTTTCTTCTTCCTCATTTATTATTATAAAGAGAGGTCCTTAACTAGTTAACTGTACTAACTTAGTGTTCTATTTTTTCCCACAGGTGGATACAATTCTGGACAAAGAAAATTTTACATTGGAAGAACTTCTTGATGAGGATGAAATTATTCAGGAGTGCAAAGCATTGAACTCGCGACTCATAAACTTGTAATTTTCTTATTGATTTCTGTGATATGAGTAGCATATTCAATCTACTGATGGAACTTACATTTGTATTTAATTTTTGTGTGAGCTATCTTATTATAACTTCACGTGTGCCTTCTGAGACATACAGGTGATTGGTTGTGGCGGCAAATGAAATGCCTATTAGAGAATAAATTATAATCAATAAGTATGCTTCTATGATATGATTGTGTTTTTTCTGCACTTATCGTTACTGCAAAGGTCCTCGCTCATATGCATGTGAAATTGTACTTCAGTTAACTCTATATTTGATTATTAGTACCGTTCTGTGTATTGTTTGTATTATCTGCAAAGAAGTATGCTTTTGTCTTTGGGCTAAAATGTGTTACTACCTCTACTCACTTTTACATGACATTTCAGACAACAAAAGAATACAGAAAACTGCATGCAGTTCAATCATTCTGTCTGAAACGTTATGTGCACACTGGTGGGAGTAGTTCATTATTACTGAACCTAGTGGACCACAACACATTTTATTGTTGGAGGATATTGCTGTATGCGTTATTATGAACTCTATCCGGTTTCCTTTTTTGAGTATTGCAACATGTTAGTGTTTAGTTAACCCAACAGTACTGGTTTCCCTGTATGTAACTTGAATTATTATACTGTTATGTGTAGCTTACGTGACAAGGCCCAGGTAGAACAGTTGCTTCGTTATGTTGTGGAAGAAGTTCCAGAGGATGCTGAAAGGAAGCGCTCTTTCAAGTATGACCATTGATCACTAGTGTTGTCATTTTATGTAAAACCCTGAAGTTCCCATTCATTCAAACTTCTCCTTGTAGGTTCCCTTTTATTGCTTGTGAAATATTTACTTGTGAAATCGATGTCATTTTGAGGACCCTTGTAGATGATGAAGAGGTTGGCATTCTCGTCATATATTTGCCCTTTAAAGTTTTTCCTTTGAAAATTTCTAGCTGTAGATTATTGCATTATAGCTTACTTTATTTTCATTTTCTCCCTGTATGTGTTGCAGCTAATGGACTTGCTTTTCTCATTTGTGAAACCTGATCATCCGCATGGTACATTATTGTCTGGTTACTTCAGTAAGGTAACTTAGTCAGTCTGAATCATTTTTTTTCTCAAATAACAAAGGACTGTGTGACATGATGTTAAGATAGAGGAAATGAACTGTACCAAGTGTACAAAGAACAGGAGAGATGCTATGCCCCCACCCCACAACACACACCCTACTCCATGGGTATAGAAAAACCAAGTCCCAGAAACAAAAACACTCGACTACAACCCTCTCAACCCACTAGATTATTAAAGGTCAGGGGTGAGTGACCTCATGAGGAACACCTGGAGGGCAGAAGCACCAGCTAGACACCAGATGCTGCACTTGTCAGCCACACTGTGAAAGAAAATCTGTTTTTTCTGAATCATCAGATGGTGTTAAGTCTTTTGGAGAAGCTTGTCATTTTGGGGGCTAGGCTCTAGTTTTATGCTGAAGCTGAATTCAGTTAAAATATATAATTATGTATTGTAGGTGGTAATATGTTTGATGCTGCGGAAGACTGCTCCACTTATGAGTTATGTTCAGGTATTCCTCGTATCCTTTTGTGAAAAGTATAATTTATTTTATGTATTTAAATATAAAGTCTTGCATCACACTTCTCCTCTCACGTTTTTATGTTCACATGGTTTGTTTAATTGCTAGTTTTTTTAACACTAGGTTTAGCTTTCACCCATACTGTTACCTGTAGGAAATCTGCTTAAGCAAAATTGTGGTACACTGATACCCTTTTGTCTACAAGCTAATAGTTTCTGTTGAACTCAACATTCAAATGGATTTTTGGGACCTTTATTATTGCTTTTTATAGGGGCATCCAGAGATAGTTGTCCAGCTTGTTGACCTGATTGGCATCACATCGATAATGGAGGTAAGTTTACCATGAATTACTTTTAATTAATGAATTGCTGGGTGCATTTGGTTGATGCTGTCCCCTGAATTCTTTAGGTGCTGATACGACTGATTGGTGCTGATGAGGCCATATATTCAAACTATGGTGATACATTGCAGTGGTTAGAAAATACAGATGTCCTTGAAATGATTGCAGATAAGTTTAGCTCATCGGTAAGTTAAAAAAGCTCTAATGCACAGGAATATATTTAGGACACAAGCGATGGTGACATCGTTTGTCAGGAAATTGGCAGCATAAATTCCTATTATATATATATATATATATATATAGATATATAGATATATAGATAGATAGATAGATAGATTTACTGATCTGCTCAGAAACAAAAACTTAGCATCCATTTGAAATGTTTTGACCTCTATGACAGGGATAGCCATGACCATCTCAATTATACAACAAGTAACAGGGAAACCACCTGCATAACACTAAACATATTGAAAACTGGAAAATAGAGTTCTTTAACCCTCCAAACATCTAAAAGTTATGAAACCTTCATTCCTAATCTAGTTTTACTGGAATTGCTTTGGCTATGCACTATATGGTTTAGTGCCTAATCATAGATAGGTAGGCTAGGCTCTTATCAGGTATTAGGTGGCAGGGGGTGCTTGGGTGATTGTTTTTTTAAGTTGTAACAGTTTTTGTAGGTTGCTTTTCCTTGTAGGAATACACTATGCGTTGACTTGGACACCCAACTAAAATGAATACTCCCTCCTTCCCGGAATGATAAGCATATTTTGTACAGGGAAAAGACAAATTTATAACCTTGACCAAGAATTATTCAAATTATGTACAAGTTTAGGACAGAACTTGCATCAATAGATTTGTTTTATGAACCTGCATCAATAGATTTCTATTATGAGAAATTAAGGGTCAAAATCTATTTTGCATTACTTTTCCCTTATCAAAATATGCTTATTGTTTTGGGACGGAGATTGAAAGCCCATTCCATGAACAGTCATCTCTTCCTAGTCTCCTCTGTTACTATATTTCCCGAATGCACCTTGCAGCTAAGTCATAAACTGTTGTCATTTCTTCTCAAATTGATAGTCTCCCTGTCCATTTGACTCTCCCCATCAAATTGCACACATATCCAGATATCCTTAATCACTGCTGATAGCTTGATTCAGTTACCGCTGCAACCAATTTTGGCATATTTTAACCTTGAAGCACGCACGACACATTGTTGATTCTGAATGCACTATTTCTGCTTGACCATTCTTTTCACTGTTTCATTCAATTCAACCTGACCACCTACTGATGCTGGCTCAGAGGAGCTGAGGTGTTTAGATTAGAGAAGTTACTACTTGTATAGCTCCAAAGGTTAGTGTTGGGCTGGCCTGCCATGATGGCCAATGTGTTTAATTCTCCCAGCTGAGGTAAAATAAAGGTGGAGTGGTAAAAGAGGGGTTTTCTTTTTGTTTCCCTATAAGAAAAATGAAATGCCTTAGTACACAATTAAGCATGTGAGCCAATTAGGATGGTACGTTAGCAGCAAAACCAAGTGGTAGTGTCAGGGGGTTATTTGTACTGGAATTTTATTTTTGGAAGATTTTTCTAATTCTGGAATACACACTTTTTGAAGATTATTAAATACCATCTTTGATAGTTGAGGATGAAAATTAGATTTTTATGACATTTGACAGGGTTATACATACTTTCTCCTCCCATAAATTATAGTGTTAACACTATTACTGCCCAAGTGCATTCTATTTATTGTAAGAAAGATCGTGGTAGAAATGTTTCCTAGCAGAAAAGTTCATGTATATTATTGCCAAGCAGGATTCTCCTGAAGTGCATGCCAATGCTGCGGAAATTCTATGTGCAGTTACTCGGTGTGCACCTCCATCTCTTGCTGCGAAAATATGCAGTCCAAGGTATTCTAAGCACTAATTCATTCTACTGTCACAAGTTACTTATTTGGGATTTTTTTTGTCAAGAAACAATGTACATATCTTGTGTAGTGTACAGTATGCTCCATGAGTTATAAAGAGTTCTAAATTGCAGTAACTATATGTATCTGTAGAAACCTCACCCCATACAAGTGGGCATTTCAATGTTTGATTCCCTTCTCATGACTTGAGTCTTTTTTTTGTTATATGTTCTATGAAAATTACAGTTTTGTTGGGAGGTTGTTCCATCATGCTCTTGAAGAATCAAGACCCAAATCTGTTCTGGTTCATTCACTGTCAGTGTGCATATCTTTGCTGGATCCGAAAAGACTAGCATCAGCTTCATATCAAGCATTCAGAAGCAACTTAAGTCATGGGGCATTGGTCACGGCCAGTCCAGAGACAGTTGATGGTATGCTTGAGAGTCTAGGTGAGTGTTGGATATTTCATGCATATTTATTTGGTTTGGAACATCTTTCTTCATAATCTGTAGGCCTTTAGAAATCATATGCTATGCTTCGTAATTTATGCTTCATAATTTCTGGTCTTGGAAATATATGCTGGACACTGTTTCATATTCTATATTCGTTGATTTATTGGTATGACTGACATAAGTTTTTAGGCAACTTGCTGAAGCTATTGGACACTTCGGCTGCTGAAAGCGTGTTGCCAACAACTTATGGATGTTTGCGCCCACCTCTTGGAAAACATCGTCTGAAGGTACAAGATGATGCACTGCCCTTTTACAATTAACCATGGACTTCAGTGACCAAATCTTAAAACTCTTTGTTTCTCATACGAACATTTTTATGTGTTACATATATTCAGTTTTATTTTTACTCGTCTATGCTCACCATAGTTTTGCTAAAGTTTCTACTTTTTCTGGACATTATTGTGGTGTGAGATGTTGGGTTGTTTCTGCTTTTTAGTAGCTTTGGTAAGAAAAAAAATGAGCTTGAGTGCTATTGTGAGATTTAATAATTTATAGGTGAGAAGGCTGACCAGGCATGCATGATATCACTTTGTTTACTTGCCCTGTGCCCAAGAATTCTTAAATATAGATTTCCTTTTTATTTATGTTTTTTGTGCCTTTTAACTACAGAAAGTGCTTTGAGTATTGAGTGGTTCTTCAAGAAAAGCAGTACTGCAAATATTCAATTCTGATAGGATTACGGATCCTACCAGATGTTCGACGGAGATTGTAGGGGTGAGGGGCTGGTCGTCGAGGCTGGCGACGGTCAAATAGATCCGTGGTTAGGGCGCGGGGAACGAGGTCTATGGTTTCGGGAAACTCCCGGCTCCCTAAATGAAGCCGAGCAATAATAGATTGCTTCTGCTTAATTATTCCGCAACCAATGTTACAAATATATAGACTATGAGATCCTAATTTAGGAAAATAACTAAACTACTAACGGGCCTGGTGCTGAGCCCGACATAACATCTCTCCCCACCTGGAGAAACAACTCGTCCTCGAGCTGTACTGGAACACTGCACTGGTGGCTGCGGGTGCATGGCTCTTCACAATTGTAACAAAGCCCTTGCGACGGCACTCCAACAGCTCCTCCGGTGTGAGACAACGAAACGAGGGAGCTAGAGCGGATATTGGCGCCGGAATAGCCAGTGTAGCGCCTGTAGTCACTGAGGGACCTGCAACCGGGTGGCGCGGCGTTGGCAGACCCAGACGTGGAAGGGAAGCGCCATGAACGAGTGTCGACCCGGACGTGGAAGGGAAGGCGACACGAACGAGTCAGCGGGCGCTCAAAGGCCCGAGTAAGGTGCATAGTTGTTTGAAGGTCCGAAGGCTCACGCAGCTTGACATCCACCTTGATGTGTTCAGGAAGACCACCAACAAACAGGTCCGCCTTTTGGGGGCTGACAGATTGTGGACGTGGCACAAGATGGCGATGAAGCGGTCGGAGTAGTCCTGGACCGGCCGTTGACAGGAAGGGGAGCCAACCAAGCTCGGTCAGTTGAGAGCCACGAATCGTGGGTCCGAAAAGAAGATTGCAGAGCTCCTTGAAGCGTTCCCATGGCGGCATGCCCTCGTCCTGCTCGAGGGCGTAGTACCAGGTCTGGGCCGCCCCTCGGAGATGATAGGAGGTGAGCCAGGTACTGTCAGAGGCGAGCGTGCACTAACCCCGAAAGAACGGGTCACACTAGTTGAGCCAATTCAAGGGGTCAACGGAGCCGTCGTAAGTGGCGAACTCCAACTTGTAGAACTTGGGCGGTGGCGGGTCCTGTGCGGCAACTGAAGGCGTCGCGCCCATGCTGTCCAACGAGGGTGGTACGGTGGAAAGCGTCAGCATCAGACTGCCGCTGTGGAATAGGGGATCGTCCACCCCGCTGTAGAGGACGCCCGAGGCTGGAACGCCGTCATGTGCCATGATAGCCCTGGTGGTCAGGAGCGGCGGCAGGTACGGCTGGTTGTTGGTTGCCGTGGAGATGGGTTTCGTTGAACCCGTGAGCCAAGCTGGGAGCGGCGAAGGCGACAACGGGAACATGATCTGCTGGATGGGGACGCCCTAGGACGGTGGCGGCGCGGCCTGGAACGAGGTCGTCGCCTTCCCGTCGTGGGGCATCCTGTTACGGTGCCGCAGTCGTGGCCAATGGTGGCGGTGGCAGGAGCTGCTGTTGTGGTGGTGGAGGGGGTTGGGACAGGGTTGCGGCGGGTGCGCATAGGGCCCGAGGAGGAAGGCCCTGATGCCTGCCAATTCTAGGATTGCCGCTGTCATCTGCTTTGGGGTGAGGACGAGGACAACGGAGGACGACACTCCTGGGGCCAAGGGTGCGATCGCCCCTGAGGACGCCGGCGCGCCTAATGCATGGGGCAACAGCGCGCTTGAGGGAGTTGTGGGTGGGGTTGAAGTTGGAGGAGAGCTGGACATGATCGAACCAACAGATACCAAATTGATAGGATTACGGATCCTACCGGATGTCTGACGGAGATTGTAGGGGTGAGGGGCTGCTCGTCGAGGCCGCCGCCGATCTAATAGCTCCGTGGTTAGAGCGCGGGGAATGAGGGATAGGGTTTTGGGAAACTCCCGGCTCCCTAAAGGAAGCCAAGCAATAATAGATTGCTTCTGCTTAATTATTCCTCAACCAATGTTACAAATATATAGCCTATGAGATCCTAATTTAGGAAAATAACTAAACTATTTTAAGGAAATATATAAATAAATAATCAGCCCACTAAAGGGCCTGGTGCTGAGCCCGACATAACAGATTCATTCCTATCCGATCCACCTCCCTTATCCTATGTATTCTTTCCTAAGCCTTGAGTAGTTGAACACTAAAAGGAAGAAAAGGATCCTTGTGCATCTCTATAACACAACTTTATACTCTACGGTATCAAGAATAGTCCATTAAGCACCTTCATGGAGGCTGCTGGTGATGTGGCTCCACATTGCAGCTCAGTACCTGGATTTCATTGCACTGCAGGCTGAGGTGATGGACAATGTGTTAATGTGTCAACTAAGATCATTTAGGTATGGTGCTGTCATCTAGCTCAGGTGCTAGATTTTGGCCACCTGGCTCAACCTAATGGTGCTTCTGGGAAGATTGAGGCTGTTTTAGCATTTGCTTGTCTAGATTGCTAAGCAAACATACACCAAGCGCATCTCATCAGTGTATTGAGTCCTGACCATGGATATGGGTGCCTGGACATTGACAAAAAACGGCCCATATAGAGAACCTATCCATGGCTAAACCTGATAATGTATTTGGATCATCCAAAATCCAAATGGACTCAACCCGTGTTGGATTTAATTGGATGGATGCTATTCGGATCCAGATATCCATTGCCACAAGACTCAAAGCAACCCGATGCATTTGGACACCACCAGCAGCCTCCGGCGGCCGGCGTATCACGAGTTCATCACTTTATTAGACCGGCACACCTTTACACTATGCCTTTTTAATCCCTTCTGCCCTCCGCTTCTTGTTGCTAAAATGTCTGTGATTCGATTCATGGGCTAACCCTAGAAGGGTAGCAATATAGTGTAGGCATACATGGGCCTCATGGGTCTATACACACACATTCCAACACCCCCCCCCCCCCCCCCCCCCCCCCCCGCAGTCTCAACTACCGGCGCAGCGGAGTTGCAAACTGGACAAGAAAGAAACAAGGGCACACACACGAGCCCCCCACAGACGCAACTAGCCACTAGTGATGTTGAGGCTGGAGCGAAACTCGAAGAAGGTGGAGGACGGGAGACCCTTGGTGAAGATGTCGACAAATTGCGAGGTGGTCGGGACATGGAGAACCCGAACATCGCCGATAGCGACCCGATCCCGAACAAAGTGGAGGTCGATCTCCACATGCTTGGTCCGCTGGTGCTGCACAGGGTTGGTGGAGAGGTAGACCGCGCTGACGTTGTCGCAGTAGACAAGCGTGCTCCGAGAGAGGGGGCTGTGGAGCTCAGCAAGAAGCTGTCGGAGCCAAGAAGCCTCAGCCACGCTGTTAGCCACAGCGCGGTACTCCGCCTCGGCACTGGAACGGGAGACCACTGGCTGGCGCTTGGACGACCAAGACACCAAGTTGCCGCCTAGGAAGACGGCGTAGCCCGAAGTGGAGCGCCGAGTGTCTGGACACCCGGCCTAGTCGGCGTCTGTGTAGACCACGAGCTCGGAGGAGGAGGACCGGTGGAGTAGAAGGCCGTAGTCGACTGTGCCGCGGAGGTAGCGGAGGAGCTGCTTGAGAGCAGTGAGGTGTGGCTCACGTGGATCATGCATGTGGAGACATATCTGCTGGACTGCATAGGTGATGTCCGGCCTGGTGAAGGTGAGGTACTGAAGAGCACCGGCAAGGCTCCGGTAAGCAGTGGGGTCAGTCACTGGGGTGCCCTCGGCCTCTGACAGCTTGGCCTGAGTGTCAACTGGAGTGGAGCAGGGCTTGCAGTCAGTCATCCCAGCGCGCTCCAGGATGTCAAGAGTGTACTGGCGCTGGTGAAGGAGTCTGGCGGGACGAGGCTCAACTGTGACCCCGAGGAAGTGATGCAACACACCCAGATCCTTCATAGCAAACTCCTGCTGGAGAGAGGTGATGATGTGCTGGAGGAGAGACGGACTTGAGGCGGTCAGCACAATGTCATCAACATATAGCAGCAGATAGGCAGTCTCATCTCCATGGCGATAGATAAACAGAGACGTATCTGACTTGGCCTCCACAAAACCAAGTGTCAACAGGAAGGTAGCAAACCGAGAATACCAAGCCCGAGGCGCCTGCTTGAGGCCGTAGAGGGACTTGTTGAGCCGGCAGACCATATCAGGACGAGAAGACTCAACGAAACCCGCTGACTGACTGCAGTAGACTGTCTCAGTCAGATGACCATGCAGAAAGGCATTCTTGACATCCAGCTGGTGCACAGGCCAGGAGCGAGAGAGAGCCAGGGAGAGAACCGTGCGGACGGTAGCCGACTTCACCACTGGACTGAACGTCTCGTCGTAGTCGACTCCAGGGCGCTGAGTGAAGCCCCGGAGAACCCATCGAGCCTTGTACCGCTCGAGGGTACCATCAGCCCGCCGCTTGTGTGTCCAGATCCACTTGCCTGTGACCACATTGGAGCCCGGTGGACGAGGCACCAGATCCCACGCCTGGTTGGCGAGGAGGGCCCCGTACTCCTCTTCCATCGCGTGACGCCAGTGAGGGTCCAACAAGGCGTCACGAACGGAAGAGGGTATCGAAGAGACCCGCGGCTCACCGGGCATCGCCGCAAGAGCCCGGGGCGGCAAGGTCCCAGCCGCGTGCCGCGTCACCATGGGGTGAACATGACGCGGGTGGCAGTGCAGAAGAGGCGGGTGGTACACGGACGACACGTCGGGTGCAGGCGGAGGTGGCGGCGTAGGGGTCGCCGACGGAGAAGATGCCACCGGTGGAGGCCGAGGCGGTGACACCGGCGAGGCGGCCGGCTCCGGGTGCACGGGAGACGGCCGCGGGCGGCGTTGGTAGACACGCCCGAACCGCGCAGGTGGTGGCGGAACCGCCGAAGCAGCGGGGTCAAAGTCGACGGCCCCGCATCGGTCGCAGGGCAAGCACCAGAGAGCGTCGGTCCCAGCAGGGACGACGTAGGTGGAGCGGCAGGGCGGGGTGACGGAGTAGCCGCGAGGGCTGTCGAAGAGGACGAGGACCCCAGTGCGGAAAGGGACCCAGGCTGGATGCCCTGAGTGATCTCCTCCAGGCAAAGGTCGTCACGGACCTGCAGGAAGGAGGGGAAGGGCTTTTGACGGGCGATCCACGTGCGGAGGTGGGCATAGCGCTCGTTGAGGCCGCGAAGGACGTTGAGGACCAGGTTCCGGTCCTCCACGGCCCAGCCAAGGTCACCAAGAGCGTCGGCCATGGTCTTCATCTTCCGGCAGTAGTCACGGACGGAGAGGTCACCCTGGACGAAGGTACGGAAGGCCGCGTCGAGCCGCAAGGCCCGGGCCTCGGCATTGCCCAAGAACTGACCCTCAAGGGCCAGCCAGGCACTTCGAGCCGTGCTCTCAGGGACGCCGCGGACGAGGTCGTAGAGGTCGAGGGAGACAGTCCCGAGGATCCAAGACAGAACGATGCTGTCGAGGCGCAGCCATGTCGCGGTTCGAGCCGCGGGAGGAGCGTCGGTGAGGACGTGGTCGTCGAGGGTGTAGCGGCGAAGGATGAGGAGCACCAGGTCCTTCCAGCGGGCGTAAGAGACCGACTCGGAATCGAGGACGACGGGCACCAGGTTCCGGATGTTCTGGACAGCGCCTGCCTGGTAGTGCAGCTGGGCGACCTGTGAGTCGGCCGGGTCGGTCCAGAAGACCATGGCAGGGGACAGACGAGGAGCGGTCCAGCCCGAGGTGGCGCTGGTGTCGTGGTACGTAGGCTGGCCGAGCAGCTGCTCCGCCTCGGCGATCTGGCGAGCCAGGAGGTCAGCCTGATCCCGCTCCCGCACCCAGGCCTAGGCAGTCGCGTGCAAGCGAGCCTGGCTTTCTGCAGCGGCAGCGCGGGCGGTGACGAGAGCCGCGGTGAGAGTCAAGGTGGGTGGAGGCGGGGCGGGGAAAGAAGAGGCCCCTGCCCCGGCGGCCCCCTGGAGCAGTCCGGCTGTAGTAGTGAAGGGCAGAGGAGGGGGCGGGACAGGGTAGACAGAAGCCCCTGCCCCGAGGCCTTGCTGGAGCAGTCCGGCTGGAGGTGTGGGCATGCTCGCCGGTGACATCCCGAGACCACCGGCGGCGGCGGCCAGGAGGCCGGCATCCGATGCTCCAAGTGCGGCAGGAGTGAGGTTAGGCGCGGGTGGAAGGATGGCGTCCGCAGCCGTGTCCTCGGCAGCCCCCTGGCCCTCGCCCGCGACGAGCAGGGTCACAGTCGCGCGGCCCCCGGACAGTGGCGCTTCGGCGCCCGGCAGATCCGCGCCGTCCCTGGGCGAAGTCGCGCCGGCCCCAGGACGCACCGCTCCCGCCCCCGTCGAAGCAGAGGAGCCAGCCATGGTGGTGACTTGCGCCCATGTGTTGGGGAGGGGCGGGAAGGTGTGGAAGTAGGGGGAGGAGGAGGAGGAGGGGGAGAGCCCGGCCATGGTGGTGGCGGCGGCCGGCAGCCCGGCGGCAGCACCTGCTCCTGGTGGCGGCGGCTGGCTGGAGGAGAGGGAGGGAGGGGAGAGGAAAAGCTAACCCTAGCTTGATACCATGCTAAAATGTCTGATTCGATTCATGGGCTAACCCTAGAAGGGTAGCAATATAGTGTAGGCATACATGGGCCTATACACACACATTCCAACACTTGTTCCCCCACCCCACCCCACCCCACAGCCACACTTGATACTTGCGCTCCCTCAATTTGGTCCAGCGGCCATGGCGGAGGAGCAATAGCAGAGGTGACAGGAGCACCACCTGTGCGCCAGTAGCTGCAGCTTCTTTGGCAACCCCAACATGCTGAACCTCCACTGCAAGTGCTATTCTGACCTGAACAAGCAGCAGCCAGCAGGTGTGGTGCCGGAACATCCTGCCTGTCAACCTTCCAGCCTTCCTCTTCGGTGGGTGTGGTAGTCGCGGGCGCAGCTGGGGGCGTGGTCTCTCCCAAGCTCAAGCCTTTGGTGACAGAATCTGCAGGCTCCCAAGGCGAGCATGTGCTGGCAGCTGCCGGAAAGCTCATGTGCCTTACGGGGTTCACATGCCATTGCAGTGCCACCTTCTGCGGCGTGCACGCATGTGCCTTTGGCAAGACCTCTCTAGCCATGACGCCATCGCATGGCCAACTCTGTTGATAATTGGATTGATGTGGTAATGTACTGGATTGTATTGGATGTTCTGCAAATGCTAGTGGATTGGATGGGCGTCACTTTAGATGGACTCCTTTTGATTGGGGTCCATCCATGGCATACATGTGTGTTTTGTTAGCATCAAGTGCAATTCTGTCTTCCGCTAGATGACACTTTAAATTTTATTGGTTTTCATTTTGTCAATCTTATTGCCCCTGCCATTTTTCTTGTTCATTTTGTGCTAAGCTGGATTTAATCTTGTATTTTTTTTTCAGATTGTAGAATTTATCTCTGTGCTGCTTACAATTGGAAGTGAAACTGCTGAAAAAGAGCTAATAAGGCAGTCAGCAATAAAGCGTTCGATTGATTTGTTCTTTGAGTAAGTGTGGATATTATTTTTTGGAACACTTTTGTTTCTCTGGTCAAAAGCCCCCTTTTTATATTTTTTTTGTAACACAGGTATCCATATAACAACTTTTTGCACCATCATGTCGAGAATATAATTGTTTCTTGCCTGGAGGGTAAAAGACCTGAAGTTGTTGAGCATGTTCTTAATGAATGTGATATTGTTGGTAAAATTCTTGTTTCAGAAAGGCTTTCATCTTTGTCGACTGAGTCTAATGGGGTAAGTTATGAATACACTGTAACCTTTTTTTACTTTATCCTAGAGATCTAATTCCTATTTCATCTTCTTGTGTGTCTTCTTATGCTCAGCCTACTGTTCCCTCTGAAGGGAAAACCCCTCAAAAAATTGGAAATGTTGGTCACATGACAAGAATAGCCAATAAGCTTATTCAGTTGGGGAACAGTAACAACACAATCCAAGCTCACTTACAGGTTAGCTTTCCTTTGACAAATCTTTTGGCTTATGGGTGTCTAGTAAGTTTTCTGCTGACTATTGTGTTTGATTATTTCTTTTGTTTTAATAGGAAAATAATGAGTGGGTTGAATGGCAAACAAATGTGCTGGTCAAACGCAATGAAGTGGAGAATGTTTATCATTGGGCTTGTGGGTACGTTCTGTTTTCTTCTATCTTATATCTGCTATCGATTGCTTTCGCTTGGTCTAAACATTGCCACACTTGCTTTGCTATGACAGGCGCCCGACATCGTTACATGACCGTGGTAGGGACAGTGATGATGATGACTTCCGGGACAGGGATTACGATGTGGCAGCTCTTGCTAATAACTTAAGTCAGGCATTTCGTTATGGTATATACAGCAACGACGACATTGAAGAGGTGATAGCTTTTAGAGTAAATAGCTTGTTGCTACTAACATACGTATTTCCTAGCACCTATTTTTTAATGTTTGACATTGTCCTGAGGCAAATAGATTGTTTCCCCTGTATCATATATAAAGAAGGCAAGAGATGATTTGATTTTGTTTTTCGGGCACAATGTATGATGATGCTAACTATTTCATGTTTGCTTTTGTAATTTTCTTGTAAATGTAGACATTCTAGAGTACTGCTACATAATAGTGATACATATTGGTTTTGTCAATGCAGGCACAAGGATCACTTGAACGAGATGATGAGGTAATACTTGAGGGCAAACTATGTTCTCCTTATTGCTATCCTGCTCATTTTAGTTGTAACATGCAATGTGATAGCTGCACTTTCCTGAATATGAAAGATTACTATGCAATCAGCTTTTTATGGAGAAAGGAGAAACATTATTAACCTGTTCTTTTTGGGAGAATTTGACCGTTTTGGATAGTGCAATAAATATGAACCATATTATTTTTGCTAATGTAGAAAATTGTTGAAGTTCTCCCATATCTTAGTGGACTGTTTACCTTCATTCTGTTTCAGGATGTGTATTTTGATGATGAATCAGCTGAGGTGGTAATATCTTCTTTGCGTCTGGGAGATGACCAGGACGGGTAATTTACTATCTTGAAATGTTCTGTCACCCTTAGTTTTTATGTGATGGCTGATAGATTATGCATCTATGTGTTTATAAGCAGCTCCCTCTTTACAAATTCAAACTGGTTCACATTTGATGGAGATAGAGGCATTGATGACCGTTCATCTGACTCTGTTCCTTCATCATCCCCCAATTCTGAGGAGACTTCACTAGAGACCGAGGAAGCTGATGATAGTAAAGTCATTGGCACTGAGGATGAAATGGAAACAGTATATCTTGGAAATGGTAGTGCCGAGGAGGTAAAAGATGTAGCAGAATGTACTGAACAGCCAAATTGTTGTACTGAGGATGAGCGATTGAAAAATACAGAGGGGATTGAACGGCATCCAGATGCTTCAAATAATGACACCGACATATGTGCAAACGAGGCTGTCTCTGCTGCAGCAGAATCTTCAGCCCCATTAGTTGAGATAGTGGCTGAGAAAACAGTAGATGAACCATTAGAGGCAGAAAGAACAGTGGATGAACCGGCAGAATCATCTTTGGACAGTTCTGTCTCTGTATCTTTGCCAGCTTCTGTTAATGGTAGTGAGCCTGCCAACTCGGAAGTATCTTCTGAACAAGTTGCCCATGACACTGATGTGCATCAACCAGTCAATGAAGCTCCTGCCGATGATGTTGATGCAAAGAAAACTGATGCAGCCATAGCAAGCGAGTGAATTGGCAAAATGTTGGACTGAGCTGATCAGAGCAATTACTTGTGAACTGAAAACTCTGTATAGTGTAGCCTGGGCATTGATCTTGCTTCATTTGTGCTCAGCTGCCACAAGATAGTCTGAAGCAAACTGCTGTACAATAAGCAAGTGATTGTTCTGCCATCAACCGTGGCATATCACTGTACAAATGAGCACCATTGACTAACGCACGTAAGTCGCCTTGTCTGAAACGTGTCATTTTCTTTGAAATTCACCCTCCAGTTCATGTGCTTGGGTGGCGGTCTTCATGGCATGGTATATGATACCTGAAAGAACATTCTTTGGGTGGCAACTGGTTTTGGCTACTTAGTCTTGTGCTGCTTTAGGTTAACTTTGGGACTGTAATATGAGATTTGATGTTATTTCTAGTCTAGCAATTGTTGTAATTTTTTCGGACACTACATGTGTCAGTTCGAATTGAACATGTTAATTTTTTTATAAAGATTCGTTACTGTATTTGAAGACTCATCTTGATCGACATTTCATCTCCAACCCCGTGTCCTCTTATCTCTCGTCATTTATTCTAGTTAATCGTGAGTGCGTGGCCGAATTTGCTTGTATTTTGATTTTTAAATTTGAAAACATTTTTATTGTCGCAGACTTTTGGGCCTTTGGCACCATTTTATCTTTGAAAAAGATGGCAAGAATTTAGTCTTTTCAATTAAAAGAGGAAAGACAGAGTACAAACAGCAAGGATCATAGGTTTTTAGGGAGCCAAGACGTCCAAAAGAAATGGTTCGTGCCCTGAAACCTTATAGAAGGAAAATCAGCGAACCACAAGAAGAACAAGTTGGTCTACTCCGCAGCAGCAAACGGCTCTTGCGTAGGTCGATATCTGTGTCTTTTTAGGGCCACTTGCCGTGTCGTTTTGAAGTTGCTTTTAAGGCAACATCGACAAACGGTTTCTTTCCCTTAAGCTCTAATTTGGAAAGTGCAATTGCTCTGGAATTCTGGATTTTCCTTGGATTTATAATCTTTGAAGATATTATTTTAATTATCATCTTAGCTCTTAGCTCTTAGTGAGAGATTTCCATCCCTCAGTTTTGACAACCCCCCCCCCCTCCCCCCCCCCCCCCCCCCCCCGAGTCATCAAAGTGTTCATTCTCCTGGCAACATCATGCTGGACTAGTTCCACATCAAAGTGTTCCTGAGACAAAACTTGGTTCCAAACTATTTGGCAAAATGGTAAAGCAAATATAAGTGCAGCACAATTTTCCTGACGTATCCATTCTCTTAGTTCTAGGATATCTGCTTTGAGTATTTTCCTTTGTATGAGTGGAAGTAAAAATTTTGCATTAGGCTTTTGTGTGTGCTTTCAAAATTAGGCCATATCGCTACAGTATGTTGTGTAGAGAACCTCTGTCAGCTGTCCACTTTGAAAGGATCAAGATGCCTAGGGGGCGATTGAGTTTCTCTAAAAAATCTTGCAATAATCAAGTCCTTAAACATAGCCATATCACCCCTTGTGCCTAAAAGTGTAGTGTAGTTTAGAAAAACTATCGCACAAAAGTTTTGCCGAGGTATCGAGAAGTCGACACTCTCCCTTGTCCTAATTGGAGCACTCGCCAAGGGTATCTGAAAGCTCATGTTTGGTTTTGTGTAATTGATGAAACCTATGTTACTCTCCTATTATCTCTAAGTGATGACATGGAATAAGTCGGTACACTTCTAGTGGTGGAGTTAAAATGTACAAGGTGATGGATCAAGTGCTCCAACTCGAAAAGAAGAAAGAAAGAAACAAAAGGAGGATCAAGGCAACGGTATTATACCATAGGATATTTTGTTTCTGACTCTCAAGACACCATAGAGGGTGTGATTGTATTTAGGTGGGATAGTCGTACTATTAAGAGGGGGGAAATGCTTAGTAATTCGGTTATCAAGTGCCACTAGATGATCTAAATATGTTACATATGCATTAGACCTAGTGTGAGAGCTAATCATGTGATGGGAGATTGAGAACACACCAACACATATACACATAGTAGTGATCAAATGGTGTTAGTGTATGAGCTTAACATGAAATGAACCCTAGTTAGTGGGCTTACATTGAGACTGAGCTGAAGTTGGTTGATGTTTGATAGTAGAAGATGTTTGAGGTGCAAGCGGGAGCTTTGGTCTCTTGAATAAGCGTTCACCAAGGCACCGCGGTGGCTAACCCTAGGTTTTGTCTGACTGCTGAGTGAGCACCGAACACTGAGTGTGTCTGGTGATTGAGCACCGGACACTTCAATGTTACACCAGACACGTCCGATGTGGTTAGGACCTCTATGGATCCTTACTGGAAACCACCAGACATTGGGCACCAGACACGACGCTAGAGGTGGTCGTGCGTCTGGTGATTGAGTTTGGTGATTGAGTGAAATTGTGCATGTTAAGTGCACCAGACGCTGAGTGTGTCCAATGAAGTGTCACCGAACGCGTCCGTTGTGGTTTTGACATCTCTGAATGCTTACTGGATCATCACCGGACACTGGGGCATTGTGAGTCCGATGCTTCACTGGATGCGTCTGGTGCTTGTACAAAGAGTGTTAAAGCGAGGAGAAATCATGCGGTAACGGACGAATTCAAACGGCTAGCATTGAAGTGTGTTCGGTGTAACATTGAAGTGTGTTCTGTGCACACGCAAAGAGATAAAATAAATAAGGGTGTTGCTATTTTTAAAATTTCATTTTGTTCGGGCGATAGATCTCAACCGTTGGATGGGGATCCAACGGCCTCAGCCCTTTCTTCTTCCTCACGCACGCAGCCTCATCTCCTTCTTCTTGTCAAGCACGCCTATATTAAAATTTGAAGGAACCTGAAAAGGAGGACAAAAACATCACTCAAAGAGTCAGACCCATGAATCCATGATCCATATGACTAGTTACTCAATCAGGAGACCATTTGATTCATTTTTTTAAAATCAAACATGTTGCGAGGGTCCAAATAAATCTGAAGCCGAAGTCATCCATCGAAGTGCAGAAGAACTGCTAGCTAAATCGAGACATGAACTGGGAACTGTGCACTCAGTTAGCAAAACTATGCCGCAACACAAAACTTATAGCAGCACTCTTGATGATATGAACATTTTCTGGGAAAAAAAAGGGTGATCTCAATGCATCATCAGAGGCAATTGCATCACTGATTATGCCAAACTAATAGCAATCATGCCATACATGTGCAAGTTCAGGTTGTACAAACATTTGGTTTCAAAAAGAAAGGGGGAGAAAAGGAGAGTGACCCGCAGTGTTTGAGAACTTTCATGTTGTTGGGTCTGCTGTCTGCAGCACATTTAGGACATGTAATCTACATACTCCGTACAAGTCAATAATGAGGGTTATCTACTTATCTGTACATTCAAGGTTCACCTTTGAATTTTAACTGAAAAGCGACGAGTGACAGGAGAAAAAGGAAAGGGAACAAAAATGTTTATATATCATAATTTTACTCTTTAAGACAATTAAATGATATTTAAACTCTACAGATTATTGTTATTAGGGCATCCGCAATGGTAATAGCTAGTACTAACTATTTAGTCAGCTGATGTGGAGGTGAGAGACAATAAAAGATACTAATATATACTACTGGACCCACATGCTCATCTCACAAGGTCTTGGACTACGTGAAATAGATAGGTTATTTGCTTGTAGCTAGTGACTACTCTCTCTCCTACTTTTTGCTTGTCATGTCACATCTAGATAGCCAAATAGTTAATCATTGCGGACGCCCTAATGCTGAGTGTGTGCCCTGTAATATGGAATGACCCAGTGATGTTTTTCTCTTGCCATTTCTCTTTCAAAAAAATGAAACCCAAATTCAACCCCGGATCCATGTGGGATTTGGAATTAAGAAAAAAAAAAAAAAACAAAACTCCAACTTCTAGAATCAAATATGTACCCAAGTAGACATCAGATCCAAGTGGATTTGAAATCAAGCTAGAATTAAAACCAAAAACACATCCCCTATCAGCTATACCAGCCTTGCTCTTGGGCGCACCAGCATCACAACACTGCCATATCAGGAATCACCACTACTTCCTTTGATCAATTCTGTCCTGTTTTGCCAGCCATGACAATAGATGTATACTGAAACAATAAAAGCCATATAAGCATTTTAGTTGTATGGTAAGCATTTTAACGCTCATGTGTATTTTTGTTGCATAAGAGTGATGAGACATAAATTATGCAAATGTCACGTTATTAGGATGCCCAAACATCACTTGGCTCAGAGCTGCATGTACAGCTTAACAGCTAGTACAATTCAACCTGGAAAACAACCACAAGACAATGGCATTCTGGATACACTCAGAATCCAATAACAACAGTTGATGAAAATGTCCTGGAATGCTTTGATTCTTTCTGTCATTGGGACTGAGACATCAAAGACCGAACGTGCTGATGGTGATGGATGTAGGAACAAAAACGCATGTAACTAATTAATAAACAGCCAGTTAGCTGATAGGAGTGCATCAAGAGGAAGAGACATAGCAGTAATAAACAATCACAGCTGAAGGTTGGCCAGAATGCACATTTCATGATTGCAAGCTATAGTCCTTTAGATTGCCCTTAATTCATTGGAAGTGGAACAGAAAGACAAGCCAAACAATAAGCATTCAGAACAGCAAGCAAATTCAGTAAACTGACATGCCAAAAAACTGTAAAGGTCAAGACAATAGGTGTTAAAACAAGGGTTGACAGAAGCAGTAACGCAGTGGCCATTGTCATACACAAGCTTCTTAGTTCTAAACTTCTAACACATAATCAAGCTTTCATAATACAAAATGGTGCCCATAATTTACAGGTAGCCTTCACAAAGCAGTACAGCTGCAAGGTCGAGGCAATTCTCAAGACAGCAATTTAAGTTAATAACTGAGGCAAGTCTGGAAGAGGCAACAGTAACCATCTCCAGAAAGTAATTGCTGAGATTTTTGCATGCTTTTGGCCAAAAAAGCAATGCAAAAATATCAGTAAGTAGAACTCTATTGAACTGAGCTAATAGAAGGCACCATTGTTATCCGAGATCCACCAGGGATCAGTACGTCAAGCACAAACCATCCATTTCCAAATCCATTGCACAGGGTCAATGATAATATTACTGCTACCAGATAAATTAACAGAGGGACACACTACTAGCACCAGATACCCGTACAAACAAGACGGGAGGGCTAAGATGAGGTGAACTTGGTGACAGCCTTTGTGCCCTCGGAGACGGCGTGCTTGGCGAGTTCCCCGGGGAGGACGAGGCGGACGGAGGTCTGGATCTCGCGGGAGGTGATGGTGGGCTTCTTGTTGTAGCAGGCGAGCTTGGCGGCCTCGGCAGCGAGCTTCTCGAAGATGTCGTTGATGAAGGAGTTCATGATGGACATGGCCTTGGACGAGATGCCGATGTCCGGGTGCACCTGCTTGAGCACCTTGAAGATGTAGATCTTGTACGTCTCCACGCTCTTCTTGGCCTTCTTCCTGCCCTTCTTGCCCTCGCCGTCCTTGCCGGCGCTGGATTTACCCGCGGGGAGGCGCTTCTCCGCCTTCGGCTTCTTCCCTGCCGGGGCCTTCTCCGCCTTCTCGGCCGCGGGCACCTCCTCCGCGGGCTTCTTCGCCGCCGGCTTCTTCTCCGCCTTGGGCGCCATCGATACTGCGGCTTGAGTCGAGGTGGGTCGGGTTGGGGGGGTGAGGGGGGGGTCGCGTGTTTGCTTGTGATTGATGGGGAGAGGAGGGGAGGGGTGTGATCAGTTTATAGACCAGAAGGGACGGCCGCTGAATGGTCCAAAGCCAAGTGCCCCGGATCGATGACGTGGAGAGGTGGCAACCATTGGTGCCCCCTCAAGTGGACGGCTGTGATGGGTTTCGACGCGAATTGCTGACGTGCTCTCCTTGTTGGGCTACGAGGAAGGGAGAACAGTAGAACACGGCAAAGCTGGCTATTGGTTCTGGGCTTTTTCCTTTTGGTTTCGGCCGTACTCCTAGATAACAGGGCCGTAGAGCTGGCTTGGTTTCAACGCTAGCTGTGCTATCGTTCTACATCACAAGCGTCCGTTTAGATTCGGCGATCTTTGAACAAACATGTCGATAAAGTCTCTGGGTAGTGTAGAATTGTAGATCACAATGCTTTTCATTCTTTACATTTATCCAAGTTCTTTTTGTCTTCTTGTCAAAAAAAAATAAGGAAAATATTATAGGACACTGAAAGTTACCTCTTTTTTCTAGCGGACACACAAAATATAGTTCTTTATTAGTGGACACGTCAAATTTATTTTTGACATCACTGCCAATAAAATATCTATTTCTCGTTTATTAGTGGACACTCTCATTATTGTTAGATTTGTTTGTTTTTTTGACACCACACCCAATAAAATATTCATTTCTTGCTTCTGAAGATAGAGATAGCAGGGAAATCTCCTTTTTGCCCCTAGCTCCTTCTTCCCACTTGACATAATGGTTTAGGGTTTAAGAAGCCAAATGAGAAGACTATATACACTCTCGCTACTTTCTAAATACTAATGGAATCCTTAATCTTCAATTATGACTTCCTAGTGACTCTAATAGACCAAAACACTCTCTTGGACAGGGGCGAAGCTATGTTGGTACTGCTGGGTTTCAATGCACCACCTAAAAAACTTAAAAACAGTGAATTCAGTTAAAGTTTCACCATATATGCACCCCCTAGAACACATGTCTATGCACCCACAAGGCAAGTGCACCACCCTCGAATTCGCTCTAGCTTCGTGGTGTCGCTCCGATGACTACACCAAAATTATGCCTTGCATGGTCAAAGTAAACCCTACCTAAGGCACTTTTCCGAGTATAACTTCATTGCCTATAAAAGCAATGCAAGCTCTTCCAATTCAACTCCTTTGAATTTGAGTTTGGCTTTAGGTTTCATCCATCCTCGAGCTTTATTTGAACTACATGTGCTAGTTTTCTTAAGTGTGCACCCAGTGGCGGATACAGAACAAGATTGAGGGGGGGGGGGTGATCTCTTCTTCTTATTGTAACCTCTCTACATTTCTTTTTTTTCTTCCCTTTTCTTCTCTCTCAACCTATCAAAACGAGATGGAAGGGGGGGCGATCTCTTCTTCTTCCTCTAATCTCTCTATTTTTCTTCTTTTCTTTCCTTTTCCCCTCAATTTCTGCATATTTCTATTGATACCCACCCAACCCCCCTTTAGATCTGCCCCTGTGTGCACCACATTCACATATTAGACTCACTTAGATCAAGATATATCCTTTGAACCCTTCTCCATAGTATGACCAAAGGAGAAAATAAAAATCCAGCTACCAGTCTTTTAACACCAAACGACACTTGAAACTACCTTATCATTATCCTTCGTGTATATATTTTAATAACGTTTGAGATCCATAATTAAGAGCATGAAAACCATAAGAGGCTCAATTTATATGCAGTATTGTGACATCACTAAATAATGCCGTTACAAATACATATTAGTCACGGCTAAATAATATCGTTACAAATACACATTAGTCACAACGATTGTGTCGTCATAAATTGTCAAAAATGTATTAGGCCTAGATGCTTTAATTGATAACGTACGGTGGCTAAGCAGATGTGGCTAGTTCTTTCTACTAATTGGAAAATTTGGATGTTGAGTAAGGAGGGAAGTTTCGATCCTGGTAGAAGTTCTTCATTCACAATAGAATTGATCTTTGCTTTCCTCCAAGCTGAATGGCAAGTTTGTTGCTGAACATTGTTGGGATGTCAATGCCCGGCTCATAGATAATAGATTTTGTCAGACTTCAGAAAAGATGAATGGCAGGTTCTTAAGTCAAGATGAGATACGCTTTCCTCCAAGGTGCGTGGGCTTCATATCTCTCGATGGGTTCATCTACAGAGAACTAGGAAATGGTGGTTTACTGGTTTTGGTGAACATGCTATCCCTGCACCAGGTTTCCTGCCTGGAAGTTGATAACTGAGGTCTTCAGAAGTGAAGGCGTGAAGTTCCCTGTGCTGTCGGCTTGACTTTTTATTTTTTTATTTTGCTGTAAGGTGTATCCACTATCCAGAGCCTTCAACCCGGGATGAGCACGACCGCCTTCTCTAATCCTTGATTTTTAAATGGATGAGAAAAAAATCTTTCTCGAACAGCTCATAATTCATCTTTCTAATCTTTTAGAACTTTATAAAAGTCACCCTGTTTCACGTAAAATTACGTTTCGAGTCACGCGTATCTTCTTCTCCCTCGGCGTGTTTGTCAGGCGATCTAATAAAGGTAGAAATATGTGGAAAGAATAAAGTTTGAGGTGCAAATGTACGAGAGAAAGAATATATAAAAGTGGTTAGGATAATTTTTTTTAAAAAAATCTGATGTAAAATTATCCTCTAATGGAGTGAATTATTAGAAACTCTTAGAGATAGTCTTCTTTATTCGTTCCAATACTTTTTTTAGGAGTTATAAAACTCTATGTTTTGGAAGAAAATATTAGATACTCGCTCTAAGTGGCTCTAAGGGTAACTGCGCATTTTCTCAACAAACTATCCAAAGAAATGCCATAGTATATATTTAACATAACAGAAGCCGTCTTAGTTAATCTAACACAGAATTTGCTGAATTAACACGACACGAATGCATCATTCCATCTAAATGAGCCTTCCTCACATACTCACCTGTTATTCAACATTAACGCTACAGAAAAGCTCAACATTTCTCCACTGACCCAACTCCTTCACCCTCAAGCTTCTCCACTGCAGAAATCAAATAGCTGTCGCAATAACCGGGTGGCTCGTGGATAAAGCATGAGATCACATCACGCAGAGTCACAACACCGACAACCTCAAGGTCATCCTCCACTACATATATCCTGTGGGTTATTCTTGATGCAATGCTGTCAATAACACTACCAAGGGAAGCGTCTGGAGTGCAGGTGGGTGGTGGCTTCACCAAGCAATTGTTCCCTGAATCAGGAAGAGTGGAGCCTAGAGTCTTCATGAATTCAATGACCGTAAGTTGCCTGTATGCAAGAAACCATCAAGACATAAGGGACATATTATAATTAAAGAACACAGGAACCCACACTATAAGATAGCTTGATACCTGAAATTTGAAAATAAGTCGGGCCTAAGCAACAGAAAGCGGATGTCCCTTATGCTAACACTGCCAACAAGTTTTCTTTTGGGACCTTTACTACTGGTACACCACCAATCTTGTTATCCTTCATGCACTTGAAAGCTTCTAAGATTAGATCATCACTGTTCACGGTAATAACCTGAAAAAAAACACAAAATTGTCATATCAACATTTACCAGTGTCTATTGAAGAGGCAAACACACAAGGAACTCTATAATGTAGTGCTTTGTAGGTTGACAATTAAATTAATCAGAATATCATAGAACATAGGGAACTGGCTCTTCCATTAAAAGGGTGGAATTCAGCTTAAGCAGAAATAGAAGGAAGACAAAATAACCTCATCAATGGACATAAATGGGAGTCCTAAGTCTGAAAGAGGAAGTGCAGAAATGTAGTCAAACCAGTCCCTTCCTTTACATTGCTGCAGCCCTTTGATAACACCAGTCTGGGTAATGAAGTTCTTGATGACAGGTTTTTCAAGCTCAATCACAGGGACATTTCTCAATCTGTACTTAGAGAGCAACAGAAGTACAGTCAGCATGGAACTGTCCAGTGTAATGGGAACGAAAGGAGACCAGTGGTATGACTCTACAATCGATCGAACCTGCAGTAATAAAAAAAACAACAGATGATCGTCACACAATATTTAACTAGAATAAAAGGATCTGAACCAACTTGAACCTTATCAACAAAATACAGTGCAGGTAACAATAAAAAAAAGTCAAGATACATCTAAATTTTAAACCATGGAGTCACGGTTGCAATATACTCCATGGAGTATGGTTCAACCCTAGGGCAACCAAATTTCAGTTTAGTCACACAGTAAAACATTAGGTCAAGTGTGTTCCTTTGAGTGGACGGATTCTTAATTTGATCAACGCTAACAAAAGAAAACAGATTTACTATTTATTCATTCAGTGGTTACACGCATAACTGTTTAGGCCAGGGCCAAATGGCTTACTGTTGTTGATCTGAAAGGTTCCTGCTGAAGCAAAACTTTGTAGAAATCCTCCCCTAAATGATCTGCAGCAGTTAGCCCATCCTTCGCCACACCCTTTTCAGTAGTTAATCCACCGGCAACAGCAGCCCCAATTGCGGCTGCAGTTAAGCCAGCTACAGCAGCTGTGCCAGTTGCACCCAAAGCTGCCACCCCAACCGCACCAACAACACCCATGCCAACTCCGGCTGCAGTTGCTGATGCAGCCGAGAGTGCAACAGCAGCAAGCTCAGCATTTTCTAGTACCCAACGGATGATTGCTGAGTAATCGATGACACCAAGGTACCTCCCCTTCCAATCAGTAGGAGCCCCGGGTTCTGGATTCATCACTGGTGCTGCCCTTATGTTCTGTTCAGAGAGTGTCCTTACAGCGTCCAGGACAGAAGTATCACCAGGAATTTCAATTACTGCATATAAAACATTGAGGATTACAACTGTACGATAAAAGAAAACACATAAAAAATCAATTCGAGTAGTTTTGTTTTGCAACAGGGTGTACCTCGACCAGTTGGAACCTCGGGGAAGGATGAGACTGGAATCTGAGCAAAGGCAGCAGTTAGAGATTCTTGCAAAGACAGTGGCAACTTCTTCTTGGACTGGATAGCTTCAAAGTAGGCATCACAGCTTGGGAATTCAGGGTTTTCCTCAGGCTGATCCATGTCTACAAGAAATCGTTATAAGATTAATCAAACAGACATCGTCTATCTACAATGTCACCAACTAACAAGTACATCATACATGCAGGGCAAGCAACATGAAGATAAGGTTTGCCAGCATATATACCCAATAAATGAAATATAAGTAACTCTGATTGCAGGAACTACACGCACAATTTAGTCTATAATTAGGTATCCTCTCAAGTCTCAAACCAATAGGGTGACATCTCTATTGGGCATTACAACAAACATCCTTTAGACATTATTGGAACTTGTTAACTTCGAAAGACACGATGTGAACTTGAATTTATCTATCTAATAAATCATTACAGACCACAAACAAAAACTGCATCGACTCCTACACATGGAATCAGATAAACCCGCGTAGTGGTTCAGTGACTCCTATATATAAGAAGATGGATAAGTTTGTATCACCTCGGGCTCGGATGCAGGAACCAAGTCGCGCCGTCTCCCTGGCCCAGGAAGAGATTGGGACGAGGACGACCTGGAGGTGTGTTTTTGGCGAATCTGCGATCCCTGTTCCCGTGGCTCCGGTTTTTGGACGGTGATGGGAATTCGGAAACGGTGGGCGGCAGGTTTCTTTCTTGGTTCCAAATCCAGGGGCAGGGCAGGGCGCCCGGAGCCCGGAGCGGCGGAGAGGGGGAAGGCAGGCAGGGGAGGCGCGACTGGAGTCGCCGAACGCGAGATGGCGAGAGGCTACCGCACCACGTGTACGCTGGGTGGGGCCCACGTAAGCAGGATAGAGAATGGCTTCGTCTATACCTTTCCCTTCAATATTGGGCTGGACTTATCATGTCAAAACAAGGCTTATGATCCCACGATTGGGCTGGCCCAACACACGAAGCCTAATTTGGTTATTCGATCGCTGCTTTTTTTTTTTCCTAAAAGAAGAAATGGAAATTAGACTAGAAGCTGGAGTTTTTCCGGCGTAGTTTGGCCAGAAAAAGGTTCATTTGCCAATTCAAAGAGTGCCTTTGATTAATCGTGAACTTTACCTGGCCAGTAGAGTTTGGTTAGTACTACTACTTTTTTTTAGAGTTTAAGGGCGGAAACGCCCCGGCCTTATATTGAGATAAAAGACCAGAAGTTTTTTAAGAGTTTACAGCATAACGAGACTCAAGGACCACCGCCCAGAGCTAGCCAGCACTGGGAACAACCGAAAAGGCAACAGTTTGAGTATCAAACAGAACCAACAGCTAAACGAAAGGACACAACTGGAAACAAAAACAAGAACCCCTCAGACAACACAGGCCGCTTGAGCCGCATGCCAACCAGCAGTCCTTCCGAGCTTTAACTTCAGCGCTTCCCCGCTCAAGGAGACCTTGCCCAGCGCGGCAACTTCGTCTTATGACAGCCCAGGTTGCTTGATCTCAGTCCAACCAGGAGGCTTCATGTTTGACTCCACCTCTTCTGCATTCAAGGAGCCCTTGCCCAGAGAAAATCTCCATCACCACATATTTGGTAACTGTTAACTCCCAGGGAGCCACAGAGTTTCCTTTGCCGTGGTTTTGAACTTGTTTATGATGATCAGCAAATGTTCCTTCTTCTCTTGAGGGCAGAGGATTACCCTATTTTGAAGCACTCCACAAATTCTGTAGAGAAGCGTTTTCATACTTCTCCAACAAGTTCCCTGAAAGAAAATCCCATTCCTGAGTTTCCAAACACACCACATGATAGCTGAAGTAACCATATTTAGAACTAGAAACTTTTTATTACTAAGCCAAAACTTCCCAATGTCTACTATACTGTTGAAACCTCCAACACCAAAAGCAGTGGAGCAGTGAAACCAACACTGTCTTATGACCACACACTCAAAAAAGAGTCTAAACAGAGCAAACAGTTCTTATCCTTTAGATCTTTTTTCCTTTTGGCTAAATTATCTCTGGTTAAGGTTCTATTATTCATCATGAGCCAAAGGAAAAAATGTACTCTCGGAGGAATCTTAAGGCTCCAGACCGCTGAGACATGAATTTGGTGGATGCCCCTGAAGTTAATCACTTTGTAAAGAGACTGAGAAGAGTACAAGCCCTTAGAAGAGAACTTCCAAATCATAGTGTCTTCTTCTTCAGAGAACTGAATAGTATAGGCTCGCTCTAGGATATCTACCCAGGATCTATTAAGTTCCTCTGAAATGGTTCTTCTAAAGGAACACTTTAAGGAACTGCCATCCCATAAATCTAAAATGGTCTTGTTTTTTTCATTAACAATTCTGTACAGAGGCCAGAATTGAATAGCTAGACTAGAAGACCCTAACCAGTTATCCTCCCAAAACCTAATTTTCCTACCATTACCTATTTTCCAAACATACCCCATCTTGGCTGCCTGAGCAGCCCACATGAACCCTTTAAAGAAATCAGAGGCCCCACTAGACTTTGTGAGAAAAGTATTAGGTTTGTTAGTCTCATATTTGTAATCAACCAGTTCTTTCCAGAGCTTATCCTTATCTACATTGTACCTTCTTAACCAGGAAGCTAACAAGCTAATGTTGAGGTCCCTCAGATTTGGAATACCCAAGCCACCAAACTCTTTTCTCATAGAAACTAATCCCCAATTTGCTAAATGATATTTATGATGATTTTCACTATCATTCCAAAGACAATTACCCATATGAGTGTTAAGAAGCTTTAAGGCCCACTTTGGGAACTTAATGAAGGATAATAAGTAAAGTGGAATGCTTACCAGGAAAGTTTTAATCAGCAAAGTTCTAGCAGCTAAGGAGAGAAGTTTGCACCTCTAACTTGCTATTTTCTTAAGAATCTTATCCACTAATGGTTGGATATCATTTATAGACAGTTTATCATAATGTAAAGGAACACCTAGGTACCTCAAAGGGAAGGACCCCACTGGACAACAAATAATATGACTCAAACTGTGAGCTACTTCTGGTTCCAAATTTATAGGGACTATCTCACTCTTATGAAAATTGACTTTCATTCCTGAAAGTTGCTCAAACCACATAAGAATAAATTTCAAGTTTCTAAGCATAACTATCAGCTTTGCAAAACAAGATAGTGTCATCAGCATATTGTAAGGATAAAATGCCACCAGGCCTAAACCCATTTAGTAAGCCTTACACCAAGTCTTTCCTAGAAGCTTTATCTAGCATTTTAGAGAAGTCATCACTGACTAGATTAAAGAGAAAAGGAGATAAAGGGTCCCCTTGTCTAAGACCTTTTCCAGTTTTAAAAGAAGGACTCTCCTCACCATTGACCAGAATACTTACTGAACCACCTATGACCACTTGCTTAATCCACCCTATCCAGCGAGGATCAAAGTTTTTGGCTTCTAATAAATCAAACAAGAACTGCCAGTTCACTCTATCATAGGCTTTCTCATAATCCAACTTCAGAACTACACCTGGCTCCCCACTTTTATAAATGCTATCTACAACCTCATGAGCCACCACAACACTTTCTAAGATGTATCTACCTTTAATAAAAGCAGATTGAGTAGGAGCCACTATCCTTTGTACTACATAACTTAGTCTAATAGTCAAGAGCTTTGAGAAGATCTTGAAACTACAATTTAAGAGACTAATAGGTCTAAAAAGCTTCATAGAATTAGCATCATCAATTTTGGGAATAAGAGTTGCTAAAGCAAAATTAAGTCTATGGAGATCTAAGGAGCCTCTATAGAAGTCATCAAACATAGCTATGAGGTCATTTTTAACCAGATCCCAGAATTTGTGATAAAAGAGAAAGGAAAGACCATCTGGCCCTGGTGCTCCTTCAACATAGCAACTGAAGACAGCAGATTTAACCTCAGATTCAGTAAAAGGAGCTATTAATAACCTATTCTCCTCACTACTTACCTTGTCAGAATGGTCCCAAAAATCATGAGCTAATCTAACTCCAGGATTCACTTCCTTAGCAAACAAAACTTTATAATAGTCTACAGCCACTTGCAACATACCTTTTTGATCATATACTGGACCATTAGGTCCATTTAGACAGTCTATCCTTTTTTTCTACTTCTATAATTTGCCACTGCCTGAAAATAAGCAGTGTTTCTATCCCCCTCCAGGAGATTTCTGTCTCTAGACCTCTGCCTAGCTTTAATCTCTTCTAACGACCAAATTTTGTCTAGCTTACCTTCTATATCCCTAAGATTAGAGTCTTCTTCTGTAGTAAGGGATTTATACTTAGCTATACTTTCTAATCTAGTGAACTCTTTTTACCAAAAAAGATCTAATCCGAAACTGCCATCTATCTATGCTTTTATCTAAATTACAAGACTGGTTCCAAACTTTCTCAACTATATTTTTGAATGAATCCTTCTCCAACCACCATTTTTCAAATCTAAACCTCTTTTTACCAAAACTCCTATTAACCCCTGAATCTAGGAGGAGAGGATTATGATCACTAGGTAACCTATCCAAGGCTTTAACTGAAACCAGGGGAAAGCTGATTCCCAATCTATAGATACAAAAACTCTGTCTATTTTAGCTAGGATCCTATTTTCCTGGTTGTTTGTCCAAGTAAACTTCTTGTTATTGGGATTTAACTCGACTAGAGCCCATTTTCCTATCCAGGAATTAAACAGGTTTGCCCATCTATGATTAATCACCCCATTACTTTTATCTTCTATGAATCTAACTAGGTTAAAATCCCCACCAATAACTATAGGGCCCTGCCATTGAGACATAATTGCATCTAATTCCTCTAAGAAATCTAGCTTCTTATCATCATAAGCAGGCCCATAGACCACAATCAACTTCCAGGAAAAACCATTACTCTTATTAGTGAGCATAACACTAACAGAGAACTTAAGAATTTGACAGATAGTCATATTGTAAATATCTGAATTTACTCTAACTAAAATACCTCCTGCTGTACCTAGAGCTTCTAGGTGACACCAGTCAAAAGGAATGTTACTTGTAAGAGACTTCAAAAAACCTGGAGTAAACTCCCTTTTTTTGTCTCCAAAACCCCTACAAAGTCTAGATGATAATCTCTAATCCTACTTACTAGAGCAGGGACTCTGCCAAGTGTGCCCAAACCCCTGATATTCCAAAACATACCTATCATTTAAACTTTTTCTTATTCTTCCTCCTAGGGCCCACTTTGGACCATCCCTATTCTATTTCTATTTCTTCCTTCTCAAGACCAGAACTACTAATCCTAGTAGTCCTCTTAGAAGGTTCATTTACTTCTACTTCCTCAATTGTGTCTTGCAAATTCAATCCTGAATCTACATTACTGCCACACTCTTTACTTTTGCATTCAGAAAAACTATTTCTACTTCTAATATCTTTGAGTTCAACCATTTTAGAGACTAAAGCAGGATTTCCATACAGAACCTCAATGCCAATATCCTTGGCTATAGAAAGTAAAAGCTGAGAAGAATTAATATGAGAAACCGAAGTTTTACCTGGGTTACCTTCTAGGTTCCACTTCCTCTTTACTTCCTGAGCTTTGTCCACCATAGTCTTCCCATCATCAATGTGCCTAGAACTCCTTCTCAGGGGTATAACTGGGCCCCATTTAGCTTTTTTGCTGACCAACTTCTCTTGATTTAAGTCATCCTTGTTACTCATTTTCTCCAGATCTTCAAGGGAAGGTTGGGAGGACATTGGGGGGTCTATATATGAAATCAGATCTTCTTCAGAGACTAAGGACTCAGCAATCTCCACCTCTATCCTATCCAACTAGTTAACAAGACCTGTCTGAACAGGTGACTGTCCCTGTATCTTTTTCTGAAGCCGAATCTCTTAAATCCATTCTTCAGGAAAGTTGGACCCATCCAGGTCATCTTGCAGATCTTTGTCTTCTATGTTTTCACTAAACCATTCCATATCTAGATTTTCTTCAAGCTTTTCTCCTTCATCTAATTCCATAGCTTCCAGCAAGTCAACACAAGCATTGGTATGGTCTTTTTCCTCCAACCTGTCCTCACTAAACTGTAAGACTCTTCTAACTGATTTACTCCCCTCTGAGGTATCTTTTTTCCCATGTGAAGAGGATGATATTTCTCCCAGCTGAGAACTCTTCTTGTCCTCTGTCCCTTCACCATCAGTCCTTGCATTTTTCCCCTTGGATTTTTCCTTTGTTTCCTCATCTATTAGATCCTCCTCTTCAGGGTCAACGTCCTCATCTCCTTTTTCAGAATCTCCACCAGAGGAACTGTCATCCTGGACAAACCCCTCAGTTTTGAAAGAGATAACATACAAGCCCTTCTGTAACACAAAAATCCTCTTCTTAGGAATTCTGGTAGGGTCCTTGCACTGTAACCTGACTCTGACCAAGCTAAAGAAACTGTTAAACAGAAAATGTCAGTCTATCTCAACCATCAAACCAACACTGGATGTAACTTCTCTGATAGTATCCCAGTCTACCCACTTTGGTGGTATTCCTTCAATCTGAACCCAGACCTCAGAAAGATACCCAATAGGTTCCACCTCCCCATTCCATACACTTAGAGAACCAACAACTTTGGCCTTGTTGAGATATAAAAGAGAAGCTTTCCCAATAACCAGTTTATCAACCTTCCTGTCAGGTGGGAACCTTATTATGTACTTAGCTTCACCCACTTGTTTCAGCTGCCAGGACCAATCAGCATCAAACAGCTCCTTAAGGCTTTCTAGAATGCCATTTTCATCAATAGTACCCTCTTCTATAGTCAGAACACCAAGGTTATCCATCCCCAGCCAATGTTTGAAGATTTTTCCTCTATCCCCCACATCTATGTGAAAAAACCTAATCCTCTATTGGCACTACCATAGTACTGAGCTGCCACAGGTGGCTTCAACCATTCAGAGCACTGATCTACAACATGTTCAGGTTTCTGGCAGATGAAGCAAACTCTAGGTTTTTTGCAAGCCGAGCTAAGGTGACCAATTACTCCACAGTTAAAACATACCACATGAATGTTCTTGGATAAGGCAATACTTGAGCTTTCCCCTTCTTCAACAGATTGATTCATACCTTTAGAGCTTTTGGACTCCTTGTGTTGTTCGACCTTAGTAGTTCTCTGGGTTTGTGTAGCTGGTGTAGGATTGTCCTTAGGTGGTTGCTGAAATCTTCCTCTCCCCCTGCCCTGTTGGCCTCCACCACGGGGCCTAGGGCCTTCATGCCTTCGATTGAATCCGCCGGGGTGATGAGGGTAGTGCACCGGGGCTTGCATGGGGGGTGGCGGCGGCTGATTGGGGAAGAATCCGTATGGCGGATGATGGTTGAAGAAATTCGGCGGCGGCATGGGATGCGGGTACTGCCATCCCCCTCCTTCTCCCCATCCGCCCCCTTCTCCCCAACCTCCCCAGCCATGTTCTGGACCTCTGGGACCATGTCCTCTTCTGCGGCCGACCATGGCCTCCTTCACAACACTCACGAAACTCCTCTTAGCACCGAAACCCCACACCAAATCCGCAACGCTTAGCTTCAGCGGCGGCTCGATCCAGACATCCTGAGGTCCTACAGGATAGCAGTCAGTGGGTGTGAAGGATTTGGTGATCCACAGATCTCTCCGTATCCAAACCAGGTTTTCGCCCCTCTTCTCCCGAACCCTAGGTTTCGGGCTTGATTTGGGCACAAACCATAGCTGGCCCCAGAAGTCTTGAATTTCGTCGTCTTCCTTACACGGGTTCCGGGTCAGGTATCTGGCAGGGGACCTGAACCGTATTTGCGTCCTAACCCGCCATGACGAGTCCTCGTCCACCTGTCCCTTCTTTCCACATCGACGTCGGAGAAAGGCCCACGTCTCATGCTGACCCGTGGACTTGGGAGGTGGCGTCCCCCTTTCCTTGAAAGGGGAGTCTGGAAGACGCCGATGCCGGTGTGCTAGCCGACACGCCGGCGAGGGAGACCTCCGTCTCCGTGGAGTCGCCGACGACCCGTCGGAGGGAAGTATGTCAAGGAGAGATGTGTTCATTTTTCACGTTAGTTTTTTTACTACTACTGTATTTTTTTATCCATTTGACATTTTAAAATTCATAACAATCGTATCCTTGTTTTATTCCTCCTCTCCTAGTAGGAACACCGATGAGCCACTGTCATATCCTCCCTTCACATCCTCAATTGAACTTCTTCACGACGCTATCGTTCTTGGCGTTGTACTTGTCTTCCTTCATTATCTTTGGTGGCTCCTTGTCCCTGCCACCAAATTTGTCATTCCCCCTTCCAATCGATAGGTTGACCTAGCATACGGTGACACATTTATCGTCCTTCACACTATGCCCCGCACATAGCATCCCACCAAAAACCCCTGCCACGCTACAACCCAAACCAAACCACAACCCTAATAAGTCTTTAAGGAGGAGTTGTTGCCTTTAGCACAAATTGAGCAGTCCAAAGAGAAGAATTTGAAGCTACACCCAAATACTCATGTACACACATGCAACCTTATTCTCTCTCTAAAAGCATCTCCCATGTTCGATTGGCTTGTTAGTCACCAAAACCGTGTTTTTCTCTCACAGAAAAATAGCCAAAAACAACATTTGTCGGCTTATCAGCCATCAAAACGGTTAGGCGAACAGGTCGTAACATGTGTGTTGCTGTAAAACGGCACACCATCTTATGTTAGGGAAAAAACAAGTCTTAAAATGGCACCTCCTGCTCCAACGTGGAAGAACCTAACCAATTTTATGAATCTAGTAAAGCAGAATTCACCAGTGAGTTAGATGACCAATTTATTAGTACCACGTAAATTAATTCCAAAAGAGATAAAGGCTTCTACTGTACTATATCATGTTATATCTAGTAATTCATATCATCAATGACGGAGTTTGAAACAAAATGTAGGGGGCCAGGGCAATTTACAAGATCTGAACAAACATGTACTCAAAGTAGCGGCTCTCGATTTCCCTGGCTTTTTCCTCCAATTTGCAACAACATCAACTCTTATTCAGGGCAGCAAGCATTTGATTAAAGATGAGCATGCAGCCCGAGGCACGATGGCACGGCACGAAGCCCGAATTTTTGGCCCGGCCCGAGCACGGCACGACACGGTCCATGGGTCGTCATCTCGGCACGTCGGCCGACACGGCACGACACGGTTTCAACGGGAGGCCCGGTAGCAGGGGAGCTCATATACAATTGCATTGTAAAATATACTGAAATCTGCATTAAACAAGGGTTTTTTCATAAAATGGGCTTCGGACCGACCCGTTCATGGTTCGGGCCTCGTGCTTTTCGGGCTGGCCCGGCCCGAAAAATGGCCCACGGAGGCACGGCCCGCGGGCCCGCGTGCCTAACCGGGCCCGGGCCGTGTCGGACCGGGCCGACCCGTTGCACATGTTTACATTTGATCCACCACCGTACCACTAGCAACTTAACAGCTACTCTCTCAGCGCTAATCCATAATCCCTGCTTCTCTTCCTAAGATGCTACAACTTTCTCTTTGTTATTCTCTCTTGCTTAAGCAAACATTCGCAAGCTATCTCCACGCCATGCCCCTCTAGTTCTCTACCATCCACCCGTTTTTTTCCTCCATGGCTACAAAAGTAGATAACCAAACTTGATACATAGCCGAAGAGCACAAGGCTAGCATGGAGAGAGCACATGCCTACGGATGCCGAAGAGCATGTAGGTCACAGACCTGGACAGTGATGATGGCGAGATCACAAAGCAACCATGAATAACGTTGAGTTTCTTGTTCCCCTCACATAGTCTTACATGCTTGTGGGTTGAATCGCTCCTATCTTCATAAAAATTCAAGTGGCAAGGGAGGTCAGAGCCCACTATGGCCCCCAACGTAGCTCCGCCATTACATATCATATCAACATGAACCAATTGTCATTACATATCATATCAACATGAACCGATTTCGATGGGAAAATAATTGTTATTAATTACAAGACAAATTAATTCAGAAGTGTGAATGAAAATAATGGTGTTACATTTACAACATGAAGTAGGTTACTGGTAATCAATGCAAAGAACAAATTAAATCGAATGGGCTAAATGTACAAGTCATTTTCATTTCCCTATATATTCGTGAGCCCATGCATCAGTTAGCAGGGAGGTGGCAAGCAGGTGAAGATGTCGTCGATGTTTCTTCCACCGTACTGCTCGCCGACGTAGCTGGCGACGGCGGAAATCACCGCCGCGCGGAAGTTGGGGTCCCCGACCGCCTTCTGCATGATGTTAGCCATGGGGACGACGACGTTGTTGCGGCCGTGACTCGACGCCGCAGCCAGAGGCGGACCGGATATGGCCACGGCGCCGTCGCTGGACGAGTAGCGTTGCGGCGCCGGGGGCAGCACGGAGACGGGGAAGGCCAGCAGCGGCGCGTCGTCGCAGCTGGCGCGGCGAGCGTGGGCGGTGGTAGGAGCAGAAGTGCCTGCCGCGTCCCGCCGTGACGATGACGACGCCGACGCGGCGAGCACCATCGCGGACGCCATCGCGGCGGCGTAGGGCGTGAGCGGGTGGTTGTGGACTCCGTCGTACGTGGTGACCAGCACGGCCGTGTCGTGCGCGCACCGCTGGACCTTCTTCCTTACGGGGCAGTCGGGCGCGCCCGTGCAGCGGTAGTAGCCACGCGGGCACGGGTTGCCCTTGGCCACCTTCTGCCCGTACTTGCGCCACTGGCACCCGTCGTTCACCGTGGCTGCGCTGCACCGCGCCCTGAAGGTGACGCGGTCCGGCGGCGGCGGCTGCGGGGCCGCCAGCGCCGTCTTGTTTTCTCTGTCGCCGCTGTCGTCGCTTACTATTACCACCCTCTGCCGCTTGGTGCCAGCAGAGGCGCCGTCGGCGCGGACCGGCTCGGCGCTGTCGCAGCGCAACCCGAGGGCCAAACCGATCTCGGCGGCGGCGTTGCTGCTGGCGTGCGGTCGCGCCTGTGATGCACTGATCGCCTCCCCTCCTCTCGTGCGGAGGCTCGCGCCGATCGTGTTCGCCGGCCCGAGGCTAAGTGACAGAAATGGCGCGGCCGGTTCGTCGCCCAATAACTTGATCTGGACACATGCACAAGCGTAGTAAGTACGTACTCGGAATTGCAGAAAGAAATGAGAAAGACAAAGATATGCATGGGAGTTTTACGTACCTTGTCAGTCGCGCCTCTCATCAGCTCCTTGAAAACAAAAGTCTTGAGCTCCATTAATAGCTAAAGCTAGCTAGCACTTTCTATCTTCTCTTGTGTAGGAGTAGTAGCTTCGCTCTTTTCTGCATATGCAACCTGCAGGCTCTCTTGTCTGTCTATATATAGACAGACGAACGAGTGCCGTGTGGTCTACCTATATTACCCGAAAATGTCAAGAGCTGACTTAAACTACTCCTAGTTGTCTGTACCCACGTTGCTGCAGGTTTTTTTTTATATATAAAAACAAAAAAGAAGGGAAGGCGATGAACAAGTGCAAAAACACGGCAAGGTAACCAACGTCATCAGTAGTCGTAATTACTCTTACGAAGCGATTGATTAGTTCGCTAATCTCGGCGCTGGAGACGTGACTGCTTTGGTCATCGGAGTTTGACGCTTTCAGCTGCTTTGTGTCCGCCGCACGCTTGGCGCGTTGGTGGGATGCATGATTCGTCGTCCTCGCGCACGCGCCTGCATGCATTTTTGCATTGCGTGTGTTCTTCGTCAACTCGGTCCTGATCCGGCAGCAACTTGGCAAGAAACTCAAATTCTTCGCATGTGGCATTCAAATAAACGAGACGAGGACACAATATATAATTCATCTTATACTGTATTAATTATTTGCAGTTGTTGGGATCGGATGCAACGAAGAATTTTCCCGTACGTGTCATTCAAGAGTAAAATATAATGGTTGTTGTAAATCATCGTGGCCTGTTCTGGGTTAGGGCACGTACGTAATTGACCAAATCTGGGGTCGAGCCGTCAAGGTTTAGATTTTCCCTTTTTTATGAAAACAGGAGGGGCTTACCCTTACTCAAGCCTTACTCAAGGTTTAGATTTTAGAATTCCGGTCGGCGGCGCCACACACGTGCATGTAGCATGAGACTAGCTACTAGGTAGGCGGCTAGGCGCATCTATAGATATTACTCCCTCCGTTTTAATTTATAATTTGTTTGACTTTTTTGACCTCAACTTTGACCATTCGTTTTATTCAAAAAATTTATGTAAACATAGTCAAATTTAAATCATTCATATAGACTATTTATTAAATAAGTAAGTCACATCAAAAGAAATAATATTTTATAAAAAATAAAAAAATAAAATAAATAGTCAAACTTAAGATTAAAAAAGTCAAACGAACTATAATTTGAAACGGATTAATTACGTTCTTCATCTCTCTTCGGTAAGTTTTTTATACTACTTAAAAACAAAAAATGAAAGCAGTGCCGTCTACGTCACAAACGTTTTACTCCGTACGTCCAATCAAGGACTTGTAACCCGGACCGTATTAGGAATCGAGGCCTTTTCACCTCTGAATTTGACTTTGTCCCGACATGAAAAGTTCATCGTCAGCTTGCAGTCGTCATTTTTTTTTTTTGCCTCGGGTGCAAGTAGTAAGCGCTGACGAACAGGAAAGGATAACGTACATGCATCGTGCAAGGAGTATTACTACTCCGTAATAGATAAGTAGAATAGATGCGCTGACGTCTTCCCTCTTTCCCATGAAAACTTTCCTAACTGCCGGTCAGGTTGATCTTCTGGTCGGTCTGTCTGTTCCTGGTAAGCAATTCTGACTTCTCTTCCCGTCAAGATTCCGTGGATTTACCATTCCACCGTACAGGGTACGATTTTGGTATTCTACTGTAGGTTTTATTATTTTATATACGGTATATTCGACTAAAAAACTAGGAGAGCATCTATAACAGTTTGCTATCTCAAACAAAATTGTCAAAACAAGAAAAAATGTTCTCCAATATTTTGCTAAATTGCATTTTTATTAGCTTGCTAATTCTCCCCTCCGCGCGCGCGTCGCACTTCCTATCGCTATCTCGCGCCTCGCCGCTGGTCTTCCCCCGCGCGCGGACAATTCCCCGTCCTGTTCCCGCGCGCGCGAAGCCATATCGCGTGATCCCGCGCAAGCACCCGCCCGGCTTTTCTCCTCCCGCGCCGCCGTGACGAAGGAACCGATCCCGCTCCAAGCCCGGCCGCCGTCGTGTCCTCGTCGTCTCCTCCTCTTCCCCGGGAGAGAGTAAAAGAGAGGTGCTTCACGTGGTGTGCTCGTCTGCTCGTCCTCTGCCCCATCCCTGTCCCAATCAAGCTGATCGATCCGTCACAGGCAAGGCCATAATAGCTGCAGCAGCCGGCAAGCAACAAGGCGAGATTGTTCGTCAGGCGCAGGTGAGACTCTCATCGATCGCTGCAAGCAACAAGGCAAGATTGTCCGTGAGAGCTTCCTTGCACACCTCGGCTCCCATCGATCGCTGGCATATGCACGGGATTGGATTGATTTGATAGTGAGAGCAGTAGTATTTGTGCCCTGATCTCTTCCCCATGTGCGACACCCAAAATTGCGATCCTGACTCTGCCGCCGTCGATGGATTGGGTAGCTCGCTGGTCTGGTTCGATTCTTCTATTTAGGGGATCTCTCTTCCACGGTTCCCCGAGACTGCCGCCGCTGCGCTCCCCACTCGAATCCGCCATTGATTCAGTTGGAAGAACCGGTAGGTTGTGGGCCTAAATTTTAATTTATAACAAAATTAAAATGACAAACTGTTGGAGAAAGTTCATTTTTTTTGTTTGCTAAGTTGCCAAATCACGATATTTGCATGTGAATTTTAGCAAATGCTCTAACTGGAATAGTTCATGCGTCTTTCACTTTCACCTGTCACTTGTTACCGAATGTGTTGAAGACTGGAATAACAATTCCATGTTCTTTGTTATTCTCTCCGTTCCAAAATAAATACTTTATCTATCTTAAATTATAAGACATTCCAAGAATCTTGGAGAGTCAAATTATCTCGAGTTTGACCAAACTTATATAATAATATAATATAATGATATTTATGATATCAACTAAGTATCATTAGATTCTTTATCAATTATATTTTCATAGTATGTCTATTTGATGTCATAAATTTTTATAATTTTCTTTATAATTATTGGTCAAACTTAATATGCTTTGATTTTTTAAGATTTTTGAAATGTCTTATAATTTAGGATGGGAGGTATCATTTTAGATTCTGTACATATCATTTTTTATATAAATTCACTAGATTTATATAAAATATTAGTAATATTTATATCTTCAAATAAATTAATATTCAACAATTGATCTAATACACTTATTAATATTCAACAATTAATAAGTGTTATTAGGTCAATTGTTGATCATCTCCATATAAATTGATATTCAATAGTTGATATTTCATCAAAGTCAAAAGTGTTTGACTTATCAGGAAGTGAGAATGACACCTATTATAGAATGATGGATGGTTGTCCATATTAGATCAGTCTCAATGGGGGTTTTATTGGAGTTTCATTTGCATTTAATAACCTGCCACATGTGCACTTCTGCTGATGTGACAATGTTTTAATGAAGAGAGAGGAGAAATGAGTGTCGTGGGGATGAAACCTCTTTACATGATTACCAACTCCTTATGAGTCATAAAATTAAATGCTTATGAAACTCTGGATTGAAACTTTACATTGAGAGTGAGAGTTTCATTCAAGTTTCATTTCATTCTAGATGTCATGACAGTCTTGGAAACAGTGTAATGAAACTCTTCATTGAGACTGACCTTATTAAGTGAGCAACTCTCCTTGGTGGTCGTGGTTCTCAAATCATTCCAAGGAGGTAAGTTCCATGTAATCATAACAAACTATAACAAGGTTTCAGAGTTTCCACCATTCATGAAAAGTGGCTCAACCATTGGTGTTTGTTCCAGTGCAGGTTCTAGCAGCGAGGGCAGGACACAATCCGCGGCCACACAGTGTGTGCCATCTCAATTTCCCAAGCGTATTATGGATCTAAACATGCATGTTTAAATGGGGTCTAGGGTACACATCAACCATTAGTGCGTACACATCAGCTTTTGTGTACCATCTCAGTTCCATGCACCATAATTTCTACCATTCCTGAAAAGTGACTCAATCATTAGGGTTTGTTTTGTTTTAAGGTCAGTCTCAATGATGAGTTTCATAACACTGTTACTAAGACTACCTCATCAGCTTTTATGTTGATACTGTGATAACAGATTTCATCTAGATGATTTTCTATTTTATGTTTTTTTTGTGATTTTCTATATTTTTTTAAAGATTCAGCTGAATAAAAAAAAAGACAAAACCACTATTGTCATAGCAAAATCATTGTTCAAAACCGGCCAGGAAGGTAAAACAAATGGTTTTCAAAGTTGGAGAGAATGTTTTTAATTTCATAGTTCGGTGAGGAAAAACGAACAGTTCAAAGATGAATGGGTAAAATTGGACTTTTTCCGCCATTTTATAGGCGTGTTTGGATCCCTTGGCAAATGACAAATGATAAATAAATTTGATAATTTTTTTGTCACTTTCTAGTGTTTGGATCATATGACCAAATAACAAATGACAAATGACAGATACGAAGACAATTCTACCCCTAATAATCGCACTCTCATTCACATGCTATGCACATGAGGGAGGGGTATGACCGGAAGGCCACATGAGAGAGGGTATGACTAGAAGGATTTTCTATTTGCCACTCAATAGAAAATTTTTGCTTTTTTACCATTTTTTGTCTTGCATGTTTGATCCATTTGCCAAACAAATATATTTTTTTTGTTTTTTTATAAATTTTTCCAAGGGGTCCAAACATACCCTATATGTGCAGCTACAGTAGAAGCACAGCCCAACAGGCTCTTGGTAGAAACTACAGCCAGAACTGAAACATGAACGAAAAGGATAAAGAAACCTGCTTGTCAAATCCATTGTCGGACTGCCCGGAGAACCAAAGGTCATCTATCACCCATTATTTACTGAGAAATCCGACGAGAAATAGACAATAATGATACATTAAACAATACTACTATCTTCAAAACATCCTGCTGCATTGCAACACTAAGAATACTACTATCTGGGGCATATATCAAAGCAGAGAGGTTTTCAGACACTAATGACACAAGATTGACAGCGTACTGCACACTTAAGGTCTGTCCCAAAGGCCAAAATACACAAGATTTCATTTATTCTGAAGAATAGACAAGATTTTATTCTGTGTACCAGACAATCACACCTTTATTTGACTACAAAACAAATAATACATCGACTCCAGGTCTGGACTTTTTTTCACCGGCGTCTAACAAGAGGGAATGGGCATAATAAGTCCCAGGTTTATAATAGGCAAGCGACTGTGCCATCATCAAAGCAGGCATTTTGTACATATATAGTGGTGAGAGTTCTCAGAAGATGAACACGACACTGTCATGGACCCGGGACTTCTGGTTCTGAGCGACACATTCAGAGATCCACATCAGGTTCCTGATCTCCTGCTCACGGAGCCTGATGTAAGCGAAGAAAACAGCGTAGTGGAACTACAAGGCCCATACAAGACGTGTCAGAAGATAGCACCATGAATGGAGAATAGTTTTGAATTTCCAGGAGTACAACTGTGATAGCATGAAGTGATGCCTATATTAGGCTATAACATACTGAGGCAAAAAATATAAATATACCTGCTGCTCAAAGGACAAGCATAGCCTCTTGACTTCCTCCTCATAAAATGCCTTATCCAACATCTGGCTTTCTCCATATGAAATTCTGGAAAATATAGACTGGTATGGTGGGTACTTCTCCATTGCACCACGAACCTACATGACGAACAAGCAAAATGAAAGATGTAATTACAATTTACACAGGCATTCACTGCAAACGCAGTCCATCTTGAAAGACTAGAGGCCTACACTACAGGCATGACATCGAGAGGAATGCGCAAAGCAGAAATTTGTCATAAAACAATGTATATAAGTTACTACTACACTGTGCAAAAGAAATGCTCTTATCCCAAACAGGCCATAGGAAGACATTAACTTTCAAGTGAGGAAGTCTACAATGTAACATCTTAAACAAAGCTGCAACACGTACTAAAGAAAAATCCATAATATGGCACCAAGAAGGAAAACATGACCCTAAGTCCCTAACAAGCACGAAAGATCAAAAGTCATGAATTAAAGATTAATAATGCAGGGTGTGTTATAATCAATAATGCATCAAACATAATTAGAAACATACCTGGTCAACATCTTCACAAATGGCCAGTTCTTCGTGACCATATGGGTATCTGAAGGGCATGAAAACAAAATTAAACTCGCATGAAAAAAACTGAACATCTTAATAAAAAAATAAAATACCAACAGTGTTTCTTTAAAAGAAAACCCACAATAAACCAAAGTTGGAGTACAGCTTCCTGCGGTCATCTCTTGTCAACTCAGTACCAATACTGCAAAACATAACATAGAAATTAGGACAACATTAAGGCAATTTTGCATGCAAAAAAAAATGGAAGATGTGAAGCTGGAAATGCAAAATCCAACACTCTTTACCTATTTATAGTAATGTTAACAGCTCTTCTGTCAGCTTCAAATGAAAGGAGATCACACATAATCTCAGCTGTTGCACCACCTAGTTTCTGTACCAAAATAGTCATTTAGAAATTAGAGAATAGACGAATTATCAACAGAACAATTAAGATTATTGAGAAACATCATCAAACCCACCATCTCAAGTACTATATACCTGGCAAAATTTGTAAAAGTCCTCAAGATATGCTTTGTAGAGAGTGTTCCTCATAATCTCAATATTCATGTCATCCAAATCCTACAAAATACCAACAGTTCTCATTACTAAGTGTTAGAGTAATAGGAATAGTACCATATTGTCTAGCCACTTGAAGTGTTAATCCTATGTACCCTATATAATCAGCCCATGAGGCCCAATGCAATATATCTAATATTTCACCAATTATATTATCCTTCATGGTATCTTTCGCCTAGGTTTATATCCTAACCCTAGCCGCCGCCGCTTCCGCCGCGCGCCCCCGGGGAGGGATCGATCTCCGCCGGGGGCAGCGCCCTTGTTTAGGCGCCCGATCCTATTGATCCGGCTGCCATCATCGTCGTCGTCACGCAGCAGATCGGGATCTTCCCTCGTCGTCAGGCTGCCGCCGTCTCGTCCCCGGACTCGTCGTCGGGCCGCCGCCGCCTCGTCGTTGGGCCGCCGCCGCCGCCGCCTCGTCCCCGGACTCGTCGTCGTCAACACCTTCTTGATCTTCGTCGCATGGAGGCAGATGGATCTCGCCCCGTCATGTGCCGCCGTGGTGGCGGCCAGGCCCAGCAACACGCCTCGATCATGGGCTGCCATGGAGGCAGTCAGATCCAGCATGTCGCTGCTATCAGGCGGATCTAGACTTCTCCACCACGTCAATCTCATCTATGTCGACATCTTCGACCCTGCGCGTCCACGACACGTCGTGCGCCCCGCACGGTCCGATCGAGGCTGGGTACACCCGATCCACTGCTGATGTATCTTTTTGGTTTGCCCGATCACTGATCGGGATTGAGTCGCCCATCGCCCGTCGACCTCGCACGTATTACTCCGGCATCGCGCCGAGTCGTACATGCATCTTCTCCGAGCAACGAGGTTGCATGCTTGTTGTGTCGCCTAATCGGGCCGCAGCATCGCCGCCCGTGTGTCCACTTCACCGTTGCATCTACATCGTCGTCCCCTGTGCATCGACGTCTGTGCTGCGCAATCTTTGCTGCGCCGTCCGTCTGCACAAGGTCTTCGTCCTGCTGATTGGGTCTTCGTCATCGAGCTGCCACTACCAGCGTCGTCGGAGAGCCCTGCTCGCCAGCCACCCCTCGCGTCGTCGTTGAGCCATGCTCGCCGACGTGTTCTCTACCGCGTTGCTTCTTCTTCGTCCAGCACAACCACGTCACATTACCGTGGTTGGGGCCCTCTCCCTTGTACGCCCGGTATTGGCAACACCGACGCGTGCTTTCGTCCCCGACGCGCTGCTGGGTCTGGCAAATTTAGCCAGCGCATCGGCGCACAGGTGGCTTGACTGCATCGACCCTCCCGTTCCCGCCCCGTCTGCCTCGATAGCATCGTCACCTTTCGTCTACATCTACGACGGCCTTGACTACGTCGACATCGGCATCGCCCCCTTCCACGACGACTGCCTCGACGTGTCTCCGTCATCACCATGGCGCCCCTTGTGCACCTACACCTGCAGCTCCATCGACACGACAACCCGATCACAACTACGTCGACCTCGGCAATCTTCAGCACGGCTTCTCCGACCACGGCTATTGCGCCCTCATGCTCGGCTACCTCGACATCGACATAAAGGGCTACCGCCTTGCATGAGGACTCATCGGCTTCTTCTCCAGCCACAGCATACACGATGCATCGACTGTTATGACTACGGGGGGATATTAGCTTATCAGCTTCTTCTCCAGTCTCACCGTCTGTAACGCTCCCTCTGTGACTGCGGGGGGATGTTAGAGTAATAGGAATAGTACCATATTGTCTAGCCACTTGAAGTGTTAGTCCTATGTACCCTATATAATCAGCCCATGAGGCCCAATGCAATATATCTAATATTCCACCAATTATATTATCCTTCACTAAGGCAATGTTAGCTGTCAAGAAAAGTAAGAACAAAGATGAGTTGATATTTGTTGGAGCTCAGATGTAATGCACAAATGATCAGCTCCAGTGTTTACCTCAGATGTAATGCACTCTGAGAAGTAAGGGGCCAGTGGTGTATCGACTAGAACCAGTCTATAAAGCTCACGCATGTTTTGAGCAACAGCAAGTGATGCAATGCTGTTGATCAGCAAGACATAATGATTAGTATTTGCTGCTTTTCGCACATCTCAATTGACAAAAAAAGGAAAAAAAAAAAGACTGACACAACAATAATACCTGTCAAACATGCCCAATGGGTGGCATTTCTCCAAAAGTTCATTAACATCTCTCTCATGTAGTGTCCCAGTTACAATAAGGACAACATTGTCAATCATGTGGCCATAACTGTGAAAAAAACATCCTGTTAGAATCAAACTACTGCACTAGAGCTGGAAATGCTAGTATGGGTCGATGAAATATATGAAGAACAGGCCCAATTTTCAATAAAAAAAGGATCAAAACAACACTCCGTCACTTACGTTATATACTGCAAGAACGTAGATAGTGGTTCATTGGCCTGGCACAGCATGTGCTTGTAATCATCAACCAGTTTAAGAGTGCACTTCTCCACAATTGTCGTTGTGTGCAAGGGTGAAGGTTCTGCGATTCATCCAAAATAAGTTTGCAGTACATTTGTCTCACAAAAATGCATTGAGCAATACAGTGCAAATACTTTCATGAAAACAATTGCCAACATTAAGTTTACTCAACACAAAACATTGTGATTAGGCAGAACTCATTACATTGTTGTTCGAACAAACTGCATAGAGTGCAACATACCTTAGCATAGTACAGTAATGAAAATTTATGCATTCAGCATGACATGGTAGAGATAAGATAAGCTATACATGTTAACATTCTAGTGTGATAGAGACAGACACATGATACGGATAAGGAGCTAGGCAATAATGTACCACATCCTCTATACACATTATGAAGCCAAGTAAAATGAATTTCAAGAAATAGATGAAAAAAATGTCATTTGCAAAATATGTAAAACAATATGGCCAGTAAATGCTAGCAGGTGTGAAGGGATGGAGATTATTGAACTTTATTGCTAGTCAGGACTCAGGACTGAAACATAATGGCTGAACAGGTTTTGCTGATGCAATTGACCCACAAATGTGCATGGATTCAAGGAATTAACTCCCCTAACTGCCGAATTCCTTTAGGCGGGTCAAATAGTGTTTTACAGTCATCACAAAAGGAAACTAACCTGCAGGAATTTATCTGAACTTCAGAAGCACACATGTACACAGCATACAATACAGAATTTGTGAGTACTTGGATATTGGTATACCTAAGACTCGACAAACAATCTGTTGAATGACCGACTGCTGGTCTCGCTATACAGCCATACAGTACCTAGTGTTATGTGAGTAGTTCAAAAATTCAAATAACCAGAAAGTGATCTAGATTGCTTCCCTCCCGAGATCAGCGAACAAGAGAAAAAGTGACACAACAATGCGAAGCATTCTAGCTCGAGAACGAGCCATGCTAGTAGCACTAGCCCGAAATCCCCAACCGGGATCACAATTCGCGCCGGCCAGATCGCGAATCCCTCACCCTAGCATATCAGCGCGGACTAAGAAGCTGCCGCACGGCACGGTAGCTTCCCCACCCCACCCGAAACACCAAGGAGGCCTGAGGAGGATCTCACCATTCTGCAGGTAGGGCCCGTACTCGGTGGCGGTGAGGTGCATCTTGATGTCGTCGAGGGTCTCGCACTGGCAGAGATTGTTGTAGTCGGCGGCGGTGAGGAGGCCCGAGCGGTTGCCCCGCACGATGGCCTCCAGGAACCCATCGTGTATGTTGAACGACAGCATCTCCCACCCGTACATCGTCGCCGCCGCGGGCTCCGGCTGGCTCGCCGGAGACAAGACCTCGGTCCTCGGTGCGGGAGGTGGCAGCGGTGGCGGTGGGAGAGGCGCCGGCGCCCGGCGGGGGAAGCGGGATCGGGAGGGAGGTCGTCGCAGATGAGATCCGGGAGGTGGGGTCGCGCTCGGTCCGGATGTGTTTCACCACGGAGAAGTTATTATTGGAAGGGACTCGTTGCAGCAGAAGCTTGTGAGATCCGAGCGTAGCACGTCGGCCGTCTCACTCTCAACACTTTCTTTCGGAACCTTGGGCCTTAATCATGTGGTTCATCCCGTGGCTCATGGAGGCCCAACAAATCCGAATACAAACCTTGACCGAAAACCATCCCAACAATCATGGCCCTGTTTGGAGCTATTTTCATAGAGAACACTTAACTTTTGCGAAACTCCATTTTCTTTTCCTGAATTTCAAATTAGGCAAAACAACTCTTTGACCTATTGAAATCGTGCGCTTTACCGCCCGTCTTGTTCGATTGGCTTATCAGCCACCGAAACAAAGTTTTATATAAACAGTTTTGAAGGCAGATTTTTTTCTTTTTAAGTTATTTGAACTGAATTTTTGAAAAAACATAGTAAATAAAAACAAAATCATAAAATAGAAAATCTAATTTTGTTGGAATCCACATGAGTATATCTACATAGTGAACATATAATATAGCATGTTGTAGTACAAAGTTTTTTCTATAGATTTAGATCTATTATTTTTTGTAATTAAATAGAATAGTTCATAACTACAATTTCTATGGTCTTGTAAATTTTTTATGTAGCCTAATTATTGTATGCTTGAATTACAGTCATATATAAATTAGTTATAGATGTATTTATGATTTATTCTTGTTAAATATAAATAAATTTATAACTAATTTATATAGGATCCAATGAGTATGAAATTTTTATTACAATTAAAGCATACAATATTTAGGCTATCGTAAAATTTTCACCATAATTAGACCATAGAAACTGTAGTTATGAATTATTCTAATTAATTATAGAAAATAATAGATCTAAATCTACAACAAAAACTTTGTACTAAATCATACTATATTATATGTTCATTGTGTTTCCATTTTGTAATTTTTTTGTTATTTACTATGATTTTTCAAAGATTCAGTCAAAATATTTTATTTATTTATTTATTTTTTTAAAAAGGCAAAAACGCCTTCAAAACCGCTTATAACCGGACCAGGAAGGTAAAACACATGATTTCAATAGTTGAGGGAGGTGCTTTTTTCGGTTTTAGAGTTTAGGGAGAAAAAATGGTCTTTCACAAAAAAAATGAGGGAGGGAAAGTGGACTTTTGCCTTTTTTGGAGTGGCTTCTTACAAAAAAAAAATGTCAGTGTTAAGATAAACACACATTCTTAGCAGCTTTCCGCTAAGGCCTTGCTTGGTTGGAGAGGTTTTAATCCAAGGGATGATTTAATTGGATCCTAGTGACCTCACTTTATGCATGTAGGGTTTATTCCCCTTGATCCCCTTCCCTATAAACGTGTATGGCAAACAAGGATTCAATTATCATGAGGAACTAGGTGTGTGGCCATCAAGCTCGCTTCCCTAGTGATTCCTAGAAGAGTGGCTTGATTCTACACTAGGGCGAGTGGATTTTACCGAGAATGGAATGGGGCAGGATCCACGTGTGAGCTAACCAAACATGTGTTTCATTGAGGGCTTGGTTTTCATCCATGCTAGGGGTGACCCATGGGTGGGGATACAATCCCGAACAATTCCTATCCTAACCCAACATGGCCTTAACGTTTTAAAAAATGAACCAGATGGTTCATCCAATTAAACGATCCTAGGGGAGCTTCTTGTGTCTTTTTTCTTGTCCACACCCACATATCGTTCCCCCCCTCGTGTCGAGCGCCACTCGCCAATCTACAACCCCACAGCGAGATTGCCGCCCCACCATCTTTCTTCCCACACATTTGTGTCAAGATGCCCAAGAGGGGGGAGGGTGAATTGGGCTCTTTTAAATTTCTAAACAAGAATTAAACCTAGCAAGAGCCAATTAACCCCCTAGTGCCTACCGTTTGTGTGTCCTAGCTAGAAAGCGGTAGCAAGACAATTGAAAGCGAAAACTTCCTACACAATTCTAGTAAGAATTGAAAGACAAGTGCGGAAAGTAATGCGGTATGAAAGAGCTAGGAAAAGAGATGCTTGACACGGCGATGTTTTACCGAGGTATCGAGGAGTCGACACTCCACCCTAGTCCTCGTTGGAGCACCTCGCAAGGTATAGCTCCCCCTCAATCCCGCGCAAGGGATGAGTGCTCTTTACGGGCTGGTTCTTCGCCACTCCGGCTCGGTGAACCGCCCACAACCGATCACAAGTCGATGGAGAAGGGCCACTGACAATCTTCCAGCGATCACCTTCCTCCCAAGCACCACCAGACCGTCTAGGTGATGTCGATCACCAAGAGTAACAAGCCTCGATCTTCACTTGACTCACTCAAGCTTCACAACTAGAGGATGCACACTTGAACTCTTGGAAGAACTAGAGGAGAGGATGGATGGATTCGCGAATCACTCTCTCTCTAGGACTCTTGCTCTCTTCCCAACCTTCTCAAGAACTTCAGCAACTGAAATGAGCAAAGGTAAGGTGGGAGAGAAGGGGTGGGGCTATAAATAGCCCTCACACAACACTGCCTCGGGCTGAAAAAGATACACCGTTTAAGTTGGCAACGGACGGTCCGTCGCCCTGCCCAACGGCTACCTCTGACACGATTTCCCAGCGACGGACGCTCCGTCGCAGGGGCGACGGACGCTCTTCCGCAGCGTCCGACGCTTCTTTCTGGCTCGGGCTAAAAACACCCTTACTGGAAGGCCGACGGGCGCTCTTCAAGCGTCCGACGCCTGGCCGACGGACAGCGTCCGTCGGACCTCAAACAACCCAGCCAGATTACAGGGCCACTGGAAGGCCGACGGACGCAGTGGACTCAAATCACCAGCGTCCGACGCCGTTGTCCGGCGCGACGGACAGCGTCCGAAGCCTCCATCAGGAGCGTTCGTCGCCCAGACAATAAGCCTCTCAACTTCGATTTTCGTCGCGATGAATAGAGAAGTTGTTCTAGACTATCTTACGGTCACCATAGGCTTGCTTAGAGCTAAGGAAGTCAAGTGTGCACCACACCTAAGTCATAAAGTTTTCCTAAGTCAAGCTACTAGTCTCAACCCCTCTTAATAGTACTGTCAAAGATCAAATAGAAGCCCTATCTATTTCTAAGTGTCCTTCATCTCCTTATGGCACTTAGCCTATCATTCTAGGGTCTTCATCATGTCTCTTTGAAATCCAAAATGATATCCATCTTGGGGGCTAAGTGATAACCATTGATGCCCATTCATGTTGATCACTATGGCTAAGCTACGCATAGCCTCTGCAAAACACACATTAGCCATAATAATCTCTCTTTGTCGTTAATCACCGAAACCAATAGGGTCATGATTCTTCAATTTCCCCCCTTTTTGGTGATTGACGATAATGATCCTCGAGTATAAGATATAAGAGTTTAAGATTAGGATTTCAAGTGACTTAGTTGGTTGAGCAAGGGTTAAAGAAAGTGATTGAACAATACTTGCTCATCCAAGCCAAGCCACAAACATGGTACTCAAAGATATGAAATAAGACTAGAGTACCTCATGATATTCTCAAGTAAATATCGGAGTAAGTCGCGAAAGCTCAAATACATTGATCAACGAGACATATCATGAACAGGTGACAACTCACAACGAGTATTAGTGATAATCAAGAGTAAGTCACACAAGCATAAGTTGTATGTCACACAAGCAAGAACCAAATCCCTTTTCTCACAACTCTCTCCCTATCTCTGATATACTCGACCCTCTCTCCCCCTTTGGCGTCTAGCACCAACAACTAAGCATCTGGAGCTTGAGGTGGAGTCGAAGTAGTTGTAGCCTAGCTGTCAAACAAGATGAAGTCCTGAAGGTCTGAATCATCTGACTGAGCATCTGCCTCTGGCTCTGCTGGAGTCGGCTCGGCTAGGGGGACATCTGGAACAGGAGCTGCTGACTCAGAAGCTGTCGCTGTCTCTGCTAGCTCCCCCTGAGGCCAGAAGGTGTAACGTCCTGAGCAGGAGCCTCAGACTATCCAACCTCTGTAGTAGCGGGTCTAACTCGACGAGTGAACACTCGAGGCGCGGGGGAAGAAGACACGGCCAGAGCCACATGTGAGACTGCTGCAACTAGCTCGTCTGGTTGTCCCCGAGAGAGAGGTGGCGAAGACACTGCCATTGTAACTGCGCCAACATCAGGTGCCAACTGACTCTCTGTCTCAACTGCCTCTGCTGCGACGATGGTAGAATCTGTCTGAATGGCAGCACGAGGAGGAGTGGTAACTGTCTGAGTCGAGCAGTCTGGCGCAACCTCCGACGAGACAACAGAAGACAGGTAGGTGCCTGCCGCCGGAGGGTGCTCCTCTGAACGCTGAGGCTCGGGAGCTGCTGCAACTGGTGAATCCTCTCCTATGATCTCTAGATAAGAAGCTGAGAGGTCACGTGTAGCATCTGCAAGCGTAGCCCCCCGGGTAGGAGTAAATCCGGTCGAAAGGTCTCCGGGGGAAGCTAGCCACGATGACACCTGAGTCATCGATGTCTCAAATGTAGGCGTAGCTGGTGGCTAACTCTGAAGCCCACTGGGTTGTAGCGCTGGAGTCGGAACTACCACTGGAGGTGTCTAAGCCTGAGAGGTGTACTGCTGCTGGGAGGCTCCGAGCAACTGAAGGTGTGGAGTAAGAGATGGTCCGGAGCTGGAACTGAGAAGATGCTCTAAAAGCATAGTCTGGGTCTTCTGAATCTCAACCTGCTGAATCTGATAAGACAGGAACTGTCGCTGAAACACGTCCTGCCTAGCCTGAGTCTGAGCCTGAGCTGCTTGCTGCTGAGCAGTGAGTCTTCGAACCTCTGCAGCCTGCCTCCTCTGCTCCTCTGCCTGTCTGATCTGCTCCTGCTGCATGTTGGTCAGAAGAGTGAGGATGGTAGCCTCTGAGGTGCCTGAAACTGGAGCTGGAGCTGGACCTGACCCACCGGCCTCGTGATCATGAGACATCGGTGCATACTCGGGCACCGACCTATAATCCTCGTCCGAGCTATCAGAGGTTATGTCCTCTCTGTAGGCAGGCTCGGCAGTTGTATCGATCTCTGCATCAAGATCCGCAAGCTCTGCCTGTGCAATCTGCTCAATAGTGGCATATGTCTGCTCGTCTGATTGAGGTGGCACTTCTGCCTGCCTGGTGCCTGGTCGGTAAGTTGTACTGGGGCGAGGCAGGTTCCCGTGGATGACTAGCTGGCTCATCTGGTACTCAGGGAACTCTGTGCCAGATCGGGTAAGAGTGGTAATCATGGAAGGAGACCCGATCTTCGAGACTATCAGATATGAGATCCAGTGGGCATACTGTAACTGCTAGTGCCCATGGAAGCCTGCAGCTATGATATCTTCTAACTCACTGACAATCAGATCCCATAGATCAAACTTCTCCATCCTGATAACATGGGCTAGAAGCCACAACTGCAACCGAGTGATAGTGTCACGAGATCCAACCCTCGGTAGAATGGTACACCTCATAGTCTCGTGAAGAACCCGAGCTAGAGGAGTGAGGTCACGGGGGGTACGGCTCGAGCCTTTTGTGAACGGCTGTTGGAAACAAGAACTCACGTAGTCTGTCGACGACACTATCCCATCGTGAGGTTGACGAGGTGCCTTCTGATCCCCGTAACATAGACTGTGGATCCTCGTCTCTGAGGCCTCCAAGTGAAAAAGCTCCCTGAAACGCTGAGCTGTGACTCTGTAGTCTCTGCCTCTGAAACCGAAGTGGAAGAAGGTGTGGTCAGGTGAAAACCACAGAGACACGTAGAACTGTCAAACCCAGTCCTCCTGGTAGGTGCCGGCTCGTCCCATCAACTCAGTCAAACCCTGAAGGTACTGGAGATGCTGCACTATATCTGGACCACCGACACTCTCAATCCGTCGTAGCGGGCAGACTCTGTGTGCACGAAGCGGTGCGTCTGTCTGGACGTAAGCTCTGTAGAAATCCTCGTGCAGAGGAGTGTAGAATGGAGGACTGGCACAAGGGTCTCTCTGAGGCGGGAACCAAGTCTGAAAGTCGACAAACCGAAGAAGCTGGACCTGCTTCGTTGTAAGAATCTGAACGTGCTGCCTCACTGGGTCTGGCAAGCGAGGTCCTGGAGGATTGTCAGGTGCTCCTGAGCCTCGAGAACGTGTAACTCTGCAAGCCATGAGCTCACCAATCGAAAAGTGGTCCGCGACCTCTGTCTGCTCAGTCCCTGGAGCTGGCACTGCCTCCTCTTTCTCAGCAGCCTCTACGGGCTCTGTCTCTGGTTGCAAGGGGGACTCATGACGTGCTCCACGACGAGGCGAGAGCCTCAAGCCGACGCGACGTCCACCTCGCTCTGCTCTCTCAGCAGCCTCTGCCATTGCTATTACAGCCACAGAATCTAAATCCATAAGTGGCCTCTTCCGCTTCTCCGAAACAACCTTCTGCTTGCCCCTTCCCCGATCAGTGGGTGGACGCGGTGGAGGTGGAGGGTAACCACCACTACCGGAAACAGGGCCGGTGTTCTTCGTCCTTGCCATGGACATGCACTGGAATCAACTAACTGCCCACTTCAAATTCAAACACAAACCCTGCGAGAGTGGCTCTGAAAGCCCTGGACTGACACTCTCGAGGCTTTGCCTCGTTCCGTACTCGCGGGCTTTGCCCCGAGTTCACTGCCTCTGTCACACTGACCCTGCTCGAATAGAGAGATAGAATATAAAACTTATAAGCAAGTAGCTAGAGTGGAGTATGCCTATGGAAGCATGAAAGGGAGAAGAGGGGAACCGAAACTATCCATGCCATACTTCTGCTTAAAACTGACCAAAGAAAGAGAAGGGGAAAGATCTCGATCAATGCATCATAAAATCCGCAACCTAACAAGGAGTGAGGAATTAAGCTAGGTGAACAAGGAATTAGCACTAGAACCAACACAGGGTGAAGAGGATTAGCAAAAAGAAAGAGACTATGAATCACCTGCCCTTTGAGGACGGAAAGGATCCTTGGGAGGAACTGCCACCCCTCTGTTCAGCCAAAACACGCGAAGGAGAGGGGGGAATAGAAGGCGGCGGAAAGGGTGGGGCGCACAGGCAGCGAGAGAGCTCCGGCAAGCGGCAGGCGGCAGAGCTGCGCGGGGACAGGCGCTGTGGCGGCGAGGGCGCGACGGTTAGGGTTAGAAAGCGGCGGGCTTCGATGGTGTACAGAGAGGAACGAATCGACCGAGAGAGAAGAAGGCGGGGGATTTTAAAAAAAAATTGCGCCTTAAGTTCGCGACGGACGCTCCGTCAATGTGCGACGGACGCTGGGAAGCATCCGACGGCATTGTCCGTCGCGCTTACAGAACGGGTGTGAAGCGCCCTAACACATTGACCGCGTCGGACGCTCCACGACGGACGCTGGGGAGCGTCCGTTGCCCCGCAGACAGGCAACTTTTGTCTCCGGATGATCGCGACGGACGCTGAGGCATTTGACGCCGAGCGTCCGTCGGCAGCGTCCAACGCCCTTTAAAATGGAATTTTTCAAATATGATTTTTGCGTCTTTCTCCCAACCAAGTTCCAATCCAAATAAGATCCAAATAACACTTGATTGGACTTGATGTGGGAACCATCTCCCAAACTCTACTTTTCAAATAATTTGCCATAGGCTTTAACTTTAGTTTTAGCTCAAAATATTCGAATGGAAACACCAAGGAGACATCATATGACCACAAGAGGGGTATAGTAAAGACTTGAGCTTGGAATGCTCCCCTAAGTGGACGAACATAGAGGATGCTCAAACTTAACCGAAAAGAAACGACAAGCAACACATGCACATGCAATGCATTACAAAAATTTGAATCTAGGTTGCTTGCAAGTTTAAACCATGATTGGACTTCTTCACACGTTCAAGAACGGTTATTCCAACCATGTTAGCCAAGCCTATGTGCATTACTAATTTAACATGATTATATTACACATGATGCAAGGTTGGTTCACACAAGATCATCTTTTAGTGAAGTTTGAGTGATCAAGCACATTTAACTTGCTTCTCAACCTACAAAAGGTTGCTTCATCGAGTGGTTTAGTGAAGATATCCACCAGTTGATTTTCGCTAGAAACTCCCACTAGTGATATGTCTTTCCTAGCCACATGATCTCTAAGAAAGTGATGACGGATATCAATGTGCTTGGTGCGAGAGTGTTGAACCGGGTTGTTTGCAAGCTTTACGGCGCTTTCATTATCACACAAGAGTGGAACATCTTTTAAAACCACGTTGTAATCAAGAAGTGTTTGGGTCATGTATAAGATTTGTGCACAACTTGCTCCCATGGCTATGTATTCCGCCTCGGCGGTAGACAATGCCACACTATTTTGCTTCTTAGAGGACCAAGAAACAAGTGAGCTTCCTAGCAAATGGCAACCGCCGGAGGTACTCTTCCTATCAACCTTACACCCGGCATAATCCGAATCGGAATAGACACAAAGTAGGAAGGGAGCTCCTTTGGGATACCAAAGGCCAATGCTAGGGGTGTGCCTTATATACCTAAGGATTCTTTTAACCACACTTAGATGCGACTCCTTAGGGTTTGCTTGAAACCTAGCACACATACACACACTAAACATCATATCTGGTCTAGAAGCGGTGAGGTAAAGTAAACTACCGATCATCGAGCGATAAAAAGTTTGGTCGATCGGGTTACCTCCCTTATCAAGGTCGAGATGCCCATTAGTAGGCATTGGGGTCTTGATTGGCTTGCAATCCTCCATCTTGAATTTCTTGAGCACATCATTTGAGTACTTCTCTTGAGATATGAAGGTGCCCTCCCTCAATTGCTTCACTTGGAAGCCAAGGAAGAAGGTTAGCTCGCCAATCATCGACATCTCGAACTCCTTGGACATCAATGCACCAAATTCCTTGCTATGATCTTGGTTTGTTGACCCAAATATAATGTCATCGACATACACTTGACAAACAAAGATCTCTCCATCTAGCACCTTGGTGAAGAGTGTGGTATCCACTTTCCCGATCTTGAAGCCCTTCTTGAGTAGGAAGTCTCTTAGCGTCTCATACCAAGCTCTTGGAGCTTGCTTCAATCCATAGAGTGCCTTGGACAACCTATACACATGATTAGGACAATTTGGGTCTTCAAACCCGGAAGGTTGTGAGACAAACACAAGTTCATTAATGAAACCATTTAGAAAGGCACTCTTCACATACATTTGAAAAAGTTTCATTTTGTGATGTGAAGCATATGCCAAAAGGATACGAATGGCTTCTAGTCTTGCAACCGGTGCAAAGGTTTCCCCAAAATCCAAGCCTTCAACTTGGGAGAACCCCTTTTCCACCAATCTTGCTTTGTTCCTCACAACCACGCCTTGATCATCTTGTTTGTTCCTAAACACCCACTTGGTGCCAATGATTCTTACTCCTTTGGGCTTTTCTACTGGTGTCCACACTTTGTTCCGGGTGAAGTTGTTTAACTCTTCATGCATAGCGTTTACCCAATCCGAATCCGCAAGTGCATCCTCCACACTAGAATACTCAACAAAGGAAACAAAAGAGTGATGCTCAACATAAGAAGCAAGTCTAGATTGAGTTGTTACCACCCTTGATGGACTCCCTATGATGAGGTCTTGTGGATGAGCTTGAAGCATAGGTAGTAGATCTTCTATCAATCACTTGGGGAGGAGGTTGTGGTGCATCAACATTGCTAGCTTGTGCCTCGGCTTGATCTTGAGGGATGAAGGTATCTTCTTGTGCTTTCCTCACTTGTTCTTCATCAACTTGAGGCGTGTGTGGTGGAGAAGGTACTTGATTTACATCATCTTCTACTTCTTCCACCTCTAGTGGGTTGATGGCAGCAACGAGCATGTTCTTCATAGCCTCACTCATGGGGTTCATCACCTACATCATCAAGATTCTCATGCTCTTCTTGAGAGCCATTAGTTTAATCAAACTCCAAGTCATATGTTTCTTGAACTAGGCCGGAGGCTTTGTTAAATACTCGATATGCCTTGGATTTAAGAGAATATCCAAGTAAGAAACCAATGTCACATCTCCTTTGGAACTTGCTCAAGTGTTGACGCTTCTTGTAGATGTACACTTTGCATCCAAACACTCGGAAGAAGGATATATCCGGTTTCTTCCCATTCACAAGCTCATAGGGGGTCTTCTTAAGAAGCCTTTGGACAAATAGCCGGTTGGCCGCATAGCATGTGGTGTTGATTGCTTCGGCCCAAAACTTCTCGGCGGTGTTGTACTCATCAAGCATTGATCTTGCAAGAGTGATTTGTGTCCGGTTCTTCCTCTCTACTAAACCATTTTGTTGTGGGGTATAGGTGGCAGACACCTCATGCTTGATCCCAACTTCATCACAATAGTCCTCAATTTTGGTGTTCACAAACTCGGTCCCATTGTCACTTTTTATCTTCTTGATCTTCACATCAAACTCATTTTGGGCTCTTGTTGCAAACTTCTTGAATATTGATTGAGTCTCTCCCTTGTCTTGAAGAAAGAACACCCAAGTGTACCTAGAGTAGTCATCAACTACCATCAAGCAAAAAAGATTGCCTCCAAGGCTAGCATAGGTGGTAGGTCCAAATAGATCCATGTGAAGTAGCTCTAGAACTCTTGAGGTTGACATGAATGCTTTGGTGGGATGGGTGTTGGCCACTTGCTTGCCGACTTGACATGCACTACACAATTTGTCCTTCTCAAACACCACATCCTTCACACCTCTAACCATCTCCTTCTTGACAAGTTTCTTCAAGGTTGACATTCCCACATGTGCTAATCTTCTATGCCATAGCCAATCCAAAGAGCTCTTGGAGAATAGACATGTTTGCAAACTAGCTTTATTTAAGGTGAAATCCACTAGATAGAGATTGTTGTGCCGAAACCCCTTGAATATCAATGATGAATCTTCAATCGTGGTCACAACTACCTCATTTGGAGTGAAGAGACATTGGAAACCAAGATCACAAAGTTGACCAACCGATAGCAAGTTGAAGCTTAGAGATTACACTAACAAGACATTGGATATTGATTGATCATTGGAGATTTCCACTTTACCTAGGCCTTGCACTTTGCCTTTTGAATTGTCCCCAAATGTAATCTTGTCTTGCCCTTCACAATCTTTCTCAAATGTGGTGAACATCCGTGAGTCACCGGTCATATGTTGAGTGCAACCACTATCAATCATCCAATGACTTCCACCGGTCTTGTAGTTCACTTACACACAAGCAACTTGAAGTTAAGCTTGTTGTTTGGGAACCCACACTTGGCGAGGTCCCATAGCCTTGTCCACCAATTCCTTAGCAACCCATAACACTTTAGGCTTGTTCTTCATCTTAGGACCGAGAAACACAACTAGGGGTCTACCCTTGGAGTCCTTGTTGATGATGAAGTGTGCATCATGAGCAAAGGGTCTTGTGTGCTTGGGCAAGGTCTTGGGAGGTGGAGTCTTGCATTGAAACTCAAAGTGACCAACTTGTCCACATCCAAAGCACTTCTTAGGCTTGGGCTTTGGCATGTCATAGTTGTTGCTCATGGCCTTGTTCTTGTAGTAGTTCTTTACTTCAATCTTGACCTTGGCCTTCATGATTTGGTTCTCCTTGAACCCAATGTCGGACTTGTCGGTCTTCATGATAGTGTTCATCAAGAGCTCACTTTGGAGGTTGTGGCCCTTGGTGAACTTCTCCATTTCACTTGCAAGCTTGATCTTCTCAACTTTGAGCTTTGCATTTTCTTCTTTGAGGGAGTTGATCAAAGTGATTGCATCTTTGTCATCTTGCTTGGCCGACTTGATAGTGAAGGGCTTGTTGGCCTTGTGGTTGATTAGCTCTTCCTTGAGCTTTGAGTTCTCTTGCCTCATCTTCACATAGTCTTCATACTTATCGGCCTCAACTACTTTCTTGCCCTTGCACTTAGCATTTTGCTCACTAGCAAATTCATCAAGCAAGTCCTCACAAGAAGTAGTTATATGACACTTAACAACCGGGTTAATAGCAACATGTGTGGCAAGATCATTTGTAAGTAATTCATTAGCTACCACAAGTGTGCCATGTTCATTTCTCACTTGGTTGTAATCATTTTTAGCAAGTTATACCTTGTATGGAGCTCTTGTGTTGACCTCTCAAGCTTATCATGTTTCTCATTAGCTTGCTTGAGTGAGGCTTTGAGCTCCCTAGTGCTAGATGTGAGAGTTTTATTCTCAAGCTTCAAATCATCATTAGCACTGGACAAGTCATCAAGTTTATCATGTAAGTTTTCATTAGCTTTCTCTAGTGATTCACTTTTAGTTTTGTACTTCCTAATGAGCTTAGTGTATTTGATGCAAATCACAATTAGCTCATCATAGAAAGGTGCCTCAAACTCATCATCACTATCATCACTACAGTTAGCCTCATCATCATTATCCTCTTTTTGTACCTTCTTGTCACCTTTAGCCATGAGGCATAGGTGTGTAGAGGATGAGCCCGGAGATGATGGAGGAGGTGGCGGTGGAGTGGATGACCCAGTCACCAAGGCGGCCACCTTCTCATCTTCACTCTCATCACCGGATGAGTCACTTGTGTCTTCAATGTCGGTGGGCCAATCATCAACAATGTAGGCCTTGCCATCCTTCTTCTTCTTGTGGAAGTTGAAGTTTTTCTTCTTCTTGAATGGCTTGTCATCTTTCCTCTCCTCATCACTTGACTCATCTTTGTTGCCCTTGTTGTACTTGAACTTTCTGTTGAATTTCTTGTTCTTGTACTTGTCTTTCTTCTCTTCGGGGCAAGCATGAGCCAAGTGTCCAAGCTTGTCACAATTGTAGCAATCCATCTTGGAGAGGGGCTTCTTTGAAGAGCTTATGAAGAACTTCTTCTTTGAGTCAAACTTGACTCCATTCTTGTTTAGCCTCTTCAACATCTTTGTTGTCTTCTTCACGATGAGAGCGAGGTTGTCATCATCCTCTTCATCACTTGCACTCTCATACACAAATTGCATCTTGCACTTCTCCGAGGAGGATTCCTTGAGATCCAAGTCCTTCTTCTCCTCCTTCTCTTTTTCTTTCTTCTTGGAGGAAGATGAAGAGCCGCCATCACCAATCTTCATGTACATCTCATGAGCATTGATCTTGCCCAAGACTTGTGTTGGTGTAGCGGCGGAGAGGTCCCCTTGGTGAAGAACCGTGACGATGTGGCCATACTTGTCAATTGGCAAGACACAAAGTATCTTGAGCATCACATCGGCCGGTGTCATTTGGTTGAGACCAAGCCCATTCAATTCTTCTACAAGAATCTTAAGACGTGAGTACATCTCATTTGAATTTTCATTTCCAAGCATAGAGAAAGAATTGAGTTTTGCCATAACCAAGTGATAGGGTTCCTCACGCTCACTCTTTGTGCCTTCGTGAAGAGCACAAATAGTGGTCCACAACTCAAATGCGTCTTTGGCATTACGCACCAGATTGAAGACATCCTTGCAAATGCCACGAAAAAGAATGTTCTTTGCCTTGGCATTATGCTTATCAAAGTTGAGGTCCTCCGCGAAGAGAGTACCCCCCCCTTTGTGGCGGCCTTGAGCATGCCCACGTCAACAACCTCTAGGTAGGCCTCCATACGAACTTTCCAATAAGGAAAGTCGTCTCCATCGAACATGGGAGGTGGTCCATCCCATGGGACATCTTGATCTAGGCGGTAAAGCCTAAATTAAGAGCAACCTTGCTCTGATACCAATTGAAAGGATCAAGATGCCCAAGAAGTGGGGGGTGAATTGAGCTCTTTTAAATTTCTAAACAAGAATTAAACCTAGCAAGAGCCAATTAACCCCTAGTGCCTACCGTTTGTGTGTCCTAGCTAGAAAGCGGTAGCAAGACAATTGAAAGAGAAAACTTCCTACACAATTCTAGTAAGAATTGAAAGACAAGTGCGGAAGTAATGCAGTATGAAAGAGCTAGGAAAAGAGATGCTTGACACGGCGATGTTTTGCCGAGGTATCGAGGAGTCGACACTCCCCGTAGTCCTCGTTGGAGCACCTCGCAAGGTATAGCTCCCCCTCAATCCCGCGCAAGGGATGAGTGCTCTTTACGAGCTGGTTCTTCGCCACTCCGACTCAATGAACCGCCCACAACCGATCACAAGTCGATGGAGAAGGGCCGCCGACAATCTTCCGACGATCACCTTCCTCCCAAGCACCACCAGACCGTCTAGGTGATGTCGATCACCAAGAGTAACAAGCCTCGATCTTCGCTTGACTCACTCAAGCTTCACAACTAGAGGATGCACACTTGAACTCTTGGAAGAACTAGAGGAGAGGATGGATGGATTCGCAAATCACTCTCTCTCTAGGGCTCTTGCTCTCTTCCCAACCTTCTCAAGAACTTCAGTAACTGAAATGAGCAAAGGCAAGGTGGGAGAGAAGGGGTGGGGCTATAAATAGCCCTCACACAACACTGCCTCGGGCTGAAAAAGATACACCTTTTAAGTTGGCAACGGACAGTCCGTCGCCCTGCCCAACGGCTACCTCTGACATGATTTCCCAGCGATGAACGCTCCGTCGCTGGGGCGACGGACGCTCTTCCGCAGCGTCCGACGCTTCTTTCTGGCTCGGGCTGAAAACACCCTTACTGGAAGGCCGACAGACGCTCTTCAAGCGTCCGACGCCTGGCCGACGGACAGTGTCCGTCGGACCTCAAACAACCTAGCCAGATTACAGGGCCACTGGAGGCCGACGGACGCAGTGGACTCAAACCACCAGCGTCCGACGTCGTTGTCCGGCGCGACGGACAGCGTCCGAAGCCTCCATCAGGAGCGTCCGTCGCCCAGACAACAAGCCTCTCAACTTCGATTTTCGTCGCGATGAATAGAGAAGTTGTTCTAGGATATCTTACGGTCACCATAGGTTTTCTTAGAGCTAAGGAAGTCAAGTGTGCACCACACCTAAGTCATGAAGCTTTCCTAAGTCAAGCTAGTAGTCTCAACCCCTCTTAATAGTACGGTCAAAGATCAAATAGAAGCCCTATCTATTTCTAAGTGTCCTTCATCTCCTTATGGCACTTAGCCTATGATTCTAGGGTCTTCATCATGTCTCTTTGAAATCCGAAACGATATCCATCTTGGGGGCTAAGTGATAACCATTGATGTCCATTCATGTTGATCACTATGGCTAAGCTACGCATAGCCTGTGCAAAACACACATTAGCCATAATAATCTCTCTTTGTCGTTAATCACCGAAACCAATAGGGTCATGATTCTTCAATTTCCCTCCGTTTTGGTGATTGACGATAATGATCCTCGAGTATAAGATATAATAGTTTAAGATTAGGATTTCAAGTGACTTAGTTGGTTGAGCAAGGGTTAAAGAAAGTGATTGAACAATACTTGCTCATCCAAGCCAAGCCACAAACATGGTACTCAAAGATATGAAATAAGACTAGAGTACCTCATGATATTCTCAAGTAAATATTGGAGTAAGTCGCGAAAGCTCAAATACATTGATCAACGAGACATATCATGAACAGGTGACAACTCACAACGAGTATTAGTGATAATCAAGAGTAAGTCACACAAGCATAAGTTGTATGTCACACAAGCAAGAACCAAATCCCCTTTCTCACAACTCTCCCCCTATCTCTGATATACTCGACCCTCTCTCCCCCTTTGGCGTCTAGCACCAACAACTAAGCATCTTGAGCTGGAGTTGGAGTCGAAGTAGTTGTAGCCTAGCGGTCGAGCAGGATGAAGTCCTGAAGGTCTGAATCATTTGACTGAGCATCTGCCTCTGGCTCTGCTCGGGTGACATCTGGAACAGGAGCTGCTGACTCAGAAGCTGTCGCTGTCTCTGCTAGCTCCCCCTGAGGCTCAGAAGGTGTAACGTCCTGAGCGGGAGTCTCAGACTATCCGGCCTCTGTAGTAGCGGGTCTAACCCGACGAGTGAACACTCGAGGCGCGGGGGAAGAAGACACGGCCAGAGCCACAAGTGAGACTGCTGCAACTAGCTCGGCTGGCTGTCCCTGAGAGAGAGAGGTGGCGAAGACACTGCCACTGTAACTGCGCCAACATCAGGTGCCAACTGACTCTCTGTCTCAACTGCCTCTGCTGCGACGATGGTAGAATCTGTCTGAATGGCAGCACGAGGAGGAGTGGTAACTGTCTGAGTCGAGCAGTCTGGCGCAACCTCCGACGAGGCGACAGAAGACAGGTAGGTGCCTGCCGCCGGAGGGTGCTCCTCTGAACGCTGAGGCTCGGGAGGTGCTGCAACTGGTGAATCCTCTCCTGTGATCTGTAGATACGAAGCTGAGAGGTCACGTGTAGCATCTGCAAGCGTAGCCCCCCGGGTAGGAGTAAATCCGGTCGGAAGGTCTCCGGGGGAAGCTAGCCACGATGACACCTGAGTCATCGGTGTCTCAAACGTAGGCGTAGCTGGTGTCTTCATAAATAATATGGTTACTTAAATCAAACACATCTCGGTTATAAGTTTGGCATCACGGGCGTTCCATTTTGCTAGGGATAATATTGTGCATGAACCTGAAAATAAACTAGGGAGCCATTCCCCCCCCCCCCCAAATATAAAATTATATGTATTTTTGAAATTCACTTAGGATTCGTTTTGTCCTATACTCCTAAACATGTCTCGAATCCTAATAAAATCTCTCCGGTAATAGATCATTTATGCATTTATGAAGAGCTTTTCTCTTTGCAAACCTATATTGTAGCCTTGTAGAATGGAGCAAACTTTGTGCCATGGAATGAGGTCCCAATCACTTTTCTAGAAAAAAGAGTGGCATCTCCCAGCCCTATGTGTAACAAGTGATTCCTCCTAAGATTGATTTCATATTTTTTAGAGCAGACCGTCATACACACGATATATGGATGAGAAAATTCCACGGTGGGATTTGTAACAATTCGGAAAAAGAGAAGAGAAAAGGGCGCTAATGGAATCTCTCTTCTTTGATGGGCTCCTTTTTCAAGAAATTATGGTTCCAAGCTTTATGGCCAGTCTCAATGGTATGTTTCATGTACCGGTTTCCAAAATATGACACTACATATGAAACATTGGCTCTCAGTGCATCGTTGCATTACACTGTTTCATAGAGTAGCTTTGACATTTATTTGCTACACTGTGTTGTGATCAAATGTGCCATCCAAACTATGTAACCATTTGACATTGTTGTACTAGCTATTAGCATACTGGAATATGATTAAGGTTTATCATACTAATCACAAATTCAGAATTCAGAACTTCATGTCATCAGTCACTACCGAGTAAATGAGTAAAATCATCCTATTCTTTGCATCTGAACTCTGAACCAAAATCTACAAGCATCTATCATCTAGTATGTATATATTCTGTACTCTGTACACAAGAACAACAAGCGGACGCCATCAGGCAAGCGTTGTAGCCGCCGGGATCAGCAGAGAGTCCCCCCACTCCCAGCGCACGAAGGAATTGCTCCCTGTGCGGCGGCGTGATCTTGGTCGGCCCTGCCGTCGGGGCGGGCGCCAGAGCACGGGCTCTCCACCGGCGCGGCGGTGAGAACATGCACGCACGCCGCCGACTCTGCTGCTGGACAGGCGCTCGTGGTTGCCGTCGACATCCGCCCCAGCAGCGTGAGGGCCAGCACCGGCGCTGGCAGCGAGTTCAGCGAGCTCTACCTATGTCTCGTCTTCCATGACGGACGGCCCGGCTCGTGCCCGAAAGCTCTCGCTGCGGTGGCCAGTGGCCACGCGGTGGTCGGGGCCGGGGGCGGGTGCGGTGCCGCGAGGCATGCAGATATACGCGCGGCGGGACGGGAGGAAGAACTGGAGCACGGGATCGATGAAACGAATCCATGTCCCTCAGTGCGGGTGTCGTCCGGCTTCCAAAGACATGGAGCTGTTTCGTGGCCACGGAACGATTGCCTTCTCTCTTCATCTTCTAATTTAATGTACATAAAACTCTTATGACATCTCTATTAAGACTGACCTAAAAAAGTCTCCAATGCTGCAGCTACCTTGTTTGAATAAACATTTTTTTTCCTGGAAGAAACTCTGACCTTTCAACCGAAAATGTTCCTCACGTCCTTCTATTAGCTGAAAATAAAAAATCAAACTTCAAAAAGAAAAAAAACGAACTAAAAAGGTTCGATTTTAGATCTTAGCCGGTTTGGTACAGTTCTGCTTAACTAGTGAAGCTGTTTTTTTAAAAAATAGCTTTATGAGCAACTTTCTAGAAGTTTTTTTTTAGAAAATAATTTCATGAGCAACTTTCTAGGTGAAACTGAGCTATTTTGGAAAAAGTGTTTGACAAAACAGCTTCACCAACAACTTTATGCATGGATATGAGAGAGAAAGAGAGAAGAGAGCTATGATAACCACTATTTTTAGCTTAATCTCACTTTATATCTTTGTGAGACGAAAAGGAAAACAACTTTATGAGCAATACTGTTTTAAAAAGAGGTGCATTTACAATACAGACTCCAATAGAGTCTATTCTTATTAATTATAGTGCCACGTGCCACGTAGCATGACAGACAATTTAATGAGGAAAGAGGGAACAAAACTAAGACTCAGCGTCTAGATTAGACTCGGAGTCGTCGTTCGCTTCGAGGCGTTCGACTTCGTTTTCGCGATGGGGAAAGCAGCCTGGAGTCTTCAGGATCCCGTACACCTCGCAAGCTGCCGCTGTCGCGATTCCTCCCGCGAGGCCGCCATTGCTGGCGCGGACGGAGCACAAGCGGTCGCCATCGCCGCCGCATACGGAGGACGAGAGGCCACCGTCGCTGGCCCCCGACGGAGCACGAGCGGCCGCCATTGCGTGACCAACGCAGCTCTCGCTGATCCCGTGCGCCCTTCCCTTCGTTCCCGTCGCCGTCGCCTTTCTCTTCCCATGCTATTGCACGCTCTCAGATCTAGTGCGAAGCTGCCAGCTATCCGGCGAGGCTTGCGGCCGCCCGGAGCCACAGCCTGCAGTGCTCGCGGACGCCATGCCCCGGCTCGTCGCGTTCGTCTGCAGCCACAGCTTCGCGTGCGGCCACCCAGCTCGATCGGGCAGCCGCAGGCCTTGCGTGCTGCCGCTCAGTGCCGTGAGCAACGACCGGCCGCAGAGGAGAATCTTCTGTGCGGTACCTCGTCGTTGGGGGCAGATAGGGAACGGCCGTCGTAGGCCTCGCCCGACATAGCACGCGCGCGAAGCTCCAGATGCTCGACAGAGCTTGCACGGCTTGAGCTCGTGTCCATCTATGGGAGCTCACGATAGGGACTTGTTCGGCCCTGTGCACACGTTCGCTCGTGCAACCCCCATAGCTCGCGTCGTCATTGCCGCAAAGGATCCAGTTAGGAGAGGGAGATTGATTGGTTGATTTTTATCTAGACTCTAAACTGAAAAGTCTGCACTGAAAAGAATAGTTTCTTGCTACAATATCCAAGACTATAGAAACTATAAGTAGTTTCTTACATTATGAGTGTCATTAAAAAGCTATTAAAAACTATACAAACAGATCCTTATAATATATTGACATATAGAATAACCATCTTTTGTCCGGCACTAGAGAGAATATAGGAATGCCTAAACTTGTGTCGACTAGAGATTGTTTGGGGTATTGCTTTGAGAAAAATCAGTGCTTGTATTTTTTTTTATCACGTTTTTTAAGCTTCAGTCGCTTGAGCTCTCGGCGACATGTAGAGAGTACCGTGGGCTGCTTTGCTGCCTGAGCTGATTGAAGAAGGCACAAAACGGATAACCACTGCTCGGCACATGTGGCCTAATTTTTTTTGAAAAAAATAAACGTCTATGGAATAATAAGTCTCTTTTTTTATTGGTTATCTTAATGAAAGGATTAAGATGCACAAGAGGGGGGGGCTGAATTGAGCTCTTTTAAATTTCTAAGCAATAATTAAAACCTATCAAGAGCCAATTAACCCCTTAGTGCTTTCTCAAGTGTGTCCTAGCTAAACAAGTAAGACAAGACAATAAAAGCGGTAAAACCCTATGCAATTCTACTCAAGCAACAAAAATATAATGCGGAAAGTAGTGCTTAAGAGTAAATGCAATAAGTAAGGAGTAGGGGCAAAGGAAATTGACACGACGACGTTTTACCGAGGTATCGAGGAGTCGACACTCCCCCCTAGTCCTCGTTGGAGCACCCGCGTAAGGGTATCGCTCCCCCTTAGTCCGCACAAGGACTAAGTGCTCTCTATGGGCTGATTCTTCGTCACTCTGGCTCGGTGAATCGCCCACAACCAATCACAATCGAACTTGGGTCATCCACAAGGAACGCCACCGGATGATCACCAAGCAAACCTCCGCAAAACCGTCTAGGTGATGTCGATCATCAAGAGTAACAAACACTAACTCTCACTTGACCAAGGCTAGTCTAGTGATTGAATGGATGCACACTTGCTAACTCTAAGCAACTAGTGAGAGTCAACACATGGAATGACAATTCACACTCTCACTAGGGCTCTTGCACTTCTTGCACTCTCACAAGGCAATCTCAGCAATTGGAATGAGAAAGAGAGCCTCCATGGGGCTGATGGGGAAGTATAAATACTCCCCAACTCGACCCCTAGCCGTTAGAGGCAAAAACCAACTTTCTCCGTCACTCCGGACACACTTTTAGGGTAGGGTCCGGACCATCAAACATGCGTCCGGACCCCAAACCCTCTGTACTCTGCGATGAAAACCGGGCAGTCCGGACGCACTATCAGGTCCGGACGTAAGCAACCGAACAGCGTCCGGACCGATTTCTGCTCTCTGGAGCTCTCTGTATTGCAGTCCGGACGCAACACTCCGGACAGCGTCCGTTGGCCAAACTGCTCTCAAGAACTCTCTGGATTGGGTCCGGACGCTATAGCGAGTCCGGACCCAGCACTGTTCACAGCGTCCGAAGCGCTTGCATCCAGCAAGCCAAACCCTAGGGTCCGGACGCACATCCAATGGTCCGGACCCAGAGTTACACTTGCATCCGGAGCACTTAACAGGGCCTTTTCACCTTCCTTCCAACATGGAAGTTGCTCATCTCGGTTCAAGGACTATTTCTAAAGCTTCCTAGTGCTAGTTTGACAAGTGTTCACCACACCTAAACACTAAGCCTTTCCTAGGTCAAGCTACTAGATAGAACCCCTCTTAATAGTACGGCGAAAGGAAAAAATAAAGGTGCTAAACTACTCTAAGTGTCTCTCAACTCCAATGACACTTAGACCTAGTCTAATATTCAACCTTGTCACCAATCCTTTGAAAACCAAAACGATTCCAATAAGGGGCACGTATACCATGATAGTCCAATCAACCACCCATTACCATGACCTAACTTTCTTATTGCCTCTTACAAAACACACGTTAGTCATAGTAATCTTGCATTGTCGTTAATCACTGAAACTCTAGGGGCCTAGATGCTTTCAATCTCCCCCTTTTTGGTGATTGACGACAATACGCCATAGAGTATGAAAAGAGAGTTTTATTTTGGGTTTTCAAGTGACTTGGCTTATCTAGGCATGGGTTAGTGAATATGAAAGAATAATACATGCTTAAATAATCCAAGCCACAACATGTACTAGGGATATGAATTAAGAGCAAGTACAAGAGATATGCTTAACATAGGTATATATCAAAGTAAAGCACAGAAGCATATCAAGGGCCAAAAGCATGTGACATAATATATAAGAGAGAACCACAATGTCACAAGCAAGTGTACCATCACACAAAAGCAAATGTATGCGATAGGATAAACATGATGCATGAATACGAGAGAAGTAAGCACATCAAAATAAATAAGTCTCACTCTCAACTCCCTCTATCACTAGCATACTCTCACTCTCTCCCCCTTTAGCGACAAAGCACCAAAAACTAAGCGTCGGGCGCAGGAGGAGTAGCCGGGTCACGAGCGTGCAGGGTGAACTGCTCGTAGTCAGGACTGGAGTTGCTGTCACTCGAACTGGCTGTGTCTGGAGCTGTGTCTGGAGCAGTCTCTGGAGCAGTGGCCACAGAAGTAGAAGTTGTAGCGTCGACCACTGACTCTACTGGTGCAGCAGACAGCTCTGTCTCCGGGACCATTGACTCTGTCTGTGCCTGAACCTCGGAAGCAAGCAAGTCCGAAGCTGGAGCGGGCACGGAAGGAGCAACCTCTGACTCAGAAGCAGGAGTTGTAGCTGGTGCCTCTGATACTGAGGTCTGAATGGCCTGTGCCTGGGGCTCATCAGCCACTGGAGTCACGTCGGGCTGGACCTCTGGAGAAGTAGTAGCTGGAGCAGGTGGGCCCTGAGGAGCTAGCTCAGACGAAGCCACCGAGGAGGGAAAGATACCTCCAGTCTGTGGAACGGGCTCCAGCGGAGACGGCTGGTAGTCGGTAGGACTAGCAAGGCCGGTGAGGGCACTGTAGCTAGTAGAGAACGCTGGAGCGGAACTATCCAAGCCTGCAGACGCTGAGTACGGGGTAAACCCAATGGTGATCAGTGAAAACTGCGTCGTCTGCCCCACTGTGTTGAACCACTGTGCCACCTAGCTGGCCGGAGATTGAAACTGCGCTGAGGGACTCACACTCTGTAGTCCACCAGAGGATGGTATAGCTGAAGTGGGAGTCGCTGGTCGAGACTGTCCTGAAGGAGTGACCGGGTGACCCACATACTGAGCAGTGGTGACCACTGGAGCTGTGAAGTGCGAAGACGAGGGTGTCGGGTGCTGGACGTAGTAGGGCATGCCCGGAGGTGGCGGCTGAGGTGAGAACCTTAAAGGCTGTCCAAGAGGTGGCTGAGGGGACGGTCCAGGAAACTGCCCAAACTGAGGCGGACTCAGCTGAAACTGCAGTGGCCTCTGAAGGAACAGGGGAGGAGGAGCTCCAGTCTGCTGCAAGATATATCCCATGAACTGGAAAGTCATCGCCTGACTAGCAAGCAGCTGCTCCTGGAACTGATCCTGCCTGGCCTGAACCTGGCCCATCATGGCCACCATCTGCTGCTGAGAAGTGTCAAGCCGATCTAGGACCCGCAGAAGAACAGGGTCGTTGGGTGGAGCTGGAGGGGGTGCTGCGCTGGAGGGACCGGCCTCTGCATCGTGAGCTGCTGCTGGACGAGGTTGAGCAGGGCGGTGTGGATGGTAGTTGTCGTCGTCATTGTCTGACGAAATCGGGTCTGCGCCCTGATCCAAGTCCTCCTTCCTCTCAAGGTCAGCTAGCTCTCCTTGAGCCACGGCGCGCATCGCCGCATCCTAAGCGTCAATCTCATCCATCTCTCGAGCCGGTACTGCACGGCGAATCCTCCGGAGGGCTCTGTTGCCCCGACGACCATCGATCACAACACTCATCATGTAGATCGGAAAAACAGAAGGCGAGTCTGAGAGCTCACGGCTGAGCTGTGAGTGACTGCGGAGTGCCAAAACAAGTAGGGAGCTGATCCAGTGAGCATAGGGCAACTGTCGGCGTGACACAATCCCATCTGCTATGGTGTCCTCCATCTCACACACTATGAAATCCGCAATGTCGAACGGTGTCTGAGTCACAATAGTGGCTATAAGGTACTGCTGCAGATTCGTGAGCACGTCACGGTAGCCGGTGCGAGGAAGTAGAGTGCGTCGGAACACGTCGTTCAGGAGACGAACGTGAGAGAGCAACTCACCGGGGTGACGACGGGCACCGGGACCGAACGGCTGCTGGAAGCACGGGGAGACGTGGTCAACTGATGGTGGAGTGCCTCCAATAGCTCTGCGTGGGGGTCACACTCCCCGAAGCACTGTTTGTGAAGTCGGAACTTGTATTGGGTGAGGTGAAGTCGCTCTCTGAGGGTGTTCAAGTACATCCGGTGGCGCTGCTCTCTGAAGGTGTACTGGAAGAACTCGTGGTCAGGGTCTATCCAAACTGAAGTGTAGAACTCCCTGACCTAGTGCTCGACATAGTTCCCCGAGCAGCCTAGGAGGTCCGCCAGCCCGGGAAGGTACGTGAGTATAGGTCGAAGCACCTCTCCACCGGTCTCTATGATCTTCTCAAGCGGGCACACTCGGTGGGGTCGCAGCTGGATCCTCATGGTGCAGGTTGCGTCGTAGAAGTCCTTGTGGCGAGGGTGCCACCAACCTGGAGGAGCGTCCGGGTGCCTTTGAACTGGACACCACTCCTCAAGCTCTACCATCCGAAGCTCACAGACCTGCGTGGTGGAAGCCAAACTGAGATCCGCATGCACGGGCATCACTGGGGGCCTGGCCATGGATGGTGGTGGTGGAACTGCCCTTGGAACTCTGTCGCCGCGGCGAGGACCCTCAGGACGAGGATCAACCTCGACACGGGCGCGTGTAGACCGTCTAGGAGGAGTTGGCTGAGCTGCCTCTGTAGCTGCCTCTGTAGTGCGGCCTCATCGGTTGTTGTCAGTGGTTGTGAGGACTGTATGGAAGTAGTTGTACGAGCGCGAGTGCCAATGCGAAGAGTAGCACCACGCTCTGCCCTATCAGCAGCCTCAGCCACTGCTATTGCCGCCAGGGCGTCTCTGTCAAGCAACTCCCGCTTCTTTGCAGGAACCTTCGCCTTGGCCTTCCCCTTTTGTGAAACGGTGGGAGGGGGATGGCGAGGCGGCTCATCATCACCGGGACCACCACCAACATTCTTCACCCGAGCCATCTGATCAATCCACTAGCAATCAACTCTGAAAGAGGCCCAAGTGCCACTGCTGCGGGAAGATCTCACTGTCAAACCCACTGAATATCAACTGACACTGCCCAAACAAAAAAGCTGACACTAAAAAGAGGCCTGCAATGCCACTGACACACTCTTGAGGCTTTGCCTCAATCCATACTCGCGGGCTTTGCCCCGAGTTCTCTATCACTGCCACTGACCCAACTGTCATATAAATAGATAGATAGATAGAAAGTATATAAGCAAACATATATAATCTAGAGGTGCGAAAAGCCTAGGGAAGCAAGCAATGTAGATAAGAGAATAGAAGAACTGTGTCGGCTACCGGAGGGAAGAAGCGATGATCCAATGAAAGTCGGGCAATGGGACGAGGACACCACGAAGAAGACGAATCGACGACGGCTAAAACGCACAATCGACGAGTCGGCGATGAAACCCTAGGGAGGTTTGAAAGACAGGAAACCCTAGGGGGGGTTGCTGCTGGTGGGGACTGCTGGCAGGGGGGCCTAGGGTTCAAGGATAGACCCGAGGTAGGGGGTGCTGCTGGGCAAACGAGGAGGAGTAGAGCAAGGTGGGGTGGTGGTTCTTTGGCGGCGGCGCTAGCGAGCTCGGCGGTGACGCTGGCGAGGGCGGCGCGGTGAGCTGCAGGGCGAGGTGGCAGCGGCGCGCGGGTGGAGGAGCTGGAAGGCGCGCGGGCCCGCAGGGAGGGGCCGGCGGCGAAACTCGACGGCGGTGAGGAGAGCGGGCGGCGCAAATGGCGAGCACGACGGGGATGGTTGCAACGGTGTACGGAAGAACCGAACCAGAACGCAAGCGAGGAGAAGACAGAAGAGGGCGAGCATGGGGTATTGCGAAAAAATCCCGGACTCCGGACGCAAAAGCAGGTCCGGATCCGCGACACCGGACGCAGGAGAGTCCCAAAACTGGAGACATGCTCTCTGTAACGTATTTATCCAGACGCAGAAAATGGTCCGGACGCAGTGAACAGTCGCAACCGGAGTCCCTGTACGGGAGTTTGTATAGTGGGGAGGGTTGACCGGATGCAAATGTGTTTGTCCGGATGGCAGAAAATTCGCGTCCGGAGCAAACCAGAGAGCATAGGGGCGACTCCGAACACAAAAGTGAGTCCGGACCGGAGGAAGAAATAGCGTCCGAACCTTGATCCGAAGCCAGACATGCATTGAACTTTTTCCTATCTCTCCCTTGCTCTCTCCCATACCATTTCCAACACCAAAGAGATAAGAAAGAAAATATGTTGGACATGGAATGAGAACCATCACTCAAACCCTCATGGGGTTTTCAAATAGTTAGCCTTTGTCTTAGCTCTTTTTAGTGAAAATAGGCAATGAACGAGGGCGAGGAACACTGTAAGGCCATTAGTAGGGGTATAGTAACAACTTGAGCGTGGAATGCTCCCCCGTAAAATGGACGAACTCAGAGGATGCTCAAACTTAACTGAAAAAGAATGAACAAGCAACAAACATGCATATGCAATGCAATACTTGAATTTGAATCTAGTTGCTTGTCAAGTTTAAACCTCGATTAAGCTTCTTCACACGCTTGAGGGCGGTTATCTTAACCGAGTTAGGCAAGCCTATGTGCACGTTCATAAATTAAACATGAATGCAAGGTACCAACACAAGATCATCTTTTAGTGAAGTTACTTAGATCAAGCACATTTAGTTCACTTCTCAACCTACAAAAGGTTACTTCATCAAGTGGTTTTGTGAAGATATCCGCCAATTGATCTTCACTTCTTACGCCAACTAGGGAGATATCTTTCTTTGAAACATGATCCCTTAGAAAGTGATGACAGATATCGATGTGCTTAGTGCGGGAGTGTTGAACCGGATTATTAGCAAGTTTTACCGCACTTTCATTATCACAAAGAAGTGGTACACTTTTAAGCTCAACACCATAGTCTAGAAGAGTTTGTTTCATGTATAAGATTTGTGCACAACAAGCTCCGGTGGCTATGTATTCCGCTTTTGCGGTAGACAAAGCCACACTATTTTGTTTCTTTGATGACCATGATACAATTGATCTTCCAAGCAAATGGCAACCTCCAGAGGTACTCTTCCTATCTACTTTGCAACCGGCATAGTCCGAATCGGAATAGCCTATTAGTTGAAAAGCAGCTCCTTTGGGATACCAAAGGCCAATGCTTGGGGTGTGCTTTACATATCTAAGGATTCTTTTTACGGCACTTAGATGGGATTCCTTAGGTTTTGCTTGAAACCTAGCACACATGCACACACTAAACATGATATCGGGCCTAGATGCGGTAAGATATAACAAACTACCAATCATAGAACGGTAGAGAGTTTGATCAATAGGTTTACCGTCCTCATCAAGGTCGAGGTGTCCATTTGTAGGCATTGGGATCTTGATAGGCTTACAATCTTCCATCTTGAACTTCTTTAGCACATCATTGGTATACTTCTCTTGAGATACAAATGTGCCTTCTCTCAATTGCTTCACTTGAAACACAAGAAAGAAGGTAAGCTCTCCAATCATGGACATCTCAAATTCCTTCGACATCAAGTCACCAAACTCCTTGCAATGATCTTCATTCGTCGAGCCAAAGATAATATCATCAACATACACTTGACAAATGAAGATATCTCCATCTTGTTTCTTGGTGAATAGTGTTGTGTCAACCTTCCCAATAGTGAATCCCTTCTTGAATAGAAAGTCCCGAAGACGCTCATACCAAGCTCTAGGGGCTTGCTTTAGCCCATATAGCGCCTTGGACAACCTATAAACATGGTTAGGATATCTAGGGTCCTCAAAACCGGGAGGTTGATTGACATAGACTAGTTCATTTATGAAACCATTTAAGAATGCACTTTTCACATCCATTTTATATAACTTCATATCATGGTGTGATGCATATGAAAGGAGGATACGTATGGCTTCAAGTCTTGCAACTGGTGCAAAGGTCTCCCCAAAATCTAAGCCTTCAACTTGGGAGAACCCCTTTGCAACTAGCCTTGTCTTGTTTCTAACCACTTGACCTTGATCATCTTGCTTGTTGTGAAACACCCACTTAGTTCCTATCACTCTTGCATCTTGTGCCTTTTCCTCTAGAGTCCACACTTGATTCCGGGTGAAGTTGTTCAATTCTTCATGCATAGCATTCACCCAATCCGGATTCTCAAGCGCTTCCTCTACACAAGTAGGCTCAACACAAGAAACAAAGGAGTGGTGTTCAATAAATGATGCAATCTTTTGGGACCGAGTCATTACTCCCCTTGAAGGACTCCCAATGATGAGTTCTTGTGGATGGGATTGGAGTATGGGTGTGGATCTTTTATCAACCACTTGAGGAGGAGGTGTAGGTGCATCAACATCTTGAGCTTGGGCCTCTACTTGAGCTTGAGGGATGAATGTATCTTCATTTGTTTCCCTCACTTTATCATCATCATCTTGAGGCCCTTGTGATGTAGAAGGTTGAGCACTTGCATCAATTTCAACCACCACTTGATCTTCTTCTTTGGGGTTGATGAACTCGGTGCCATTATCACTTCTTATTTTCTTGATCTCTACATCAAATTCATTTTGGGATCTCTTGACAAACTTTTTGAATGAGCTTGTGGCTTCCCCTTTGTCATGAAGAAAGAACACTCATGTGTATCTTGAATAGTCATCCACAATCACAAGACAAAAGAGGTTGCCTCCCAAACTAGCATATGTTGTAGGTCCAAATAGATCCATGTGTAGAAGCTCAAGAACTCTTGATGTTGACATGAATGCTTTGTGGGGGTGAGTGTTGGCAACTTGCTTGCCGGCTTGACATGCACTACAAAGATTATCCTTTTCAAACACAACATCCTTGATGCCTCTAACCATTTCCTTCTTCAATAGCTTCTTGAGAGTAGACATTCCAACATGAGCTAGCCTTCTATGTCACAACCAACCAAGAGATGACTTAGTGAATAAGCATGTTTGGAGGTTGGCATTATTTGATGATAAATCCACAAGGTAGAGATTATTGTGCCGAAAGCCATTGAATATGACTTGACTATCATCAATATTTGACACAATGACTTCATTAGGAGTGAATAAGCATTGGAAACCAAGATCACACAATTGGCCAACCGAGAGTAAGTTGAAGCTTAGTGATGCAACTAACAAGACATTTGATATTGAGTTGTCATTTGAGATTGCCACTTTTCCAAGTCCTTTGACCATTCCCTTTGAGTTGTCCCCAAATATAATCTTGTCTTGATTGTTGACATCTTCTTCTATTGAGGTGAACATCTGGGGGTCACCGGTCATGTGTTGAGTGCATCCACTATCAATCACCCAATGACTTCCACCGGTCTTGTAGTTCACCTACACACACAAGAGATCAAGCTTGTTGTTTAGGCACCCATTGAGTACGGGGGTCCATTGCTTTCTCTACTAGTGTCTTAGACACCCAAAGTGTCTTTGGTCTATTCTTGTTGGGTGGTCCTAAGAACACAACAAGTGGCCTTCCCTTGACATCCTTGTTGATGACATAGTGAGCATTGTATGCAAAAGGCCTAGTGTGCTTGGGCAAGGGTTGTGGAGGTGGAGTAACACAATCATGAGCAAAGTGTCCTTGCTTTCCATACTCAAAGCATGTCTTCATCTTTGGCTTTGGCTTTGCTTGATAGAAGTACTTGGCTTGTTGTTGATATTGAGCTTTGGCTTTAGCTTTGGCCTTCTTCACTTGAGCGGACTTATAACCAAGACCAGCTTTGTCATTCTTCATGACGGTGTTCATGAGGAGCTCACTTTGAAGATTGTGGCCCTTTGTGAACTTCTCTATTCCAATGGCTAGATGGTTCTTCTTATTCTTTAGCCTCTTGTTCTCTTCTCTAATCATATCAACTTCAAGTGCCACATCATAGTCTTCATCTTGTGACTCAATCACAATTGACTTGGTTGTCTTGAGCTTGATAAGATCTTGCTTGAGCTTTTCATTCTCATTCTTGATCTTCACATAGTCATCATAGTGATCCGCCACAACCACTTGCTTGCCTTTGCACTTAGGCTCTTGCTCAATTGGCTCAACAATCAAATCATCACAAGATGTGCCAATGTCAATCTTGACAATGGGGTTAGCATCAATAGGCAAAGCATCTTCAAAACATTCATTAGCTATAAGGAGAGTATCATAGTTCATTTTTACTTCGGTGTACTCTTCCCTAAGCTTGTTGCATCTTTCTCTAAGCTCTTGTGATGTCCTCTCTAGCTTATCATGTTTCTCTTTTAGCTCTTTGAGAGAGGATTTGAGCTCCCTAGAATGTGAGGATAAGGATTTGTTTTCACTAATTAGCTCATCACTAGAATTGGATGTTATTTCAAGTTTGTCTTGCAAGTCATCATTTTCTTTTTCAAGCTCTTCATTTTTAGCTTGCTCCTTCTTCACAATTTTAGTATACTTAGTGAGCAATTTTATGAGTTCATCATAAGAAGGAGCTTGGTATTCCTTTTTACTTTCATTACCACTATCATCACTATCATCACTATCCTCTACTTTGGATTGTACCTTCCGGTCACCCTTGGCCATAAGGCATAGGTGTGTAGAGGATGTAGTAGAGGAAGACGATGGTGGTGGAGGAGGCAATGAAGTTCCAATGACTAGTGCGGCCACCTTCTCATCATCACTATCATCGTTGGATGAATCACTTGAATCTTCAATGTCGGTTAACCAATCACCAACTATGTATGCCTTGTCATCTTTCTTCTTTTGGTGTTGGAACCTCTTCTTCTTGAAGCCATTTCTCTTCTTGCGTGGCTTCTCATCTTTCTTCTCATCGTCACTTGACTTATCTTTTTGCTCTTTGCCATTCTTGTACTTCTTCTTGTACTTGTCCTTCTTGGGCTTGGTGCATTGGTGATCTAGATGGCCAAGATCACCACAATTGAAGCAATCCATTTCCGACAATGGCCTCCTCTTGTTTCTAGTGAAGAACTTCTTCTTTCTTGAATCAAACTTGACACCGCTCTTGTTTAGCTTCTTTAGCATCTTGGTGGTCTTCTTCACCATTAGAGCGATTTTTGAGTCATCATCATCTTCACTTGAGGTCTCATACACCACCTTTGACTTGCCCGTGTCATGGCTAGATTTGAAGGCCAAATCTTTCTTCTTGGTGGATGATGAAGCTTCATCTTCTTTGTGGAAGTGCATGTACATCTCATGTGCATTGATCTTTCCCAATACTTGAGTTGGCGTATATTTGGAAAGATCACCTTAATGCAACACGATCACAATGTTGGCATACTTGGCAATTGGAAGCACACAAAGAATCTTCCTCACAACATCGGCTTCATCCATTTGCTTTAGCCCAAGAGCATTCAATTCTTCTACAAGAATATTTAGGCGTGAGTACATTTCATTAGCATTCTCATGAGCAAGCATGGTAAAAGCATTCATCTTATTCATGACTAAGTGATATCGCTCTTCCCGCTCGCTCTTTGTGCCCTCATGAAGAGCACAAATGTTCTTCCACAACTCATGTGCATTCTTTGAGGTTAGCACACGGTTGAACACATCCTTGCCAATGCCCCTAAAGAGGGTGTTGCGGGCTTTGGCATTCCACTTCTCATAGTGGACTTCGTCACCGAATGGTTCTCCATCATAGGCCAGAAAACCATCGGTGGCGGCTTTGAGCACACCAACATCTAAGGCTTCGAGGTAAGCCTCCATAAGCACTTTCCAATATGGAAAGTCATCTCCATCAAACATGGGCGGCGGTCCATCCCCATGGGACATCTTGCTCTAGGCGGTGAAGCCTAATTTAGAGCAACACGGCTTTGATACCAATTGAAAGGATCAAGATGCCCAAGAGGGGGGGGGGGTGAATTGGGCTCTTTTAAATTTCTAAGCAATAATTAAAACCTATCAAGAGCCAATTAACCCCCTAGTGCTTTCCCAAGTGTGTCCTAGCTAAACAATCAAGACAAGGCAATGAAAGCGGTAAAGACCTATGCAATTCTACTCAAGCAACAAGAATATAATGCGGAAAGTAGTGCTTAAGAGTAAATGAAATAAGTAAGGAGTAGGGGCAAAGGAAATTGACACGACGACGTTTTGCCGAGGTATCGAGGAGTCGACACTCCCCCCTAGTCCTCGTTGGAGCACCCGCACAAGGGTATCGCTCCCCTTAGTCCGCGCAAGGACTAAGTGCTCTCTATGGGCTGATTCTTCGCCACTCCGACTCGGTGAATCGCCCACAACCAATCACAATCGAACTTGGGTCATCCACAAGGAACACCACCGGATGATCACCAAGCAAACCTCCGTGAAACCATCTAGGTGATGTCGATCACCAAGAGTAACAAGCACTAACTCTCACTTGACCAAGGCTAGTCTAGTGATTGAATGGATGCACACTTGCTAACTCTAAGCAACTTGTGAGAGTCAACACATGGAATGACAATTCACACTCTCACTAGGGCTCTTGCACTTCTTGCACTCTCACAAGGCAATCTCAGCAATTGGAATGGGCAAGAGAGCCTCTATGGGGCTGATGGGGAAGTATAAATACTCCCCAACTCAACCCCTAGCCGTTAGAGGCAAAAACCAACTTTCTACGTCACTCCGAACGCACTTTTAGGGTAGGTCCGGACCATCAAGAATGTGTCCGGACCCCCAAACCCTATGTACTCTGCGATGAAAACCGGGCAATCCGGACGCACTATCAGGTCCGGACGCAAGCAACCGGACAGCGTCCGGACCGATTTCTGCTCTCTGGAGCTCTTTGTATTGTTGTCCGAACGCACAATGCAGTCCGGACGCAACACTCGGGACAGCGTCCGGTGGCCAAACTGCTCTCGGGAACTCTCTGGATTGGGTCCGGACGCTATAGCGAGTCCGGACCCAGCACTGTTCACAGCATCCGGAGCGCCTGCATCCAGCAAGCCAAACCCTAGGGTCCGAACGCACATCCAATGGTCCGGACCCAGAGTTACACTTGCGTCCGGAGCACTTAACAGGGCCTTTTCACCTTCCTTCCAACATGGAAGTTGCTCATCTCGGTTCAAGGACTATTTTTAAAGCTTCCTAGTGCTAGTTTGACAAGTGTGCACCACACCTAAACACTAAGCCTTTCCTAGGTCAAGCTACTAGATAGAACCCCTCTTAATAGTACGACCAAAGGAAAAAATAAAGGTGCTAAACTACTCTAAGTGTCTCTCAACTCCAATGACACTTAGACCTAGTCTAATCTTCAACCTTGTCGCCAATCCTTTGAAAACCGAAACGATTCCAATAAGGGGCACGTATACCATGATAGTCCAACCAACCACCCATTACCATGACCTAACTTTCTTATTGCCTCTGCAAAACACACGTTAGTCATTGTAATCTTGCATTGTCATTAATCACCGAAACTCTAGGGGCTTAGATGCTTTCACTTAGATATGAAAAGAAATGCTTGAATAGGGGTTGATAACAAGCCAACTTGATTTTTTACCATTTTTAATTGATTAATTCTTGTTTATCATATTATAATCTCTTCTATTGTTTGATATCCAACTTTAAACCGAGCTTAGCGAGCCAAGTCAAAGTTGAGATTCATTTAAATCAGCTATACTGGTTTTGAAAATATATGAAATGAGAACAGTTTTAAAACTAGATAGCTCAGCGAGCTTTTTATTTAATCCTTCTACACATTAAGAGAATGGTTTTTCTAATGCTTTGTTAGAGCATCTTCAACAGATATGGTAAAATAAATAGCTACATTGCATAGTTTAGCTCTTTTGTAAAATATAGAAGTTCTAAAAAAAATAAGAGTTTTCCAACAGATTTGCTATTTCTCATCTTTTTTTTTGAGAACATTGCTATTTCTCATCTTGTATGCGTGGCTAGCTATTTCACAAGATGACAAACCATGTTCACTTGCTATTTATGCCCAACGAGATTTCAGGTTACTATTATACAAAATCAAATAGAAGATCTGTTGGAATTTAATTTTCTCTATAAAAATTTAAATATACAATACAGAATAAGAATAGCATGTCTCTTGGAGATACTCTTAGAAGTTGCTGCAATTTAAGGTACAATGTATATATATATATATATGAGAAGTGGGTTAAGAACTCCCACTGTTCCCAAACACATTAACTTTTAGAGTTATATTTGTCAACTTTTTATTTATGTTTGATCCCCAATTTATAGACAAAAGCACTATTATTTACAGTACCAAATGAACATGCATGTTATGAAAAAAATATTTTGTAGTGTATCTAATTATTCTATATGACTTGAATTCGATGAATAGATTCTGTGACCTATGAGCAGAGCAAGACAGCAATGGGTATCCGTATGAAATCCGCTTTTTCTGAGCTCAAATGAGATTGAGATGTATACACCGACGATGGCAGATAGTCGTGACAGCTACATGTTATGTTTCTTTTGGGATGTACCACTATCTATATACTGTATTTGCTTATGAATACACCAATCTGTTTTTTTTTTGTTTCTATATCCTCTTGGATTGGATCCGATACACTGGTCTGCACAGGTCGCTATTATTGTTACTGACAACGAATAGGAGAATATAATCGGGGTGTGGGAGGGAGAAATAAAAAAGGAAAATCTCGCGCCATCGCACCAGTCAATCCCAGGTTCTGAGTCTGAGATGTCAGTCAGAGCAACCTGTCGGACAGGCTCGGCAGGCGGCGGAAGAAGTTGACCGCCGGCGGGGGCATAGGGTCCCGGAACATGGGGTGGCGCAGGTAGTAGAACCCGCTGGCCACGGCCACCATCTTTGGCGGCATGGCGTACAGCGCGACGGCGACGGCGAGGCAGACGCCCACGAAGATCCGGCTGGCGCGCGGGTCCCGCCAGCTCACCAGCGCCTGCAGCCGCTCGCCCTGCGCCGCGACGTCGCCCATGACGCGCTGCACCCGGCCCGCCAGCGTGCGCAGGCGCTCGTAGCGCAGGCGGAGGACCTCGGGCGGCGGCACCGGGTCGAACTCCTCCTCCAGCTCGTCGCCGTCCACCGTGTCGGCCTGCGACAGCCGCGCGTCCATGCCGGCGGGTCCCCGGGGCCGGAAGCGGTAGTACCAGACGCCGATCATGAAGACGTAGAGCGACGCAGTGGGCACCACCAGCTCCGGGTACCACACCAGCACGAGGTAGAGCGCGTGCACCAGCACGGTGGTGGACGGGTTGCGCCACCGCTGCACGGCGTCCAGCCAGCGCGCCAGGCCCACGGCCCAGGCGAGCACCCCCATGATGCGGAACCAGTTGGCCTTGGCGCGCCGCACGCTCCACGTGTGCGCGTCCGCGTCCAGCATGTACTTGACCACCTCCGGCCCCAGCGGCGGCTCGGAGCGCGCCAGCCACGTGGCCACGGTGCGATCGGCGGCGCCCCGGAGCGCCTCCTGCTGCGCGACGCCGATAGGGCGCAGGTAGTGCATGCGCGGCAGCAGCGGAGACGTGTACGTGGCCCACGTGTCCGGGAGCTGCGCCGGAGACGAGAAGCGCACGGCGAGCTGCACCTCGCCCATCTTCTTGAGCCCCGACCGCAGCAGCACCAGCAGCGGGTACGACGCTGTGTACGCCCGGTTGCTCTCCAGCGTGGACACGCGCACCCGCACCTTCCCGATGCGGTAGTCCTGCTGCCGCTGCTCGTCGCCGCCGGGGCCGGCGAACATGCGCCAGTTGTCGAACACGGCCAGCGTGAGCACGGTGCAGGGGTCGTACACCTGCCACGTGTACTGCTCGTTCCACCGTGGGTTGAGGTTGTCGGTGATGGTCCGCGTGCGCACCCACTTCTTGCCGTACTTGGCCACGCAGTAGGCGTCCGTGGACCCCTTGGCGCCTCCCTTGGTCTTCATCGGCAGCAGGCCGCACGCTCCGATGATGCCCAGCTCCAGCACGCCCACCGGCGGCTTCCACAGCTGCTTCGCCGTCGGCCGGTAGTCGCTGCACACGTGCGCCGCCTCGTCCAGCACGTGGTACCCGCCTTCCAGGCACAGCCGAAGGTGCAGCCGCCCGGAGTAGAAAGCCCCTGGGGGCATCATGGTGCCGATGCCTTCCAGGGTGAACCATCTCGACGCCACGATCTGCCGCTCGTCGAGGCGCTGCTCTACGGAGGTCACCGGGATGGTGGCGTGGCCCAGGAGCGCGGGTTCCCTGATCATGGACCGATCCTCCACTAGTATCACGAGGCTGTCGTCGAGCGGCTCGGACGCGACGAACATGAGGTCCTCGGACCACGCGAACGCGGAGCCGCTGCTGCTGGCCACTGACCGGCGCGTCCGCGCAGACTGGAAGCCGAGCTGTATCTTGACGCGCACGTCGAACGGCAGCCCCGGCGGCGGCGGCGGGACTCGCAGGTCCTGCGCCTCGATGACCGACGCCCGCAGGTACCAGAGCTTGGGAGACTGGTAACACCTTCGACCGCGTGTAGGCGGCGTACGGCGCGTCCGTGTTCCACGCCTCCGGGAACGCGTCGTCGGCCTGCGTGCCGATCCACACCGCCACCATGATGTCCCCCGTCACCATCCCGGGTTCGCCACCCTCCAGCCTGTACCACTGCGGCGCCAGCGGGCCATCGGGCTGGTCGCGCACCGGCACGTCGGAGAGGTCGAAGCACACGCCGCCGAGGAAGGCTTCGGAAGGGGACGGCGCGCCTCCGTCCCACACGGAGATCTCCAGCGTCGGCTCCGGCCTGGCGTGGCTGATGGCGAACACCTGGTTCCATTCGGGGTTGCCGGTGCCGGAGACGTCGCGACCGGGCCGCGACCTGAGCGAGTGCGGGCCGGCCTGGACCTTGACGTACGGGCCCTCGCAGGCGCGTGTGCCGCGCACCCGCACGACGCGCACGAAGAGGTAGCGCATCGGCTCCACCAGGTCGTACGACGACGACGACTGCACCGGCTCCACGGACTCAAACCGCCCCGGGATGACGCGGGGAGAGGGCGCGTAGTAATCCGGGCCCGGGTGGCGCACGACGCGGACGCGCTCCGTGCTCGACGCCATCCGAGTCTTGCGCACCTCGGGAGGGTACTGGTCGCCGGACTCCGGTTCAGGCGCGGGCTCTGGCTCCGGCTGCGGCGGCGGCGGCATCATGGGGCCGTGCATCGGCGGCGGCATCATCGGACCGTGCATCGGCGGCGGCATCATCGGACCGTGCATCGGCGGTGGCATCATCGGACCGTGGGGGCCGTGCATCATCGGCGGCATCATCATTGGTGGGTGCATGGGCGGCGCTTCCTCGACGATAATGATCGGAGGTTGCGCCGACGGCTGCTGCACTTGGACGGCGGCCTCAGTCGGAGCGGGCATCTCCCTCGGCGCTTCCGGCGGGACCTCCGGCGGTGGCGCGTTGTCGGCCTGCTCCGGCGGCTTGTCTTCCGGAGGCGGCGGCGGCATGATTGCAGGCTCTTGGTAGTAGTAAATCTTGAGTCCGACCTCGCCGCGGATCCAGCTGAGCAGGCTGCGCTTCTCGAGCGGGAAGTAGACGATCCCCTCCTCCCCACGGTGCGAGAACTGGGAGCCGTAGAGGCGGACGCGGCCGAGGAAGTGGTTCTTGCCGCTCCCCACGCCACCGCCGCCGCCGGAGGGGTTGAAGCGGCGGTCGTGGTAGAGCGAGACGTCGAGCGCCTCGGCGTGCATGTTGGCGGGGTCATGCACGACGAACTCGAGGCGCTCGTGCCACTGCGGGTTGAGGTCCCGCGGCACGGTGCGCGTGCGCTTCGGCTGCCCGTCGAAGTTCACCACCGCGAAGGCGCTGGACGTGCCGAGGCCGTCCTTGGGCACGAGGTCGCGCGCGTCCACCACCTCGACGACCAGCCTCCACACCATCGGCGGCGGCCCCGGGGGCGGAGGACCGCCGGCCGCCATGGGCGGAAGCAAAGCAGGGGAGGCCGGGTGGTGAGCTAGCTAGGCGACGCCACGGTGTGAAAAAGAAAGCGAGAAGGCGACGGCGAAGGGAATACGGTTCCTTATGATCGGTCGGCGTGGGGTGGTGGAGCGATCAAGTGGGCAGGAAGCTCTCCTTTTGCTTTTTGGGGAGAGCTTTGGAGAGCGAGAATCTGTGCTAGAGTGAGAGAGGCGCAGAGGAAGAGAAGAGAAGAGGTTGTTGGTGTCTTTCTTGACGTGGAAGCTCTCAGCTTTGTGCGGGCGGGCAGAATCTGATCTGTTCTTGCCGCTTTTGAATGTGTGCTGAAGCGGTTCCGTGCCGGTGGTGGCGCCGCCGCTGCCCTCGTTGGCGGCTTCTTCCTCCTGCCCTTTTCTCGCGTTCCCAAACACAGGCCGACAGTTAACAGAGCCTTCCGTTTCAGTATGTGTGCTCTGTTCTGTCATCTGTGCACGGCTGCACTCAGCACCAGCAGTACTTACTGGTTATACACTCTTCACCTTGCCTACCTATATATCACTTGGGTGATTTTTTTTGTTCACTAGAGGGTGTTGAGGACTTCTCCGATCCATGTTTTTCAGTTCCGTTCCACATTTTTAGCCAACGGTTTTAACTCCACGCACATAGTTAAGTTGTGAGGGCACCTAAAGAGGTACTCCACAAACTCTAGTTTTCGTGGAGCTGCTCCACGATGGAATTTGCTGAGCAGAGTTTGTGGAGCAGTTTCAAACACCCTTAAATCTAGATCTAACCTATTTCTACAAACGCACCTCCATTGTCGAAAAACAAACACAAACCAGAGAGATCTGTTCCACGAAAAAAAGAAATTGTAATTTGGTTTTATATCACCTTGAGCTACATTAGCATCACAATGTTTTCCTACTTCGCTTTCTCTTCTCTCATGCTCGCCAGCTAAAATAGTTATCAATGTTCTGTCTTGGTCTTACGTATGTTCTCAACATCTACGGTGGGTATTGTCGTTGCATGTTGTCTTCTCATTCACCTTCTTATTATATGTTGTTCTTCACCAACCAACCACAAAGATGTCAGGTGGCGTTAGACTTACCTTAGCATCCACCTCCCCTCCCCCCAACTAAATATTTGAGACTACCTCTAACAAACACTAGATTGCGGAGGATTGATTTTCAACCACTTGTTGACAAAGCTATGAGCAATCTCACTACTTGGAATGGTAAGAATATTAACTATGCTCGAAGGCCACTTTAGTCAAAACGGTTCTCACCTCACAAGCTGTCTACTGCCTCACATCACTAAGAGCTCCTAAAGCCACACTAAAAGAAATTGATAACCTCAGAACGAGCTTCCTTTGGGATGGATCTGACAAGCTAACTGGGGGAAAATAGAAAGTGAATTGGCCACGTTTCACAAGACCAACTAAATCCGGGGTCTAGCATTTTCCATCTTGGAAAATTTGCAAAAACACTATGTTTCAGATGGCTATGGAAAGAATGGGAGGAAGAAGGAGTGACACTAAACAACCCCGACACACCGTGTGACACGATTTATAGGATACTATTCGCTACAACAACTACAATCACAATTGACAATGGCATGAAAATATCTTTCTGGAGTAGCATCTGGCTATAAGGTCAAATGCCCCAAGATCTAGCGTCAAATATCTTTTGAATTTTAAGAAACAAAAACAAGTCACTTAATAAAGGTTTGCGCAACGGAGCATGGATCAGGGACATAGACTTGCAACATGCAGGTTTCAGCTCTCAACACTTGGTGGGATATGTTCCGCTTTGGAGTGTGGGTATGTTTAGCTTTGGAGTGCTCTCATGGGGTGTTTACATGCAAAAACTTTTAGAATTCTGACACTATAGCATTTTCGTTTGTATTTGATAATTATTGTCCAACCATGTAGTAACTAGGCTCAAAAGATTCGTCTCGCAAATTATAGGCAAACTGTGCAATTAGTTATTTTTTAACCTATATTTAATACTCCATGTATGAGTCTAAAGATTCGATGTGACTAAGAATGAGAATCTTGTAAAGTTTTGGAATTGTGAATGCATCTAAACAAGGCCTAGTCACATCCAGCTGCATCTCGACAAAGAAGACAACATCAACTAAAATTTTAAGCTGGATGCAAAATTCACAACAGGATCGGCCTACCATGCATAATTTGTTGAAGCAACAATGATTTTTTTAACAACTCATTTAGAAAGTTTGGGCGCAACCAAAATGTAAATTCTTCACATGGCTTGTCATCCAAAATAGAATCTAGACCGCTGATAGGCTGCAAGTGTGGGAATGGCCGAATAATGGAGTGTACCCCCTATATAGACGTAGTCAAGAATATGATGTCCATCTTTTTCCAAGACTGTTGCTACATTAGACGTATTTGGGAGGGGATTGCAATTTAGTTGGGTATTGAGCAACTGTGACCCTTCCGCTGGAATGCTAGGAGACTCGGTACACGCTTGGTGGGGGCAACATAGATCACATACCTTTGATGGCGAGGAGTCTCCACTCCATCATCATTCTTATCTGTTGGTAGGTGTGGAATGAAAGAAACACAAGAATCTTCGATCACAAGGAGTTCACGCCAATGCAACTCCTCTAGAAAATCAAGGATGAAGCAGGTCTATGGGCAATGGTGGGGGCAAAACACGTCTCAAACTTATTAATGAATGCTTGATGTAAACCTTCCTAAGACAAGGACTTTGGAGCTTTAGCTCTGTGGTATAATTGTACATGTTTGCACAATGACTTTCTAGGCTACCTTCTTTTTAATACGACAAGCAACTCTCCTGCCCATTCTGTTTCAAACAAAAAATGTCAATCTGTGTTTAGTAGGGAAAAGGTAAACCCAAGCCTTGTGGTATGACAGAGTAACCAGAATTAAAAATTTGATGAAATGGAGAGTGTCATATGTGGTTTAGAGAATTTGATTCCTAACTAGTAGTAAAATATATAAGCTGCACCTGATTGCTATGTAAAATGACTTATTTATGAATGTTTTATGTGTACATAAAAGATAGCTTCTATTACTAACAAATCATAAACAAAAACAACAACGAAAGATGTTCCAAATTGTAAGTCTCATGTGCATAATAAAAGGTATGAATCTAAAAAACTCAAATGACTCAGGTGTATAGTAAAAGTTATGAATTTAGAAAAGATCAAATGATTTATAATTTGAAATAAAGGGACACATGATATATATTTGATTAAAAATATGTTATTTTTCCCTATGTTCTCTAAGAATAGCAATTGTTAAATGATGAAATTGTTAGAATAGTTTTTTATGGAAAAAATGTTGTTTGATACGGAGATGGAACTCAAAAGCATATGTTTATACACCATGAACCCAATGCAACAATCAAACTATCACTCCAATCCACCGAGATGATTATTTTAGGGCGTCCAACAGTAATAGCTAGTTACTAGCTATTTGGTGCCACCTCAACTTTGTGGCACTAGTAGAAAATATTTTTTTAGAAAAAGGAATTTTTATTCCAGTCTCTGCAAGAGTTTTACACAGAACCAATTTTTATTACAAACCAACCTCTTGTTGTTTTCTTAAGCTCTCAAAAAGCAAAACCAAACAAAGCAGGAATTGATTAAACGCTAAGCGCTAAGCCTTTTCATTGACGACCATCCATGCTTGGCGAATATTTCCATAGCAACAGTCTCCATCATACGACAGACCTACTTTAGAAAAGTTTTGTCGCTCTTCTTCTGCAGGGCATTCCAGAAACAGGTCCAATAAGTTGTCCTGAAAACAACTTGCAAGTAAGAGTATAATCGTTTTTTATCAAAAATCCCGTCGTTTCTAAATAGCCAAATAGACCACAAGATTGCACTTGGCCCCATACAAATCAAAGAGCGTAAAATCAAGATATTTATTTAGTTCTTGATTAAAGGAGTAATTTTAACTAAAGACAATTTTAAAAAAGGAAATGGAAAGGAGACTATACGTGTTGTTCGTGTGGTAATAAAGAAACAATTCAACATTTGTTCTTTAATTGTCATATGGCTATATTTGTTTAGAGAGTCTGCCAAGTGACTTTTAATTTCCAACCACCAAATGTTGTAACCGACTTATTTAGCCTATGTGATATACTAGTAGAAAACATGGCTTCAATCCGGTTGGGAAAGGCCTTTAAATCCGGTCCGGTTGGAAATCTGGGACTAAAGACCCTTCAAAATAAAAAAAATACATCTCGCCTCTATGACTCATGGTATTTGAACACATTGTGCACTGTATCGCACGTAACTTTTCACCGCACCTACATAGCATATCTGATTTTGAATGTGATATTTTCCTTTTGAACTAGCCCATCATTGAACTTTTAGTATGAGTTGGTGTTACTAACCGGGAATTAACTAGGAACCCTGTACTCCTCCATATCTGGTCTTCTTGGCTGATAGGAGCAGATGCGTTAAAGAAATCTGTGCTGGCCTTGATTTTGAAGCGAGGCTAGTGATTCTTTCATGGCTACTCTTCTCTCAACTCCATGTCAGCGTGAATCCTATGTAAGCCAGCAATATCGCCGCCATTGCAGACGTCCTTATAGCTGAATTTCAGTGCCATTCTCCAAGCAAAGTAAATATCAGCTTTGCTTGTATTTGCCCGAAATTTTGTGCAGGGTGCTACGATCCCGATCGAGATGACAAAAGTGTACACGAGACGCCATAAACGGTCCCATCCCCTAAAGACATAAACGCGTACGTTGATTGATAAGAGAAGTGCAAATGTAGTTCATGTGCACAACGGGTATATATGGTACGGTTGTGCATAGGACCATAGGTCCAGGCATATCTTGATGCATGGTGCTTATATAGATTATCCCGCTGTATGACAGCAACGGCTGCTGGTAAGGGAGGGCGGAATCGATTCTGCTGTGTCAAGCTCACACCCGCACAAAGAATTTTCTGCTGTGGGGTTAATATGCATGCTATCGTTTCTTTCATCCTTCTTTTCTTTTTTGTTTTTGCAATTGTTTCTTTCTTCCTTCGCATGCTTCGTATATACGCGTTTATTGAAATGGTGCCGTGATAGTGTTGTTGACCTGTGCAAATCGGCCTGACTAGAAAAGTTGGATCTTATTGATATAGAACTCTTACCACCAAGGCACCAAGCTCCTGACCGGGTATTTCTGAAAGAAAGTAAAATTGTACATAAGTCCAGTGCCCGTCGCTATCGCCGATCATCGTTGCCACAGCCTGGTCCTCCATCTCCTGCGACGAAGCCTGACATTTTTAGCTGTTCACATTTTTTTTTGAATTGGCTGATTTTGTGCAAGATAGGAATCAACTAGAAATATGACCAGCCGAACCTGTGGTGTTTTCACCTGGATTTTGTCCACCCAAAGAGTTTTTCCTTGGAGGTTATGGACTTATGGTTCCACTTGCTCCTGTATGCAGGTTAGTGTTCTTTTTTAGGGCAAAAGACTCTGGGGGAGATCCCCACAGTACCAGGCTATAGTGTTCTTGGATCCCCTTTGTGAGATAGTTGCTTGTTGACCGGAGCTTACCGGCGATGTGACTAGCGTCTGTTTCCGGTGAAAGTGAGGTTTGCCTGGGGCGTTCAATGGTGTGGTGCTGATGGGCTTCAAATATTAAGACTCGTTGTTAAATCGGGAATCGACTGGAAGCTTCATTCTGGAGGTTATGGATTTATATGGTGAAGATTATGGATTTGGCATTGCCATATTGAAGAGAAGGCCACAGACAACCCAAAGAAGCACACAGAAGATCCGAGCACCGATGTAGAAGAAGGAAACAAAGAAAAAAAATCATCGACGCCGAACCTCCTACAGATGATATTGTGGGCTGTGCTCCTCCGGCTCACAGACCAGCACTGGAAACCGTCCACCGTCGACACGTACAGCTGAGTAGCTGACGCCGGAAAAACTCAGGAAAGACTCCAACCTATACAAACATAAGCTAAAAAGGAAGGTATATTCACTGGCCATCGATTATTCCTCTATCCCGACGTCAATGTGGCCTTCGGAGATGAGAAGAAGTCGACAGAAACAATGCCGGAAGTTGAAAACCGCTTAGGATTCGCCAACGATAGATCTACTCTACCTTAGTGCACATTGTATAATGGTGGACCTTTGTCCATGGGCCTGTGGAAGCCCAAAAGTTTTCCCGGCCTGGTCAAGAGAACCAGGATGACTTTTTATGCTGGATCACCCATTTGCATTTTCGAACACTATCCGTGAAAAATGAAGTCAGCTATGTCTCTCCGATAAAAGTGAAGTCAGATGTACTTTCTTTGAACAACCCATTTCGTAAGACCTCCTTTTCCGAGCGAGGAATCCAACTATAAATCACACGTCATCTATGTATGTACGCACAGATTTTAGACAGGAAATATGTATTTAGCTATTGGTGGGCGACAAGAGCCTGTGCGCGAGGAACGCGCCGAGCGCGAACCCGGCGACGGCCGCGGCGACCATCTGCCCCCTGCCGCCGAGGGCCTCTGCCCACGTCGTCGCCTCCGCCCGCGCCGCCGCCGCGCACTCCTCCTCCTTGGCCTCGATCAGCCTGGCCATCACCATGTCAGTCCCGGAGACCGGCTGCTTGGGCACGGTGAGGGACAGCACGGTGCCGTCGAAGCGGCCGGCGACGCCTTCGAGGTTGGCCGTCTGGGGCAGCGGGAACGCCTTGTGGAACCTCACGTACCCGGCGGGACGCTCCCCGCGGACCGTCAGCCGGCCGCCGGAGTCCACCTGAACCTTGAAGTCCTCCTTCTTGAACCCTTCATCGATCGATCATCTCGCCTCATGAGGCATATATACAATGCAGACGCGCGCGATGGATCGAACATGGAGTATAATGTATACTAATTAATTAACTTACCGGGAGGTTGAGGCGAATGATGTAGCTGTAGGCGCCGTCGTGACACTCCAGCTTGGGATCGATGTCCGTGACGCCGTAGGGCTCTGGCGCCGCGCCGCTCTTCGCTGGTCCCTTGGGCTTGCAGCTGGCCATGGATTGTGCTTGATCGTCTGATCTCGAAGACGTGGCCGCGCTGGTGATCGATTGATCGGACGATGGTGCAGTGATCGAGCTGTCCCGGCCTAGCAGCGCGCTAGAGCTAATTATTAGTTAGTCCTGTCGTTACCGCCCAGTAGGAGTCCAAGGCTCAAGGATGTTTAGGTTACCTTATATACACGTACGTAGCGGGACCACGGTAGTAGGTGTCGGTTTTGTGTTGTGTGTTTTGTTGGTTATTCCAAACTTTTCTTCAAAGTAGTGTACGTATCGTCGACGTCTGGGTAAAGGCTAGGGATCTCTAGCGGCCGGTGCCTTGCTTTCGGCAAGTTATTCAATGCAAAGCCGTCGTCTGAAGAAAACACGAGTGTATCACTCGTTACCAAGGCAAATAATGTTGTACGTGTGGATAAGAAGGCAACAGAAGGCAGATTTCTTATACTAAGTATTAATTGCATATCCATATATAATTCTTGTTTCCTACATTTCAAATTATAAGCCATTTCATTTTTGTTAAAGAATCAAAATATTTTAAGTTTGACCAAACTCATATAATAAGATAATAACATTTACGATATCAACAAAATATCATCATATTTTTTATTAATTATATTTTTTTTATAATATACCTATTTAATATTATAAATCTTTATAATTCTCTCAAAAATTTAGATCAAATTTAAAATTGTTTGACTTTTTTTTAAAATAATTGACTTATAATTTAGAATGAATAAAGTATAATATATGTTTTTAGTTTAGAGATTGCCTACTCCCGTATCCGGCTGGGTGAAAGTTATAAGTTTATACACAGATTTAAGGTTAAAGATCGATGTTGTGAAAAATTCACAACATCTAAATATGATGTATCATCGTAGCTTTAGTATAGATCCAAGTGTAAATCCAGTATAAGTTGATAGTAACTAACATCCCGTTTGGATTCACTAAAATAAGTTACTAACAGCTAAAACAACCTCTAGTTGATCCAAAATAGCTTATCTTATAGTCTATTTGAACAATACAAATACCCAATTAACTTACAAAATGCTATTAGTTGGCTCTCTCCAACTTGCAAGTTATAAAAAGTCTACCTAATCCAAATCAGGCGTAAAACTGGGGCATGGGAGAGAAGATTTTCATCTTAATCTAAGTTTTATTCCCTGCTTCCATACATTCTATCTATGAAGTAGCAGAGAAATAAAAAGAAATTGAACATATCAGGTGTCGAAGAGAACATTTTCACCTGGGTACAATATAGCGGAATTATTAGAGTTTTAGTTTTAGTTTAAGTAAAACTTCTATAGTTTGAATTAATTTTATTAAAAATACACAAACATCTACAATAAAACTAGCATCTACAATAACTAATTTATTTTAAACCAGAAAAATCTGAAACTAGTGACATGTTTTCTAAAAATATTAATTGCCTATTTGCAACTGGCATATTTATGTTCCTATTGGTTTATTGCTTGTAATCGTACTCATAATTTATTTATACAAATAAAGATTCAAATAATTTTAGTAGAGCACCAATAGAAAGATATCATTTTTAGAGAAAACTAGAAGATCATATTTTTGTTTCAAAATAAATTAAATATAGTCTCTTAAAGATGAAATTGGAGTTTTAGTATTTTTAGAAAATAGAAAAGCACCAAATTTATCTGGTTTTCGAAAGTTGGGGGTGTCCGTTGCCAGGTTCCTAGTTTGGGTTGCAAATCGGACTACACGTGCAAACTTGGATGTTGAAAAATGTACTTTGATTTAGCCTTATTATTTAAGCCGGAATGATTTAAATTGAGTTGGAACATCTTGAGCCCAAGGTTGAAATATTTCCTTATTTATTTAGTCTTAACATTTTGATTTCCTTTGTTATTATATATAGGAATCGTCATCCCCTCGGCCCCTCTAAGAAACCACAGGCAATGTTTTATCTTCCAAGGTATTTTGCCTAACTCAGTACTTCGTTACTGACAAGTAGAGTACTTATATATATTGACCTGATTTTGAAGGTGTCATTCTTTCTATGTAAAATTCAATTAAGTAAGAGTGTCTCTGCCGTACCTCGTGTCTGTTGGCCATTCTGCTTAAGCGGTGCATGCATGACGCATAACAGCCCGTGTATATCAGTATAAGTACAGTTCATATTTGTCAAGATTACACGTGCATGATCGATAATCTTTTTTGGGAATTTTTGCGGTAGGAAAGCGCTGTTGCGGTGTGTGCCACAGAATTTGAACTTTTTGCCGGTGTCCTACAGCAAAAATTCCCATCTTTTTTTGGCGAAGTGCATGATCGATAATCGTGTGCACGCCGGCACGCCCACGAAGCTACTGTAGAAGGCTAGTTTGATGAATGATGATTTGGCCGACGTGCCTGTCGTCTTATATGTGATTGATTATTAATTCCTTCTGCCGAAGAAGAGCCCGTGCGAGAACAAGACACCGAGCGTGAATGCGGCGACGGCCGTGTCGATCAGCTCCTTCTCCCGCTCCGGCTCCGGCTCCGCCTTGGCCTTGGCCTTGGCCTTGGGCTCCTCCTGATCCTTCTTCACGGCGACGGCTACTGCCGGCTGTTGCTGCCGCCCCTTATTACTGGCGGGCACGGTGAGCGTGAGCACGTCGCCGTCTAAGCAGCCAGTTATGGCGTCGGGGTTGGCCGTCTTGGGCAGCTGGAACGTCTTGTTGAGCCGCAGCGCCTTGCCGTTCGTGGGCTTGTGCCGGTCGGTGATGGTGAGCCGGCGCTTGCCGTCCACGCGCACCAAGAAGTCCTCCAGCTTCGAGTCTTTAATTGGATTTGTTATTGTTTCAACCAAGAAGATATATGCAGGGTAAGTACTAGAATGAAATGAAATTTCCAGATTAGATTAGATTAGATTACAGGCGAGGCGCCTCACCTGCAGGGAGGTCGAGGCTCAGGAGGTAAGTGTCCTTTGTCATCAGCCACTTCCACTTCACGCCGTCGTCGGTCGCCGCTGCGCTCGCCACCATTGCCGGTGTCCCTGGGTCGTCTCGTTTCTTCACACGTTGATGAGCTTCTTAATTGGTGGTTGTGCCTAGCTTGGTACCTTGGTGCGGGCGTGGGGAGGAGGGATTGATCTTGTGATGTACCGATGGAGGCATTCATTAGCTGCGTCAGATGTGCGAGGCACTCATTCCATGCTTTTCTTGAGGGCAAGAAAATCTGTCCATTTCTTTGAAACCACGGAGGAGGGGCTACAAATGTTTCGGGAGTGAAGGATCAGACATGTCCATTTCTTTGAAACCACGTAAGTGGGTCTACAAATGTTTTGGGAGTGAAACACACACGGAAGGCAGTTCTGGTTCATTTAAACTTATCAGTCCAGTTTAGATATGATATAATATTCTGTCTCACACAATAAAGCAATAAAAAATAACATCAATCCACTTCTCAACTCGCTCATCGGCCACAGAAACCATCGCCGAACAAGCTCTCATTCTAATCTCCGAAAGCTCCTAGGTTGTAGTAGTATTAGTTTAAATACAGTTCTCCTATTAGCAAGATTTTAAGTAGGGGTGGCAATCTCCTAGAAAATATATCTTATTTACTTAACTTATCAACATAGTTTATCAGTTATGATACACTAGTTTTTTTTTCTCATAACAAAAAATATCATCAACTGAGTTATATATCAACCACAACAATCATTAGCCGAACAAGTAATTTATCCAAAAAATATAACTAAAGATATTTCATGCATATAATTATTCAAATACTTATTTCATAATGCTTCTTTAAAGATTCTCAGTTAATATGATAAATCATTGACCCTTTTTTATAACCGTAGTCATACTTAGATTAGAATAGACTCGGGAGTTTTTATATTTACCCAAATAAAAATCCACTATAACTTTGACCCATTTTATCCAATCTTGCTCCATGTTAGCTAAACTTAAGATGACGAGCGTACATTCAGACTTGCCGGAGTTACATGCCACCTCTCCATGCGATGTGTGTAGTGACTTTTTTAGCTAAAACATGAGCGATCTTATTACAACTTCTACTAACATGACAAAACGAAAAATCATTTTTTTTCTTGCGAACAACAAAACGAAAAATCATGAAATGCAAAACTAAGCTCCTCAATTTCCTTTAAGACTCTGGATCCAAGATAGATTTTTGCACAGCTAGAAGACCTCTATGCTATATATCCGTCTCTAGCATAACTCCGACAGCCCCAATTCACTTGCAATTAGCTTCAGTTCACAGCGGCACGCCGTGGCCGGTGGCCTCCATCAAACATGCATCGAGGCCTCTGTCACACCATATTGCCTGTGCTGCTCGGAAGACCTACCCCAGGATGGTCTCTAATTAGTAATTACATTACACAAGCTTACACTTTATAAATAACAAAATGCACGCATTGAGAGGGATAAGCATAATCAGGGGTAGGATTAAAGTTTTCCAAACGGGCTGTGTTAAACGGGCCGGCACGAGCCCGGTACGAAAAAGCATGGCCCTAGCACAGTCCAGCCGTGCCCGTGCCTGGCCTGGCCCGTAGCCGTGCCCGTGCCTGGCCTGGCCCGTAGCCGTGCCCGTGCCTGGGTCGAGAAGTCGGCCCGTAGTGCCGGCACGAGCACGACCTGGTCTAGCAGGCGGCCCGTCTCAGCACGGGGCAGGCACGACTGACACGGAGCAGGCACGACTGGCACGGGGTAGGCACGGCTCGGCACGGGGCAGGCACGGAGGAGGCACGACTCGGCACGGCTGGCACGGGGCAGACACGAAGCAGGCACGGCTCGGCACGGGGCACGCACACGCACTTAGTGCCAGGGCCGGCACGGTGGCACGCCGGGCACGGGGCACGTCTGGCACCGCTGGCACGGCTGGCCAGGTTTAGGGCCGACACGGTGGCACGCCGGGCACGGGGCACGTTTGGCACCGCTGGCACGGCTGGCCAGGTTTAGGGCCGTGCCAGTGCCTGAACTTTGGCACGGTGGCACGCCCCGACACGGCACGGCTCATATACCGTGCCTGTCGTGCCGTGCCCAGGCGTGCCGTGCCAGGGCGGGCTAGGGCCGGGGCGGGTCGGGGCGGCCCGTTTGGAAAACTTTAGGTAGGATGGTCATTATATTCCAACGCCGTCCTTAATTATTATTGTGTCGAAGGATAAGACAACAAGTACTGTGAAACATGGAGAGTAAGGTACATACTTGTATAAATACACCGATGCACAACAATTAGTCGTTACTTCCAAATACACAGTGGATATCGACTCTTATATGCATGCATATGCATATTGTAGTGATGGATCATCCATGTACGTACAAGTCTAAGAATTCAACACAATTGGCGATCCTGCTCTTATTTTCATGTCTCATTCATGATTACATATGAGCGGCCGTTGATTAATTTCTGGCGGAGAAGAGCCTAGTGGAGACGAAGACGCCAAGTGTGAAGGCGGCGACGGCCGTGGCGATCACCTCCTTGTTCTTATTGACGGCCTCCGCCAACTTGATCCCCTCCTCCATGGCGCGCTCCTTCCAGTGCTCGCACTTCCTCTCCCGCTCCGCCTTGGCCTTGGCCTCCGCCACCCTCGCCCGCGCTGCCTCGATCCTGCGCGCGGCCTCCCGGGCGACCTTCTCCTTGTGGTCCGCGCTCGCAGCCTTGTCATCTTGATGATCCTGTTGTTCATAGTCTCCGCCCCTCGCCTTCTCGCTTAGCGGTGGCGGCGGCGGCGCCGCCGTGGGCTTGGCCTTCTTCACGTCTTCCTCTTCGCTTTTGGCCGTCGAGCTCGTCCTCTCCTCCGCCTCGGTGGTCCACCGTTCGTCCGTATCCGCCCCACGGCCACGGCCATCCTTGGCTGCCAGCTTGTCCTCCTGATCAGCTGGCTTTGGCTTATCGCCGGCGACTCGCGCCTCCTCCTTGGTCTGCGGTGGTGCGGGGCCGGCAGCAGCACCGGCGCCGGCGGGCAGCTTGGGCACGGTGAGCGTGAGCACGTTGCTGTCGAAGCGGCCGGTGATGGTGTCAAGGTTGGCCGTATTGGGCAGCTGGAACGTCTTGTGGAGCCGTAGAGCTTTGCCGTCGCCGCCGGGCGTGGGCTTGCGGTGGCCGATGACGGTGAGCCGGCCCTCGACGTCCACGTGCACCCGAAAGTCCTCCTTCTTGAACCCTTCCATTAATTATTTGGTTTGATTCAGCCAACAACAAGGAGAAAAATGTAAGTACTGGCATGGTGTCGCCGAACAGATCGAAACAGTCAGCTCACCTGGGAGGTCGAGGCGGAGGAGGTAGCTGGCGCCGTCGTCGAGCCACTCGTAGACGGGGTCCACATTGTCGGCCCCCGCGAGGGCTTGCGTGCTCGCCATTGCCGGTGGTCTCGACGAGATGGTGTTTATGATGAGCCTGGTGCCTTTGGTATGTTAGCTTGGTCCGTGTCCGTGACGACTGAGGCAGAAGGAGATGGATGAACAAAGGCACGCAGCGAAAGGTGCTTCATATCAAGGGCCTGGCCTTGTTTTAATTTAGCTGCTCACTCATTCTAAGCTTTTTCCGGAGGGCAAGAAAATTGTTGTCGATTTCTTTGTCACCACGGAGGAGGCAACCAAATGTACGTTTTGGGGTGAAGGATCGGATAGGGATCTCATCGGCTTCCCTACAACGTTTTCCGTTCGTCGTACCAACACGGCACGGAAGCGCGGTGCCATTTGAGTCTCTCCGGGCTTTGCTGCCGCATGCCCCAACTCGCAGATATGATGGCCAGATTGAAACCGTGGTTGCATTGAACTCACGTCTTGTCACGGTCTAGGTGGTGTCAATGTCATCAACTAGTCAGTGACAGGAGGCACGCACTGCTTTGGCTTTGCAAAGAATTATAGCGGGAAAAAAAAGAACGAATTGTCCTAATTCATCTGCCACGATACTATCGTTTCCAAATCTGGTATCAACCATTGTGAAGAAATAAACCATGCAGCTTATGTTAGTGAGCCTAGCTTATCTGCTACTCGTTTGCAAATTAATTGTCAATACGCTGCCCCATGTCTAAACTTTACTTTTACTTGTAAATTCAATGGCACAAATGCCTTGGTGAAAGCTTGGAAACGGGGCAGCATCAAGCATCTCTGTGAACCTATGGAGAGCATCATGAATGCATCATGAAAAAACGAGGAAGTATATACGTATATCAGGCCTCAAATTATCAAATCAAGGAATCAATACACAAGGGAACACAAAGTACATCTGACCAGATTGATAATACGCCTCAATCACCAGAAACTACCAACAGAAAGTGCTGAACGTATGCCTCATCCATGGGGAAAATATTTAGTCGAAGCTCAAAACCACGCGGCAAACTTGCAAGTATCGCAACTTTGCAAGGGTAGTGTTGGAAGAAAAAAAGAGACTGTAACTGTAGTTCTGAAACCAAGGACACTCAACGTTGGTCTTCCTTATCATTGCCCCGAATAAAAGCTGGAATCACATAACACATGTATACAACAGTAAACAATCCCACTATTATCCAGACATCCAAACTCATGACTGACGAAGGAATGAACATAGAAGTGAACACAAAGTAATCACCATCTTTGACAAGCTTAACAATATGTCTCAATCACCAGAATTATTAACAGGGCGTTGAGAATTAAAACATAAATTCAATCCTAATATTGGCCTATGAAATCGATCATGGAGAGAGAAAAATATATAATTCAAGATCAAAATGGTGCCGCAAAGATGACTCCAGGTCATGTTTATTCCAATCCACCTGAACCAAAAAAGAAAATCATAGAGCCCAAAGCACTCAGCATTTCAGTGCTTGAGCACCAATGATAGGCCAACTTTTGTACTCTTCTCAATTGCCTTGGTGTCGACCTCACCGGAGATGGTGACGAATGACTTGGGACGCCATTCATGCTGGACAAGGGCACTGGCCATGCCATAGTTGTTGAAACGTGCCTTGACAGTCGTGTGGGGATCCAGTGAGTGCTGAGACCCAAAGATTAGTGTGCTCTCATTTCTTGAGATGCTGTGAGACAGCTCAGCTCCAACAGCTGTGCCTGAATGATGCTTTACCAAGTGGTAGTAGGACGCAACCATGGTATCACCGTGGTTATTCCTGATTAAGACTTTCATGGTTATTTACCATAGTAAAATAGGAGTGGTTGCGAGACCATTGTTCAGTAAAGACGGTGATACTCACAAATGAATGGAAGCAATAAGATCTGGATTGGTAAGGCTCAGGACAGCATTGTACTTGGTGAAATTGCTAGTCGCCGTATCAAATGAAACATCAACGCCAACTGAGAGTGCTTTGCTTCCAAAGACACCAGAAAGGTTAACCATAGGGTTGGGATTAAGCCCGATGATTGCATTCACACCAGCATATTCATGTAGGTACTGGAGTTCAAGCTGATAAGACAAACAAGGAGGATAAGTGTTTTCCTTACTGGTTACCATGTTGTTCGAAACAGTTGAGCAAATCACAATTGAATAAATCCATAGAGTTAAAAAAAAATACCTTCCCTGACCTCTGGTCTGGAACAACCAAACTGAGAATTGATTTGAGGTCTGGAGTGCCAAACTCATCAACAGTGATTGTTGTCAACAGCTGGAAGATGAATCCAAAAGAAAGTTAAAAGTTGAAAATATGATGCATAAAAACAGTTAAATGTGCAAACCAAAAGTAGAACAATGCGAAACAAAAGCAGAAACTGTATTCTCATAAACTTGGTTAATTTGATAGAGAGAAGTGGAACATTGTCAAGTTTGCTTACATCTGATTCTGAGTTCGCTTTGACATCAACCGTCAATTTCTTGTTCTTAATCTGTGTGTGAAGCTCGCCAAAGATGGACTCATTTTTCCTAGTTCCTGCAGCTGTGATTGCCTGTATGGGAAATCAAGATCATTGCCACAGAGCACAAATCACATATATAGAATTTGAGATGCAGTCAACCAATACTGTATTCTGATAGCCTACCCGTTTATTCAGTAATCAACTCACACGCATTGACTGAAGCTTTGGAAAAATGTACGATGCAATTACAGGGAAAGGAGGGGGGAGACCAGAACCACAGTAATTAAGGGAGAGGAGATCCTTAACATGCATAATCTAATCTAGAAAATACAGGAGTCCAAGCATGAGATCCAGCACGCATTGTAGGAAATACTAAAACAGTGATCGCTAGAGGGGACGTCTCTCAACAAGAGTGACAGAATCAATTGGCGAATTCGAAATGGGCGTAGAGTTTCCATCTGTTTGGCAAGACCGAAAGGACTCGGACTACCCGTGATTCACTCCACTAAGTACTACGCGACGAAATCGCGATATCCTCTGGGGAGGCGCGCGCGCTCAGGTGAGGAGGAGATGGTGATGGTGATTGATTAGGAGGGAGGGAGCACTCACGACGCCATGGGGCGAGCAGGTGGTGAGGGAGAACTTCTGGTGCGTGTTGTAGTCCTTGTACAGCAGATCTGCGCGCAAAGGGAAATACGAGACAACACGCGTCAGGATCAATGGGTTGCCGGGCACCGGAGAACATGAACAGTGCTCAATCAGGAGGGTAGAGATGGCGTGCTAGACCTCTGGTCTTCTTGCCGATGTCGGTGTAGAGGCCGGGTGCCATGGTGGCGGCGGGCGGGCGGCAGCTAGACGGAGACGGGTGGCACGGAGGAGAGAGGGGGGAGATGGCAGCGGCGGAGGCGGCGACCAGTTAAAATGGAGCCGCGGCAGATCTTGCTCTTTTCCTGTTGTTTTTGGTTTTCAGGAATATCACATCATCGTGTCTCCTCGTGCTACGCGGGACCTGCAACTGCAACCCACGGAGGCGGGCAGCTGGGCCAGGCTGCTCAGGACCCCACATCCACGTCACTCGTGGACGCTCGCCGTTGCCGTTGCCGTTGCCGTTGCCGTCGCCTCGCACGTGTGTGGACCGGAAAAGTAGTTTCGGCGACCACCGGCCTTTATTGGGCCTCTACACATTGCAGCCTGGCCCGCAGTTTCTTACCTGGGAGTGCTTACCAGGCCTGTTTGGATACCCAAAGTCCAATTTTTCACACTGCGGGTTTTATAGTTTGGATTCCTCCCCGAACTATAAAACCTATAAAACCTGAAATAGTTTGTTTTACCTTCGTGACCGGTTTTGGACGGTGGTTTTGGTTTTGTGTTTTTTTATTTCAGCTGAAATATAGAAAATCATAAAATAGAAAATCTATATGTTTTAGTAAGCCGTCCAAATTTGAAGGAGGAAAAACGGGCACTTCGTTTCGGCCGCGAGAATACATAGAAAGCCCCACCAAAGTGCTACGGTGTGGATGATTTCTTTCAGCCCGAGAGACTTAGGGTTAGGGTGTGTTTGGAACCGTGTTTTCTCTTGGGGTGGCCAAACCAGGCTAAATGTCCCGCGACACGATCTCTTTTCCCGCACACAACACAACATCCGAACCACCAAAATGAACCGGGGGCCGCGTTTCCCCAAGGCATGCGTACCACACCAAGTGACCTGCAGAGGTCATCCCAAACATACCCTGAATTGAGATTCTAATTTTAGGTATCGCAGCACTTCGGCCGTGGTTCTCCAACCACACCGCGTGGTGGCGAGAAATAGGTCTAGACGTTCGGGTTACCCGATTTTTTCGGGTCGAGTAATTCGGTTATTTTAAAATTTGAGTAATGAAAACTGTTACCCGATATTAGCTCTGAAAAAACACTACCTGTAATTTGAAGTTACCCGATTTATCTAAATTTATAAAAAATCAACAAACTAGACAATATTTCAGTAGTAATTTATACATAATTTCATCAGCAATTGTATAGATATTGAATAAGAATTTGCAATGAATAATAAATGGCATTCATTTGTTCAAAGAGAGAATTATATATTTTAATAAAGTGACAGGGTCAAGTGTTCAATTAACTAAACATGATATATAAAATGACAGAAAAAAGTTTAGATAGTTCGGGAGGATATTTTCCAATACACACATGTACATGCCCAAGAACCAAGAATAGACATGTGGTATGTGAGGGAAGGCACCGTGCGCCAGCGGCCAGCCGGTCACTTGGTGCCGGCGCCGGGGGTGTACGCCGCGGCCTGGAGCACGCCGTCGCGGACCTGCGCAGCCACATCGTGCACCGCGGCGGGACCGTGCGGGATGAACACGGTGGTGGCGCGCGATGTGGCGCCGATGTCCCTGATGGTGTCGAAGTACTGCGTGGCGAGGACCATGTCCATGACGGACTTCTCGTCGGGCACGAACCGGCGCAGGCCCTCGACGATGGCCTGCCGCTGGCGCGCGACGCCCACGCCGGCCAGGTACTTGGACTCGGCCTCCCCCTCGGCGCGCTTCACCTGCTGTATCTTGTCGGCCTCGGCGCGCTCCGCCGCCGCCACGCGCAGCCGCGCCGCGGCGTTGATGTCGTTCATGGCGCGCTTCACCACCTCGTCGGGCTCGATGTCGACGATGAGTGTCTGCACGATCTCGTAGCCGTACATGGTCATGGCCTTGGCCAGCTCGTCCTCCACGGCCCGCGCCACCTCGTTCTTCTGCTCGAACACCTGGTCCAGGTTCATGTTGGGCACGCTCGCACGAATCACTGCATGCATCGACCACCAAATCGTCCATATCATCCATCAGAACAACACATGAACGAAGAGACAAACTGATGGAAAGGAAAAACAAAAGTGATGGTTTACCGTCGAATACGTAGGACTGAATCTGCTCCCGGGGGTTGCTGAGTAGGTAGAAGGCGTCGTAGGCCTTGTCGGCGATGGCGCGGTACTGCACGGATGCCACCACGGTGACGAAGACGTTGTCCTTGCTCTTGGTTTCGCAGCGGACGTTCAGCTGCTGGACGCGGAGGGAGAGGTAGCCGGCGACCCTCCGGCCGACACACCAGGGCATGAAGTGGCAGCCCGGTTGCAGCACCGTGTCGTACCGCCCGCACGTCTCCTCCATGGCCACCGTCGACTGCTCCACGCACGCGCAGCACAGCAGCTGCGGCAGGTCCGCCGAGTGGATGGAGGACGACGACCCCGCGCCCATCTCGATTATTGCTCGATGAGATGAACAGTGGATGGCTTGGCTCCTGATGGTCAACTGATCGATCGAGAGGATGCAAACCGTGCTACGTGGAAGCGTAGCTGAAGGGATGACTTGACTATCCACTGAGATGATAGACACTAGACAAGCAAGTGCACTAAAAAAATGTTAAATTCGACACGAACCCTGTGATGACAGACATCCAGGTGCACTAAAAATTCAACACAAAATCGATTGCTTATTTCGCAGGTTGTATCTAAGTCTCCCTCTCGGAGAAGCCAAACCTCGGTCGCCATGGGCATCGGGGTTATTAAAACCCACTCCCTTCTCCTTGCACCACAACATTCTGAGACTCGTGGCTTCACCGTGTGCTGACAAGTGGCGTTGGCTGTTTTGCAAAACTCTCCTCTATGTTTTCGCTAACTACCCGTGGTTCATTTCCTCCGGCAAAGGCAGGAACACGTTGGGTAATCTTTCGGATAAACCCCTAGAATAAATATTAATATAACACGAAGAAGAGAAAAATTAATATTCACCTCTTTTTTGCGATCAAACCCCGCAAAACACATTACGCAGAGCCCCCTCCACCGGTCCACCGGCCCCGAACCCTAATCTTCTCCTCATTCCTCTCTGTCTCCCTCTTTTCCCAGCCGCCGCAACCCCTTGCGCACCGATGCACACACCACTCGTAACGATAACTACCGGCGAGCGCAGGGCAGACAGTTAGCTATTGAGCGACCACGTTTCATCCGTCTAGTGATGGAACACGGCAATATCACCTATTACTAACTTATAATTAACCTTCAGTATCACTTGCAATATTCTCGTTAACCCTATGTACCTATGTCCATCACGTTCGTTTCAGTTTCCTTACATTCCTTCCCGATTTTGATGATATATATACTGTGTGTTTTTAATCCACCAAACCAATAGCACATTCAAATTCTAAAAAGTTTTTAGAAAAAATAGGAGTACCCATACCAAATTTGGTTCACCACAAAAACCTAACCAACTAACTCAGTTCTTTCGAGTCCGGGGACGAGGCGGCGGTGGTGGCCCGACGATGAGTTCGGGGACGAGGCGGCAGCGGCCCAACGACGAGTCCGGGGAAGAGGCGACGGCGGTGAAAGGTCCTATGCGATGGCTAGAGGGGGGATGAATAGCCTAATTTAAAATTCTATAAAGAAACTCAACAACAAGATTAGATAACTAATAAGCGAAGCAAATTTTGCGCTAGCCTAAAAGGAGTGCGAGGCCGCCTATCCACAAATCTAGCCTAATATTTCTAAGAGTCACACAACTCCTACACAAGCTAACAAGCCAGAGAACCAAACAACTAGCACAACCGAACATCTCTACTAAGCGAGAACAAGAGAGAAATAGAAGGATTATACCGCCGTGTAGAAGAATGGATGAACCAATCAAGTGATCACGAAGAAGTCTAATCAATCACAATGGAGACAAGAAGATGACACTTGATTTTCTCCTGAGGTTCACTAGTTTTCCAACTAGCTACGTCCTCGTTGTGGCAAGACACTCACTTGGAGGTTCACGCGCTAATTGACATCACACGCGCAAACCCGTCACCAGGTGCCGCACAACCAACACAAGATGAGGCTATCGAAACGCCACAAACAATCCACTAGAGTTACCTTTGCGATCTCCCGCGGGGAAGGCACAAGAACCCCTCACAATCACACTTGTGGTCGACGAAGCACAATCACCAAGCTCCTCGACTCCACACAGCTGCTCCAAACCGTCTAGGTGATGACAATCACCAAGAGCAACAAAAAATCCACAGTGAGAACGTCTCCCAAGTGCCACTAGATGCAAGCTATATGCGAAATGCACTTGGATCACTCAATCTCTTTTGGGTATTCACTAACCACGCATGGAGATGAGTGTGAGGGAGATTGCTCAGCTCTAAAGGGTCTCAAGGTGTTCAAAATGTGTGAGAGCAAGAACCCCAAGCCAGCCAACACATATTTATAGATCTCCCTCAAAGCAACTAGCCGTTAGCACTACGTCAAAAACGATTTTGCGCAGCGTTGCCAAAAAGGCCTAAAAAGGCTTCCGTGGCGGACACCAATTTTTGCCTGTTGTTGTAAATCCCATGATTTACCGCAGCAGGCATTTTTAATTTACTGTGACAGACACTTTTGTCCGTCACAGTAAATAGATTTATCGCAACGGACTTTTTGCAAGGACTGCTGCAGTAAATCAATTTACCGCAGCGGGCATCTTCTAAGGCCCGCCACTGTTAAGGCCGAAGCCTATTAGGCCCAGGGCGAGCCCCAATAGCCACACCCCATATAAAAACAGGAGTTAGGGTTTCCCATCCTCTCCCAGCCCTCTCTCTCTCTCTCTCTCTCTCCCACTCCTTCCCTCCCTCTCTCTCTCAGCAAAGAAGGCGGAGAAGGCGGATCCGGATCCTCTCCCAACCCTCTCTCTGTCCCACTCCCTCCCTCCCTCCCTCTCTCTCTCAGCACAGAAGGCGGATCCGGTGGCAGCGGGACCGCGCTCGGAGCTGTGCGCTGGGCGGCGTGCGGGGCCGCGGCGGAGCGGCACGCGAGGCGGCGCTCTGGGCGGCGCACACGGGGCCACTGCGGCGCGCGAGGCGGCGCACGCGACGGCGCGCGAGGCCGAGCGCGGAGAGCGGGGCGCGGGGCCACGGCAGCGCATAGGCGCGGGTTCGGGACCGCGACAGCGCAGGGCGGATCCGACAGCGGTAGCGGCGACGGCAGTTTGGATGGGCTCGTCGGGCCTATCTAGGGTTTCTCTTTTTTTTGTTTTTTGAATGATTAACCGCAGCGGGCAAAGCGGCCCGCTACGGGAAAACATGATTTTCTATGGCGTTGCCGCGGCAGCGGACCGAGTTGCCCGCCGTGATTAATCAAAAACGGTCGTCGTGAAAAATCGTTTTTCACGTAGTGTAGGCTGATAAGTTGGTGACAGACGCTCTTCAAAGGTGCGACGGACGCCCCGTTGCAGCGTCCGACGCTCTGTCAGAACTAGTCATTGGGCTGACACGAGTGCGACGAACGCTCCGTCGTCAGCGTCCGACGTTTGGCCCCTCAACGTTTGGCGCCTGTCTGCGAGCTGCTCGTTTTCAGAGCTCTCTGGAAGCCCGACGGACGCTCCACCAATTTTGTTGCTCATCCGACGGAAAACGTCCGTCGTGAGTCGAGGAATCCCTGGAACTCACTGGAAGGCCGACGGACACTTGGAGTCAGAATCCCAGCGTCCAACGCCATCATCCGACGCGACGGACAGTGTCTGACGCCTGATCTTCTTCGTCCGACGCCTGTTCTTGTCCAAAACTTGTTGCTTTCTTTTCCATCCTTGCTCCAAGGTGCCAAGCACTAAGAATCCTTTTTAGTGAGCAGGTGTTGGCATGTTTCACTTACCATTAGCATAATGTATGTCACTAGGTCCTAAATGCACATGCAATATAGATAACACCTAGTGGCACTTGACAAACCACACTCACTTTTGCATTTCCCCTCTTAATAGTACAGTTTTCTATCCTAAATGCGATCACACCCACTTGGTGTCTTGACCACCAAAAGAAAAGCCCTAGCATATACCTTTGCCTTGTTTTGCTTAGGGTCTTTTCACTTCCCTTCTTCTCCAAGTGTGAGCTCTTGCAACATTTAGCTTCCTTGCTTGCTCCATCACTTGTCCTCATCTTCCATGAATGTACTAGACCTGCTCAATCACTTAGAGCTAGGTTTGTACTTTAGGTTTCATCAAATATCCAAAACTCGAGAGATCTCTCAATCTCCCCCTTTTTGGTAATTGATGACAACCCGAAATAAAATGTATGTGAAATATGATTTTGATTTCAACTTGAGATGCTTGTCAAAGCAATATATATGAAAGAAATTGGACAACCATCTCAAAGTTGGTTTGATAGTGTTTACTCCCCCTACATATGTGCACTTCTATGAATATGAGTCAAAGCTTTGCACATATACTTAGAACTTTTGGAGGGTGAACAACTAGCAAACTATGACATGATGCTAAGGTATAAGAGATGGACCTTTGAAGTGTGATACCAATCGAGAGTGCGCCATTCAATCATCCCTTAGCAACATGGTTAGCTCGATACCAATTGAAAATAAGCATAAGATATTCTATGGCTCTAGATAACACCTGTACATGCTAGTGATCAAATCATCAATCAAGATTATAACTAGGCATGTACCACACAAGCAAGTAATATAAATGAATAGACAATGTAGGCAAGCATATGTGTGAGTGCACATCCAAATGCAACAACTTGTTCATAGGCTTGCTCTCCCTACTTGTGTGCTCAATTTTTAATTTTTCACTTTTCAAAAAAACATATTTTTCTCTATCTCCCATGCATGATTACTCCCCCCCTTTGACAACTCCCCCTCTCCCCCTTTGACAACTCCCCCTTTCTTCATTTTATCACTAATTTCTCCCCCTTTGTCACACATTACCACAAAGGGAAACCACTTGTTAAAGTTATATCAAGTCAATTTATAAAAAGGAGTGGGGTGATATCCATTTTAGTTCAATCTAGAGTACTTGTCCTAAATAATTAACACGGTTTAAACCGAGGACAAGCTTTTTCACACGCCTTACAATGGTTATCTTGCCCACGTTGGTTAAACATTTAGAGCAAGTATTTTAGACTAAACATGTAAGGTTGCAAGCTTATCAACATGCCATATGTTATCACTAGATCAATCAAGTCATAGAAGCAATAGTGATAGCATATGTACATACAAAGAATTTTGTCTTTCATGAATGAGCTTATCATGAGTGATGTCTATATGCTCTATACAAGACTAGTAAAGGATGAATGCATTTGTCAACCAATTTTACCTTGCTTTCTTGGAGTAGAGGCATGTCATAGGTGGGGTGCATCAACTCATGTTTGAATAATCCAAGATGTTCAACTCATTCCTTAACTTGCAAAACCTCTTCTCATCAAGTGGCTTGGTGAATATATCAGCTAATTGATCATCGGTGCCCACATTGTCAATGTAAATGTCACCCTTTTGTTGATGATCTCTTATGAAATGATGTCTCACATCTATGTTCTTTGTTCTAGAGTGTTGGATGGGATTGCTTGTAAGCTTCATTGCACTTTCATTGTCACATAGCAAGGCAACCTTCTTGAATTTGATTCCATAATCATTCAATGTGGCCTTCATCCATAATAGTTGTGCACAACAACTCCCCGCACTAATGTATTCGGCTTTGGCGGTAGAGAGTGCCACACTATTTTGCTTCTTGGATGACCATGAGACTAGTGATCTTCCCAATAGTTGACATGTTCCACTAGTGCTCTTCCTATCAATCTTGCATCCCGCATAATCAGAGTCCGAGTATCCAAATAATTCAAACCTTGACCCCTTTGGAAACCATAGTCCAACATCTTGTGTATGCTTCAAATACCTCAAGATTCTTTTTGTGGCCTTCACATGACTCTCTCTAGGATATGCTTGAAATCTTGCACACATGCATACACTAAACATGACATCCGATTTTGATGTGGTCACATAGAGTAGACTACCAATCATTGACTGATATAGTGTTTGATCAACCATCATGCCACTTGTGTCATTATCCAAATGTCCATTAGTCCCCATGGGAGTACTAATGCCTTTAGCATCTTCTAATCCAAACTTCTTCATCATATCCTTGATGTACTTTCCTTGACTCACAAATGTAGCATTCTTCATTTGCTTGATTTGAAGTCCAAGGAAGTAACTAAGTTCACCAATCATTGACATCTCAAATTCATTTGCCATCATCTCCCCAAATTCTTCACAAAAATCTTGATTTGTAGACCCAAAGATAATATCATCAACATAGATTTGCAAGATAAACAAGTCACTTCCAATCTTCTTAGTGAATAGGGTGGTGTCAACTACACCAATCTTGAATCCCTTAGAGAAGAGAAAGCTTCTCAACCTCTCATACCATGATCTAGGTGCTTGCTTCAATCCATAGAGAGCCTTCTTGAGCTTGAATATATGGTTGGGCTTCTTTGTATCTTCAAATTCGGGTGGTTGCTCAACATACACCTCCTCATTGATGTACCCATTGAGAAAAGCACTCACATCCATTTGATAGAGCTTGATGTTGTGAGCACAAGCATAGGTCAATATAATTCTAATTGCCTCTAATCTTGCCACCGGTGCATAAGTTTCTCCAAAGTCAAGACCCTCTACTTGAGTGTAACCTTGTGCTACTAGTCTTGCTTTGTTTCTCACCACTATTCCATCTTGATCTTGCTTGTTCTTGAATACCCATTTGGTTCCAATGACATTGTGATTTCTTGGTCTTTCAACTAGTTCCCAAACTTGATTTCTTGTGAAGTCGTTAAGCTCTTCATGCATAGCATTTATCCAATACACATCCTTCAAAGCTTCATCAATCTTGGTTGGCTCAAATGATGAGACAAACGAATAATGCTCACAAAATGATGCCAATCTTGATCTTATTTGAACTCCACTTTGAATGCCACCAATAACTTGATCTAAAGGATGGTCTCTTGCAATATTGGTAGGTTCAAACACTTGCATGTGAAAATCTTGAGCAATTGGTTGAGATGATGATGGACTAGCTTGATGTTGAACTTGCACTTGAGCTTCACTAGCACTTGTTTGATCTTGAATTGGAGAGCCACTAGCTTCTTAATGTGTAGGAATGGTCACTTGATCTTCATCTTCATCTTGTACTTGTCTTGGTCTAATGTCCCCAATATCCATATCTTTCATTGCATTGACCAACTTGTCACCTCTCACATCATCCAAGTTTTGTTGTTCATCTTGAGAGCCTTGTGTTTCATCAAATTCCACATCATGCACTTCCTCAAGAATTCCACTAGATGAGTTTCAAACTCTATAAGCCTTGCTTGATGTAGAGTAACCAAGTAATAAACCTTCATCACATTTCTTCTCAAACTTGCTTAGCCTTGTTCCTTTCTTCAAGATATAGCATTTGCACCCAAATACCTGAAAGTAATCAATGTTTGGCTTTCTTCCATTTAATAGCTCATATGGAGTCTTCTCAAGCATCCCATGACAATAGAGACGGTTGCTAGAGTAGCAAGCCGTGTTGATAGCTTCGACCCAAAAGGAATGACTAACATTGTATTCACTCAACATTGATCTTACCATGTCAATCAAGGTTCTATTATTCCTTTCAACTATCCCATTGGATTGAGGAGTGTACTTTGGAGATAATTGATGGGTGATTCCAAAGTCATCACAAAGTTTATCAACTTTTGTGTTCTTGAACTCACTCCCATTGTCACTTCTAACTCTCTTAATAGTTGTTTCAAACCCATTGTGCATCTTTTGACAAATGACTTGAATATATCAAATGTGTCACTCCTGTCACTCAAGAAGAATACCCATGTATATCTTGTGAAGTCATCCACTATCGCAAATCCATACTTGTTTCCACCAATGCTTGCGTATGTAGTTGTCCCAAAGAGATCCATGTGTAATAACTCAAAAGCTTTGCTTGTACTCATGATGCTCTTCTTTGGATGAGTGTTACCAACTTGCTTTCCGGCTTGACATGAGCTACATAGTTTGTCCTTCTCAAATGTGACATCCTTCAAGCCTCTCACAAGATCATGCTTGACCAACTTGTTTAATTGTTTCATGGCAACATGTCCAAGCCTTCTATGCTATAGCCACCCCATGCTAGATTTGGTGATAAGACAAGTTGAGAGTTGAGTCTCACTAGCATTGAAGTCCGCAAGATAGAGATTCTCATACCGAAATCCCTTGAATACCATGTTAGAACCATCCACACTAATGATTTACACATCCTCAACACCAAAGATACACTTGAAACCGAGATCACACAATTGGGCAACCAACAATAGATTGAACTCAAGCCTTTCAACTAGAAGCACATTGCTAATGCTTAGATCATTGGAGATAGCAATCTTTTCAAGCCCTTTCACCTTGCCTTTGCCATTATCACCAAATGTGATACTATCAAATCCATGATCACTATCTTGGTTGATTGAGTTGAACATCCTTCCATCACCGATCATGTGTTGAGTGCACCCGCTATCAAGTACCCAATGCCTCCCTCCGGCTTTGTAATTGACCTACAAGAGAGATTGTTGACACAAAAATTGACGTACTGTGTCTCACACATAGCAACCTGGAAAGCTTGACTTCAAATGGGTGCCCGGGTGTTTCGAGAACCGAAAACGTGCTAGTCAGTTTAACCTGAAACTAACAAGGGATGAAAGTCATTAGATATAAATTGGAATGTGCCGGATAATACTAGACAATTCCATATGTACGGCCCTAAAGCCACTTACAACGACATACAACTATGAAAGCTATCTGCCAACAGGTTTTATGGAACATTCGGCTAAAGTAGACATAAAGCACGTAAACCACCGATTGCCGAACGCGCATGCATGGGAAAAGGACGTACAAATGAATCATATTTGAATATAGATTAAAGCATGACCAAGCTCGGCAATCAGCCGAATTGGGGTCCATGATGAAGGAAACACGTAAGCAAACATAATTAAACTAATCTAAAGCCTGCATCTGCCGCACGATACCTAGCGTCGTCAAAGCTTAAACATGGATAGCATGCATGAACCCGCAACACGTAACAATCTAGATTCAAACTAATTCGACTACTATGGATATAAGATATACTTATAGGAATAACATGAAAGCAACAACGTTGTAACATGGATAGATCTATAAGAATTAACAAGAGCCGAACCGTATTGATCTAGATTGGGCAAAAGAGTGTTTGCAAATATGTAAAGATTATCTAAAACATGCAACACGATAACTTAATGAATCCAATAGATCTTGCCAAATTTACGAGAGCCGATAACTATCTTGCTTATGCTAAGCATATCGAGTAAACACCCGCCACACGGTATTTACTTATAAACAAAACATAAGTGAAGACTTCTTGATCATCAATCAAGAATCCACCGCACGATCATTGACAATAAACAAGACTACTTGCATCATCATCTAAATCCACCGCATGATACTAGACATGATAACAAGGTTGCCAAGACTTACGGAGGTCGACGGATTGATGATTCCTCTCGAAGAACTCGACGACACGACAAAAGGACTCGAAGTTGGCACGGGGCCGGTTGTATTGATTTGGTTGTGAACACCTTTTACAATAGCTAAGGGCTTATATTTATACACTGGCTATGACATGAGTCCTAAGAGGACACGACCACAAAATATTAAAGGAAGAAATACAATATTTTGACTTTGGTTTCCTTCGGAGTCTTCATTTCCTTAATTATTGCAACTATCGTTACTAATTCGGCTCTCACTTGCCGCCTTTGTCGCTCCGATGGAAACCGCCCTTCTTCTGATTAACCGATTGCGTGATCGATCGCCGAATCTGGGAATTAACTGACCGCACGGACTTTGCCGAATGCTCTAAGCATCTATCTCCGCCGACTCACCGTGCACTAGCCCACTTATCATTGTGCAAAAATCTGGTGTTAACACATGCCCCCTCAATTTCGGGATAAAAGCCGTTTATTCTGAAATTGACCGCAAGCTTCCTTTTCCCCTTAGGTTTGTACTGTTCAACACCGCAGCCGCCATCCAAGAAATCCACACTTCGGCATTCTCAAATCTACATCGAACCCTCAATGGCGACTCAGGATGAGATCCCAGAGGTAAAATTCCAACTCACTTTCTCGTGTATTCAGCAATCCCTGATCGGTTTTCCTGCTTCCCTCCTAACTCATTTGTTTTCTCGATTCCTCTATTTGAAGGAATACAAGAATGAGATTTTGATTCCTTATGCTGCAAACCCTGATTCCTACCTCCTTGGTCCCATGGGCAATCCTGACCCAACTGAGGTTATTGAGAAGGAAACCTTGAGGATTCCTTTCAAATCTGGAGTCACCCCGCCAAACCGTTGGCCAAACACTTTCAAGACCTGGCCGCTTCCCCCAATAGCCGGATGGCGAAACTGGTACCGGAGGATGTTGGATAAGGCTAGCAGTAGCTGGGACAACCGAGATATCACCCACTGTCTAGAGTTATCTTTATTGGAAATGCCCAGAAATGAACCCCTCCTGATAGCAGCCTCTCATTTCTAGTCTGATGCTATCAACGCTTTTGTCTTTGGCCATGGTATGATGACTCCCACTTTGGCCGACATATTCATGGTAACTGACTTGAATGTGTCCAAGACAGTACACCCTTGCCGGTATAAGGGCAAAAGCAACCAGAGAGCTGTCAAATCCGGAGGTGGATGGGTTGGGTACATTCAAACTAACATGGAAGCAGCTGGTGTTGTGTCTGAAAAAGAAAGCAGAGCTTTTATGAACATGTGGCTATCCAGGTTCATCTTCTGTGGAAGATCCAACGAGCCAACCCTAAATCACATGATAATGGCTGAGGAGTTGGCTGCAGGCACACTAATCCCTCTTGGTAAATATCTTTTAGGATCTGTTTACCATATGATGCATCAAATTACTGTCCAAATGTACCATGGCAAGGATATCTCCTGTGTGAGTGGCCCCTGGTGGTTCATTCAGATGTGGTTGCAACTCTATATGCATCAAGTAGTGTCTGTACCTCTTCACAATTTAAGCTTCCCTTCGGTTAATTATGTCGAGGGTGATCCAGCAACAACCAAGAGCTGCCAAACCTATGGAGAAGCATCATCATCCATCAGCATTGACATGGATATTGGTCACCTCTTCAAGCTATTCTTCAAAGGTTTCAATAATGTGCTCTGGTTTCCCTAAGAGAAAATGATGATTTGACCTTCTCTTACAAATTCGGCTATGAGTCTGGCTGTTCTGATAAGGTATCCACTGAAGTTTTCAACTCCTTCATCAAGCCATGTATCCTACCAGCTGAATTTCATCATGGGAGAATGGTGAATCCCACATATGAATTCTACAATCCCAACATGGCATCTAGGCAATTAGGATGTGGACAGCTGCCCCCAAGACTTTTCTTCTCATCAATCATAAGATACAGGGAGCTGATCACTAATGAAACAGAAGCCAGAAAAGTTTTTGAGCTTGGACAAGATTTTCCAACATATGAACCTTCCCCATTTGGACTAGTGGATGATGCCCATCCCCTTTTCTCTGCTTGGTGGCAAGAGTGGCACAACCACATCTTCAACATACCAGTTCACCCCTTGTGCCAAGATTTGTATCCTCAATTTGCTCCTGATAGTAAGGTAATCTCATTGCACTAGTTATCTTCTGTTTCTAATTTTATCCCCATTCTAAAATCTGGCCATGTGCGAACACATGGTGGATAAGTACCCATGTATGTTCAGCTTTGATGATGAGTGATTGCTCAACACGTGAGTGTTTCAGTTTGAGTGGCTTACCCTAACCTATGTGAAAGCAGAAACATGTGCTTGTCTATCGGCCTGTGGTGTGCAGGTGCTATGCCTAGTGACAGTGGTCAATGGCGTGGAGAAGGTCGAGTAGTGGCTTGCCGTGCCGATGGACTGAGAGCGGTGAAGGGCGGAAGCGGGGCTCGGACTGAGGGACCATGGGCGCCGGCGGACTAGCTGTGGTGGCTAGTACTTGGCACCGGCGAGTGCGAGAAGACATGAAGGTAGACCGAGTCGACCGAGTCAAGACAGTGGACGCGCGAGTCGAGCAGAGGCTCAGGAGACTCGGAGTCCAACCGGGCGAAGACAAGGTGGCTCGCGTCGAGTGGTTTGGTGGTTTGGGCCTCAAAACCATCTGCGTCGGTTTCCGAGTTTGGGCCGCAAAACTCAGGGTTCGGTAGTTGAGCCCAAAGCTACCGGTGGCGGGTTTCCTGGGTTTGGGCCTCAAAACCTAGGCGGAGCTTCCGAGGAAGCGGGGATGGCACATGGCAGAATCCTGGAGGTTGCGTCGAGGCGACGACAACTCCCGGCAGGAAGCGGGGCCGTCCATTCAAAATGCAGGAGATATTTCCAGGAGCTTGGACTGCAATGCTTAGGCTAGGTAGTTCACTCAATCTATCAAGGGGGGTCTTTGGGAAATAGCCAAAGCCTGTTAAGTAGGGGTGAATGGGTATCCCTCATCCTATCTCTTGAACCCTAATCATTTGCCCCAACCCTCTCTCTCTCTCTAGTTCATGAGATCCCTAGGTTGCTTCTACCAACCTTTATAAGAACTTGAGTTTGTCGCAAGGAATCGGAGGCCGTAACCTCCGTAAGCCATGGTGGCTTTGATTTCGTGATTGTGTCCCCGTTTTGCTTGTGTTCTTCGCGTTTTGCTTTTGCTCCCTATTTTCCCGAGATGATTTTGTAGGGAGTAGATCTTGCAATTCCATTTGAACCAAGTTTTTCGTATTCATGAGGAGCTTATTTACACTGAAGGAATTCTCCTCAAACCTCACGAGTGCGTAGATCGGGTGTTTTCTTTGTTGTGTTCTTCGTTTTCCTCTTTCTCCCCAAATCCGAGTGTTCTTGTTTATTTTCTCCAAATTGAGCGATGATTTCTTTGGGATTGCTCCCCAACTGCACTAGAATCATGCCTACAAAGTTTGGTTTCAGTTGGAGTTCATTTGGTTGAGTTTTGGGAAGATTTGGAGGAGGGAAATCGTTTTTCACGTTTCTGTGCTCTGCTCGAGGGCGCCGGACGCTCTCAGTTTTGGCGCCGGACGGTCTGTCGAGGCGTCGGACACAAGGACGTTCTGACGTCAGCGTCCGTCGCGTTCGTCCACGTGTGTGTGAGTTTGGCGCAGGACGTTGTCCATCGTCCGTCGCCCTGCGTCCGTTGCTTTGCTGTTTTGTCTCGTTTTTTCAGCATTCACTAGAAGCCCGACGGACGCTCCCCTAAGTGTTCGTCGCGCAGCGTCCGACTCCAACGGACGCTCACCCAAGCGTCCGTCGCCTAGCGTCCGATGCCCTGCTTTCTGCTTCTCCTCTGCAAGGCTTTCTGGAAGGCCGACGGACGATCTCTCAACGTCCGACGCCTAGCGTCCGTCGCCCTGTTGCCCAGCGTCCGTCGCCTGTCTTTTGGGCTGTTTTGCTTAGGGTTTTTGCCTCTTTCTCATAGGGGTTGAGAACTCTATCTTGGGGGTTTCCGGTGAGTTTTCCTCCACTGCTGGTGAGCGTTCATTTCTCCGTTTTCGTCTAAATCCCCGCTCGCGTTGCTCGGGACCCATCAACTGGGTTTGGTTTTTGGGAAGAGTGGCCCAAATATTTCGAGAGAAATTTGAGGCTCCCATTCACCCCCCTTCTGGTCGCCGTTCTCGGTCCTTCACCATGTATAGGATTTCGAGCCTACTCCTCCTAATAAAGTAGTGGAGTATCATAAAGCTAGGCCTAAACCTACATTGGGCTATAATGCTCCCACTTTAAAAATCTTCATGAAGACCCCTGCGGTGTTAGCTACTGCCCCTTTAGAAGAAAAAGGCAAGAGGAAAATACTTGAGGACATTCATGTGACCAGAAAGGTGAGGTCCAAGAAAGTTTAGAGATCTCCCAAGATATGAGTTTTATTCAGTAATAAACTTCACTTTGGAATAAAACTGCCTATTCTTATATTAATCATCTTCATTGCAGCCACATGTCGATATCCCCAGATCAAGCAATGCTTCACCGACAGTGGACAATCCTCTCCCAATTTCTACTGAAGATGCAGAAACCCAACCATCGGCAGAAGTTCATGAAACTGAGGACATTGAAACTGATGAAGCCGAAAGCACTGATGCTCAAGAAACTGTCGAGCGCATTGGTAATATTATTCGGCTAATCACTTTCCTCTTTTATATATCATCCAATTCCTGCTCATGCATCTGTATTGTTGGAAATAGATAAAATTTTAGACAATTTAGCAGGAGAACACTCTTCTGTTATGGCTCCAGATTCACCTCCTCAGGGCACCTAGTCAAGTCAACCAGGCCAAGGCACATCACATCCCGAGGCTCAATCAACCCAGCAGGTAACACACAACCTTAAACCACCTTTTCAGCAATTTTTCCCAATCAGCTAACACTCCTTCCTCTCTCAAGGACACTACCAAGCCGACCACCAGCTACTCCTTCACTGTTGATGACTTCATCAGTGAAAAGGGTGAAGAAGCCACCTCCCAGCAAACTTTATTAGCAGAAAATCAAGCCCGACTGCAGGATATAGCTAATCTGTTGAACAAAGACATCAATATCTTGGTCCAAGGTTCAAATCAGATAAAGGATATCCTTGAGCTCATCAATCAAGATCTCCCATCTGACATCAAGGCTCCTTTAGAATCTGCAACTCATCTTGATGATCACTTTGTTGTGGTGAAAAGAGGCAACAAAAACATAGCCTCCAGAGCTGTTCTGCAAGATAACAGATCTCTGTAGAAACAAGAGGCTAGAGTCCTGCATTCTAAATTCAGACTGCTAGGAATTTACTGGCAACTCTAGAGCCGGAGCTGAAAACCATGGAGGATGAGAAGATTATGCTAGAGGCTCAACTAGCCGAATTGAACGCCAAAATCCAATCTCACAAATCCAAGATGCAAGACTTGCCAAATTCCATGGGGGATGCTTTATCAAAGCTTTCTGCTATCCTTAAAGAAGATCAACAGCTCAAGGCAAAGCTGTCTAGCATCCAGAGTTCTGAAGATGCAGACCAGAAAATCCTAGACCAGGTCAACCGAATTAAGAATGCAGCCTTAGATGCCATTAGTTAGCTATTGAACCAAGCATTGCACATCTTGTTTCTAATTGGATGTTCATCATTGTCTTGCCTCTTATATATTCCTACCTGTATGATAGTATAATCGGCTCTGTTATTCTTCCCGATTATAGCATAACCGATTCACCTCTGGCTTTCAGATAGCCGATCATTTTGGGTTTAGGAATATAGCCGAGCGACCTTTGATATACCGAGCCTGGCCCATTCCGGTAACGGCCCACTTGAGAGGGAAAACCCTAGTCTGCCGTTTGGGATTCTTACTCGGCCTATAAATAAACCTTCCTTCTTCTACCCCTGTCAACGGTTCCAGTCAAGCACTCTCGCCTTCGTCTTCACCCTTTCCGTCGAAACAAATCCAGAGGTAAAACCTAATTCACACAGTAACAATGGCAGGAGGCGACAATTGTGGCAAGCGTCCTGCCGAAAGAGCACCCGAAGGGAGCCGAGCATGGCGCAATCGGCAGCGCGGGTAAGTATCAGTTCCTTGCCCCCTTGCATCTTTGATCTCTATTCATCCTTCTAGCACTGACTTTAGTTCCTCATCAGGATCAGTTCCATCTCCACCAGCCACAACATTCCTTTCCCCACGGCGATAGTAGATCAGCCGGGGAGTCCATTGCCCGTTTCTTCTGGGTCCTCAGACTCCTACCACTCCCAGCCCTGGGATTTAAGTTCGGGGTCGGATGCTGATGCCCCCTACACCCATGCGGAGGAGGCCACCTTCAAGGGTGAAAGAGATGAGGCCCAAAGAGAGTTGGAGAAGACCTCCAAACAGTATGGTATCGACCAACTTGAATGGGAGGACCAGCAGAAGGAACTCTGCGATGCCATCACGGGTTAGCCGAAAGCAATCATGTCTGACCTTCTCTTTTAATCCTATCTGCTCATCCGATTTGCATCTTCGTTTAGCACTTTCTGCAGAGAATGAGCGCTTGAAAGCCACGGCGAACAGGATCGCCGACAAGGTCAACGCTCAAGGAGAGACCACCAAGGTACGCCTTGATAATGCGGACGGCCGCATCAATCAAGTCGCCATCCATGGCGTGCACCATGACGTCACTCTGGGGTTGTCGGCAATGACTACCCAACGCGGTGAGTGAAAGGTCCTAGATGGCTAGAGGGGGGGGGTGAATAGCCTATTAAAAATCTACAAATCACTAGAGCAAAAGGTTAGATAACACTTAAGCGAAGCTTTTTGCTCTAGCTCTACTTGGGGTGCAAAGCCACCTATCCAATGCAATTCTAGTTAGCTAAGTGCCTACAATCAATAGAAAGAACCTAAAGCACTTAGCACAAGCTAGTAAGAACACTACTAGAGAAGCTAACTAGCAAGCTAACTAGACAAGATATGAATCAATATAAATGCAAGAGAGGAGGTGATTGATATACCAATGCCTTGTGATAGGAGGATGTCAATGTAGAGAGCCAATCACAAAGAACACTAAAGAATAGCCGGGATACAAGATGACAATCGATTTTTCTCCCGAGATTCACTTGGTTGCCACCAAGCTAGTCCCCGTTGTGTCGACTACTCAAATGGTGATTCGGTGGCTAATAGGTGTTTGACAAACCTAGCCCACTAACTCGGGCGCCACAAGAATCCACCCAAATGAGAGTAACTCAATGACACGAGCAATCCACTAGAGTTACCCTTTGGCGCTCCGCCGAGGTGGGTACAAGCCCTCTCATAATCACCGAAGCCGGTCGCAAACAATCACCAAATGCGCCGAAGCTTCTCCTCAATCGCCAAGCCGTCTAGGTGTTAGCAAACACCAAGAATAACAAGAATTCCCGCGACGACGACGATGACCAAGTGCCACTAAGATGCAATGCAATGATCAATGCACTTGGTTCACTCAAACTCTCACAAGTATGCAACAAGAGTGAAGAGAGTGAGTTGGGGGCTATCTCAAGCAAGCACAAATGTCTCAAATGAATAGGAGGTGCAAGAGAGAGCCCAAGGGGCCGGCCAAAACATATAAATAGCCAACACCATGGAACTAGCCGTTTTGCCCCTTTTTCTTAGCTGTCTGCGTCAGTCCGGACGCATTATGCATGGGGGGTCCGGACCATCGCGTCTGCGTCCGGACCCTCTGCCGATTTGAATCCTGCCGTTGGCGCCCTTCCTGGCACTGACGTGCCACCTCCGTACCTTGTGAACAGTGGCGTCCGGTGCCTCTGTTTTCTGCGTCCGGACTCGGTCCAGAGAGGGTCTAGAGAGCTCCTCAACTCCAGACCTGCATCCGGTGTCCTGCGTTCAGGCCGCCTTCAGCGTCCGGATAATTACACCCGAGGAGTCCAGAGAGCTCCAACCTCCGGACGCTGCGTCCGGAGGCTTGCGTCCGGACGATGATCTGCGTCCGGTTCCTCTGTCCAGTGAGGCAAAGGCTAGGATATGCCTCCGGTCGCATGACCAATGGTCTGGACCGCATTTTGCTTGCGTCCGGACCCTACGTCTGGAGTGCTTCTGAGTGCCAATCCGAGCTGCCTCTTCTTCTCCATGCTTCCATGTGCTAACACCAAGTGTTCCAACCACTCAAGCCCTGTGTTAGCCTTTTACAAATATAGTTCATGGATTTTAGTTCATGTTTGTGTCACTTAGGTTTGTTTTATAGGGATATGCAATGCAAACCTAGTGGCACATGATAACCGCAATCGACACGAGCTTTCCCTTCTTAATAGTACGGCTATCAATCCTAAAGGTGATCAAACTCTCTATAGTGTCTTGATCACTAAACCAAAAATGGCCCTATAGATATATCTTTGCCCTGAGCCCATTTTTGTTTTTCTCTTTCTTTTTTTCCTTAGTCCATGGAGCACTTGATTCAACATGATCATCCATCTAGCTCCATGTACCAAGGTGAACCACCCTATCTTGATCATACACTTAGTTCAAGGGTTAGTCCATAGGTTTCATCAATTAACCAAAACCAAACAAGGTCTTTCAGTGAGGACTTCTCTGTGCAGCCAACCGGCTTCCGTGGTCAATTGTCTCCAGAAAATGTTGAAGACATCTACGATCTTCTAGAGAGCTATGAAGATCATGCGACCGCCCTTGCGGAAGTCATAGACGCCCAGTCGGTCCTTAACAGACTGTTTGATGAGTAGTTTGTATCTAGGAGCCTTATGTAAAAAACCTTGCTCTGCGAAATATTCAAGACCCCTACTGGTTTTCTCCTTGTTTGAATTTTTCTGAGAACGACCAGTCTGGAGAATGCTTGCATGATGTGTTTGATTTTTACTCTAAAGGCGACACATGCCGTGTCGGCTATTTTCTAAGCTTTTCACAGATTTTTTTCGGCTAAAGGCGATATCTCAGTATCGACTATCTATGCATAAGTTTCTTTAAATCTGTTCATGCACCAACTTCTACACTGGGATGAAATCTCTTAAAAAACCTTCCATTAATAGCTCTAGCGAATTCTTCTCCAGTAGAGTCCTCAAGATATACGCATTGCCAGGCGCACACCTTACCACTCGAAAAGGTCCTTCCCAATTTGGAGACCACTTGCCGAACGCTCTGTCCTTCGTCCCGATCGGCAATACGGTTTTCCATACCAAATCTCCTTCTGCGAATTGTTTTTCCTTAACCTTCTTGTTATAATACCTGGCAACACGTGCTTTATTTTTCTCAATATTTTCCAATGCTTTGAGACGAACTAAATGCAAATCTTCCAATTTGTCCATCATCAGATTCTTGTAATCTTCTTTCCTCAAATCGTTCTGCAATGTAACCCGTCTTGATCCTGATTGTAATTCCCATGGAAGCACATCATGATGCCCATAAACCAAATCATAGGGAGACGCTTGAGTAGATCCATGGCAAGCCATTCGGTAAGCCCACAAAGCCTCGTTAAGAACCGAATGGCACTTCTTCGGCTTTTCATCAATTTTCTTCTGAATAATTTTGATCATGATCTTATTTGATGCTTCAGCCTGGCCATTGGCTTGTGAATAATAAGGAGAAGAATTGTACAATTTGATTCCTATCTCCTTGGCAAAATCACAAAACTCGGCCGAAGTAAACTGAGTCCCTTGATCTGTTGTTATGGTTTGAGGGATCCCGAATATGTGAATTGTATGCTCTTTAACAAAATTGACCATGTTTTCTAATGTGACCTTTTTCAGGGGAATAGCTTCAACCCACTTTGTAAAATAATCTGTAGCCAAGAGCACAAATTTGCGTCCTTTGCTAGAAGGAGGATGAATTTGACCGATTAAATCTATGCCCCATCCTCTGAACGGCCAAGGCTTGACAATTGGGTTTAAGGCCGACGCTGGGGCTCTCTGAATATTACCAAATCTCTGACAGTCTTGACATCCTTTGTAATATTCAAAACAATCCTCAAGCATGGTTGGCCAAAAATAACCAGCTCTCCTTATTATCCATTTCATCCGGTAAGCCGACTGATGTGCACCACATACTCCCTCATGCACTTCATACATCAGCTTTCTGGACTCCTCTTGATTCAAACATTTAAGGAGCACTCCATCCATGGACTTGTAGTACAATTGGTCATCAAGGAGCACGAACTTGATAGCCTTATATCTGAGTTTTCGGGAAACTTTCTGTGATGGATTTTTTTAAATAATCGGCAATTTCGTTTCTCCAGTCATTAATTACCCGATCTTCATCCAAAGCCTGAATTTCCTGATCCTCTCGGTATCCCGAAGCACTTTGAGCCAGCCTGTTTGCTTCTTCATTTTGCCCCCTAGGGATATGATGCAAAGTGGCTACCTGGAAACGCTTCAGAAGCTCTCAGCACTCTTCATAATATCCCTTTAACATATCACTCTTGCATTCATATTGGTCGATCAGTTGGTTAATCACCAGCTCATAATCCCTGAAAACCTCAACAACAACAACCTTTATTTCGACAAGCAGTCGGAGCCCTTAAGCAATGCCTCATATTCTGCTTGATTGTTAGTGACCAAGAATCCAATAGGGATGACATACTCAAAGGTCAAACCTCTGGGAGAAATCAAGAGAACACCAGTCCCACCACCTTTTCTACAAGATGAACCATCAAAAAACAAAGTCCATGGTGCAATGGTCACCATCTTAGCAGAGGGATCACGGTGTTGGGTAACAAAATCAGCAATAACCTGACCTTTTACTGCTTTTGCCGATTCGTACCTTAAATCAAATTCTGACAGAGCTAAAATCTATTTGCCAATTCTCCCATTTAAAATTGGCATCGATAACATGTGTTTTATCACATCAAACTCAGAAACTACTACACATTCGGCATTTAACAAATAATGCCGAAGCTTAGCACATGAGTAAAACACACATAAGCAAAGCTTTTCTATAGCCGAATACCTTGTCTCTGGATCTAGCAGTTTTCGGCTAAGGTAAGCTATTACTCTCTCTTTCCTTTCGAATTCTTGCATGAGGGCCGACCCTATTGTCAGGTTATCGGCCGCCATGCACAACTTAAAAGGCTTGTCAAGCTGCGGAGGTACCAACACGGGTGGTGCTTTCATGTACTCTTTGATCTCATCAAAAGCCTTTTGTTGTACGTCACCCCACACAAACTCTTGATCTTTTTTAAGCTTCAATAGTGGAGAGAAGGGCAATACCCTCTCTGACAAGTTAGATATGAATCTTCTCACAAAATTAATCTTGCCCAACAATGATTGCAACTCTGTGAGATTGGTTGGAGGTACCACCTTGTCCATTGCTTCCATGCTCTTCTTGCCGACTTTGATCCCTCCTTTATGTACTAGAAATCCTAAAAACTCACCAGCCGAGACTGCAAAGGCACACTTATTCGGGTTCATCCTCAAACCATGCTTCCTAGTGCACTCCAAGTCTTCCTCAAATCGGCCATATGCCCTTCATGGTTTCTAGACTTGACCACCACATCATCAATATAAATTTCCACAATCTTGCCGATCAACTCGTGAAAGATGTAGTTCATAGCTCTTTGATAGGTTGCACCGGCATTCTTCAAACCGAAAGTCATGACAATCCATTCAAACAAACCAATATAACCAGGGCATCTGAAGGCTGTCTTTGAAATATCCTGTATTGCCATGAAGATCTGGTTATAACTAGCATTACCATCCATGAAGCTGATGACTTCATAACCAGCCGACGCGTCGACGAGCAGATCGGCAACTGGCATCAGGTAACCATCCATAGGAGTAGCTTTGTTGAGATTTCTAAAATCAATACAGACCCTCATCTTTCCATTTTTCTTGTATACCGGGACTATGTTTGAAACCCAATCTGCATATCTGCATGGCCGAATGAAGTCTGCCTCCAATAATCTTTTAACTTCCTTTTTTACATCAGTCAATACCTCCTCTTTGTAAATCTTCCGGGGAGGTTGTTTGAAAGGACGGTATCCAGGCTTGATCGGCAATTTATGCTCAACGATAGAACGATCCAACCCTGGCATCTCTATATAATCCCAAGCGAAACAATCTTTGAATTCTTTTAGTAGGTCTATCAGCTTCAACCTATGCTCTTGGTCTAAATTTGCACTGATAAACATCGGCCTTGGTTTAACATTATCACCAATATTTATCTCCTCTAGCTTATCGGCCGACATGAAGCCATGTCCCAGTTTCCCTTCGCTGTCATCGATCGTGTTCCCCATTTAAAAATTACTCTCAGAGCCGATTGCTTGGATCGGCTGTTGGCCCTTGCCGGAGACATTCATGGAACCTTCTCCCCAAATATTTCCAGAGAAACCATCGAAGCCATCATACTCCCAGTAGACAGGCTCTGTGGCAGCAACACTTACTGAATCATTGGCCTGAACAATCTCCACATCATCTTCAACCCATTGAATGAGAGTCTGATGCATGGTTGAAGGTATGCAATAGTAGCATGGATTCAATCTCTTCCCAGTAGTAGACTATATGCCCCCTTGCCATCTATGACAAAGAAGGTAGTGATCAGAGTCTTTGATCCAATCATCAACTCGACGTGTACTGCCCCCTAAGTGTCGGAAGGGTTGCCAGCAAAATCTCTTAATACAAAGTTGGTCTTCAACAACTCCTCATTGGTAATTCCGAGCTTCCTGAAGGTGGTATATGGCATGATATTGATGGCAGCTCCCCATCAACCAACATCTTAGTCAGGGGCTTGCCATTGATGTATCCCTTCACGTAAAGCGCATTCAAGTATCGATGTCTGGCCGGTTTATCGAACACTGCTTGTTGAGTCAGGACAAGCTGGGCCATTAGGTTCAGATACTCGTTCTCATCACCACCTGAAGACACTTCATCTTGGATATCTTGATCTTCGGGAGCTATAAATTCTGATGGAAGGAAGAAGGCCATGTACGTATCAGCCGAACGGTCGTATCCATTGGGTCTTCCCTTAGGACGTCATGTTGGTTTCTGTTCGACAGTCACTTGTGCTAGCTCTCTGTTTCTCATGCGTTGCACCCTCCTTTTCTGGCTCTTCTTCAGACCTGGTGGACACCACTGCCCGTTATGCCATGCATACTCCAGGTGCTTGTGCTCCTCAGAACGAATCCATTCTTGATCGGCAAACCTTTTACCTTGCTGATCCTCTGAGTCGCCTATTTTTAAATGCCAATCGTCCCCAGGAGCATGTGCTCCAAGTCTTTCATGGACCGGATGGTGGTTGACTCAGGACTGCCTATACCCTGAATACCGATCACCGCATTCGGGACAATTATCTCTAGTAGGAAGCTTTAGGCCTTCATTGCAACAATGTTTGAAAAACGAGCATCCCCAATGAGACTGCTCCTGCTCTCTCAAGCGCTCTTGTTCTCTCTGATACACTTCTTCCTCATGCCTCTGACATTCCTCTATGAACCTCTACTCCTTGTAATGCATCTGCCTCTGATACTGCTCTTGCTCCCATTGCCATTTGTTTAACAGGATCCGTGTTGTGACCCTAGGTTTGGAAGCTTCCCCTCTTTCAGTTCGGCTACTCTGGAACTGTCCTCGTTGTCGAAGCTCCTCATCTGTAATATGCCGATTAGGGTCAACAACACCAGTCTTTTTTGCTCTATCTGAGGTCAGCACTTTCATCTCGCCCTTGCCCTTGGAGTCCTCCATGGCAACCAAATTCATAGAGAAAGATACTATGTTCTATGCAAAAGGATTAGCGTCAATCTTCATCTTGCCGTAAAACTTCAAATGTCCCTCCTGAATAGCTTTCTGGATCTTCATTCTGAACACCCGACAATCATTGATGACATGAGAATTGGTGTTGTGGTAGCCGCAAAATCTCTTGTCCTTTACTCCTTCAGGATGCAGCATAGGGTGTCCCTCAAGCACCTTGATGCGTCCTTCCCTGAGCAACAACTCGAACAACTTGTCTGATTTGGATACATCAAAGTCGTAGGTACCTTTCTGCTGCCTCAGCCATCACTGATTGACTTGAGTTGGTTCCTTTGCCCAGACCAGTTCGGCTGCGGTGACCTCATCCTCGTCTTTGAACTCCGTTGCCTCTTCCAGGAAATTCTAATACACTGTATTAGCCATATCACCTTTCTGAAAACGGTTGTCTCTTCTGAACCCTTGGGCCTGGTTACTCATCATCGCCAAACATTGCGACAACTGACCAAGGTCCTCGAAGTCCATGTCGAATAGCTTCTCTCTAATGTTCGGCTGCATGCCTGCCACTGCCATCCCTGACAACTAGTCATCTGTTAAATTCAGAGAATAGCAGAGGTTTTTGGTTTTCCTGAACCTGCGGAGGTACTCCTGGGGTGTCTCATTAGCCTTCTGTCTCAAGCCCATAAGATCGACTAGCTTCTTCTCATTAGTGCCTGTGAAGAAGTACGCATGGAATTTCAGCTCTAAATCCGCCCAGCTGCTGATGGAGTTTGCCGGCAGAGACGCGAACCACGTGAAAGCTGGTCCTGTCAGAGACAAAGGGAAATACCGAATCCTCCAAGCGTTATCTGTGGATGCTTCTCTCAGCTGCATCAAGTATGGACTGATGTGCTCTATAGTGCTGGTGTCATCTTGGCAAGATCTGTGGGAGCCTTAACCCTTGGAGGGAGAGCCACTCGGTTGTACCACTCTGGATAAGGAGATTTGTACGCATAGGACTGGTTCTTCGGCTTTAAGCCGAACTGGTTCTTCATCATGTCTGCCATCCTATCCATGATGAGATCAACATTGGAATTAGGAGTTCCATGTGCATGCCCTTCAAAAGGAAGCCATGCTGGGTTTTCGTATCTCGGATTCGGGAGAGCATTGATGGAGCTGTAATAGGCAAACTCTTGATATCTGCCCCCATACATATTTTTCTGCAGTCTGTTCGCTACTGGAGACACCTTGGAAGCGGAATGTGGGATTTATCCTGTCGTGCCGAACGTGAGCTGGCCGTAGGTTGGTTGCTGATGAGGAAGCAATCCGCCTTGGTTCATGCCAGATGCTCCACCATCCTCGGTCGCCTTCTCCTAGCGCTTTGGTACATTGAACAACATCGGTCCCTGCATCGGACCAGCAAACTCCTCAAAGCACTTGTCAACTGTCGGACCGAATGTATTAACCATGATTGAGCGAAAGGTATTCAGGAAAGCGGTGTGATGGTTCCTAATAGTATCGCTTACGGCCTTGTGAACCACTTCAACCACTTTCCGTGCGTCCTCTTCTTTAGTGTAGTCAGTTTGATGCGGGAGGAGAGTTCTCGGGAGGGACTGCTTTTGAAAAACCTTGCTGCTTTTGTTCCTTGAGAAGGACAACAAGCACTTGTCCTGAAACTCATCGCACGCCTTCTGAACCGTGACCCTCATCTCCTCAGGCAATTCCTCCATGGTTACATTCAGAATCTCTACATTGTCGATCTCAGGCATCTTGAAAATATGGTGTGTCTCACCGAGCGTGCCAAAAAGTGTGTTGACACAAAAATTGACGTACTGTGTCTCACACACAGCAAGCCGGAAAGCTTGACTTCAAACGGGTGCCCGGGTGTTTCAAGAACCGAAAACGTGCCAGTCAGTTTAACCTGAAACTAACAAGGGATGAAAGTCATTAGATATAAATTGGAATGTGCCGGATAATACCAGACAGTTCCATATGTACGGACCTGAAGCCACTTACAATGACATACAACTATGAAAGCTATCTGCCAACAGGTTTTATGGAACATTCGGCTAAAGTAGATATAAAGCACGTAAACCACCGATTGCCGAACGCGCATGCATGGGAAAAGGACGTACAAACGAATCATATTTGAATATAGATTAAAGCATGACCAAGCTTGGCAATCAGCCGAATTGGGGTCCATGATGAAGGAAACACGTAAGCAAACATAATTAAACTAATCTAAAGCCTGCATCTGCTGCACGATACCTAGCGTCGTCAAAGCTTAAACATGGATAGCATGCATGAACCCGCAACACGTAACAATCTAGATTCAAACTAATTCAGCTACTATGGATATAAGTTCTACTTATAGGAATAACATGAAAGCAACAACGTTGTAACATGGATAGATCTATAAGAATTAACAAGAGCCAAACCGTATTAATCTAGATTGGGCAAAAGAGTGTTTGCAAATATGTAAAGATTATCTAAAACATGCAACATGATAACTTAATGAATCCAATAGATCTTGCCAAATCTACGAGAGCCGATAACTATCTTGCTTATGCTAAGCATATCGAGTAAACACCCGCCGCACGGTATTTACTTATAAACAAAACATAAGTGAAAACTTGTTGATCATCAATCAAGGATCCGCCGCACGATCATTGACAATAAACAAGACTACTTGCATCAGTATCTAAATCCACCGCATGATACTAGACATAATAACAACGTTGCTTGGCCTTCTTGTTCATGCAACTTTGCTCATTGTGACCAACTTGCTTGCAAATCTTGCAATAGCTACTAGTGTTTTCACAAAACAAGTCTTGTGAGGAGCAAAAGCAGCCTTGCCTCTATTGTGGGTATAGCCCAATCCCTCTTTGTAGAGAGATGCTCTTTGGCTACCCAAGCACATAAGCAAGCGGTCCTCACCTCCATAAGCCTTAGCTAAGGAGTGATTGAGCTTTGTAACCTCCTTCTTGAGGGCTTCATTTTCCACCATTAGTGAGGCATCACAAGTGAAACCATCACTAGTAGATGAAGTAGGAATGATAGTGCTACAAGATGGGTTAGTGGGAGCAACAATGATAGGAGTATAAAAATATTCATCAAGAATATCACAAGTAACTCCCATGTCACATGTTTGAACAATCTCCTTCTTACTTTGATGAAGGAGGGAGAAATGAGATCTTTCAAGCTTAGTGTGAGACTTCACTAGCTTCTCTTGGGCTTCCATTAGCCTCTCATGAGATGCTACGACCTCATCAAGGTTTTGCTCAAGAGCCTCATTGGTCTTGCGCAATTCCTTGCATTCCTTCCTCTTCTTATCAATGTATTCATTAACTTGTTCAAGCATGTCCATGAGTTCCTCCTTGGAGGGATCCTCACTATCACTATCGCTCTCACTCCCACTCTCATCATGAGAAAGTACCTTAGTGGACTTAGCCATGAAGCATGATGATGGAGTGTCAAATATAGAGATCTTGTCCTTCATAGAAATACTAGCAAAAACCTTCTTCTTGGTAGATGTCTTCTTTTCATTATCTTCATCTTCAACACAAGAAGAATCACTATCCCATGTCACTATGTGAGAGTAGCCCTTCTTCTTCTTCTTGTTAAAGGTGGGCTTATTCTCTTTCTTGTCTCTTTTCTTGTGATCATCATCATCCTTGTCACTATTGTAAGGACAATAAGCAATGAGATGATCAAAGCTTCCACACTTTAAGCACTTCCTTGGATCATCAAAGTTTTTGGAAGATGTTCTCTTCCTTCTTGCATGATAGCCCTTCTTCATGAATCTTTCAAACTTTCTCACAAAGAGAGCCATTTCTTCTTCATCCATATCACTAACACTTTGGTCTTCACTTTAACTAGATTCTTCAATCTTGCTTTTGCCCTTGCTTTTGTGTGATGAAGTAGCTTTGAAAGCTATGCTCTTCTTCTTCTCATCTTTCTTTTCTTCTTTCTTGACATCTTCTTCTTTGTTGTCCCGGTAAGCATCTTGAGTCATTACATCTCCCAAGACTTTATTTGGAGTCACGGTGCCCAATCCACCTCTCGCAATCAAGGTCACAAGAGTCTCAAACCGAGATGGAAGACTTCTCAAGAATTTGTGGGAGAAATCCTTGTCCTCAACCCTCTCACCAAGGGCCGTAAGATCATTGACTAGAACTTGTAGCCTATGAAACATCTCCGACACATTCTCATCATCCTTCATCTTGAAGCTTGCAAACTTTTCTTTTAGGATGTATGCCTTTGCATTTTTGATGGCTTGAGTGCCCTCAAAGGATTCTTCAAGCTTCTTCCAAGCCTCATGAGCACTTTATAGATTCTTGATTTGCTCAAACACCTTCTCATCAAGAGCCTCATGAATAGCACTAAGAGCAATATCATTGTGTTGCAACTTTTCTTCCTCTTGTGGAGTGGGAGCCTCTTCATTCACTACCTCAAACTTCTTGTCCACCACAAGCCAAACTTTTCGGCTAATTGACTTGTTATGCATGATCATCTTGACTTTCCAATAGCCATAGTTTGAGCCATCAAACTTTTGTGGTTTCTTCATGTTGTTGATATGAGCCATCTTTACACCGTAGGTTGTTAAGCCTTAAATCAACGGTGTACTTGCTCTGATACCACTTGAAAGGTCCTATGAGATGGCTAGAGGGGGGTGAATAGCCTAATTTAAAAATCTACAAAGAAACTCAACAACAAGATTAGATAACTTAGAAGCGAACCGAATTTTGCGCTAGCCTAAAAGGAGTGAGAGGCCGCTTATCCACAAAGCAAGTTGTTGGTATTTCTTATGACTATTGGATAAATCCCGAAGCGCATAGATTATACCGCTGTAGCACTTCACCAAGGAGTATTCCAAGGTATCGTAATTTATATTATCCCAAGGGAAAGCTGGCTAGAAATGATAATTAGAGAGAGATCCTAGAGGGCACCTCAACTTAGTACCAACTAGTATAAAGGGGTAAACGATATATGTGATAGGAAGGGGTTGATGAATGAATAAGCCAAGGTGTAAGGGAATGAGCTCTCCTTGCTTGGGGTTTTATAGGGGAGAGGAATGGCACCAAGGGGGTGCGATGGGGTGGTTGGCCGACCCCCTTGGGCATGCCCCTTGGGTGCCATGATCACATGTCTTGGAAGATGCCTTACACAAAGCAAAAGAGAAAGAGGAGATGACCAAAATTGGTCGGCCATCCCCCTAAAGTGAAGATTCCACTCATGATTTTCTAGTGCTTGGTGAAAGATGAAATATGTGATATGATGTGATGAAAAGCTAAGCTAAAGTGGTCAAGATTCTCCTCTTTAAACAAAGAGTAGTGGGGGACAAAGGTGTGTCATGCTTTGATGGAAGGTGATTGATGTGTTTTCTTTTTCAAAGCATGACAAAGTGAAAGTGATAGATGTCATGATTTCCCACTTTGGACAAGGAGCAGTGGGAGACAAAGGTGTGTCATGCTTTAATCAAAAGTGATTGATGTACTTTAAAGCATGACAAGACAAAAGAGATGTCCCCTAAAGATAAATCTGATATTTAAAAGTCTCACTACTCAAATCATGAGATTCTTGGACAAAGGATGATGGGGAAGAAAGTGGGATGCTCATGGGGTGCCTAGGGTGGTCGGCCAACCCCCTAGTGATCCATTTTTTTTCTTTTTAAAAGGTCCCTAAATGTTCCCTAGTTAAGTAAGCCAAGATAGGGTGCATATGGGTGGTTGGCCGACCACCCTATGACCCTACCTTTTGTCCATTTTATTACTACATTAATTCTCAAGATTATTTTATCTAAACTTTATTTTTGTAAGTTTAAAGTATGAAAGAAATTACAGGTTTGAACTACATGAAATAAGGGAAATAAAAGATAACTACCGATTTACCTTTCGGCGAAGGCTCCTTGATTTCAAGTCCTCGGAGCGGGACTCTCCTTCTTGTTCATTCCTCGGGTGCACTTGATGGCTCCGGAGATGGAGACCGTGGTGCGTGCACCTCATTTGCTTTCCAAACCTGCCTTGGATTGGCAGGTTCATCCTTCTTGAGTTCACTGATCTTGATCTCCGGATATTGCTTCTTCTTGCGTGGAGCTTGAACTCTTCTTTGCGGTGGTTGTGCTTTAGCCTGTTTGTTAAGTTTATAACCATTGAATGCACATTTTACCTTATGACTTGAGAACTGGAAATGGATTTGGCCCGATCCAACGTAGATGACTGCGTTGGTGGTGTTGAGGAAGGGCCTTCCCAAGATGACGGGTACTTCCACGTTAGCTCCCATGTCTAGGATGATGAAGTTGGTGGGGATGTACTCGTCTTGGATATTCACCAAGATATCCCTTGCGAGACCCTCGGGAAATCTTATGGTTTGATCTGCCATCTGCAAGCAAACACATGTAGGGACCATAGGTCCTCCTAACAAGTTATCTTATGTTACCTTGGACATGATGTTGACGCCGGATCCAAGATCGCAGAAGGCGGTGTGGAATGTTTGTTTCCCGATTGAGCACTTGATCGTCAGGTGGCCTGGATCTTCCTTCTTCATGATGAAGGGAGGATTGAGAAGATAGCCCCAATAAGAGCGAAGTGGAGGCTTACCGAACTTTGTTGTTACCATGTTCACATGCTCGATTGAATCCTCTGGTTTCCCAGGGATCTTACCTTGTTCCATGGATGGCATAGCTGCTGCTAATTGAGCTAATTGGGTTTCTAACATTTTATTAAAAAATCAATTGATTTTTCATAGCAGTTGTAAAGCTATCCATTTTCTCACCAAAGTTTTCAAGAATTTTATCAGTGGCAATCATCTTTTTATTTATTCCATCATTAATCTTTGATTGACCAAGAACAAGATCTTTTAATGAAGGCTGGTTATTGTACGAATTATAATTATTGTAATTACCATTACCTCCATTACCTTGGTAGAAGGGGCGTGAATTCCAGCTTCCTTGTTGTTGGGGTCGATACCCGTTGTTGTTGTTGCTGATGAAGTTCATGTCCTCCTTTGGAGTCTCGGGGCAATTGTTGCCCGAGTGATCATTGCCTCCGCACACCTCGCACCATGGATCAGCTTCAATAGCTTGTGCGGCGGCGACTAGGTAGATGGCCTCTCGTTCCTTCTTGGAACCTTCTTCTATCTTCTTCATTAAGAGGTCCATCTTGGCGGAGAGTATGTTCACCTCGCTAACGGTGTACATACCTCTTTTCTTGATGAGATCCTTGGCATTCCTCACTGTGTGTTGGAGGAATGCCCCTCCGGCGGTAGCATCAAGGTGACTATGGGCCATGCTAGACAGCCTGTGGTAGAAACCTTGGATCAAGAGCCAGTCGTCTATCCCATGATAAGGACAGACGCGAATGTACTCCTGGAGACGTTCCCATGCTTCGGGAATCATCTCATCAGATTGTTGTTGGAAGCTTGAGATCTTTCCATGAAGAGCATTGGTTTTGCCCGTCCGGAAGAACTTCTTGAGGAATGTGTTAGCACACCTCTCTCATGTAGTAGTGGCCTCTTCTTTGTGGACGTAGAACCATTGCTTCGCCTTTACCAATAGAGAGAATGGGAAAAGACAAAGAGGAATGACGTCAGACGCCACTCCCTTGATTGTGAATGTGCCACATAACTCCATGAAGTACTGGAGATGAGCATTGGCATCCTCATGGGGCTTCCCGCAAAATAGATTGGCCTGCACCATGTGGATCAAGGCTGGCTTCAGCTCGAAGGTGGCATCCCCAAAGTTGACCTCGGGACCCTGAGCTACGTGGGTAGCGAACGGAGCCGAGAAGTCAGAGATCACCTTCTGGGCCATAGCTTTCTTGAGTAGTGGTGTAGGGCCTCCTTCCTTGAACGGATTCTGGTTCGAGAGGAACCTCTGAGGGAGAATTTGACGATGTCTAGTCCTCCTCAACAGCTGCTCGGGATCTTCGATATAGTTTCCCGATAGTTGGAAACCGCTCATACATTGTCTGGATTCACAAGAAAGGAAGACAGAGACAGAGATAAGTCCCTATGACTAATTGATAACTAAGTTAACGAGAATCTCTGGATTCAATCTAATTAAAATTTCTTGGCTAAGCTTTCCCCAACAATAGCGCCAAAAATGCTTGTTGGTATTTCTTATGACTATTGGATAAATCCGCAAGCGCATAGACTATACCGATGTAGCACTTCACCAAGGAGTATTCCAAGGTATATGATTTATATTATCTCAAGGGAAAGCTGGCTAGAAATGATAATTAGAGAGAGATCCTAGAGGGCACCTCAACTTAGTACCAACTAGTATAAAGGGGTAAACGATATATGTGACAGGAAGGGGTTGATGAATGAATAAGCCAAGGTAAAAGATACTTAGAACGAACTAGATAGACTAGCTAGGTGGGAGGACAACGAGAGAGTATAGAGACTCCTATGTACTTCAGTCTACTTCAATATACTTAGCCAATTAACTAGTCTAAACACTATAGTTTGTCTCCTCAATACAAGTATGCTAGGCGAGGGGATAGATCAGCAGGAGGACAAAACTCCTACCGGACTGCGCTCTCTTCTTACAGGGGCCTTACCTTTTAAGAACTTGCCTATAAACACATGGTGGAATACAACGACTAAATAAGGCTGTCACCTCTTGCTAGCTAACACAAACAATCCGTGCAACAAGCGATAACCAAGGATAAGATGATGTATAAGCACCACACTTACACACAACTTATTACTTTGACTACGATCTATAATTAAAACACCCTATGACAGGCAATGATCGCATACAGGAAATGTCACAAGGATCACAGACTATGGATGTAAAGGCTATTAAAGAGCAAAAGCATATAGCAAGACTATATCTAGTATAGAAATGCTCAAAGTAAATACTAAGTAAAGTAAAGAGAAAGATATATATTAATAAAGATAAAGTCTTACAAAGAAGGAAATATACAAGAGCTATACCAGACTCTCGAGAAGACAATTCCGGAAATTCCGAGCACAACTCGACTCAACTCTAACTCCCACACTAGACTAACTCCTGGAACAATATAAGGAATAGAGCTTGTAGGCTTCTTCTTCATGTCTAGAGAGGGGGGTGTGACCCTCTATTTATAGTGGGGGATGGAGTAGTGGCTACTCCGGCGCCACGTCAGCAATCCAGGACGTTTCATCCTCCACTCTTGGATCCAACCGACTTAGAAACCGACCATGTAGAGATGAGTATGACGGTTGGAGGGATCCAACCGACCCTTAGAGGCGGTCGGCCGACCGTCCCATTAGCAGGTGGGCCCTCCTCTGATCTCCTGGTGGTGGTCCCACTGATCAGAGACCAAGTGGAGTCTGGTGGGTCCAGATGGGGGGTCGGCCGACCCCACTTGGGGTGTGATAAGAACACGCCTACGGTGCCCGAAATAATGCCCGATCTTTCACGGTACAAAGATAAACTGAATATAAATTTCTGAATTTGATTTGAATAAATAGCTGCAACAGTATAAATTTCCCTCTGCTGTCACAAGTAATATGAGAGAAACAAATATGTTCGCCAGAGTTCTGTACCAGGTCTAACCAATCACAGTTCACATCTAATCAACAAAAACAACTCTCGGAAGGATCCAAATAGCAGCAGCACGCACACATCACTTGCCAAACTATTACAGGAACAATAAGATAGTATATGCTAGAAATTTCCCTCGAGACACAGATTAAAATATTCCGCCAACTAGTGACAGCAGAGCAGCGAGTTGATGACTGTATCTCACAGAAATTACAAGAAACAAACAAAACTTGATAGATCAACGGACGACACTAAATAACAACTCAGATAGCCGAGATGATCCCCAAGTAGCAGAAATACTTAAAAGGCTTGACTTACAACCCGTACTGGATGCAGATCACACCAAGATAAATCTCTCACCCGCAGCACTAGATGCACCACGATCAAGAGGAGGGGAACCAGCGAGATTCCAATGCGAGCCCAGGAAGATGAATTCCCGATCACACACCAACACAAATCCACGGGGATCCGGAAGATAATCTTCAATGTGAAGAACCCGATGGAGACGCCATCTAGGGTTTCGCGAGCGGCGGCTCAGCAGGGAATAAACTCCAAAAAATACTCAATCTCCTCAGTTAGCACGCAGGCCATAGGCTTTAAGGCACACAGGCCGCCTCAAACACCAGGTCGGACTCGACCATTGTTGGTGCACGCACGCACGCAACATGGCTAAACTAAAATAAGGAAACTATAAAATAATACGGCTACTTAGCTAATCACCATACTTATACTAATTTAATTAAGGAAATAAATAAATGCATCACGTGCATTAGGATGGATAGCCGAAGTCCATAGCGTGCTCAGGTTGGACTGCCCTTCATCTCCATATTACTAACCAAATGCTGAAATTTGCTGCCTTCTTGGTACGTGATGTCCATATATATGCCAATAACAATTCACGTAATATCCACCTTCATAGAGCCGACAAACATATATTTTTTTGGCTTTGTATTTTCTATTTTCTTGAATGTTGCACCACTAAAGATGATATGTGAGGATAATCCGGCAGTAGTAAATGTATACATGTTCGCAATATATTTTTTCTCAATAATAACAGTTCCAAATTGAAGACCGGAGGATATTAAAGAATTACCCATTACCTTATATTAATTTCCAATAAGCTTTTCATGAATCATCTGATGGCCCATGGGTTCATCAGGGTGTCTGGCCCACCTCGGTCTTCCCAGCTGCAGGTCCCACCTGTGATGGATGTTGGATGTTGATTTTGAGATGGTTGTCACGTTTATCTCCTTGGTGTGGGCCCATGGATCCATGTGCTATGCTTGTGAGCCGTTGAGAGAAAGCACAGAGTGATCCAAGGGTTGGAAATCACTCTGGGATGCTTCTCTTGGATGATGGCCGAGAGGGGAGCTAGGTGGGCCCACAGGGTGGTCGGCCGCCCCCCCTATGTGGGTCCCACTGGCTCTCATTTGCTTTATTTCTTCATTCCTGCACTCAAACACTCATGGACATGTGGAACTAGTTATTTGATAAGATATGCTCATGATATGTTTGTTTGTCCTTGATCCTGAGCTTGGTGGCAACATTTTAGCTATGTAATTTTGATCATAATTTAGGCCAACACAAGCCTAATATCTCTAAGAGTCACACAACTCCTACACAAGCTAACAAGCTAGAGAACCAAACAACTAGAACAACCTAATATCTCTACTAAGCGAGAACAAGAGAGAAATAGAAGGATTATACCGCTGTATAGAGGAATGGATGAACCAATCAAGTGATCACCAAGAAGTCCAATCAATCACAATGGAGACAAGAAGATGACACTTAATTTTCTCCCGAGGTTCACTAGTTTGTCAACTAGCTATGTCCTTGTTGTGGCAAGACACTCACTTGGAGGTTCACGCGTTAATTGGCATCACACGCCAAACCAATCACCGGGTGCTGCACAACCAACACAAGATGAGGCTATCTAAACGCGACGAGCAGTCCACTAGAGTTACCTTTGCGATCTCCCGCGGAGAAGGCACAAGAACCCCTCACAATCACACTTGTGGTCGACGAAGCACAATCACCAAGCTCCTCGAATCCACACATGCTGCTCCAAACCGTCTAGGTGATGGCAATCACCAAGAGCAACAAGAAATCCGCAGCGAGAACGTCTCCCAAGTGCCACTAGATGCAAGCTATATGCGAAATACACTTGGATCACTCAATCTCTTTTGGGTATTCACTAACCATGCATGGAGATGAGTGTGAGGGAGATTGCTCAGCTCTAAAGGGTCTCAAGGTGTTCCAAATGTGCGAGAGCAAGAACCCCAAGCCGACCAACACATATTTATAGACCTACCTCAAAGCAACTAGCCATTAGGCTGATAAGTTGGCGACGGACGCTTTGTCAGAACTAGTCATTGGGCTGACACGAGTACGACGAACGCTCCATCGTCAGCGTCCGACGCTTGGCCCCTCAGCGTCCGGCGCCTGTCTGCGAGCTGCTCGTTTTCAGAGCTCTCTGGAAGCCCGACGGATGCTCCACCAATTTTGTTGCCGATCCGACGGACAGCGTCCGTCGTGAGTCGAAGAATCCCTGGAACTCACTGGAAGGGCGATGGACGCTCGGGGTCAGAATCCAAACGTCCGACGCCTAATCTTCTACGTTCGACGCCTGTTCTTGTCCAAAACTTGTTGCTTTCTTTTCCATCCTTGCTCCAAGGTGCCAAGCACTAAGAATCTTTTTTAGTGAGCAGGTCTTGGCATGTTTCACTTATCATTAGCAGAATGTATGTCACTAGGCCCTAAATGCACATGCAATATAGATAACACCTAGTGGCACTTGACAAACTGCACTCACTTTTGCATTTCCCCTCTTAATAGTACGGTTGTCTATCCTAAATGTGATCACACCCACTTGGTGTCTTGACCACCAAAAGAAAATCCCTAGCATATACCTTTGCCTTGTTTTGCTTAGGGTCTTTTCACTTCCCTTCTTCTCCAAGTGTGAGCTCTTACAACATTTAGCTTCCTTGCTTGCTGCATCACTTGTCCTCATCTTTCATGAATGTACTAGACCTACTTAGTCACTTAGAGCTAGGTTAGTACTTTAGGTTTCATCAATTATCCAAAACACTAGAGATCTCTCAGGTGGTCCGACGACGAGGGAAGATCCCGATCTGCTGCGTGATGACGACGATGGCAGCCGGATCTCAATAGGATCGGGCGCCTAAACAGGGGCGCTGCCCCCGGCGGAGATCGATCCCTCCCTGGGGACGCGCGGTGGAAGCGGCGACGGTTAGGGTTAGGATCTAAACCTAGGCGAAAGATACCATGAAAGAGAATATAATTAGTGGAATATTGGATATATTGCATTGGGCCTCATGGGCTAATTATATAGGGTACCCTCAATTGAATCAAAGACTACAAAACTTTTCAATGATAGCTATATACAATATAAATTAATATTTCAACGCTACCTCAATGCATAATGCACACCTTAGTAAAAGTAACTTCACTACGGAATATATATATCTGATGCAAATTGCATGATCTGCACTCTTACCCCCTCGACTAGACATAGTAAGAGTGTGCTTTGTACTCATCCATAGGGCACTAAACTATGATTAGCGGTACACGATCACATAACTTCAAATACAAATGTTAATTGTTATGGCATGCAAAGTGCATATAAGGTGTTTTATTAATTTGATGGTAAGCTGCTTGCCCAACTACATATGTAGTTGGCATGTAAAGCTTAACCAAAACTAGATATATAAACATGAGATAAATTTGTCAATTGAATCACAATTATATAGACATATAAACCACAAAGCCTTATTAAAAGTCAAAGTTTGGTTTTGGTAAATGAGTGAAAAAATCTAGGTGGACTAATGTGTTTAATGTGAGATGAACAAGTACTTATTAGTCCATTGGTACACTAGTATACGCTGAACAAAACAAACAGGTTGTTGCGGCGTCACCTAGCTAGACAACCTGCAGTTGTGATATTTAGCAAACATACTGGTGCGTAGCAATAAGAAGTCAGTTTAGAGATTTATTCAACTCTCACGTCATGCATTTATCTTGAAATTGAACTCGGACGTGTGCTGCTCTAACTCAAGGCTTGTATATTTTGTTCAATAATTATGTCAAATGTTCTAATTCGTTCTAGGAACGAATGTTCAACCATGTCTGGATACGCTGCTCTAACTTGTACGTGTTTGCAAAGAGTGAAGGACCGCTGAAACAGTAAGTACTTTAATGTTACTATTTTTCAAAGCATATATAGTTCATACATGAAAACGTATCCAAAACACTGCTCTTAGGTAAGTGGAGACCATACAAACAAAATTTGAACATGCTTCTGCTCCTCTCACCTGTATGAGACGACTAATAAATGTCTCTATTCTCCACGCTGCAATTCATGATTTAGATGGCATGGCACTAGGGATGAAAACCGTCAGAAACGGTCAAAAAACTGAAAGGTCTAAGATGGCGAAACTGAAAGGTCGAAAAACCGGCCATACAAGTATATATAGCCTCTCACTCAAACTAGCCGTTTTGCCCCCATTTTTCACTTTCTGTGCGTGCTCCGGACGCACACTTGACCTTGGGTCCGGACCATTAACAGCGTCCGGACCCTCTTCACAAGCTGCAAAACCTTCTCTGTTTCCAACTCCGGCCACGACCTTCGGACGCGCGAAACACACCGTCCGGACCAATGGCTCTGCGTCCGGTCACCTGCCCGTTTGAATTTTCTCGTTGGCGCGCTCGCCACAGCTCGCCACGTGTCTCCGGACGCGTGCAACAGTCGGCCTCCATACCATGCACCAACAGCGTCCGGAACTTTCACTGAATCCACCCGAGAGTGCCTGAACTTTGGATGCGCCATCCAGAGCTCCATCTCCGGACAATCTTCATCGTCCGGACTCAGTTCCAGAGGCTAAGAGTGCCAGCACTCCGGACACTTGTCCGGACCTCCACTCCAGACTACGCCTAGCGTCTGGACCCATTGTTACCAGAACAAGCGCCCTAGGGTTTGCCTCCGGACGCGCACGCAATAGTCCGGACAGATAGAACCCTAGCGTCCGGACCTCCTTCTTATGTCAAAATAGCCTCCAACTTTCTTCCAAGCTTCCAAGGACTAACACTAAGTGATTCAAGCACTTGTGCACGTGTGTCAGCGTTTAGTTCACATTTTCTTGGAATTAAGTTGGTTCTCCTCACTTAGATCATTTTTAGATATGCAATGCAATGACCTAGTGGCACTTGATAACCGCAATCATTTACAAGAGCTCCCTCCTTTAAGTACGACTATCTATCTTAAATGTGATCACACCCTCTATGGTGTCTTGATCACTAAAACCGAAAACGATTCCTAGTTTCACCTTTGCCTTGAATCCATTTTCCATTTCTTTTCATCCTTCCATGCTAGAGCCTTGCCATCAACATTTGTTCCATTTGCTTCATCACATGGCATGTACCAACCTATCTCATCATATACACTTAGAGAGCAAAGATTAGTACACTTAGGTAGGTTTCATCAATTATTCAAAACTAAACACATGGGATTTCAATCTCCCCCTTTTTGATAATTGATGACAACCTTTCTCAAAGATATGGAATATAATCATTTTGAACTTGAGTTGCTTGTCCAAGCATTTTAGTCAAAGATTTTAGATTTGGACAAGTCACACTAATTCGGTTTGGTAGTTATTATCTCCCCCTACATATGTGCTTCAAGAGTTTGGTTCAAATTTTGCACATATGCATAGATAGAAATTTTGAGAGAGTAAATAGCTACCAAATGATTCTAAGGTATAAGAGTAGAACTTTGAAGTGTGATACCATCGGAGTGCGGAATTAGAATCACCCTTAGCACCATGATAGATTAGATACCACTTGAGCACCACTAACACTCTCTTGAAAGCATTAGATCAACAAAGATATTATAGTATCTATCTATCACCTATACATGCTAGTTGATCAATCATCATTCAATTTGTATCACTAGCAATCACCACACAAGCATGAATATTTGAATTTGAAGTACTTGTGCAACAATACATATGAGCGTGCATGCATTCAAATGCAACAATAGTGTTCATGAACTTGCTCCCCCTACTTATGTGTTCTTTTCAAAAAAATATTTTTCAAGTTCATTATCTCCCCCTATTTCTCTTCTCCCCCTTTTGTCACTTTTAACATATCTTTGCAATTTCTCCCCCTTTATCATCTAATTGACACAAAAAGGTGGGACCAATTATAGATATTCAAGTTTCTCCTTAGTGTGAGAGAGGGTGAAAGAGTTATGTCAACTTTGTTTTGAACTAGACTACTTGCCCAAGATATTTAATTCGGTTTAAACCATAGACAAGCTTGTTCACACATGCTAAGATGATTGTCTTGCCTATGTTGAATTAAACACTTAAAGCTCATAGACATAGATCAAACACTAGGATTGCAAGCTCATCAACATGTCATGCTACCACTAGATTATATCAAGTCATAGAAGCAATAGTGGTACCATATAAGCATTAAAAAAATTATATGAATGAGCCTATTTTGCATGAGTGATGACTATATGCTCTACACAAGTCCTAGCAAAGTATTCATGAATGCTTTTTCAATCAACTTGTACCTTGCTTCGTTGGAGTAGAGGCATGTCATATATACGTGGGGGTGCATCAACTCAAGTTGGAGAAGTCAAGTATGTTCAACTCATTCCTTAGCTTGCAAAACCTTTTCTCATCTAGTGGCTTGGTGAAGATGTCGGCCAATTGATCTTCGGTGCCCACACTCTCTATTGAAATGTCCCCTTTCAATTGACGATCTCTAATGAAATGGTGACGGACATCAATATGCTTTGTTCTTGAGTGTTGAACCAGATTGTTGATTAGCTTGATTGCACTTTCATTATCACATAGCAATGGCACCTTCTTGAATTTGACTCCAAAGTCATTCAGAGTAGCTCTCATCCAAAGTATTTGTGCACAACAACTCCCCGCACTAATGTATTCGGCTTCGGCGGTAGAGAGTGCCACACTATTTTGCTTCTTTGATGACCATGAGATAAGTGATCTTCCAAGCAATTGACAAGTGCTCGATGTGCTCTTCCTTTCTATCTTGCAACCCGCATAGTCCGAGTCGGAGTATCCAACTAACTCAAAGTTTGATCCTTTAGGATACCACAACCCAACATTTGGTGTATGCTTCAAATATCTCAATATCCTTTTTGTGGCTTTCAAATGACTTTCCCTAGGAGATGCTTGAAACCTTGCACACATGCATATACTAAACATGACATCCGGTCTTGATGCGGTCACATAGAGCAAACTACCAACCATTGATGTATATAGCTTTTGATCTATCATGTTGCCACTAGTATCACCATCCAAATTTCCATTTGTTCCCATTGGTGTACTAATAGACTTTGCTTCATCTAGATTGAACTTCTTGAGCATGTCTTTGATGTACTTTCCTTGACTTACAAAAGTCCCATTCTTCATCTGTTTGACTTGAAGACCAAGGAAGTAACTAATCTCTCCAAGCATAGACATATCAAACTATTTAGCCATCATATTTCCAAAACTCTTCACAAAACTCTTGATTGGTTGATCCAAAGATAATGTCATCCACATAGATTTGCAACACAAACAAGTCCTTTCCAATCTTTTTGGTGAATAGGGTAATATCAACCTTGCCCATAATGAATCCCTTAGAGAGGATAAAATCTCTCAACCTCTCATACCATGCTCTAGGTGCTTGCTTCAAACCATATAATGCATTCCTTAGCTTGTACACATGGTTAGGTTTATTATCATCTTCAAATCTAGGTGGTTGTTCAACATATACGAATTCATTGATGTACCCATTGAGAAATGAACTCTTCACATCCATTTGATAGAGCTTGATGTTGTGAGCACAAGCATAAGCCAATAGAAACCTAATTACTTCTAGCCTTGCCACCGGTGCATAAGTTTCTCCAAAGTCAAGACCCTCTACTTGAGTGTACCCTTGTGCAACTAGTCTTGCTTTGTTTCTCACCACTATGCCATCTTGATCTTGTTTGTTGTGAAAGACCCATCTAGTGCCAATAACATTGTGGTTCTTTGGTCTCTCAACTAGCTCTCAAACTTGATTTCTAGTGAAGTTGTTGAGCTCTTCATGCATAGCATTCACCCAATCAATATCTTGCAAAGCTTGTTCAATCTTGGTTGGCTCAATAGATGATACAAATAAGTAGTGTTCACAAAATGAAGCCAATCTTGATCTTGTTTGTACATATCTTGTGATATCTCCAATAATATGATCCAAAGGATGATCCCTTTCGATAGATGTAGGTTGGAGTGTTGGAATTTGATTGCTTTCACTTGGTTGGTTATTGGATAGAGATGATGAACTAGCCTCTTGTTGATCTTGAGTTGGAGAGGATGAACTAGCTTGATTGTCATTGATTTGCTCATTGGATGGAGGTCACACTTGATAATCATTGTCTTGCTCATCAATCACTTCTCTTGGCCTAATGTCCCCAATGTCCATGTTCTTCATTGCATTAGCCAATGGTTCACCTCTCACATAATCATGGTTGTCACTTTCATCTTGAGATCCATTGGTTTCATCAAACTCAACATCATGTACCTCATCAACTATGCCATGGGTAAGATTCCATACTCTATATGCTTTGCTTGTAGTTGAGTAACCAAGTAGGAAGCCTTCATCACACTTCTTCTCAAATTTGCTCAATCTTGAACCTTTCTTCAAGATATAGCACTTGCAACCAAACACTCTAAAGTATACAATATTTGGCTTTCTTCCATTCAATAGCTCATAAGGTGTCTTCTAAAGCATCTTGTGGTAATAGAGTTGGTTGCTATAGTAGCAAACCATGTTGATAGCTTCGACCCAAAAAGAATCACTCACATTATATTCACTAAGCATAGATCTTGCCATACCAATGAGTGTACTATTCTTCATCTCAACAAGCCCATTTGATTGAGGTGTATACTTGGACAAGAATTGATGTTTGATTCCATACTCATCACATAGCTCATCAACTCTTGTATTCTTGAACTCACTACCATTGTCACTTCTCACTTTCTTGATAATTGTTTCAAATTCATTTTGGCATCTCCTGACAAAGATCTTGAATGTATCAAATGTGTCACTCTTTTCACTAAGAAAGAATACTCATGTATATCTAGTGAAGTCATCAACTATCACAAATCCATATTTGTTTCCAACAATGCTAGTGTATGCGGTTGGTCCAAACAAGTCCATGTGCAAAAGCTCAAAAGGTTTGCATGTACTCATCATGCTCTTACTAGGGTGAGTGTTTCCAACTTGTTTGCTGGCTTGACCAGAGCTACATAGCTTATCGTTCTCAAAGACCACATCTTTCAAGCCTCTAACTAGATCATGTTTGACAAGTCTATTTAATTGCTTCATCCCAACATGATCAAGCCTTCTATGCCACAACCAACCCATGCTAGATTTGGATAGCAAGCAAGTTGACAATTGAGTTTCTCTAGCATTGAAATCAACCAAGTATAGATTCTCATATCTAAATCCTTTGAATATCAAGTTAGAGACATCTACACTTATGATCTCTACATCATCAACTTCAAATATGCACTTGAAACCAAGATCACATAGTTGAGCTACGGATAGTAAGTTGAAGTTCAAGCTCTCTACTAGCAACACATTGGATATGCTCATGGCATTGGATATTGCAATCTTACCAAGCCCTTTGACCTTGCCTTTTCCACCAAATGTGATAGATTCAACCCCATTGCAATCACTTAGCTTGATAGAGTTCAACATTTTTGAATCTTCGGTCATATGTTGAGTGCACCCACTATCAATCTCCGGCTTTATAATTGACCTACAAAATAATTCAATTTTTCTTAGGTACCCATACTTGTTTGGGTCTTCCAAAGTTAGTGACTAAGGACTTAGGTACCCAAATAGCTTTCTTCTTTGATCTCTCATTGGGTGTACCCATATACTTAGCTATCACACCTTTATTGCCCTTGGTAAGCACATAACTAGAATCAAAGTGAATATATGCATGTGTAAATTTTATCTTTCTTTAGTTTAGTTTATAATATTGCTCATCATGTCCTACTTTCTTGCAACTTTTGCAATACCGACCATTGCTCTTCACAAAGCGATGCTTTGGAGTTGCAAAGGTTGCCTTGCCTTTCTTGGGGGTATAGCCCAATCCCTCTTTGCAAAGGGAGAACCTTTGTCTACCCAAGCACTTAAGCAAGCGGACGTCTCCACCATAGGCATTGCCTAAGGCTAGAGTGAGCTTACCAACCTACTTCTTAAGGGTCTCATTCTCAACCATTAGTGAAGCATCACAAGTGAAACCATCACTAGTAGAATAGGCAGAGTTAGAAGTGCTACATGAAGGGTTAGTTGGAGTGATGATGATAGATTCATAGAATGATTCATTTATTAAGTCACAAGTAGATCCCATGTTCTTGTTGGAACATGTTCCTTCTCCTTTTGCTCAACAAGAGATGAGTGAGCCTTTTCAAGCTTAGTGTGAGCTTTGCCAAGCTTCTCATGGGATACCTCTAGCCTCTCATGAGAAAGATTGAACTCATCAAAGGATTGCTTGAGAGCTTGAAGCTCTTTCCGCAATGCTTTGCACTCTTTTCTCTTGATGTCAAAGTGAGTCCGTGATGAGTACATCACCACGCTGGACACATCTTCTCCAAGTTGCAACTCATCTCCAACTCAGCTGCCACGTCGACTTCGAGTCTGTTTCGGAGTCCAGGACCAGCAAGGAGTAAAATGGACGCCCAGGATGCATACGGACTCCGTTTTTGATGGTTCACCCATGGATGGAAATATAATTTCATAAGGAAACCAATGACGCTGGTTTGAGGTCCAAATTCCTTCTGAGTCATCGGGAAACGTCGAAACAAGTCAGCGTCCAGAATCTGTTCTGGTGCTGCGTCACCTATTTTGGGCCAACTTGGCCATGTATCGCAAGTCGGGCCTTAAGCCCATGTTGGGGGCGCCTTCCCCTGGCCGCCACCAACCCTAGGACGTCTCTCCCTTATATTGCACGTAGCTGCCGCCGTTGAGACTCGGGTTTTGTTTTTGAGTTTAGTTTTCCAACGAGAAACTGAATCGTTCATTGTAACTGTGTCGATTAGTCCTTTTACATTGATCCAGGGCCCCTGTTCTTGATCTCCTCCACTGTGTCGATTAGTCCTTTGGAATCGAGTTCTCGAACCCTCTATTTGATGAGACCGTGCCAAGGCAATCAACATTCACCGTTAGTTCTAAGTATCCATTCAAGGTGAAAGCTACACTTTATTCTAATTCCTTTTGGCTTCCACCTATACGACTACTACTTGATTTATATGACTATAGATTCAAACACCTTGGTGTGATGGAATAAGAAGATCTTGATGTTATCATAATACTACAAAGCGATGTCCTAGTACAATTCTTTGGAATGAAAGAATTAGAGTCGAGGACGACTCCTTTTCAAGAGGGGGAGGATGATGAGGACATGCCAGCTTGTCATGTGGTATCAAAGCTTTGGTTGTCACGGTAGGTCTTACCATCATCTACATATTTACCTTCGTTTTATCCATCATATAGTACTGTTTTTGTTATATCCTACAGTCCACTAAAAAGCCACAAAAATTCCTATAGCCATTTCGTGGTATTGTTACTTTGTGTTCATCCCGTTCATCTTGTTGCTAGTCACCATCGTTGTTCTTCCGCCGTACTCTTGTTTAATATTTATCCGCATTCCTCATATGTTATCTTGTGTTTGCTGAAAAAAAAGAAGTGATAAAAAATAGAGAAGAATAAAAAGAAAAGAAGTGATAAAAAAAGAGAGAAGAAAAAAAAGAGAAGGAACGTAAAAGAGGTTGTGTTGCGGATTCTATAAATCCAAGTTTTATATCTGAAATTTCAATTTTCTGGTGTACTGGACAGCAACATTCATATCTTGTTTGAATGGTTTGTCTCACTTTGTTACAATACCATAGCCCCCCTTTGAACAACCACCTATAGCTCCACAAAAATCTGAAACCAGGACGTTCGACTTTTAATCCTTGCGACCTCTCAATCACATCTGTTGAACTGCTACACTAAATGAAGGACTGGAAACGGCGACCAGAGGGGGGTGAATGGGAGCCAAATAAAAAATTCCTTTCAGAACAACTTGACTCTTGTCCCAAGCACAACCCAACGCAAAAACTAGGCTCACGACCCACACGAAGGTGGATGTTCTAGGAGATGTCCTAGGAACACAGCGGAGCTAGCCACGAACCCGGAGAAACAAACCGCGAAAAGAATGGACGAAAAACAGCACTAACAGAGGCTCAGTTGGGACAGAGCCACCGTACTATGGCAAGTAGTCCAGAGCTATGGTCCGACGCCTACACCAGCCAAGACATGCCACAACAGTAAGCACCCTAGCTCCGGACTAGTCCGGTGCTACTGGAGACTGGTCCGGTGCTCACTCGCCAGAAGGTCCAGTAAGTGACCGACCTCCGGACCAGACCACCGGACTACCCCGTCGGACCAAGGAGAGTGGTCCGACGCATGGTAGGAAACCTCATCAGAGCCACCGGACCACTCGTCAAAGGTCCAGAGCTCAAACGCCAAGTGGTCCGGAGGGTGGTCCGACGCCCCTTGCTGCTTGACACAGGAAAAGTCAAGACCACCGGACCACTTGCCTTGGTCTGGAGCTTAGGGGAAGGTGGTCCGACACATTCAACAGAAAACTGTTTCTCGCGAAAATCGTTTCCGCTCCGCCAAATCTTCTCAAAACTCAACCAAATGATCACCAACTGCAACCAAATTTTGTAGGCATGATCCTAGTGCAGTTGGGGAGCTATCCTGAAGAAATCATCGCTCAATTTAGAGTGGATAAAGGAGAACACTCAGATTTGGGGGAGAAGAGAGCAAAACGAAGAACGCCACAAAGAAATCGCCCGATCTACGCACTCGTGAGGTTTGAGGAGAATTCCTTCGGTGCAAAGAAGCTCCTCACGAATACGAACAACTTGGTTCAAGTAGATTTGCAAGAGCTACTCCCTACAAAGACAAATCATCTCAATAAAAGAGGGAGTAAAAGCAAAATACGAAGAACACAAGCAGAACGGGGACACGATCACAAAAGCGAAACCACCATGGCTTACGGAGGTTACGGCCTCCGATTCCTCGCAACAATCACAAGTTCTTACACCGGTGGCAACAATCACAAGTTCTTACACCGGTGACGCGGTGGATCTCAAGCAAGAAGAAGCTAGGGAAGGGAAAACCTAGGAATAGGTGGGAGAGAGAGTAATGCAAGAGATGAGGATGAGGATACCCCTTCATCCTCTATTTAACGGGGCTTTGGCTATTTCCCAAAGACCCCCCTAGATACATTGAGTGAACTACCTAGCCTAAGCATTGCAGTCCAAGCTCCGGAAAATATCTCCCTCGATTTGAATGGACGGCCCCGCTTCCTGCCGGGAGTTGCCGTCGCCTCTACGCAACCTCCAGGATTCCGCCACGTGCCATCCCCGCTTCCTGAGAAGCTCCGCCTAGGTTTTGAGGCCCAAAACCAGAAAACCCGCCACCGGTAGCTTTGAGCTCAACTACCGAACCCCGAGTTTTGAGGCCCAAACTCGGAAATCGTCCTCAGATGGTTTTGAGGCCCAAACCACCAAACCGCTCGACTCGAGCCACCTTGTCCTCGCCCGGTCGGACTCTGAGTTCCTTGAGCCTCGCTCGACTCGCGCGTCCACTGTCTTGACTCAGTCGACTCGGTCTACCTCCATGTCTTCTCGCACTCGCCGGTGCCAAAGTACTAGCCACCACAGCTAGTCCGCCGGCGCCCATGGTCCCTCAGTCCGAGCCCCGCTTCCGTCCTTCACCGCTCTCAGTCCATCGGCATGGAAAGCCTCTACTCGACCTTCTCCACGCCATTGACCACTGTCACTAGGCATAGCACCTGCACACCACAAGCTGATAGACAAGCACATATTTCTGCTTTCGCAGAGGTTAGGTTAAGCCACTCAAACTGAAACACTCACGTGTTGGACGATCACTCATCATCAAAGCACCCGTGTGCTCAAACTGAAGCACATGTGTTGGACAGCATGGGAGAGGTGCTCGTGGGCATAGTTTTCGCCCCTGTGTGCTCATTGATGATGAAGATTATTGTATGTCTTCCCAAAGAAAAATTCATCAAGAGGCACAAAGAAGGCCATATGGACAGCAAAACCCATGTGAGAAAGAGTGACACCAACCAAAATTGAGTGTGAGAGTTCAAAATGAAAATATGAGATATTCCACTATATGTGAGGAGGAGAGTCACAACATTCACTGTGAGAGAGATACACAAAAATCGAGTGAAAAAGAAGATGAATCATGTGAGGAATTATTTACTACTAACATGATAATACCTTCTTCTAGTCTTGTTCATTGTGCGATGCAAGCTCATGAAGCAAAAGATGTGGTGAATTATGACCAGCCCCCAATATTTGACGAGGAAGATAAAGTGATGGTCATGGACAATGATTCATATGCATATGTTGCTTCACAAGATGTTGAAGTGATCGTGCATCAAAACCTATGTGAGAATGAGAGCCATATTGCCAATTTTAGAGAGAGTGAAACCAAAAGTGAGTTGTGCGATTCCACACACTATGAGGTTGAGAGTATCCACAATGCGAGTGTAAGAGATACACCACAAAAAAATAGAGAGTTAGAATGCAGGTCATGTGAGGATATTTCTGAAACTAATACTCTTATCTCTACTCCTAGTGTTGTTTTGCCAAATGTGTAGGTTTGCAATGAGAATAAGCAAGAGATGGCTACTGTGGACATCACCATATTTGTTGAGGGAAGTGAGAAGGCATCCATCTGTTCGAATCAATTGTGTGCTGCTCCAAACCTGAACCATGATGAGGAAAATGGTAAAATTTCAGAGGCACAATCTATGATACTTGCACCATTTGAAACTATAAAAGGTAATGAAAACATTTCAAATCTGCGTTTGCAAATGAAAATATATAATAATTGTGATAAAGCAGATGGTTCAGATGAGATTGACCATATACAAAATATTTGCACTGATTTGATTGATTCACATGCTCATCTATGTGCTGAAGTTTTGCAAGTTGATAACCAATGTTCAAATATACATGATCTTTTCTATGCTTTGATATGGTTAATACACATGATGTTGTGCATTCATATATGTGATACATTGCTTGCAAATAGATTCGATAGTGTCAAAGTATATACTCATGATGAATTCTTCACAAAAAAATCCCATCCTTCTTGTGTGGGCTATGCCAAGTTTGATAAATATGTTGACATTAATAAAATCCTTGACAATGTTTTTAATATATCATCCTTGAGATCTTTGAATACTCCCTACAGTTGCATGTTTACTTTTAATTTGATTGGACATCATGCTGCAAGTAAGTTCTATGTTTCTGCTATTTACATAACTTGTGATAAGCTTGCTGATTCGAAGTTAAATGGACATTGTAATAATAATTTTGAGTCATATTTTTCTGAACTTTTGATGAATTAAGAACCTATATGGTATTGCAGCCAAGCTGTTGAGTGTCTTACTCAAACCTTTGTTCTTCCTTGTTCTTCTTGGACTTGTGAAGAGATCCCTCTGGGATCCCCTACTTCGTGCTCTACGGCTTCCGTTCGGCTGCACCGTATTGTGTGGATTAGTTCCGGATTGTGGTTCTACGGTCGTTCGAGAGATCGAGTCGAAGTCTTCGCGGTTTCGGTGCCTCTCTCCTGTCGCTTGGTCGCATCCAACCTTGGACAGGTATAAAGCTAGTTATCCTCCGCTGTTCGCAGCAAGTTGTCTCTTGATTCGTGACCTACTATCGTGAAGATCGGGCCAATCCCTTACCGATCCATATCGGGTCTTGTCACTATTGATATTCGCATCATTCATATTTGCAATTTCAGATTGTGTGTTTATACCTTCTTGCTTGTGTTCTTCGATTCTCTTGCAAGAAAAGCCTTATTGGCGAGGTCAATCAAGTTGTGTTTGGTTGATAACCAACGGAGCAGTGGTGTAAGGGTTGCAGGGTTCGAATCGTGTCTGATTTGAAGCCAGATCGATCGTCAACTCGAGACCTCCACCAATCGAATTTATTGGTTACCTCACGGAAGATCGGGCCACTCCTCATCAGTCCGAGCATCCTCCAACATGTCAATTAGTTCATCTTTAGTGGGTTCATCATCATCATCACTAGAATCACACTCATCATCGGATTGTACCTTAGTGGACTTAGCCATGAAGCATGCCGATGGAGTATCGAAGAGAGAGATCTTGTCCTTCATAGCAATGCTTGCAAGGGCCTTCTTCTTGCTTGATCTCTTCTCATCATCACTAGAGTCATCATCACTTGTGGAAGCATCACTATCCCAAGTGGCCACATATGAGCCTCCCTTTTTCTTCTTCTTGAAGGTCATATTGCTCTCTTTCATGTCTTTCTTGTTGCTCTTCTTCTCATCTTCGTTGTCACTATGATAAGGGCAATCCGCAATAAGATGATCCTTGCTATTTCACTTGAAGCATCTTCTATCATTGTCCTTGCTCTTGAAAGAGTTCTTCTTCCTTCTAGCTCTATAACCCTTCTTCATGAATTTTCCAAATATCTTGACAAATAGAGCCATCTCTTCTTCATCTTCATCACTATTGCTTGAGCCTTCATCATTGCTTGATTCATCATTCTTGATCTTAGCTTTGCCCCTTGATGATGATGTGGCTTGGAATGCCACACTCTTTTTCTTGTCATCCTTCTTCTCATCTTTATTCTCCTTAATCTTTTCCATCTTCTCCTTGTCATCTCTATAGGTGTCATCGGTTATCACCTCACCAAAAACTTGGTTTAGTGTCATTGTGTCCAATCCACTTCTCACCAATAGAGTGACCAACATGCCAAATCTTGAGGGAAGGTTTCTCAAAAATTTGAATGAGAAATCCTTGTCTTCCACTTTCTCTATAAGTGACTTGAGGTCATTGACAAGCACCTCAAGCCTATTGAACATCTCCGGCATATTTTCATCTTCCTTCATCTTGAAGCTTGCAAACTTCTCCTTCAAGATGTATGCCTTGACCCCCTTCATTGATTGATTCCCTTCATATGACTCTTATAGATTCTTCCATGCATCATGAGCACTCTCAATGTTCTTGATTTGCTCAAAGACTTCTTTTGATATTGCATCATGAATGACACTCAATGCAATATCATTGTTTTAAAGCTTCTCTTCTTCGACCGTGGTGGGTGCTTCCTCATTCACCACCTCAAACTTCTTGTCAACCACCAACCATATCTTATGGTTGATTGATTTGATATGGGTGGTTATCAATGCCTTCTAATAGCTATAATTGGTGCCATCGAACTTGGGTGGCCTCTTGGTGTTGTTGATTTGAACCATTTTAACACCGTGGGATGTTAAGCCTCAAATGAAATGGTGTACCGACTCTGATACCACTTGAAAGGTCTAAAAATGCATAGAGGGTGGTGTTGGGAATATGCCCTAGAGGTAATCATAGAGATGATGTATTCCTTGTATCCATGACATGTTATGAATATCCATTAAAGACAACTTGTATCGATTAGCAATTATGTGAATTGCTTGTGAAACTCTTTTACTTGTATGGTTATTATAAAAGTTGCCCCTGATTGGAGTTCGTGCAAGAATGCACATGAATATTAGATCAGCACATTATTAGTTGATGACTATGTTTCACAAGTCATGGACATGAGATGTCAAACTAATAATGTGGGCACATGTAGGACATGGTGCTGGACAGACCCGACATGAGATTGTCTCTATACACATCGTGTGCGTTATGTCCTTAGACCTAAGATTGTCGTATGTACTCAAGATGTGAAACGACCTACCCTAGGACTACCAAACGCTACTCCTTGACTGGGTAGTTATAAAGGTAGCTTTCGGGTTTGTCAGGAAACATGCTGTGAGACATAGTCAATCAAGATGGAATTTGCCACTCTCCATATGAGAGAGATATCACTGGATCACTCAAATGATTAGATCATGAAATGTATAGTCGTGCTTGGGTTAAGTGTTAACCCACGAGTTGAACCAAATATCATGAGGCAAAGGAATAACATGTATATTGTATTGTGGTGGTTCGTCTGATATGATCATAGTGTATGCATAGGAGTTGACACGCCTTGCTAGAGGCCGCTATCAACTATTGGTTGAGTAAGAGTACTTGGGCTATGTCTATGTGTGCGTGAGCCCATAGGGTCGCACGCTTAAGGGGTTGGAAGCCTAATTCGGGTTGGACCCGAATTAGACTAGGTTTAGGGTTGCTAATGGGCCTTCAACGTGGGAGCTCATTAGGACGCCTATATAAGCAAGGGGTGGGCGTGGGGCGAGATACTCACGTTCTTTGGCAGCTGCCGTCGCCCTCCCCACGCTCACGCCTAGTACTCCTCGCGGACCTAGCCGTCCAGAGACGTGACGCTTCTTCCCTGCACGTGTGGGATTCCTCGGAGGTGCTGCATTTGGAGCACAAGGACGAACCGCGAGTAACAGACATTGAGACGGACGACCTCACAACTGCACGGCACTGCTGCGACGTGCACGACTACATCAAGTCGCTTCCGCTGCACTTGCACATCTAGTGGTAACCCTGTGATCTATAACTAGCACTAGTTCCTGGTTTATGGGGCTGAAAATTTTATTTTCCGGCTAGCGTAGCAACCTCATAAGCCTACAGTGGTATCAAAGCCATTAGTTGCCTCGTTATACATTCGGGTACGAGCATATGGTGATATGTGTGGTTTAAGATCAATCTCTGATCATGGTTCGTGATCTTGCCACGTTGGTATTGTAACGATCTACTCGTACCGGTCGGAATTCCGCCATCCGAGTTAAGTGATACATGTAAACCCAATTATGGTGAGTTGGAGATCAGTAAGATTGGTCGAATCGAACCTAGGTCAAGTTTCAGGCGCATATGATGCGCGGCGGCGGCGGATTGGATCCGCCGTCGGAGGGGAATTTTGCAGAAAATTGTTGTTCGGTAAAACGGCCATAACTTTTGCATATGACCTCGGAACGAGAAAAACCTTAAACAAAAATCGTGCGCCAGAAAATTTCGCATTCGTTAACGATAGCCCAAGGCAGTTTCAGAGAAAATTAGATTTGCGAAAAACAGCTTGCAAAATTGAGTTTTCGGCGTTTTAAGTTTAGACGTCGGAATTGGTTAACTCTGTTTTGCAGGTATTCGTGATTGGTATAGCCCTTATGTGTATGTGATGCATGTATGTAATTAATTCATGGCTTGCACGTCATGATTAAGAAAATATGGCTGGAGCCACAGATATTGTCCATTCATATGTAATGGCCTGCGTGCCAATCTATGATGATCCTACGACTATGTAATTTTACTTCACTATGTTACGGTAGTGATAGATAGTCTTGGTGGACTCATCACGGAGGATGACATACTTCTATCATGGAGATGGCGATCACCATGATGAACAGATTGATAGAGATGGAGATCTCCAAAGGAATAATGGGTTATACCAAGTCAAATCTGTGTTTATGCCGTTCTTACGATGTTCTACTTTCACGTGCGATAATGTTTTTGTCTACATATGCGGTAGTGAAGTAGAACGATCCCTCAACAATGTTTAAGTCATAATGCTTCCCCAAACCTTGCACTGTCACGTGTCTCGTACGATCGGTGGCGGGTCTATGAAATTAGGGTGCCACTGGTTTTCCTTGACTAGACAGGTTTGTGTCGGACACTTACAAGCAGAAGGTTTGGTTACTTGAACAAGGTTATCCTAACGGTTAGGGACCTTGGAGCATTAGTTGTTGGTAACACAAGCATAGAGATGCCACCCAACAACAAGAGTCATATGTGATATGATTAGCAAGGAGTTGCTTACCGATCTACCATGTCTCCTAGCGGTGATGCTAAAGCTCACTAGTAGACTTGTTAGTTGTGGGTCTTGAATCACTAAGTTTCAATAGAGGGATATTGATTTTAGTGGGAGTAGATTCTATTAAAAGTTTAATATGATTTACTCTATCTTGGATACATTGTCTTAGTATTTTGCATTACTTTTGTTGTAGATGGCTCCCAGTAATGAACCATTTACTTTGCGTTCAATTCTTGAGAAAGATAATTTGAATGGAACAAACTATGCGGATTGGATCCGCAACCAGAATTGTTCTCAGGGCTGAGAAAAAGGAAAATGTTCTAGACACCCCATTACCAGATGAGCTTGCTGATAATGCACCTGCTGCAGAGAAAACCGCTTACAAGAAAGCATGTGATGTTGATCTTGAAGTGGGTTGCCTTATGCTCGCTTGCATGGAGCCAGATCTTCAGATGCAATTTGATAATAATCATGCAGCATACGATATGATCGTGGCGCTTAATGATATGTTTCAGACTCAAGCCAGGACTGAAAGGTTCAATGTTTCCAAGGCTTTTGTCGAAACCAAGCTTGCAGAAGGCGTAGCAGTTGGCCCACATGTGATCAAGATGGTTGGTCACACTCAGAGATTGGAGAAGCTAGGCTTCCCAATGGGCCCAGAGTTGGCCACTGATTTCATACTTGCGTCTCTTCCGCCTAGCTATGGGAACTTCATTTCGAACTACCATATGCATGGGGCGGAGAAGGGCTTGAATGAATTGTGCGGCATGCTTAAAATAGCAGAAGCTGATATCAGGAAAGGTGTTGGCAGTAGCCATGTGATGGCAGTCCAAAACAAGCCTAACTTTAAGAAGAGGGCTTGGAAGAAGAAGAAGGTGATGGCTAAAGATCAGATCTCTAAGCCAAACCCTCCTCCTGTGCCCAAGGATGTTGGACAAGCTGCTGAAGCTAAATGCTTTCATTGTAATGGGAAAGGTCACTGGAAAAGGAACTGCAAGTTGTACTTGGAATCCTTGAAGGATGGCGGTGGTAAAGGTACTCTCGCTGCTTGTACACTTGTTGTTTATGTTACAGATATTTTTCTCGTTGATTCTTATATTAATTCTTGGGTATTTGATACCGGATCGGTTGCTCATATTTGCAATACGATGCAGGGAATGATAAGAAGTAGAAGCGTGAAAAGAGGAGAAGTTGATTTCCGCGTGGGCAACAATGCAAGAGTTGCTGTGTTGAGCGTTGGGACGATGCAACTTCACCTCCCGTCAGGATTTATCATGGAATTGAATAATTGTTATTTTGTTCCTAGTTTAAGTCGAAACATTGTGTCACCTTCATGTTTGATGAAGGATGGTTATTCATTTGCGAGTAAAGACAATGGTTGTGTGATCTCAAAGAATGACATGTTTGTGGCTTTTGCATCCATTGTGAATGGGTTGTTTATTTTAAATCTTGATGATGAACCTATCTGTAATATTAATGCTAAAAGGCCTCGGCTTAATGAGTTAAGTCCTACTTATATGTGGCATTGTCGTTTAGGTCATATAAGTGAGAATCGCATGAAGAGGCTCCATTCAGATGGGCTTCTAACTTCGTTTGATTTTGAATCATACGAGACATGTGAGGCTTACCTATTGGGTAAGATGACCAAGTTGCCTTTCATAGGTTTTCCTGAGAGGGCGGCAGACTTATTGGAACTTGTACATACTGATGTATGTGGACCAATGAGTACGACAGCTAGAGGAGGATTTCAATACTTCATAACCTTCACTGATGATTTTAGTAGATATGGATATATCTACTTAATGAAACATAAGTCTGAAACATTTGAAAAGTTCAAAGAATTTCAGAATGAAGTAGAGAATCAACGTGGCAAGAAAATTAAAGCCTTGCGATCTGATCGTCGAGGCGAATATTTGAGCCATGAGTTTAGCAATCATCTAAAGAGTTGTGGAATTGTTCCACAACTTACGCCACCTGGAACGCCTCAGAGAAACGGCGTATCCGAGCGACATAATCGGACTTTGTTGGACTTGGTTCGGTCTATGATGAGCCAGTCAGACCTACCACTCTCATTTTGGGGATATGCTCTAGAAACAGCCGCTTTCACATTGAATAGGGTACCGTCTAAGTCCGTAGTTAAGACACCACATGAGATGTGGACTGGTAAGAGTCCCAGTTTGTCTTTTCTAAAGATTTGGGTTGTGAAGTTTATGTCAAACGACTTATGTCAGATAAACTAACACCCAAGTCGGACAAATGCTTTTTCGTGGGATATCCAAAGGAAACTTTAGGGTATTACTTCTACAACCGATCAGAGGGCAAAGTGTTTGTTGCTCGGAACAGTGTCTTCTTAGAGAAAGAGTTTCTCAATAAAGAGAAGAGTGGACAAAAGGTGTATCTTGAAGAAGTTCAATATGATCCAATAGGGGATAACTCTATGAGTGATGCTAATGTAGCAGAACAAGCTGAGATACCTGTGGCAAGAGAAACACCACCACTACCACGAAGGTCAGCAAGAATCTGTGAGGCACGTGGGGAAGTGTTGTTGTTAGACGATGATGAACCTACGACATACGCGGAAGCAATGATGGACCCAAATTCTGAGGAATGGTAAAGTGCCTGAGATCCGAGATAGATTCCATGGGAAACAATCAAGTTTGGAACTTGGTTGACCCGCCTGATGGGGTTAAACCCATAGAGTGCAAATGGGTCTATAAAAAGAAAAAGGATATGGATGGAAACGTTCACGTCTATAAAGCTCGACTTGTTGCAAAGGGTTTTTGGCAAGTTCAAGGAGTTGACTACGACGGAACATTCTCACCGGTAGCGATGCTTAAATCTATCCCGATCATTCTAGCAATTGCTGCTTATTTTGATTATGAGATTTGGCAGATGGATGTTAAAACAACCTTTCTAAATCAAAATTTGGAAGAGGACATGTATATGATACAGCCCGAAGGCTTTGTTGATCCTAAAAATGCTGGAAAAATATGCAAGCTAAAGAAATCCATTTATGGATTAAAGCAAGCATCTTGGAGTTGGAATATTCGTTTTGATGAAGTGATCAAAGGGTTTGGCTTTCGTTAGAATGAAGAAGACCTTGTGTTTACAAGAGGGAAAGTGGGAGCGCTGTTGTATTTCTAATCTTGTATGTGGATGACATACTATTGATTGGGAATGACATTCCTATGTTGCAATCTGTAAAGACTTCACTGAATAATAGTTTTTCTATGAAGGATTTAGGAGAAGCAACATACATTCTAGGCATTAAGATCTATAGAGATAGATCAAAGAGGCTTATAGGATTAAGCCAAGATACATACATTGACAAGGTGTTGAAACGGTTCAACATGGAACAATCCAAGAGAGGGTTCTTGCCTGTGTCACATGGTATGCGTTTTAGTGAGAAGCAGTGTCCTACGACAGCTGATGAGCAGAAGCGCATGAGTAAGGTTCCATATGCTTCGGCCGTTGGTTCCATTATGTACACCATGATATGTACTCGCCCAGATGTCTCATATGCTCTAAGTGTTGTGAACAGGTACCAAGCTAATCTAGGTGAGAGTCACTGGACGCTTGTTAAAAACATCCTTAAGTACTTGAGAAGGACTAAAATGTGTTCCTAATCTATGGAGGTGAGGAGGATCTCGTTGTAAATGGTTACACCGATGCCAGCTTCCAAACTAACGTGGATGATTCACAATCTCAATCCGGTTTTGTGTTCACAATAAATGGTGGTGCTGTAAGCTGGAAGAGTTCCAAGCAGGAGACGGTAACCGATTCTACAACAGAAGCCGAGTACATTGCAGCTTCTGTCGCTGCAAAGGAAGGTGTTTGGATGAGGAGGTTTCTCATCGAGCTTGGCGTGGTTCCAAATGCGTCTTGCCCATTGAATCTAGCGCAGGCTAAGGAGCCTAGGAATCACCAAAAGAACAAACATGTACTGCGGAAGTTTCATCTCATTCGAGAGTTCGTCGGTTGAGATGAGATCAAGATGTGCAAAATACATACGGATTTGAATGTTGCAGATCCTTTGACAAAGGCTCTTCCACAGCCCAAGCATGAGGCCCACGTGAAAGCTATGGGTATTAGATATCTTTGAGATTAGCTCTAGTGCAAGTGGGAGACTGTTGGGAATATGCCCTAAAGGTAATCATAGAGATCATGCATTCCTTGTATCCATGACATGTTATGAATATCCATTAAAGACAACTTGTATCGATTAGAAATTATGTGAATTGCTTGTGAAACTCTTTTACTTGTATGGTTATTATAAAAGTTGCCCCTGATCGGAGTTCGTGCAAGAATGCACATGAATATTAGATCAGCACATTATTAGTTGATGACTATGTTTCACAAGTCATGGACATGAGATGTCAAACTAATAATGTGGGCACATGTAGCACATGGTGCTGGACAGACCCGACATGAGATTGTCTCTATACACATCGTGTACGTTATGTCCTTAGACCTGAGATTGTCGTATGTACTCAAGTGTGAAACGACCTACCCTAGGACTATCAAACGCTACTCCGTGACTGGGTAGTTATAAAGGTAGCTTTCGGGTTTGTCAGGAAACATGCTGTGAGACATAGTCAATCAAGATGGAATTTGCCACTCTCCATATGAGAGAGATATCACTGGATCACTCAAATGATTAGATCATGAAATGCATGGCCGTGCTTGGGTTAAGTGTTAACCCACGAGTTGAACCAAATATCATGAGGCAAAGGAATAACATGTATATTGTATTGTGGTGGTTCGTCTGATATGATCACAGCGTATGCATAGGAGTTGACACGCCTTGCTAGAGGCCGCTATCAACTATTGGTCGAGTAAGAGTACTTGGGTCATGTCTATGTGTGCGTGAGCCCATAGGGTCGCACGCTTAAGGGGCTGGAAGCCTAATTCGGGTTGGACCCGAATTAGACTAGGTTTAGGGTTGCTAATGGGCCTCCAACGTGGGAGCTCATTAGGACGCCTATATAAGCAAGGGGTGGGCGTGGGGCGAGATACTCACGTTCTTTGGCAGCTGCCGTCGCCCTCCCCATGCTCACGCCTAGTACTCCTCGCGGACCTAGCCGTCCAGAGACGTGACGCTTCTTCCCTGCACGTGTGGGATTCCTCGGAGGTGCTGCATTTGGAGCACAAGGACGAACCGCGAGTAACAGACATTGAGACGGACGACCTCACAACTGCACGGCACTGCTGCGACGCGCACGACTACATCAAGTCGCTTCCGCTGCACTTGCGCATCTAGTGGTAACCCCGTGATCTATAACTAGCACTAGTTCCTGGTTTATGGGGTAGAAAAATTTTGTTTTTTGGCTAGCGTAGCAACCTCATAACCCTACAGGATGTGAATAGCCTAATAAAAATTTCTACAACAACACTAGGCAAAAGATTAGTAAACCAAATGGCGTAAAGCAAGATTGCACTAGCACTATGGAAAGGCAAGGCACCTACCACAAGTCTAGTTACTAGCTAAAGAGAAACTAAGTTCACACAACCAAGCTAGCTAACTAGAACTACAAGAACTAGCTACTCAAGGCTAAGCAACTCTAGTTTGCATGAATGGAAAGAAAGTAATGCACAAGCTAGAGACAGGAGGGTTATATCGCCGTGAAGAGTAGCAACACAAGATAACCAATCAATCAATAAGCACAAGATGAATCCTCGGTAGAGAGACAATAGACACAATGATTTTTTACCGAGGTTCACTTGTTTGCCAACAAGCTACTCCTCGTTGTAGCGATACACCTACTTGGTGATTCATGCGCTAATAGGCATAACACGCCTAACCCGCAACCGGGTGCCGCACAATCAACACAAGATAGGGATCCACAAGCTACGAGCAATCCACTAGAGATACCTTTCGGGAGCTCCCATGGGGAAGGTTCAAGAACCCCTCACAATCCACCGATCGGAGCCGGAGACAATCACCTTCCTCCGCTCAACGATCCTCGTCACACCAAGCCGTCTAGGAGTTGGCAAACTCCAAGAATAACAAGAGCCCCCATGATGACGACGATCACCAAGTGACACTAGTATGTAATCGAAGAAGCAATGCACTTGGTTCACTCAATCTCTCATGAAATTTGCAATTCTATCAAGAGGATGAGTGGTGGAGGCTCTCACAAGCTAGCACAAGTGTGTGAGTGATGAGGATGTGCAAGAGAGACCCCAAGGGCCGGCCATAGTATATATAGCCTCTCACTCAAACTAGCCGTTTTGCTCCCATTTTTCACTTTCTGCGCGTGCTCCGGACGCACACTTGACCTTGGGTCCGGACCACTAACAGCGTCCGGACCCCTTTCACAAGCTGCAAAACCTTTTGTGTTTCCAACTGCGGACTCGACCTCCGGACGTGTGAAACACGCCGTCTGAACCAATGGCTCTGCGTCCGGTCACCTGCCCGTTTGAATTTTCCCGTTGGCGTGCTCGCCATAGCTCGCCATGTGTCTCCAGACACGTGCAACAGTCCGCCTCCGGACCATGCACCAGCAGCATCCGGAACTTTCACTGAATCCACCCGAGAGTGCCTGAACTCCGGACACACCATCCGGAGCTCCATCTCCGGACAATCTTCACCGTTCGGACTCAGTTCCACTCCGAACGACGCCTAGCGTCCGAACCCACTGTTACCAGAACAAGCACCCTAGGGTTTGCCTCCGAACGCGCACGCAATAGTCCGGACAGACAGAACCCTAGCGTTCGGACCTCCTTCTTCTGTCAAAATAGCCTCCAACTTTCTTCCAAGCTTCCAAGGACTAACACTAAGGGATTCAAGCACTTGTGCACGTGTGTTAGCGTTTAGTTCACATTTTCTTGGAATTAAGTTGGTTCTCCTCACTTAGATTCTTTTTAGATATGCAATGCAATGACCTAGTGGCACATGATAACCGCAATTATTCACAAGAGCTCCCTCCTTTATAATATGGCATCTATCCTAAATGTGATCACACCCTCTATGGTGTCTTAATTACCAAAACCGAAAATGGTTCCTAGTTTCACCTTTGCCTTAATCCATTTTCCATTTCTTTTCATCCTTCCATGCTAGAGCCTTGCCATCAACACTTTATTCCATTTGCTCCATCACATGGCATGTACCAACCTATCTCATCATATACACATAGAGAGCAAAGATTAGTACATTTAGGTAGGTTTCATCAATTATTCAAAACCAAACACATGGGCTTTCAAAAACCTCTACACCGTTTTCTACTACTACAATTAGATAGAAAACAAAATTGAAAGCGGTGAAGCTGGACATCAAAACAAACACGAACTTACTATATATCGGGGATTTAGAAAACAAAATATTCGAGCCGAATTAAGTCGAACGTGGTCGGTATAACGAAAAATCAATACCCAATATTGACCCACACAACCAAGTGCATAACAATTAATAAGTTCTACAACTTTTATATAAAAAATATCTCTATTTGACATCATATAAAAAGATACAATTCTTCTAAGGCAACAAGCGCTAGTACGCGATTAATTGTTGTTGTACATCTACAACTTTTTAGTAAGTTATTAACAGGATTCTAGTAGCGCTTAAATTTTGTTTAATATTTTTGAACATCTTAAGGACCTCAAATGAAAAACTTAAAACTAAAGAGTTGTAGATCTCGTCGAGGCTATAATTTTCATATAAAAATTATCTTCATCTGAGATCGTATGAAAAAAGATATAATATTTTTCCTAAGACTGGATTTCTAGTGGGCCACAAATTCAGTTTAAACCCGAATTCTGAATTATGGATATTCCGAATTGAAAGTAAAAAAAAGTAGAAAACGGTCGGAAAACATCTAAAAACTTTTTCATTTTGATTTCGAATTCCATGTTCCGAATTTTGAACGAAATTTGAATTTGTCTGAAAATACGAATTCGATAAGGTCAATTATAGAAAACGATGCAGTTTGGTATGGAATATTTCCGGGCTTTTTGGAATCTGACCATCATGGGAAACGTGCTTCGCTAGAATGTCATCCTGCAACGGGACTTCGCCGGATCACCATTATGAAACCTGACCACCGAGCTAAAATGCCATCCGAGGCCTTTGAGTCTCTTCCCTTCCTCTTTTGCCCCTGCTCCTGCCCCTTCCCTATTTTCTCTCTCTCACGAGCTTCGTCGATGGGAGCCTGGGACGGAATGGACAGAGCCAAGCACGCTGCTGTTGTGTACTGCGAGCGGCCACCCATGGAGAGCCCCCCATTCATGGCGCCCCCACGTCCACAACGCCCAACGCGCCCACAGCCTGCGCGCCCACAGCAGCGCGATTGCAGCGACGCTCCCTGCCGACCATGGAGTATAGCATGGCCTCCCCTACACCGGCCATGGAGTGCAGCACGACAGCGAACAGCATGTATTCAATCCATGGGGATGAAGATTGCTCCAATTTCAAATCCTATCAAATCCATCCATGGAGGCACAGACGAAGACGGGCAGGCTAGAGAGGACGACGCTCCGAGGAGAGGGGCGCAGGGAGATGCAAGCCACAGTGGGGGACCTGGCTGTGGGAGACGGGGGTCACCGTGGGAGGGATCCAACTCGCCGGGGGAAGAGCTCACCCACTCACGCTCCTCGCTCGGCGGAGGACGACGAAAGGACGACGGAAGCACACGCTCCCTCGATTCATCTGAGGCTCCGTCCGAGCGACGACATGAGAAAGGAAAAGGAAAAGTGCAGGGCAAAAGAGGAGTCTCAAAGGTCTCGGATGGCATTTTAGCGGGATGGCATTCTGGCGAAACTAATTTCCCATGATGGTCATATTCCAAAAAGCCCGAATATTTTCGAACTGTTTTCATCCCTAAATGGCATGTGTATAGACTAAAACCTCTTGATTTATCACTTAACAGTTTAATTTGTTTGGTGATTAGGCAAACATATGTTGAACCCCATGATAATGAGAATCACATATGTATAAAAAAACAAAACAGGACATTAGCTTATTGATGAAATCTTTTTGTCCACAACTGAAGTCATAGGCTCAAGTTCCTATTTGTGTCACGAGAAACCAAATCTAGTGAAACCAGACTTCTGTTGTTTTGCTCACCTAGGCTAAAAACATGGAACCATACGAAACATTTCCAGCAAAAAAGTGTTTTGCGATTTAGGTGTTTGGCACCATTCCTACCGATCTGGCCAAAAATCGAAATCGATTCTATCCACCAAACGCAGGACACCTCCTGAGGAGCTAGAGGCACATTTTAAAGTATATAAAATTTATGGCTCTAAAACAACTCATGCTTTTCTGTATTCTATTTAAAAAACGGTTTCTTCTCGAAAACGTTTAGTAGGACTTCTCTTGAGGAACCGGAGTCCAAGAGTTTGGAGTCCTACCAAAGATCCCCTAAAACTCGATGATACATACAACCTGCCTGGCTGAGAATGCTTTTGTATGCTTGCCTTGCTCAAACGGTTCCTGCTGCTCCTGCTCGAAGAAAACCTCCTGGTCACCCACGTACTGCTCATCGTCTATACTCGATCACCACATCAACATGCAATCATACAGAGGCATAACATGCAAACAAACAAAGGCTATAGATTAGAACAGTACACCAATCATAATAAAACAATATTAAAAGTTTATGAAACTAATCTACGTCTCACTACGATCACATAGACGTTTGAATCACAAAAAACGGAGCTATAACGAAAAAGATATGATCTAATCAAGTTTTATAATTTAAACAAGAGATTAAAAGAGATTAAACGATTAAATATATTTAGAGTTGTCTAACATGAACTATGAGCTAACTAACACGTAGATTACGTTGATACGAATCTAACGCAATTTGAATGGATGAAATCGGAGTTAAAATGAACATTTTAGAAGCATTGGAAATTTAGTGGCAATTCTGTAAATAGGATTTTCTATTTAATTTTGATTTAAAACAAATCCGAAAAGAATTGCGCCTTCCAGAACTGAAAGCGTAAAGGAAGAAGATGCTTTTAGGACTGCGGGTTCATGCTTTAAAAAGAACAGGGGCTCTTTTGCAAAGTGGAACGGCGAAGGGGTATCGGGCTCTGTCGGCCACCCGATCCAGGATGGACGGTCAAGATTAGAAAGGGGGAGGGGCGGTGGCGCCCGGCCGGAGCAGAGCAGGTCCGCGGCGGAGCCATTGCCGGAGCACGGCGGCGCGGTGCAATCCGCCACTGCGGTGCACTATTCTTTGCGCAAAAAGGACGGGAAGAGGGAGGGGAAGATGGCGAAGATGATTGCGGGGTCGGTTGCCCCGATTACGCACGAGGGCTAGGTGCACACGTGGTATGGCGGCTCTGTACCGCCGGCGGTCGCGGACAGGGGTCACGTGACCGAGACAGAGGGAACAGGGAGGGTCTGCGGACTCCTGGGGGTGCTCTTACCGTTCCGCGAAGCCCGGAGAGCGGTGGAGGGCGGCGCTGTTGTATCCTGACGGCGGAGCTCCGACAGCGGCGCAGAGCTAGGTCGCGGCGGCGGCTGGTGGCTCTACTGTGCGCGGTGGGGATTGCAGTGGGGAAGGTGGGGTGCGGGAGCTCGATTAAATAGCCTCGGGGTGCGACCAAGGAGGGAAAGGCGGATCCATCCCGCTCCGCTTCGTGCTCGGCGAAGGAAAGCGCCGGCGCAAAGGAAAAGGAAAGGGAGGGAGGAGGAAGAAGGAAAGGCCGGTGGCGACGCTCGGCTTGCTAGTCACGGGGCTGCACTAGCTAAGGAAAGGGGGATCCCCTGCTCCCAATCGTGCTCGGCAGAAAGGATACGTCGGCGCGGAAGAACAGGGAAGGAGGGGGAGGAAGAAAGGAAGGGGAGGGAGGAGAAACTGACATGCGGGGGGCCACCTGTCAGCACAGAGAGAGAGGGAGGGAGAGAGTTGGGCTCGTCCGTGCGGGAGTGGGGAGACGGGCCGGCCTGCTGGGGACTGGCCCAAACCGAGAGAGAGAGAGGGGGAAAGGACTGGGCCGAGAGAAGGGGCCTCGGGCCAGAAAGAAGAAAGGGAGGGAGAGTGAAAATAAAAATGCTTTTCCTTTTTATTTCTGAAATTCCAAACTTTTTTTGAAAACACAATTTGAATTCAAAATTTGAAATTTGAAAATTCCAAGCAATACAAAACACTATGCACAAGCATGTATGCAACAAAAGTGTCTCTACTTGTGATAGTTTTATTTTATGAAGTCTTTAATTGTTTTCCCTATGTTATAATGTCCACCAAAAAATGTATTTAAATTGTTTTTAATCTATTTTAAAGAATGCAATTTTTAGGGTGTTACAAATCTACCCCCCTGAAAGGAATCTCGTCCCGAGATTCAGCTGGCTTACTCGAACAACTGCGGGTATGTCCTTTTCAGATCCTCTTCTCTTTCCCAAGTTGCCTCATCCACCGAATACCGATTCCACTGAACCTTGCACATACGAATGACTCGGCTCCTCGTGACTCTTTCTGTCGTTTCCAAAATCTTTATCCGGTACTCCTCATAGGTGAGATCCTCCTTAACTGCCAACTCATCCAAAGGTATCTGCTCCTCTGGCACATGCAAACACTTTTTCATCTGTGACACGTGAAACACATCATGTACACCTGCTAGACTCTCAGGTAACTCCAGCTGATAAGCTACTTCACCACGTTGTTCCACTATTTTGAAAGGACCAACATATCTGGGTGCTAGCTTACCCTTCATATTGAACCTCTTTACGCTTCTCATGGGTGACACCTTTAGGTAGACATAGTCACCTACTTTGAAAGCCAAATCTCTTCTGCGGGTGTCAGCATAACTCTTTTGTCGGGACTGTGCAACTTTCAAGTTTTCTCTTATAGTCCGCACCTGTTCCTCTGCACTTTTCAACACATCTGGTCCAAACACTTGACTTTCTCCTGTCTGATTCCAGAACAAAGGGGTTCTGCACTTCCTTCCATACAAAGCCTCAAACGATGCCATTTTTAGACTTTTCTGGTAACTGTTGTTGTACGAGAACTCAGCGTACGGCAAACTCTTATCCCAACTAGTCCCGTTTTGCAGTGCACAAGCTCTCAACATATCTTCCAGTATCTGGTTGGTTCTTTCTGTCTGACCATCTGTCTGTGGGTGATAGGTTGTACTGAAGTTCAGCTTGGTTCCAAGGGACCTATGAATCATCTGCCAGAAGTGGGATGTGAACTGAGTACCCCTATCGGAAACAATCTTTTTAGGAACACCATGCATACACACTATCTTTTCCATGTATAGCTCTGCTAACCTTGCTCCGATGTAGGTGGTCCTGACTGGCAAGAAGTGAGCAACTTTTGTCAACCGATCCACAATTACCCATATAGAATCATAGCCACTTTGGGTGCGAGGCAATCCCACTATAAAGTCCACACCAACTTCTTCTCATTTCCACTCTGGAATTTTCATTGGTTGCAACAATCCTACTGGTCTCTGGTGCTCTGCCTTAACTCTCTGACATGTATCACACACTGCCATACTCCGCAACATCCCTCTTTAGTCCATACCACCAATACTTCTCCTTCAAGTCCAAATACATCTTGGTACTTCCCGGGTGTATAGAGTAAGCTGAATCATGAGCCTCTCGCAGAATTGTCTCACGGATCTCCTTCACTCTAGGTACACATAACCTCTTACCAAACCAAAGGGTACCATTGTCATCCAGACTGAAACCTGGTGCCTTACCAATCACAATATTCTCGGCAATCTCTTTCAGTTTCTCATCTTCCAACTGACCCTTGCGTATCTCCTGTTCCAAGGTAGGTTCCAAAACTAACTCCATAGCATTAACAACAAAACCCAAGTTGAGATGCGCTAACTGAGCACACAACTCTTTAGACTGTATCTCCAGGTGTACTTCATTGGCATAACTTTTCCTACTGAGGGCATCTGCCACAACACTCGCCTTTCCAGGATGATAATGTACCTCCAAGTCATAGTCCTTGATCAATTCCAACCAACGGCGTTGTCTCAAGTTCAGATCTGACTGGGTGAAAATGTACTTCAAACTCTTGTGATCCGTGTAAATATCACTCTTGTGACCGACCAAGTAGTGTCTCCAGATCTTCAGTGCATGTACCATAGCTGCTAACTCCAAGTCATGTGTAGGATAATTCAACTCGTGCTTCCTTAACTGCCTTGATGCATAAGCAACAACTCTGCCTTCTTGCATCAGCACACAACCAAGACCCAGGCGTGATGCATCACAATATATGGAGAAGCTCTTATTCAGGTCTGGCAATATCAACACTGGCGTTGTGGTTAACCGCTTCTTTAATTCTTCAAAGTTAGCCTGACACTTCTCAGACCATACAAACTTGGTGTTCTTCTCTAGCAATGCAGTCATTGGTTTAGCAAGCTTGGAGAAACCTTCAATGAATCTCTGGTAATAACCAGCCAGTCCAAGGAAACTACGAATCTCAGTCACACTGGTAGGTGGATTCCAATTCAACACATCTGCCACCTTACTTGGATCCACTGCTATTCCTCCATTGGATATAACATGTCCTAGGAAGGACACTTCTTTCAACCAAACCTCACATTTGCTCCTTTTAGCATACAACTGGTGTTCTCTGAGCTTCTGCAAAACCAACCTGAGATGTTCTGCATGTTCTTCCTCATTCTTGGAGTAGACTAGAATGTCATCAATGAACACTACCACAAACTTGTCAAGAAACTCCATGAACACCTTATTCATCAAGTACATGAAGTAAGCAGGTGCATTGGTTAACCCAAACGACATCACAGTGTACTCATACAACCCATATCTTGTAGTAAAGGCAGTCTTAGGTATGTCAGAGGCACGGATCTTCAACTGGTGATATCCTGATCGAAGATCGATCTTAGAGAACACACAAGCTCCCTTCAACTGATCAAACAAGTCATCAATCCTTGGTAGAGGGTACTTATTCTTGATAGTTACCTCATTGAGCGAACGGTAATCCACACACATCCGTTGTGTACCATCCTTCTTGTCAACAAAGATCACCGGAGCTCCCCAAGGTAAAGAGCTAGGACGTATGAAACCCTTCTATTGTAACTCCTGCAATTGTTTCTTAAGTTCTTCTAACTCATTAACCCCCATCCTATATGGACGCTTAGCAATAGGTGTAGTACCAGGCAAAAGCTCAATAAGAAATTCAATGTCGCGATCGGGTGGCATACCTGGCAAGTCATCGGGGAAAACATCTGGGAACTCATCAACAACTGATTCAGGTTCGTGGCTGTCATCATCTAGCTGATTCACAGTAGCTGTCGGTGGTGCCCATAACACAACTTCCACATTGATTATATCCCCTTTAGGTGAGGTCAAGACAACCACCTTTTCTTTGCACTGAACAACAGCCTTATGCTTCATCATCCAATCCATTCCCAGAATGAGATCAATACCAGCTGTCCTTAGCAGAATGGGTTCAACCTCAAAGGCTACCCCCCTTAGAAGCACACTAACCGAAGGACTATAGTATCTTGCAGTCAGAGTCCCTCCCGGTGAACTTACTATTATGGGGGTTTTCATGGTACGTAATGAAATATCATGCACTCTAATGAAAGTTTCAGAAATGAAAGAGTGCGAAGCTCCAGAATCAAAAAGTACAGTAGCGGGGATAGAATTGATACTGAACATACCCATCATAACTTCAGGAGTCTCCTGTGCAGTATCTGCCGACACGTGGTTCACCCTTCCTGTGTTGGCTGGAGTCTGTTGCCTTCCCCTCTGCTGATTGCTCTGGTTCTGAGGCGTCTGTGGGTTCTGCTTGTCGGGACAGTTGTAGGACATGTGCCCCTCCTTGTTGCAACGGAAACACCTATTGGGGTGTTGGGAGCACTGTTCTTCATTGGGGTAGCACTGGGGTTCCCCTGACATGGCGCCTGTGGCACAGCCTACTGCTGATTCTGTGGACGCTGCGGGAACTGACTGCGCTGCGGGAGCTGACCACGGTTTCACTGATTGTTCGGATCCTAGTACCTCTGCTGGAAGTTCTGTGGGGGGTTGGGACGCTGGCGGGTGTTGCTTCCTGATGCTGGTCCCTGAAGCCTCCTCTTCTTGGCTTCCATCTCCTTGCGCTTGTTGTCAATCACAATAGCGCGGCTCACAAGGGCTTGGTAGTTGGGGTAGAGATTGGACATCAATTGCAACTGCAAGCCATCATAGAGACCCTTCAGAAAGCGGCGCTGCTTGTCAGCGTCGTTGGCAACCTCATGAGGAGCATATCGAGACAATTGTGCAAATTTGTCCCGATACTCCGCCACAGTCATAGACCCTTGCCTCAGAGCTCTGAACTGCTCTTGCTTGAGCTCCACTATGCCTTCAGGAATATGGTAAGACCTGAAGCTATCCGTGAACTCCTGCCAAGATACCTCTGGTGCGTTGTTGGGACGTCCATATATGTACGAGTCCCACCAATCTTGAGCAGCGCCCTGCAGCTGGCCAGATGCGTAGAGCACCTTCTCACGCTCATTGCATTGAGCGATATTCAGCTGCTTCTCCACAGCTCTCAACCAGTCGTCCGCCTCTAGGGGTTCAAAAGCATGGGTGAACACCGGAGGGCGACCTTTCATAAACTCTTCACGTTTGTCCCGTGGCTGGACAGGTGGTGGTGGTGGTGCAGGTGGATTCTGGAGGTGTTGCATCATCGTCTGCATCAACTGTGTCTGCACTACCATGAACTGCTCCATAGTCATGACCGGGGGTGCTGGTGGTGGTGGCGGTGGTGGTGGTGGTGCACCCCTACCATGGCCTCTGCCTCTACCACCTCTTGCGGCCATCTGTCATCCAAAACACATAGTATGACCTTTAGATTAATTGTTCATTGAAACACATGACTGAGCATAACTTTCTGAAATCTGAACCTTACAAGCGGTACTGTAAAACAGTCATATCTCATGTTCCAGAAGTCAAACAAATGTGAAATTTACATGGTTGGAAAGCTTATGAAATTTTCTACAACTTTCATAATTCTCACCTTTTCAGATTCAGACGCGAAAATAGGTGAAAACAGCAAATTAACAAAATTGTTTCTGAGTTCCAGACTGCGCAGAAACCTCAACTTGTAACTGTCATATCTCCCAAACCAGAACAGGTATGAACGTAATTCAAGATCCATTGTAAAGTTATTGAAGTCTAGTTGTTTCTATAAAAAAATTCATGATCATTGGACGAACCATCTTTGAGATATAACTGAAAGAGTACTGACTGCTCCAGAAAACAGCAAGATAGATAAACAGGATAACCCACCCGCTAGCACTTTTATTTTATTCAAACTTACTTGTTCTTAACTAAGGAACTTGTGGACAGGCCCACAATGTTCCAGCACTCATAACAAAACTCCAAATCACTCATAAGCATAATAACAACCATTAAACAAAACCAAGTTCACATGACACGACAAGACTCGACTCAACTCTCGCTGCTAGCGTTTTATTACATCGGGGTGGTACTCGACCTATGGGAGGAAAACTGGGGGAAGCTTCTGATGGAACTTGGGCATCTTCAGGCGTCCTCTGAGCTCATCATTCTCTGCACGGGCTCTCTTGAGTAGCTTACGCTGGCCACCAAGCTCATCAGTCAGCACCTCGACCTGCTGCATCAACTCATGAGCAAAGTTGATCATCACCTTGGTGACGTCATCATATCCATCCTTAGCCTCGAACATGGACCATCCCTCACGGGTCTCAAAGGGAAGGTGCTGGTACTTGTCCTCCATCATACGGTTGCGACGATGAGCATGGAGATCAAAGAAGGCCAGGCGAGCTGCATCCTCCATGCACTCCATCATGCTGGCCCGGCTGATCTTGGGCTCATAGACGGCCTCCACTTGCCACGACTGTGTGGCATCTTTCCGGATGCAGATGTAGAGGGTACACTTCCAAAAGGAGGGGTCCTGGAAGTGCTTGTTCTCATAGCACATGTACTTCACATCGGACTTCCAGTCAGAGTAGTGGTTCTCCAATGTCCACTTCAACAAGCCATGGTACTAGTCCTCATCGTCTCCCTCCTTGAAGTGGAAGTGCTTGGTCCATCCCAAGCGTTCTTCACCGGCTTTGGAACCACCAGAAGGAGTCTTGGAGCGGTTGTTCTCATCAGAGGGAGTCCTGGAGCGAATGTCTCCTGAGCTCTCTTCTTGGACTTCTTCTTCATCCTCGCGGGCTCCATTGGCACGTACTTTGGTGGGGGACGAGTGGATTTGCGAACAGTCTGCTTGTTGCAGGCCATCTATAGAAAAGCAAAGATGAGAACTAAGTTAGAATCAAGATAACATAATTTTGAGATGAATAATAGTTTTAGCAAATAATAGCAAGGTATAAAAGCATGAAAAGAGCATTCCTAAGAACCAATTCTAGCTAGGTTTGCGTCCTACAGTCAACACGGCTTTGATACCAATCTGTCACACCCAGTTTTAAAGACAAAACAGGATGCAATAACCTTATGTGTGCCCAGAGATCAGTCACACACATAAGCCGACAAATTATAAAAAATGTACCATCACAAGTTTTATTACATAGCGAATAAGTATCTATTAATGTTTATTACATAACAGCGGAAATAAAAGATAACTCTCGCGAAACTCCATAGCACAGGGACGTCAACTGGTTGACCCCAAACCTAGTAGTCCTCTGGATACTCCTCATAACTCTGATAATCTGGTACCCATCCGGGATTTTTATCCAAATATTGAAAAGAAAGTAAACAAGCGTAAGTACTTATAGTACTCAACAAGTATATATGGGGTTCATGAGGCTCAAAAAGTATGACACTGGTTTACTGCGATAAGCATTTTAATTTGTAACAAAACTTTATAAGTGGTAGATCAAAGTTATGCTTAAGCTCCCAAATTAAATTGCATGATGATATAAACAAATGAACAAGTAACATAATATCATGATAAAGCGATTCATAAAGATAAGCAATGAGTAACCAAAGTTATGTGAGTTTTCCGGGCCGCTCGTGTCCGTGAGCACGGCTGATATACTAGTTTTTAACACTCTGCAGAGGTTGTACACTTTACCCATGAGTCGTGTTACCCATATGCCCGGGTTTATAACTCCCAAAACATTGCCGAGGTGAGCGGGCAGGGTACACTATGAAGTCTTTCAAAGGGGCTCGCTGACATACCACAAACAGTACGGATCCACGGGCAAGTGGTATACGGGAGCTCCGGGATGGTACACACGCGCAGCGGTAACCACTCCAGCCGCAACTCGTAACCGCACGTCAATGGCAACTTTCGTGAACTGCCGTATGCGAGAGAGTGACCCTAATACTGAACTAAAGCCAGAGCCATGTAGCTCTCATGGTTGTACTATATGTCCCAGCTTTTGCTGACAGATAGGGTCCTAAATCCATGTTGCTAAAAAGTCAAGTTTTACTTCATCATTTCATGTAGTCATTAAACAAGATTAAAGGATCATGCTTATTTAAATGGAACACTAGCAATAACTACCCAGATGCAAATAACCCATAGGATTGTCAAGGTTCAAGGTAACAATTCTAGGTAAACCCTGTGGTAACAAAATTAGACACATGCATATGATTTTATTTAAAACATCATGAATAGGACATCAAGGAAGATCCCATATAATGCTTGCCTTTCTCAAAGGGTTCCTGCTGCTCCTGCTCGAAGAAAACCTCCTGGTCACCCACGTACTGCTCATCGTCTATACTCGATCACCACATCAACATGCAATCATACAGAGGCATAACATGCAAACAAACAAAGGCTATAGATTAGAACAGTACACCAATCATAATAAAACAATATTAAAAGTTTATGAAACTAATCTACGTCTCACTACGATCACATAGACGTTTGAATCACGAAAAACGGAGCTATAACGAAAAAGATATGATCTAATCAAGTTTTATAATTTAAACAAGAGATTAAAAGAGATTAAAAAATTAAATATATTTAACAGTTGTCTAACATGAACTATGAACTAACTAACACGTAGATTACGTCGATACGAATCTAACGCAATTTGAATGGATGAAATCGGAGTTAAAATAAACATTTTAGAAGCATTGGAAATTTAGTGGCAATTCTGTAAATAGGATTTTCTATTTAATTTTGATTTAAAACAAATCCGAAAAGAATTGCGCCTTCCAGAACTGAAAGCGTAAAGGGAGAAGACGCTTTTAGGACCGAGGGTTCATGCTTTAAAAAGAACAGGGGCTCTTTTGCAAAGTGGAACGGCGAAGGGGCATCGGGCTCTGTCGGCCACCCGATCTAGGATGGACGGCCAAGATTAGAAAGGGGGGGGGCGGTGGCGCCCGGCCAGAGCAGAGCAGGTCTGCGGCGGAGCCATTGCCGGAGCACGGCGGCGCGGTGCAATCCGCCACTGCGGTGCACTATTCTTTGTGCAAAAAGGACGGGAAGAGGGAGGGGAAGATGGCGAAGATGATTGCGGGGTCGGTTGCCCCGATTACGCACGAGGGCTAGGTGCACACGTGGTATGGCGGCTCTGTACCGCCGGCAGTTGCGGACAGGGGTCACGTGACCGAGACAGAGGGAACAGGGAGGGTCTGCGGACTCCTGGGGGTGCTCTTACCGTTCCGCGAAGCCCGGAGAGCGGTGGAGGGCGGCGCTGTTGTATCCTGACGGCGGAGCTCCGACAGCGGCGCGGAGCTAGGTCGCGGTAGCGGCTGGTGGCTCTGTTGTGCGTGGTGGGGATTGCAGTGGGGAAGGTGGGGTGCGGGAGCTCGATTAAATAGCCCCGGGGTGCGACCAAGGAGGGAAAGGCGGATCAATCCCGCTCCGCTTCGTGCTCGGCGAAGGAAAGCGTCGACGCAAAGGAAAAGGAAAGGGAGGGAGGAGGAAGAAGGAAAGGCCGGTGGCGGCGCTCGGCTTGCTAGTCACAGGGCTGCACTGGCTAAGGAAAGGGGGATCCCCTGCTCCCAATCGTGCTCGGCAGAAAGGATCCGTCGGCGCGGAAGAACAGGGAAGGAGGGGGAGGAAGAAAGGAAAGGGAGGGAGGAGGAACTGACATGCGGGGGCCACCTGTCAACATAAAGAGAGAGAGGGAGGGAGAGAGCTGGGCTCGTCCGTGCGGGAGTGGGGAGATGGGCCGGCCTGCTGGGGACTGGCCCAAACCGAGAGAGGGGGGGAAAGGACTGGGCCGAGAGAAGGGGCCTCGGGCCAGAAAGAAGAAAGGGAGGGAGAGTGAAAAGAAAATTGCTTTTCCTTTTTATTTCTGAAATTCCAAACTTTTTTTCAAAACACAATTTGAATTTAAAATTTGAAATTTAAAAATTCCAAACAATACAAAACACTATGCACCAGCATGTATGCAATAAAAGTGTCTCTACTTGTGATAGTTTTATTTTATGAAGTCTTTAATTGTTTTCTCTATGTTATAATGTCCACCAAAAATGTATTTAAATTATTTTTAATCTATTTTAAAGAATGCAATTTTTAGGGTGTTACAGCCAGGCTGCCAACACCTGACCAACAGACCACGTGACCATGACCGCAGCGCATAACACCAGCAGCATCAATCAAAGTCGAAAGAAACCCTAAATGCCAGAAGTAATGGCAGCCATGAGTAAGCATGATTATGATCTGGCAAATCTGTACCACCACCTGAAAGCGAGCTCTGTCACAACATCAATGGCACATGCAATGCAAGGGTCTCAGACTGAGTATGAGCAGATGGGCTGCTGCCATCAAGCATGCATTATGTAATGATGATGATGTCGACACCAATGATCGTGCTTCCATTTCTCCTTTCTGCTTTTCTCCACATGACAATTAATTACAAAACAACCGACAGTTTAAATAACAGATCAGAGTCGCAAAACAGATGGTTCCAGGATGGAACAAATCCCAAGCATACGCTGAGCATAGTTTCAAAGACCGATCAAAACCCTGTTTAGTGCCAGCTTTCAAGTCAAGGTATCTAGAGCTATAAAGATAGGACAGCTAAAATCTAAGCGATAATAAGAAAAAAAGAACTCACCCACAGATGATATGCAAAATTCGAATCATTGTTGCTGCTTCATCGACAATAATAGGGGCACAGATGCTATGGAGGTGCTGGATGGCTGAGTTCATACACCAGTTCTGGTTACAATTGCAGCCTTGAAATATATTATGGTCCACAGACAAGCACCTTGATTCATTGCCGCTTGCTGTCAAGCCTTGGCGACTGGCGATACGGGGAAGCATGAGGGCCATACGAGAGGCTCCTCATGGGTTGCTGCCCATTGCGTGCAAAGGTGCTGTGCGCTTTCATGCTTTGACTGCCATGCGGGTTGGCAAGGGGTGTGCGCCGCTCATGTTGCATGGACTGGAAGAAGTACGAAGAGCTGGCCATGTCCTTGAGGTTCTGGAGAGGCTTCAAAACCTCCACCACTTGGCTCATCAGAGGCCTAGCCTTGGGGTCACGGCTGAGGCAGGCATGGGCCAGCTGAGCCGTCTTCTGAGCACCTTTTATGGAGAAGTTCCCATCCAAACGAGGATCTACAAGCTTATAGAATCTGCGTCTTTCTCCCAGATAAGGGCGTGCCCATTCAACCAGGTTGTGTTCTCCATTTGGCCTGTTCTTGTCCATTGACCTTCTACCAGTCATCATCTCTAGTAGTACCACACCAAAGCTATATACATCACTCTTTGATGTCAGGTGACCTGGACGAGAAATGAACTTATAAATAGTAGGAAACAGAGAGAAATTTAATAGGCTCCTAAAACAATACCACCTCTGTCTCAAATTATAGGTCGTTTTAGCTTTTCTAGGTACATAGATTTTGCTATGCACCTAGATATACAATGTGTCTAGATACATAATAAAAGTTGTGTATCTAGAAATGCCAAAATGACCTATAAATTGGAATAGAGGGAGTAGCATCAGCCTACCTAGCACCTAAAAAAGAAAAGGAAACTTCAGTTTACTCCAAATCATGTGTGCATGTGTGTCACATACTTTTTTTTTTGCGAGCAAAGAGAGAACTTTAGTAACTAGACATAAAAGGATTACAATCAGTGTTGAGAAGGTCCCAAGCACACTTAGATTGTCCCTTCAGCATGTCACATACACAAGTTCAGTGTACTAGAATGCACGCAATACATCCATACACAGACACACAACCTCAACCTACAACACAAGTTTTATGTGCGCCGAGCACAACTTTAGTTTTACCCCAAATTGTATGTGCATGTGTGTCACATACACAAATTCAGTGTACTAGAATGCAAGCAAGCTTACAACATATACATATACATACAGACACACAACCTAAACCTACAACAAACACGTTGCATGTGTGCCATACACACCTTCTGTCTGCCATGTGTGCGCACACACGTGAATGTTTAGGTTTACTGAAGTTGTGTGTGCACACCTATACACACAACTCCAGACCTTAGAATGCATTGAAGTTTACAGCATTTTAGCACATTAATTTGACAAAATATATAGGCTGGCTGACATGTTTACAGAACACCTAATAAACAACCACATGAAATATCCACTACAAATATGAACATAGATTAAGCTATATCATAATTTATGAACTCACCTGTCATTACATATTCAGGCGCAGCATATCCATATGTTCCCATGACCCTAGTTGACACATGTGTTTTATCACCCTCAGGACCATCTTTAGCAAGTCCAAAATCAGAGAGTTTTGCATTATAGTCCTGAAAGAATATGTTAGCAAATACAATTGTATGAACGGATAGAGACAACATTTCAATATAGTTGCTTACCGCATCTAAAAGAATATTGGATGTTTTGAAGTCACGATATATTACTGGTCTTTCAGCTTCTTCATGAAGAAAAGCAAGGCCTTTGGCAGCACCAAGAGCAATTTTCATTCTAATGGCCCATGGGAGAGGCAATGACTCTATTTAATACAAAATTATACAAAAAAATTGATATTAGATGGTATGTGAAGGTTCAAGATGACATTATGACAAAACAAAACAACTTAAAACTGGTCAAATTTGGCACATAAAATTCTCTCAGCAATAACAACAAACAAAATTCTCAGTAACAGAACTATTAGAAAGTCAAAACCCAATAAATAGCACTCAAATCATTTGATTAAGAAAAATAGTAACACTTGAATACGAGAAAATGTAAAACCACCCACAGCCCATATTAATGGTTGAAACTTAAAAGAAATAACTAGGCGAGAATCAACATAACACCTTAATCATTTCCTCATGAATTCCTATATACCAAAGTATCAGATCCAAGATATTAGTAAATGTACTCTGTTGGCCAAAAAAGTATTCCCTCACACAGTGGGAAACTTTGTGACAAACAATCCCCTGGTTAGTTAAGGTGTCCATATCACGTGTTAACCAAAACCAAAATGCCCGTGCACATGTGATGACCAAAATAGAAGTGACTGTACCAGATGTGTTAGAATATCACACTGTATCTATCATCACAAGAACAGAAAAACTAACATGGATTAACCGATAGAAAGGCAAAAAAAGATAACAATAGCATATATGTTACATAAAACTTAAAAAGGTAAGATTAAAAGATACTTGCTTCTAAAAAGATGATTCTCCAAACTTCCACGGGCATAAATTCGTACACAAGCAACCTTTGGTCATCTTCAATGCAGTAGCCAACCAATTTCACTAGATGTGGATGTTGAAGGTTTCCAAGAAAATCAACTTCTGCCTGCAGACAAACAATGATACTTTGCTTAGTGACGCACTAGCAGAGAGCTGAATAATACTGTCTTCAACAAAATATACCAAGGAAAGACAAAAACGTACCACCCACTCTTTATGCCCCTGCAACCCATCATGGTTAAGTGTCTTGACAGCAACAGTTAATCCAGTGCCTGGCTTAACAGGAGCAGTTCCATTCTCCTCAATCCATCCTTTAAAGACACAGCCAAAACCTCCCTCACCAAGAAGACTCTCAGGTCGGAAGTTTCTCGTGGCACACTTCAGTTCATTAAAAGTAAATCTACGCAGTTGGAAAGCTAGTTTTAGCTCCTCTCCAACTATGGAAGAAGGTGAGATACTTCCGGTGTTACTAATTGTTGTGGAACCAGAGGCTGGTGGGACTGATTGGTCCTGGCAACAATCATCAGTCGCTGGTTTGGTTTCTACACATGTAGATATATTATCTGTTAGGTGATAAACACTCAAGGATGATTCAAACATGAAAACACTGAGTAAGAGCATAGTTGCTATGAAAATTTTTAGGATTTAGTTTTTCAAACCAAATCTCAGAATCCTGGGGAGATGAATCCAAATCCTCAGATCCAGACGTCAATAGTAAATAGTACTAATAAAATAACTATCCATGTTTTGCATTAACAGATAGTGAATCTGGAACCAATCAACCCCATGCATAATTCATGAGACAGATTCTAAATCCCAGTACTGTACTAGACATTATGGCAAGTTTTAAGTTTACTGTCCTCTGGTAGTCCAGTAGGAGTTGATATTCCATACGCATAGCTATCAGCTCTGAGTATAACTTCATGTTACATCTTATCATTTTAGTGTGTATCACATAAATGCTCTATGCGGTGTGGCTTAGTACTAAGTACTCCTAACTAGAAAGTACATTGTCTAGTGAACCAATCAGAGCACTTTCTATTTTGGTTCCCAGTCACAACTAAGGTATCCCACTCGACATTCACTTGGCATTCCATTCAAAGGAATTCATTTGTCCACATTCCAAGTGTGCTCAACCAATTTTTTTGTGAAACAGAAATCCTTGGATCCAGTCAAAGAAAGGGGTCCTAACTATGATGCTATATTTACAGCAAAACATGTGCCTGCAAATCAGCCAGTTCAGCAATTCTACACATTTTACAGCTAAACGAACCGGAAAAGGACAAATGTTAAATTTGAACCCAATTTGAGCATCCCTCCGGCTCGCGCCAACATCCACCCATCTTGTGGCAACCAAACCAGCGCCCAGCATTTCAGCCAAGCTGTTCGTACTTCGACCATTTAAAATCCCCCAGCACTGAAGCAACCTCACTCCTATTGACCCATGCCCGTCAATGGCAGCAATCCAGCTCATAGACAAGAGCACACAGCAGGCGGGAAAGTAAAACGGAATGAACCATGTCATCCGGGCAGACCAATCCCACCCGACACCACCCACTCTGTCAAGCTCTCAAATGTCGCACGAGTTAAGTTGTACCACCCACCCGAGACATTAGTGCACACCAACGCACATCCAATTCCAATCATGCAATCCGCACATAGTCCGATCAACATCAACTCAACCAAAAAAAAAATATACTGCACCATCGCTCTGACCTCTGAATCACCCGTACGGATTTCCCAGGCTGGCAGCAGTGCCCGTGCACACAGACAGGCCACAGGCAAGCGAGCGAGCAACCACGATGGCACAAGCGAGAGAAGCGCGAAGCAGACCAATTAAACAAGCAAGCAAGTAAGCAAGTACCCTATACTAGCAAATACGACAGCAGTTCTTACCCCGGCCGCCGCCACCGCCTTTGCCACGCGCGCTGGTGGCGGAGTCGACCTTGGCGCGCGACGACATGCAGCCGCGGAGGCGCGGGAAGCGGATCCAGCACCCGGTCACTGGCGCCGCGTCCTCCGGAACCACCGCAGCCACCGCCGCCTTCCGCTTCCCGCCCTTCTCCCCGCGACGCCGCTTCCCCTCCTGCTGCTTCCCCATCGCCGCACTCCCCGTCCCGAACCAAATAAACACTTCAAGCGCCCCCACTGAGAGACAGTCTCGTTAGCGCGGTAGAATGGGAAGCCGCGCGCGCGCGCCTCCGGCGAGCGCGTGGGCGGGCATGGCGAGGCAGGGGCGGGCGCGTCCCGACGAGCCGAGCGGAGCAGCGAGAGTGTGAATAGAGCGGGCAGGGTAAATCGCGAGGATTCGGGCAGGGTGGGCAGAGGGGCGTGGGAATTCAGCAAAGACCGCGGCCGGGAACGGGACGGGAACTGCCACTGCCTGACCGAGGAGGGGTCTTATGAGGCCCATCAGCAGGGACAGAGGCCGCTTTTTTGCAGAACAGCCCCCTCTCCTCTGTCGGAAGTCCTCATATTTTTCCCTGCAAAATGATTGCGTTCAAAGGGCTATGCTCTATGCCCCCTTGTCTCGACCTAACAATCGAAGCGAGGGGTTTAGTTAGGCCCCGTTTGAAACGCGGGAATTTTTTCCCATTCCTGCGTTTTTCCTGTGAAATAAACTGATTCCTGTGAATTTTTTGCATGATTCCTGTGAAATTTCTGCGTTCGAAACAGACCCTTAAAGTGTATGATATGGTGTTAAAAGTTATGAAGACACTTTTTTTTACGAGGAACTTGCATATATTATAAAAAAAAGGTTAACAACAAAGCGCTGTTATAAGTGATACATCATGAAGGTTGATACAGCTTAGTGCCATGAGACATGGGCACTGAGCAGCATGATCAGAAAAAGTACAAACAGTGTGGGACTGTTGGTAGATGTTTGCCTGCACAGAACCAAAAGCAACCTGTTTTGCGAATGCATCTGCAATGGAATTCATTGCTCTGTTAATCTTGTGCAACCTGAAATTGGCTTTGATTTTATTCGTTGAGTGTACGTTCTTGCGATTTCATTTCTTCTTTTTCTTGTCAATGTTGACTTTTTCACATGATACAATTATAGAAAGGAATAAATATATGCAAAGTCAAAGTATTGGGGGTTTGGTTTAAGGAATACAATATAAAAGTTCAGTCAAACCATAATATGTTAGCATGCTCCTAGTTTAAGTACAAAGGTGTCAACATATGGGGGTGTTTGGTTGTAGAAAAAGCCTCAGTCGCTATAGCATGTTTGACTAATGGTTTCTATGGCTAATACTGTTTTTGGTTATTTTACTGTGAGAGAAAAATAGTATATTATGGTTGATAAGTTCAAAGGAACCCAACATTGTCGTAGCTAGCAGCCTCCATTGCGTTTGCATACCTCAAAAGTTTGGTTAGAATGAAATAGTTGTAGTTATACTTCATTTCATGATTACTCATGCCTAGGATGCTTAAGATGAGCTCAACAATCTAGATGGAGTTGTAATTAGTGCAACACTAAAGAGAACTATACCTACATATTTAATAACTTGCATTATAAAGATACCTTTTTTGTTCAATGTACCACAAAACTATATGTATCATGAACATGATGTATTATATATTTATATTGCAAAGCTACATACTTATATGCAACTTATCATAAGACTATAGATTTAGCATGATGAAATTAAATATATAACGTGCGCTAAATGGCATCTTTTAAGTTTGTGCTTTGAGATAAACAAATCTTATATATACATGTATAGTTTTGCAACAAAACGCACCTTTACTTTATATAGCTTTGTGGTCTGAATTATTAAGCAAAAGGTCTGTGATATATTGTTTTAATTTGTGAAGATCAAAGTCTCTATATAAACTGGAATGTATCACCTGAAAAAGAAACCACGTTGGATCTACGTACGTGAGACCTGACAGTAACGGTGATATAAATAATTGAGTTGTTAAAATGGATGACATGAGTTGGCATTTGAAGTTTTGAACGCTGGTGGACACTTCGAAAAACCTGCAACTCAATATACGGAGTACTTCGAAGTTCGAAGTACCAATGTTGTTTCACTTTATATTATTTATATTATGTATATGCAACTTAACAATGAGGCCCTCGGCGTGACACTACGGCCACGAAACCACCGTCCAATCCAAATCCAACGGAGTAAGCGCGTCCACGTAAGAACCCAGTTAGCCCATCACCCGCGCTGGACCCCGCCTGTTCACGCCTCTGCCTCCGTGGGCCTGTGGACCTGTTCCGCTGTGCGGCCTTGTCCCCGGCAGCGGCGCTCTGTCGCTGGGCCCCACCTATTTCTCACAGACACATGTCCCAGAGACAACGCCGTAATAGGTGGGCCCCCAAAAGCAGGCCCCACGAGCCAGTCACGGCGCTCGCGTGCATCCCCGTGGGGCCCCGGCGGCCGAGTACGTGCAGAGGTATGAGCATTTTGAGCTGAAAAAGGAAATACTGTGCGGCTACTGCTTGCTGGTCCTTCTCTAAAAAGAAGTGGGGGCTTGGACCTTGAAACAGTCAAAGCAGAAGGCTTTATTTTGGGTGTTTCGGTTTGGATAGGATAGGATAGGATGGTAGGATCCATGTCTGAGTTAGGCACGGTAGGTAGTTGCTATACCAAATTTTGTGACTTTAGAGTTCATGCTTGTGGCCGATGAATTTGCATGAAACCGCGGAGGAGGAGAAAACTTGATCATGAATTCATGATGGCGGAATGTCTACGATGATGAAAGAATAACAATATGTATGCTCTCTCTCACACACACACACACTTTTAAATAAAACTATAAAAAAGGAGAGAGCTTTGTCTTTAGACGTAAGGTAGAGAGTTATAGTATATAGTTTCCAAGTTCTAAAGCAAACACAATATATATGGATAAGGATATAAATATAGAAATACATATCTGAATTATCCCCATTCGTATTCGTTCGAATTGTATATAAAGATATTTGTATCCATATCTGTTTTAAAATGGAAGCCAACATGAATGCATCCAAATTTGTTTTTTTAATGTTTTTCTCGATCTATCAAATTCCAGATCCGCATTCGACAATATCTGACAGCATTAGCATTCATATCTGTAAAGAAAATAAGGTATCATGAACTACTTAAACGTCTTCTATGAACAATTATTTAAGTTTATTATTACTAATAATACATGGATCCTATTTAATAGTATATCGTAACACCCGGTTTTCCAAAGAATACCGAATGCTAACCATATGTGTGCCCAGGATGTCCACACGCCACATATAGTAACAAAATGGAGATTACCAAAGACAATGCTTTATTATATATCGAAACATGACTAAAAAAGACTTACATCTATATCAAAACATCGCGGAAACTATTCTTAGACTTCTGTCTTTGGGCCTCCATACTCCAGAGGAACGGTTGATTGGGGGAGAACTCGCCTAGCTCTCTTGGAACTCCAAAAGAAACTCTTCACACCATCTGGTACCCATCCGGGATTTTTATACAAAGGTGGTGACAACAAGCGTCAGCTCACCATGCTCAGTAAGTATAACTATGGGGATGCAAGCTCAAAATGCTGACTTAGGCTTTAAGCGATAAGCAATTTTAGTTGGTCAAGTTTTATTAAGTACATAACATATAAAAACAAAAGGTTAACCCTTTCCCATGATTAGGCATAAGCATTAAAATTCCAGGTTAACATCATTATTCCATCTCATCATCATCTCCATTTTATTGTAAAAACATGTAATATAATTGGAAAGATCCAGACCGCTCGTGTCCGTGAGCACGACTATCATGATAGATTTTAGAACTCTGTAAAGTTTGTACAACTTTACCCTTGAGTCATGTTACCCCTTTGCCCGAGATTGCAAGTCTCTTAGCTCACATCCAAGGTAAGCCGGCAGGGTTCACTACGAAGTCTTACACTAGCCACTCTAACAAGTTAGTAGCCACGCGAATTAGGCCCCCCTTCGAGACGGCTCTCTAAAAAGACCGCAGCCTCCAAGGCACATCAAGACAGGCAAGAGCACCATTCTTAACCCGAAGCGCCCCTCTGCGCTACGAGTTAGTAACTATTAACAATAGCTAGAGCAAACTAGTTTTACGACTAAGATCAGAGCCATGTGATCCTCAAGGTTGTACGGACTTCCTGGGTTGTCTGTCCCAAGTACAAACCTTATAGAGAGGTACTGGAGCATATGGGAAAAAATGCATCTCCAGCCCCTTCCTTGTCAATTTAAAAAGATTATCATTAACATTTGATCAAAGGTCCAACCTTCCATTATCCAAGTTCATAAAGTGAAGTTGAGCATAGCATATCTATACAAATAAAACTTATCATGTTTAAACCCCCATAGGTATCAAGGATTTATGGTACAAGTATTGCTAAGTATATCTCTAGGGTTTGAGTAAAATAGACACATCCATATGTATTACAAATGAATTGATGAGTTGTTAGGTAACAAGGAAACCATAGGCTATACTTGCCTCCAAAAGCTTTCCAAACTCTTGAACTTTTCCTTCTGTTGGATCCTCTTGCGTAGCTCCACTTCTAACGGCGGCAAACAACTTGAACAAGCATCACATTTGAACCTAAGAACAATACACCAAGGATTAAAACAACATACATAAAGGTTTTGAAAAGGTAGGGCTTCTACTACTAACGTATGAGCGCAAAAACACTAACCAAAACGGGAGCCACGATTAAAAGATGTTAGAATTGGAAGGTACACATGGAAATGATTGGATTCAAAAGATCAAGGTGGAGTTTGGATTAGCATAATCATGTCCATCAGAACAAAAAGGATTGGATATGTAAATATGTACTTTGTAACATATCATGATCAAACAATGCAATAAGGTGGATGATAGATCGAAGGGAAACACGATTGTAGTGATTTGTGAATCGGTTGAGCGTAATAGCGGTGGTATGATGATCAATTGCATGGATATAAAAGAGACAAAAGGTGATCCATTATGTGGGGTTGATAGATAATGTTTGGATCATGTGGTGACAAAAGGATATGATGTTGCAACCATTGGATAGCTAGAGAACAAGATTACAAGATTTCATTGCACGGTTAATTGGCATGTCATGAGCAGCGACATGGTGATGTTTATAACTACAAAGTTGGGGTTCATATGGACAAGAAAACTTTCATATATGTGGGTATGTATATCATACACATTGTGGTTGAATGGCTTGATCACCGAAGTGGCGAATCAACGGGAACGTGCATGCCAACCGGCATCAACGCGGCTGCAGGACAACAGGACAGTGAGATGAAGACATGAACATATATCCTTCATACTTAATCCTATGACCATGAAACTTTGCAAAGACATGTGTAAGTATATATAAGATATTGTGAACAAAGGGTGCATCCACGGGGTCAATGGATCAACGGGAACGCCATTGCCAAAAACAGGGTGGGCTGCTGTTGGACAGCAGGGTGAGCAGAGATATCAAACACTATATCTCAGTCATTTTAGATCGCATAGACAAACCAATTTGTGGGATCATGTGCAGGGATGTTAGGAAAACGTACAAAAAAGGGCTTCGTGATTTGGACAGTGGATTGGTGGGGAACACCAAAACAACTCAGTGCTACAAAACTGTCCAAACAGCACAGCGGCACGGGAATGATCATATCTCGAATTCCACAAGTCCTATGACCAAATAAATTTACAGGAGCATGTTCAAGGATGTAAAAAACAACTCACCACCAAGGGTTTCGTCACTGGAGTCACGAAACAGCGGGGAATGTCGAATCCTTCAACAACAACGATTTTGTCCCTGTTGACAGCAGCACCTACAACGTGTAAACATTGCCGGGGATCAACTAAACGTCATCAAAGGAACATGAATTGCATAGGGGATCATGAAAACAGTGAGGGTGAGATGATGGAGTGTTCTTCACCATGGAGAAGGCGTGGAGGATCAAGGGGATGCATCGTGACGGCCGGGGACGACGATTCGGTGCGGTGGAGCGCCGTTCTTGCGTTCCGATTGATTGGGGACGCCATGAGGGAGATGGAGAAGGTGCTGGGGTGTCTCCCTTCTGTTCTTGGCGTGAGAGAGGAAGGGGGAAGGAGATCACCTGCAGTCGACCCTCGTGACTGCATCCGGCAGTCACTCAATCCTGACCGTTATCTGTCATCCAACGCACCAGCTGATCCACCTCCTCAGCTTGTCCTTCCGGCTCAACAACACGGCATATTAAGCGTACAAAGCAGCGGCGTTTATTCTTTTTGCGTGTCATCTCATGTTTGCCGGAGTTTTTTTATATTTTTAATTTAGTTTCAAAAAATATTTTAAAAATAACAAATTCAAATCTAACACTTTTTGTCGTGCCGGCCCCGCTGGCGTGACCAAATAATGTTGTCGCGCCAACGCATGTGACGCGGCAAAAATTAGACAACATATTAGGCAACGTTTTCGACGTGGAAAAGCTTGTCGCACCACTCCGTTGGCGTGACAGTTTGTCGTCGCGCTACCGGGAGTAGTGTGATAAGAATGAACTTTTGAAAAAACATAATTCTTCAATCCGACATCAGATAACAAAGATTTTTATATTAAAGTTATAGATCTCGATGAGATCTACAACTTTGTAGTTTTAAGTTTTTTTTTATTTGAGGACGTTAAAATGCTCAAAAAAAAAATTATATGAGATTTCAGCATCATAAATAATCGAGTATTATCTCTTGCCACATTAGAAAAACAATATCTTTTTTAACGAAATCTAAGTTTTATATCAAAGTTCCCTCTCTTAATGGGATATACAACTTTATAGTTTTTCAAGGGTCTTAATTAACTCAAATGTAGAAGCTCAAAATTACAAAGTAGTAGATTTTATTGAGTGTGACAACTTCTAATACGAAGCGATAATACGCGATTATTATGATGCTGAAATCTTATATAATTTTTTGAGCATGTTAAAATCCTCAAATAAAAAAATCGTAAAATTACAAAGTTGTAGATCTCATCGAGATCTATAACTTTAATATAAAAATCTTCTTTATCCGATGTCGTATTCAAGAATTATGATTTTTCGAAAGCTCGTTCTTGTCACACTACTCCCAGTGGCGCGACGACAAACTGTCACGCCAACAAGAGTGGTGCGACAAGCTTTTCCACGTCGAAAACGCTATCTAATATACTGTCTAATGTGACAGTTTTTACCGTGTCACATGCGTTGGCGCGACAACGTTATTTGATCACGCATGCGAGGCCGGCGCGACAAAAAGAGTTAGATTTAATTTTTTTTATTTTAAAAATATTTATTAAAAATATAAAAAAATTTCCGGCAAACACGAGATGTCGCGCCAAAAAAAATAAACGCCGCTGCTTTGTACGCTTAATATGGCCGTGTTTTGTTGGGCCGGAAGGACAAACTGAGGAGGTGGATCAGCTCGTGCGTTGGATAAGAGGTAACGGTCAGGATTGAGTGACTGCCGGATGCAGTCACGAGGACCGACTGCAGGAGATCTCGTTCCGAAAGGGGGAGGCGTGGGAAACTGAAGGGAAGACGTGAGGGGGTTGGGATATAAAGGGGTAAGGTTGGGAGGTGAAGGGGTGGGAGACAAAGGGTCATGCTTGATATTATCCTTGTCTTTTTTATATTTCTTTTGTACAAAAAGGAGAGGAACTAGGGGGTTGACGTGGGAGAGGGGATAGGAACAGTTATAGGGCTGGTTGAGCTTGGTCTTGGTCCACAAGGAAGAGGAGGATGGTTGGGCTTTGATCCGAGGCGAGAGCAAATGCAAGATTTGGACCTGGTTTGGCCCGGAGCGATGTTGGAAGATGGAAAGATTTGAACTTGAACCATTAGCATAAGAGATATATATGGGGTATGGTTTACTAATGGACTAAGAATATAAAGTTATCCCAAGACAAGAGAATATGAAAGGAAAGTGGTTGGGCTCAACCCGATAAATTCTCAGAAAGACAAGATTAGGGTTTTGCTGAAAACTTAGATCAAAAGGTGGGATCAAGTTCGTATAGATTTCAAAGATGGTTCAAAAACAAGTTGACTTTGATTAAGAGGAGAAAAGGTGGAGAGGAAAGATCATCCCATGTGGATGTTGCCCAAGGCAAAGAAAGCACAAAAAGTTAGAATTGAGATTAACATTAATACGAGACATGTGATTGATTTGACTTGAACAAAGTGACGGTGATATTGAGAGAGAGAGAGAGGTACAATGATGGGTCATATAACATAGACTTGAGATTTGGATAAGTCTTAACCCAAAATAATTAGGAGATCAAATATAAGGAGGATAAAGAAAATATAAAAAACAGAGCAAAACAAGATATGACTAGAGAGAGTTTTTAACAAGATGAAAGTTAGAAGATCCATCAAGGTTTTTGGAACAAGGATCAAGGTATATGGTTTCCAAGGACTTCACCAAGGATTTGAAGGTCATGAAAACTTGTTCAAAGATCAAGAGAGGTTTAGTTTTGGTTCAAACCCTAGGCGCATTTGAAAAACTTTAAATCCATTTTTCATACATAAACACTATGCAAAGGCATGAAATGCATCAAACCATTAAATTAGGTTCTTAAAACTTTTTGGAAACTCACATTTTTCTACTATATAAATTGTCAACCACTAAATAAATGTTGGAAAATTTTAGTAAATATTGAAATCATTGATTGTATTTTATGTTTTCTAAGGCACATCCCAAAATAGAAATTTTGGGTTGTGACATATATCTATAAAAAACTTTAGTATTAATTTTAAATTATTAATGATACATAAAGATTAAATTAATTTTAGTACTTTTCAAATTTAGTTTCATCCTAATATATTTGTTTCTTCAAAATTAATTTAATACTTAGTTTATTCATTTATTGATATAAATTATTTTATATAAATTTATAATTTCATAATACATGTTTTATAAATATAATATTGATTTCTTAATTGATATATTTGATTATTAAATATTTATTGACAACTATATTATTTTAATGTGCTATCCATTTATTTATTATATACACATATGCTTTATCTCTACTTGGGAGATAATTTTGTAATTTCAATACTATTGATAAAGTAAAATGGATATTTGTTTGTACCATTTTATTTGAATTTCTTCACTCGATCTATTATTTTATTCAATATTATCCATTATAATTTAGTAAACTTCATTATTAGAGATTATTAGAAGTGTACTTTTATTTAGTTCACTTTGATAACATACTTAGGCTGTGTTTAGTTCCCACAAAAACCTCAAACTTTGGCTCTATTCAAAAAGAAGATCCTCTATCACATCAAACTTGCGGTATATGCATGGAGTACTAAAAGTAGACGAAATCAAAAACTAATTGCACAGTTTGCTTTAACTTTGCGAGACGAATCTTTTAAGCCTAATTAGTCCATGATTGGACACTAATTACCAAATACAAACGAAAAGTGCTACATGATTTTTTTCATCCACTTTTCAGCATCTAAACACAGCCATATACGTTAAAAATTTATTCATGTACGTTAAATTTAACCATATATTTTGAGTTGGCTTGTGTAAATATCTGAATAGAAATCCAAATCCGAGAAATCAATTTTGTATTTGTATTAAAAAAATATACAAATATGTATTTGTATTTGAATTAAAATATGGTAAACTATACGTCAGGATCCATTTCCATTCTTATATATGGATAATTCCATTCTTATATATGGATAACTTGGTCCATAAGCATAGGACCCACGTAACGGTCCATAGCTATTGTTACTTTCTCACAATATTTAGACCCTGTTTGGTTGGGCTATGACTTTTAAAAAAGCAGTTGTGGACTTTACCTCTCGAAAAAGCAGCTTTGACAAAATAGCTTTGGCTGAGTTAAAAGCTCGTTTGGTTGATCGGGTGACTTTTGAAATATCTCTCTCACTAACAAACGGAGCCCACCCGTCAGCCTCTTCTATTCTTCTTCCTTCGACACTGCGCAAGGAGAGCCAATAAAGTAGTCCATAAAGAGAGTCCCACCAAAAATAAAAATCTTCTTCCACCATTCTAATCGACAAGAGAGGGGAGATGGAAACAATAATATTTTTATTGCTTATGATTAGTCTATAAGTTTATGGGTAGATTGAACTATGGACTACTCTATTGAGAGGTTTCACAGTGTTTCAACTAGTGAAAGGTCCTAGATGGTTAGAGGGGGTGAATAGCCTATTAAAAATTCTACAAACCACTAGAGCAAAGGTTAGATGACACTTAAACGAAACTTTTGGCTCTAGGTCTACTAGGGGTGCAAAGCTACCTACCCAAGCAATTCTAGTTAATTGAGTGTCTATTAATCAATAGCAAGAACCTAAGACACTCAATCACAAGCTAGCAAGAGAAACTAAAAGAGAGCTAGCTAAACAAGCTACAAGCTACAAGCTACACAACCTAGATAATCAAGATATGAAAGGAAGTAACTACTAGGAGGAGGGTGATTGTTATACGGATGCCTTGTGAGGAGAGTATACCAATGTGAATAACCAATCACAATATGAACACCAAGAGTAGCTGGGAGATAATGGTTGACACAATGATTTTCTCCCGAGGTTTACTTGGTTGCCACCAAGTTAGTCCCCGTTGTGTCGACTACTCAAATGGTGATTCAATGGCTAATAGGCAATCACAAGCCTAGCTCACAACTTGAGCACCACAAGAATCCACCCAAATGAGAGTAACTCAATGACATGAGCAATTCACTAGAGGTACCCTTTGGCGCTCCGCCGAGGTGGGTACAAACCCTCTCACAATCGATGAAGCCGACCACGAACAATCTCCAACATGTGTCGAAGCTTCTCCACCGCCCAAGCCGTCTAGGTGTTGGCAAACACCAAGAATAACAAGAAAACCGTGGCGATGACGAACACCAAGTGCTACTAGATGCAAATCACTAAACAATGCACTTGGATGCACTCTATCTCTTTTGGATTGAGCAAAGGATCAAAGAGATGAGTGGGAGAGGTGCTTGAGAGCTCACAAGAATATGCAACAATGGAATGAGGCAAGAGAGAGCTCCAACCGGCCAAAGGCCTTAAATAGGCCTCCTCCAAAAACTAGCCGTTATTGCCTGTCTCGTGGGCGACGGGCGCTCTTTAAATTTGCGTCAAACGCTCCATCGCAGCGTCCATCGCGCTTCCAGAGAGCTCCGAAAACTGTCTTTCTTCGTCGGACGCGTCCGTTGCCTTGCCGTCAGACGCTCGGCGGCGTCTGGCGCCTTCGTACCAGTGGGTTCTGAGTTCCAACGGACGCTCGTCTGAGTTTGGTCCAGCGTCCGTCGACGTCGTTTGTCGCGCGAGCAGAGAGCATCTAGAGAGCTCCCAAACCCAACAGACGCGTCCATCGCTTGGTCGACAGACGCTCCTCAGCGTTCGTCGCGATGTCTGTACTGAGTTGGAGCTAGGGTTTGCTCACCGGACGCGCCGTCGCCTAGATCCAGCGTCTGGCGCCAGCGTCCGACGCCCTTTTCTTGCTCCTTTCTTGCTCCTTTCTTGTTTCTTTCTTTTCCAACCTTGCTCCAATGTGCCAAACACTTATGGTACTTCCTTAGAGCAGATGTTTAGCATATATTTTATGTCTTCTAAGCAAGGTTATGTTACTAGGTTGATTGATGCATATGCAAGAGTGACAACACCTAGTAGCACTTGATAACCGTAACCAACACGTCTTTCCCTTCTTGATAGTACGATATCTATCCTAAAGGTGATCATACTCTTTATAGTGTCTTGATCACTAAACCGAAAATGACCTTATAAATATACCTTTGCCTTGAGCCATTTCTAATCCATCTTTTCCTTGTCCATGGAGCACTTGATCATCATGATCCTTCATCTAGCTCCACTAGTCAAGTTGGATCACCTTATCTTGATCGTACACTTAGCAATAGGGTTAGTCCATAGGTTTCATCAATTATCCAAAACCAAACATGGGCTTTCAACTAGCTAGTAGATAAAATTTTAGTCATATAGACTAATTTTATTGATAGATTATGGTTGCTCTAAGTTCAAGTCTCACTATCTATACCAAGTAATGACAAGAAATTTTAAAGTTTCCTTTGTACCGGTTCCAAATTATATAATTATTAAAGGTTATATGACCAACAACTCTTTATTTAAAATGCTAAATATGAGAAAAGTATCCAGGTTCTACTCAGTGAATAGATGGCTGCACTTTTTTCTCTAGTTGAAGTATTGTGTCGTGAATAAAGGGGTATGGCATTTTGCAGCAAAGGATTTAGGGGCTCCAGCTCCACCAAATCGCCCATTGTTCATTTTTCTCTATCATATCCAAATCAACTAGGAGCTAGGAGGAACCACTATTTTTAGCTCCTCCAGATCCTTAATCATTGTAGCACGAAGCTAGAGTGGAGAGGAGCCTAGTGTTGGTGGTCTATAATTCATATTTTTACTTGATAATAAGACATAAAAGAGGAGAAATACGTAATATTATGCACATATATATTTACTATTTACCTAGTTCCACATGTATTTGGACAATTCATATTTTGAGGGACTTATCCTCAAATACATAAGAAATCATACTGAAAAGGCAGTTTATACTGCTGAATTGCGTAAAGGAATAAGATGGCTCAACATATTCAACACATTTGGGCACAAAACCATCAAAGGAGCCATCCTGACTCAACTAGAGACCCACCAGAGAAGGTCCCGGTGAGCCCAATCGTCACCGTCTTTGGATGACGCTAACTTGAGGCGGTTGCATGATGTTTGTCTCCAAACCAACCTCTAGTACATATAAATAGATAGGTAGGGCCTTGTTGGTATATTTTATCCACACTCTAGTTATCCGCAAGCGCACAGATAAGATACTGATGTAGCACTTCACTGGAATGATCCAGTTTTAATATCAAACTAAAGTAACGGTTGTGGTTTAGTTAAGTCTAAGAGCTTAATCCATGAATAACAAACAAGGACCGAGAAGTTAAAAGATTGGAGGAATCACTAAGGATTTTTGGTTTTCTTTTATCTTAATATATTTATTAAGATTCAACTAGGAACAATTACTTTAGAAGGCCACAGACAGAGTGTGACACTCCTAAGCAACTAACGATCTTGCTAGGCCTATAGACGGGAGATGGACTATAGAAGATTCAATAGGGCTATAAGAGTCACCCGTACGAGCTACCACCGATCCAAAATATAGGGTACATCTATGAGCTAACAAGTCTAAGCACCACACTTAGACTATAAAATCTACTTTATTCCTGTAGTGGCTAGAAATAAAGTACTCAAAAGAGAGCCAAAGACCTGAAGAACAATAATAAAATGATGAAACTTACATGCAAATAAAAGTTGATTACCAGAGTGATCTTAGACAAAAGATCACGACGAACGATCTTAAATCTGTAGGTATAAGGTATAGAAGTAGCACCGACAGGCCATCACTTCCTTCAAATTTCTTCCCTTCCTCTCTCTCTCTTCTAATTCTAATAAAAGACTAGATTCTAAACCTAATTTAGAGGAGAAATAGTCTTCTTAAAAGCTGACTCTAGAGAGGTTGAACTAATGGGCTCAGTGGAGGCGCTGGATGATGGCGATCAAGATGATGCTATTGGTTGAAAGTGGAAGAACTCAGGTTACCTGGTGCAAGCTCACCAGAGAAGAGAGGGAGGTGGCGACGGAAACAGAGGAAACTGAGAGAGACGATAGGAGGCTTTCCATCCTCACCATATGTCTAGGAAAGGAGCGCGTGACACGCAGCGAGTCCACAGCCAGCGCGAGCAGCTGCGTGGCCATGACAAAGGGCTTCGAAGGACAGCACGAACGGACGCATGTTGCCGGTGATGAACAAGGTGCATGCCTGCTTAACTTCGAGTTATTTACAAAACAACCACTACTACAAAACTGACCTATACTGGCGGTTCACAACCCATTTCTACAGGCGTTTTCCAGCGCCTCCTGCGCTAGGGGCCAGTAGAAATGGGGCATTTCTACAGGCGGTTGCTTGTGAACCGCCTGTAGAAACTCATTTTCACAGGCGGTTCTCTTAGTGAACCGCCTGTGTAAATGACTCATTTACACCGGCGGTTCACTAAGAGAACCGCCTGTGAAAATGATTTTCCAATTTTTATTTTTTGGTATTTATATATATATATTGTTATTGAAACTAGTAAACCTTACTGGATGATGTTCAAATATAGCAACATGTAATTTAAATACTTCATACATACATCTATCTTTACTTCAAAGTTTCATGCTCGCAAGAAAGTTACAAGTGTATGACACCCTATATACATTAGCCTTATGCTCACACACATAAAGTTACAAGTGTATCACACACTATATACATCAATAGTTTACACATGTCCTCTAAAAACCGCCCCGAGTAAGATTTAGGCTATAAACCTCTGTGAGCGCTTTATACTCTGGCTTGGCTAATTCACTGTTATGATCATGATATTTTCCAAAAGTTGAGATGACCTGTTTGATTAGGAAAAGCTTCACGTCCTCAACTATGTCGTACAACGTCTTTTCATTGATGGTCGTCGCCTTGGCTTTCTTGGAAGGTTTCTTCATGTATCCTGACATGTCTCCTCTCATGTGCTCGCACACGTAGTATCCACAGAGGACAGATCCTGGTGGTTGCTTGTGGCACTATATACAAAATAGAAAAGTGGTTATTTATAGATGCTCGCACACACGCGGATTTTATAAGAGTAAGTTTTCATACAACTTACCGGCCAATCATATATAACTTACGATGGCTCCTTTTCTTTTTTCTTTGACTCAAGCTTTCCACCGTGGATTTTATAAAACCGCCATGCCCTACGAATACAATCACCATGTTAATTATTCTTAAAATCTTATAATGCAAAAGTATATGTGCATATATCTCGACTTTGAAAGTGCAATCAAAGCCCTAAGTGGGTTTTGGTGACATGACAACATATTTAGGAGACTAATGAGACTTTGTAAGTATGACAAGTAGGTTAAACTTAAGGAGGTTGATGAACAGGTTGGCGGACCCCTCCAATTATAAAAGTGCATGGCAACAAGCTCAAAGGACTTTAGTTCATTTTATATTTCGAAATTGAGTTAGGTATATCGTACTATTAAGAGGGATTCAACATTGTTGATGCCGTTTTTTGTATGGGTCAATATTAAACCAAGTGTATTGATCGGTAAAGAGGTAAAAATTGTTCCTCATCGGCATCAAGGGGCTATCGGTTTAATTACCGATAGAAGCAGAAGAATCTGCCGATAGTGAGTGTGATTGAAGAAGCGTCAAAGAGGAAAGAAGATATGTTTTGCTGATAAGAAGGAATTACCGATGGATACAAGTTGATGTGGCTGACGTCAGCAGGAAGTTGCCGATGGCAATAGAAGGAAGTTGCGGATTGAAGGAATCTGCCGATGGGAAGTTTCATCGTAGGGAAGACAGATAAGGAAACTGGTGATTTTATGCTAGTATTATTGTTTTAGTTTAAGTCCGACTCTTGCAAGAGTCATTTTATTTCCTGAAAAATAGGAGTTTTGTTTAGTATGAGTCGTGTCCATGTATAACTCCTTTTACCGGAGTATAAATATATACCTAGGGCTCATATGAGAGGATATCCAATACAATCAAACAAATCTATTATTTTCGTCTTACTTTTCAGCATCTACTTTTTTCGCATTAGTTATAATCTACCTACGAGTTCTTACGATCTCGACGGGCTGCATCTACAAGATCTCCGTCTACCTCATGAGTTCCGCTTTTTGAGCAATCTGAGCCTTGACGTCCGGGCGTATCGTTGTCATCTCGTTCATTGTTGTTCTAGTTATCATCCTTGTTGATTAACTGGTCAAATCAACTGGCACACCTTTGGATATCGAGTTCGGGTATAAGCCCGAGGTGTTTGCAGATCTGACGCTTTTTGTGTCAACACCTCTTTTGGCACACCCGGTGGGACCCTAGATACATCTCTTGATCAAGATCATGGGTGGTTCTACTGACGTTGACCCGAGGAACGTCATTGAAGTCTCCGAAGCAGATCTGAAGGATGATCAGAAGCAAGCTATGGAGCAGGCTATGGAGGAATACAAACAGCTATATCTGAAGTCTTTCAGCCTAAACGGGAGTGGCAAAGCAGTCCAGAAGCAAGATCCACCGTCGCCATAGCAGGTCACTTTTGACGCCAATCCTGGTAAATTTCAAGAGATGGTTAATTCTGCATTAAATCAAACATTGATTAACCACTCTACTATGTTGTCCAACGCTGTACACAATGTTGTTATGCGATCCTTCAAAGAAGGGCAGGCGTCTCATTATGTTGGTCCATCGTATCATCAATCTGGATCGGCATATACTATAACTCCATCAGCAATCCCAATGGGATCCTCCCAGCCTGCGAAGCTGTCTGCCGGTGAAGTTACTCTAAAATCAAGCCCTGTAAATGTTGTTCGGCTGAATACAGACCCAGTAGCATCGGAGGTGTCAGGACCCGTAATCTAGAGCCAACCGATTCTTACTAGCCGGTGGGGATATGATATGCCTCCAAATTTGTCGACCGATGCCAAGCCGATCCAGGGTGACGATACGGTGGGAAAATACCCCGTGGAATCGGCAGTATTAGTACAACCGATGAATCCAGTGATGCATAATGCTACGCCTTCTCCAAACGGGCAGTTGTCGACAAGAAGTCTTTAGGTGGTGGTACCCAAGTTGCTTTGTGGGCGACCATCGACAAGCGTTCTACCGATGCAATAAAATAGGGTAGATGCAGGCTATCCTTTGATGATAAATCCTCAGACGGGGGTATCAACACAACAAGGAGGTCAATCTATTGATTGTCCTAGAATGCAAGGGCAACAGGCTCCGAATGGATATCAATTATCGATAAACCACATGCCGATGACTTGTGATCCTAGATGGACTGGTCAGACATCAATGCAACAGCAGTTGGTGCAACCTAGATATCAGGTGGCAGGAGCACAGCAATACCATTACTCAGCGGATGTTCAAAATGAGATGTCGATAGTATCTTAAAATACTCCAGCTGGTGTCCAAGGATATACATCGATAGATCAGCCGATGTATAATGTTCAGCAACATGGTGCTGCGCTTACGCCAATCGGATCGGTTTACTTACCACAGAGGCAAGAAGGGATGTATCTACTAGTCCAGCCGATAAACATACAGCCAATGCGTCGACAGGGTCAAAATGTATGCTGGGCCGATGAGATCGCCGAACTGATGAAAGGACAGTTTGGTAGTGAGTCTGAGGTCGATACATATTCTTATCGAACACCATACCCTCAAGCATATGGCTTGATTCCTCTTCCAAATCGGTACGAGGTGCCGAATTTCACAAAGTTTTCTGATTTCCAAATTACACCGATCTAAGCAGTTGGTTCTGAAGAGGTGTTTTAATGGATCAGTTCGCTGATGATGGAAAGTTTGGGCAGGGGTTCACATCGGCCGATGATTTACTAGAAATAGACATCGGCGACGATAGCAAGCCTAGGCCAACTTTTATTAGTGCTAGGTTGGATTCCCAATGTAAACAACAGTTGAATGATTTGTTAAAAGAATATAAAGATTGTTTTGCTTGGGATTATACAGAGATGCCTGGTTTGGACCGATCAATAGTTGAACATCAGTTACCTATTAAGTCAGGTTTTCAACCACATCGGCACCAACGCGCCGGTGTAACCCCACTGTACTACCCGATATTAAAGCTAAGATTACAAAGTTAATCGAAGCTGGATTTATTCGGCAATGTTGATATGCCGAATGGATTTCTAATGTGGTTCCTGTGTATAAGAAGAATGGAAAGCTTCGTGTTTGTATTGATTTCAGGAATCTCAATAAAGCTACACCAATGGATGGCTATCCAATGCCTGTTGCCGATCTACTAGTTGATGCTTCTGCTGGACATAAGATTATCAGCTTCATGGATGGTAATGCTGGATATAATAAAATATTCATGGCTGAAGAAGATATATCCAAAACTACTTTTAGGTGTCTAGGTCACGTTGGTTTGTTCGAGTGGATCGTAATGACTTTTGGGTTGAAGAACGCCGGTGCTATTTATCAAAGAGCGATGAATTTTATTTTTCATAAGTACATTGGTACGTTGGTCGAGATCTATATCGACGATGTGGTGGTTAAATCCAGAGATTTTGAAGAGCATCTTGACGATCTGCAGAAGATTCTGGAGTGCACAAGGGAGCATGGGTTGAAGATGAATCCAAATAAGTGTGCATTTGACGTATCGGCAAGTCAATTCTTAGGATTCATGGTGCATCAAAGGGGCATAGAGATCGGCAAAAAATCTATTGATGCGATTAACAAAGTGGCTGCTCCTACGAACAAGACTGAGTTGCAATCTTTGATCGACAAGATTAATTTTATTAGAAGATCTATATCTAATCTGTCTGGGAAGATTGAGTCTTTTAGCCCGCTGCTGAAGCTAAAGGCCGGTCAGGAATTTGTGTGGGGAGAAAAGCAGCAATCGGCTTTGGAAGAAATTAAGAGGTATTGGTGAATCCTCTGGTTTTGGTTCCACCTCGACATGGGAAACCTTTCAGATTGTATTTGTCTGCCGATGACGGTGTTATCGGGTCAGCTTTGATTCAAGAATTTGAAGGGAAAGAACGCATGATTTATTATTTGAGTAGAAGACTGGTGGATGCTGAAACCAGGTATTCGGCCGTTGAGAAAATATGTTTATGTCTATACTTCTCTTGTACTAAGTTAAGCCATTATTTGCTATCGGTCGAGTGTACTGTCATATGCAAAGATGATGTGGTCAAGTATATGCTGTCGATGCCGATATTGAATGGGAGGATCGGCAAATGGATTTTGGCGCTGTCAGAATTTGATCTGAGGTATGAATTGACTAAGGCAGTTAAAGGGCAGGTGATGGCCGATTTTGTTACTCAGCATTGCGGTACGCTAAATTCAGTAGAGATTATTCCTTGGACTTTATTCTTTGATGGTTCCACATGTAGGGAAGGAGCAGGCATCAGCGTTATCTTAGTTTCACCCTGAGGAAAGAAGTATGAAATCTCATTGCCGATTGTTGCTACTTCGATGAATAATCAGGCTGAGTACCAGGTGTTGCTGAAGGGGTTGGAGTTACTCAGGGATGTGTGTGCCGATGCCGTTGAAGTCTTCGGTGACTCTTTGTTGGTGATCAATCAGTTGATTGGAACATATGAGTGCCGAAGTGATGTTTAAATTGAATATCATGGGAAGTGTTTGTAGTTATTAAAGTAATTTAAAGAGTATCGTCTTGAGCATATTCCCAGGTTGCATAATGAAGAGGTCAATCGGTTGGCGCAGCACGCTTCGGGTATCAGCCGATTCAAGAAGTAATGACATCGGTAATTGTTGCCGATGACTAGAGAAAAGAGATTGCTAATTACTTAAGAGATCCATCTAAGAAAGTTGATGATGAATTGTATTATCATACACTTGATGGGGTTTTGCTCAAATGCCTTAATAGAGGGGAATCGAAGAGGTTAATGGGTGAGATTCATGAAAGGGTGTGTGGAGCACATCAATCGGCATTCAAGATGAAGTGGATGATCAGGCGAAATGGATATCATTGGCCGACGATTCTTGAAGATTGTTTTGAGTATTTCAAAGGGTGTCAAGATTGTCAGAAATTTGGTAATGTTCAGAGAGCACCTGCGTCAGCAATGAACCCTATAATCAAGCCTTGGCCATTTAGAGGATGGGCCATTGATCTCATCGGCTAGATTTACCCACCATTGAGTAAAGGACATAAATTCATACTTGTTGCTACCGATTATTTCACGAAGTGGGTTGAAGCTATTCCGTTGAAAAAGGTGACATCGGCAAACATGATAGATTTTGTGAAAGAGCATATTGTTTACCGATTTGGTATCCCTCAAACTATTACTACCGATCAAAGAACTATGTTCACGTCGGGAGAATTTGATGAATTTGCTATTAGTATGGGGTTTAAGGTTTTAAACTCGTCTCCTTATTATGATCAAGCTAATGGTCAAGCTGAAGCGACCAATAAAGGGGTAATCAAGCTTATCAAGTGCAAGATTGAAGAAAACCCTAGGAGATGGCATACAGTACTGAACGAAGCTTTGTGGGCATATCGGATGGCATGTCATGGTGCTACTAAGGTTTTGCCATATCAGTTAGTCTACGGACATGATGTTGTCCTACCTTGGGAAATTAAAACTGGTTCTAGATGGTTGTTCTCCCAGGATCAGTTAGCAGCCGATGAGTATGATATCCTTATGAAGGATGAGTTAGAAGACCTAGCGGGTCATCGGCTAAGAGCTCTAATCAGTATTGAGGAGAACAAGAAAAGAGTTGCCAGGTGGTATAACAAGAAGGTAAAGGTGAAAGAGTTTGCCGATGGAGATTTGGTGTGGAAACTGATTTTACCGATTGGAACCAAAAGTTCAAAGTTTGGGAAGTGGTCTCCTAATTGGGAAGGTCCTTTTCGGATAAATCAGTCTGTGTCTGGCAACGCTTATATTTTAGAGACTCTCGAAGGAGTTGCATTTTCCAGAGCAATAAATGGCAAGTATCTGAAGAAGTATTATCCTAGTATCTGGATGGATGCATGAAAGCAATACGTATATACCGATGACAAAGTTATTATACAAGGAACATCGGTAGGAAGACGTTAAAAGTTATATTACAGGCGGATCGACTTGTCAAGCTCAGGAGTAATAGGTTACAACAAGGTTTGAATACATAAAATCGCACGAAGGCTAACTTGGTCGGTTTCTTCTATTTCCCTGGTGTCGTCATCGGCAGTGCCATCAACTGTCTTAGCCTTTCTCCTCAGCAGAAGAGCTTCGCGAGCGTTGGCATCCCTTTCCTACTGCAAAGCTTTGGCTATGATAGGGAGCTGGGTCTTCTTCTGGATGGCCAATTCTAAGGCTTTATTCCCTTTCTTCAGCTCAGCTAGCAACTCTTCTTTTTGTTCCGATAGACGGTTGATCTCTTGATCAAGTTTGGTGCCAGAGGCTTCTAGGCGGCCGATGTCCTTGTGCTTTTCATCTGCCATCTGTTTGAACTTGGATATTTCTTCTTCAAGTTTTGTTTGAGTAACTCTGTTGGCAATACGACCTAAAGCCTTTTTGTATTGGAGTTGCCGACTCTCAAGGAAAGCTGCCTGGAAGAGTGGTTCTTCGATATCGGCAGGTAGTTGATCTTGGATTTCCTTGAAAGCTGCCCTTACTACACTAGAATCTTGGACCATCTGGAATGTACTTTGTTGCAGTAGGAGCAGCAGGGCTTCAAGTTTGTATTTCAGTTCTGCCGATACGACAGTTGAAGTTTGAGTAGAATCTGCCTCTTCATCGGCATCTTCTGGAACGTTGACAGCAAAAGAGAACAGGCTGTTGGGGGAATCTTGGGCCTGGATAGATAACGAATCAAAATGTCAGGAAGGAGCTTGTGTCTCACAGATTTGTAATAGAAGTAATCGGTTTACCTGCTTTAAAGCAATTTCTTGCCTTTAGCTTGACTGAGTAGCCAATGCAACCGTATCTTGAGGATCGGCAATAGTTGCCGATGAGCCCGCTTCAGTAGAAAGGACGGTTGGTGCTGGAGCTGGTGCTGGTGTTGGCGTCGCGTCTGCTAACTTATGAGGGGTTGCTGCCCTTTGGTCAGGGGTTTCATCTGGTGTTGATGTTGGTACCGATGCCGTACCGTTTCTGTTGTCATAGGCATCTCTTGCGGAGATGGCGTCGTTGCTTGGTCAGGAATCTCGGGTGGTGGTTGCTCGGCGGTAGTTGCCGATATTGGTGCATCGGTGGAAGCTTGAGAAGGTGCAACTGGAGCTGATAGCTTCTTGCGCTTCGGTTTAGGAGCAGCACTTGAATGGCCTTGGCGCTTGGATCCTTGTGCTTTGAGGGCATCGGCAGGTCGAACAACTTGTACATTTGGGATGGTGGCCGATGAGCTTGTTGGCTACAGAAAAGGATAGTTAGTGTAAATTGAAATCAGAGTAAAATTACCGATGAAAATTTTCAATCGGTATAAGCAAATAAAGTATTACCGTGAAAGCTTGAGCCAAGGTAGCAGCAACAGTGGCAGCATCATCGGTTGGCGGTGGTCTAGACCTGATGGTGACTTTAGGAATTGCCCTGCGATGCGTCAGAGCAGCCAATGGAGGGGCCTTGCTGCCGATTGTTGATATTGGGTTCATCGGCCGCAAATTGAAATACTTGCCGCTTTTGCTCTTGTTGGGAATCGGATCATTGACCTGCTGGCAGAGGATTAGTTACCTGTGCCTTTGAAAGTCAAGGAAGTAGTGATATCGGGAATAAACTTACCGCGTCGTCGGGGATGACATGATCGGCATCAATTAAGTGCTGATAGTAGTGCGATGATGGGAGAATAGCTGGTCCTTCCATTCTTGCCACCAGGATTTGTATGACTCAGTTATGAAAGAAGTCGGTGCCTAAGAAGACAAATCGAGGTTGACTATATCGGCATGGGGAGAGAGAGTGGTAATTTTGTTCCAATCCATCACATCAGAAATGACCTCTCTTGGTTTGATCACGTTGGCATAGCTGAGCTTGATCGGCAGTTGACCGAATGCTAGCTGTCTTGCTGCTACTGATGGATAGTAGAACTCGTATGATGGGTGAGAATTCTTTCCGGTCCCAACAACATTGACTGGAATTGCCCGGGGAATGAGGGTGGCCTTCATGATTACCTCATTTTGAGGTATGTTCCCATCGGTAAGGTTAAAGGAGATGGGGGAATCGATTGTCTTCGTCAACATAAGGCCACCAGACTCGTTCTGCAGCAGGGATTCCGCAGTAGAGCCTTTGGAAGAACATGCCAAATTGATCCGCATGTTTCTGGTAGCACTATCATAGCTTCCCCGAAGTTAAGTGGGGAGCGAGTTGCCGATTCGTCATCATCAAAGATATAATCTTCCGATATATCCCTTGGAAACTGTTGGCTGAATAGGTCAAATTAGAGACATTTGTACATATGGGCGTTCAGCCACAGGTTTATAAACCACCAGGGGCCTCCAAGGTTACCGATGGGCTCGCCTAGTAGTAGCTTCTCCGATACTTGGTGTAGAAGGCGGTAAACTGAGCCGAGGAGGTATCGGCCAAGAGGAAATCCTCCGCTTGTCAGGAGCTCTGCTGCTGGGAGATACATGTTGGTAGGTCCGACTGTTCTGCCACAGAAGACGAACTTTTCCAGCCACATGTTGAGGAAGGTGGCATGCTCCCTTTGGTTTATAGATCCGGTCTTCTGGTTTACTTGAATGTATCCGGTCCAACCGCCGATGTTGCGGGTACTTACCCGATGCTCGGATTTCCTACGAAAGAGGGTGCAGGATCGGTAGAAGAGACATCGAGGCCGGTGAGCATGTGAACATCGGCAAGAGTAGGGGTGGTTGGTCCGTGTCTGAAATAAAAATGCGTTCATTGTATCAGACCAGAAGTAAGAAGCAGCTATCATCATGTTTTCATTCTTGGCCATATCGGCAATGGACATCCTAATGCATTGCTCGACGTTGCGTTCTGACCAATACAGTTGTTGTGCCCTGGCTATCCTAAGGTACCAGTTCTTCCACCCTTTGGTGGGTTTAGGCCAGGAGCGGAAGGTGTCTGCCCATAACCCTAGGTCAAAATGTTCAGATCTAAAAGGGATGCGGTTGGTCTCTGCGTTGATCAAGTTGGTCGGATCGGCATTCCCCATTGGGCCTAAGCAGCAGAGGTGCTCCTGATCGGTGGGAATCACTATCTTGTTGCGCATTTCCTAGAGATCCAGGAAAAGCGAAAAAAGAAAAAGAGGGGGGATTGTAAATTGATGCAGAAAGATGAAACTGCGATATATTCAGTAAGGGAATAGAGGAAATTACCGCGGAAGCAGTGAAGTTGATCGCCATTGAAGCGGTTCTTGCGCTAGGTCGTGCTTCTTGATGAGGGAAGAAACCACCGGTAGATTGATTGCTGGAGTGTTCTTTGGGGTCGCTTTGAAATGCGGATGAAGATATGAGCTTAGGGTGAAAAGGAAAGCGGATGGTAATCTTTATAGGCCTAGTCAAGGGGATTTTCGAGTTTTCTTTTTACTGGACAGAGGTATGGAAAGATATCGCAATGAATTTGTGCGGAGATCGAGGGATTTGTAACTGTTGGCGTTTCAGTTACGGGAGTTGTTGGTAATTTGCGGAAAAGATGCGCGGTAATCAAGATGATGACGTAAGCGTTTTTGGAGGGAAAGATTACAACAGAGCAAATTTCGGCGCATAAGATATTTTATACTCCGAAATTGGGGGGCATGTGTTGACGCCGTTTTTTGTACGGGTCAATATTAAACCAAGTGTATTGATCGGTAGAGGTAAAAATTGTTCCTCATCGGCATCAAGGGGCTATCGGTTTAATTACCGATAGAAGCAGAAGAATCTGCCGATGGTGAGTGTGATGGAAGAAGCGTCAAAGAGGAAAGAAGATATGTTTTGCCGATAAAAAGGAATTACCGATGGATACAAATTGATGTGGCTGACGTCAGCAGGAAGTTGCCGATGGCAATAGAAGGAAGTTGCGGATTGAAGGAATCTGCCGATGGAAAATTTCATCGTAGGGAAGACAGATAAGGAAACTGGCGATTTTATGCTAGTATTATTGTTTAAGTTTAAGTCCGACTCTTGCAAGAGTCGTTTTATTTCCTTAAAAATAGAAGTTTTGTTTAGTATGAGTCGTGTCCATGTATAACTCCTTTTACCGGAGTATAAATATGTACCTAGGGCTCGTATGAGAGGATATCCAATACAATCAAACAAATCTATTATTTTCGTCTTACTTTTCAGCATCTACTTTTTCGTATTAGTTATAATCTACCTACGAGTTCTTACGATCTCGACGGGCTGCATCTACAAGATCTCCGTCTACCTTGCGAGTTCCGCTTTTTGAGCAATCTGAGCCTTGACGTCCAGGCGTATCGCTGTCGTCTCGTTCATTGTTGTTCTAGTTATCGTCCTTGTTGATTAACTGGTCAAATCAACTGGCACACCTTTGGATATCGAGTTCGGGTATAAGCCCGAGGTGTTCGTAGATCCGACGCTTTTTGTGTCAACAAACACGTATGCCAACAAGTGAACCAAATGCAATATCTTTCCAAATATCATACACCTCCACATACATAGAGAGCAAAACAACCAACTATTCAAGATCCATACCTTTGCTGTTTCTGCCAGGCCGGTAGTGCTGGCCTCCAGGCCGGCCGCGACTTATTTGCCCGTGGGACAGTGAAGGGGTATTTCTTACCCCCTCACTCTCCCCCAACGGCTAGTTCTGCCATTCTTATTCTCAGACTTCGCAAGAACAGAAAAGAAGCTCTCTTCTAGCTCTCCCCTTCTCTCTTGGTGCTCAACCACTCTCCTCCATTGATTTCCAATCAACCTTTGAGAGATTGAGCCTCCAAGCTTGAGAAGAAGCTTCTCCCTCGGATCTTCAACTCCTACAAGCATTTGGTTTGTGTGGTGGATGGCGGTTTGAGTTCTTTACTCTTGGAGCTTTGCTCCTAGCCGGCTAGAGGTTGCCCTTGAGCGTGCCTCCTTCGTGTGGCAGCCTAGGGAAGTTTGTATCACCCTACTATTGCTAATACATTCCTCTCATCTCAAGAGTTCACTCTCTTGACTTGAGACCGAGGAAAGAGCTAGCCTTTGTGGTGAGCTTGAGCCTTGTGTGGCGCACCTCAACAACGTGGACGTAGGCAAGCCTTGGTGGCGAGCTGAACCACGGGTCAAATCTTGTGTCCCCTTATGATTGTCTCTATACTTTGATATATATTGTTTGCAAGGTGATTTCTAGGGTTTGGACCCGATCTTTTCGGTGGGTGTGTTGCTACCACTTTCAGGTGGTGCTAGAGGTTCCCTACACCTCTAGGAAGGTTTCTATTCAAGTACAATTTACATTCTCAGTTTACATTTTGAATTGTGCACATCTCTGTTCTGGTGACCAGCACTGCTGCCCTTAGCCCAGCAGTGCCGACCACCCCGGCAGTGCCGGCCTCTGCTGACAGAAACTTGTCAAGTTTTTTAAACATGCTTATTCATCCCCGCCCTCTAGGCTAATCAGGTCCTTACAGACTTATAGCTCTAAGTTCTCAATGAAACCTTCATAGTTTGCTGGTGGGTAATTTGCGGAGTCTAGTACCACCACCCTTCCTTTTCTAGGATAAATGATGACACAGATCCAGTGGTCCCTGCATGAATCAAATTCATGATACATTTGTGCATTGAAAATATGTAGTTTGATCACCCAAAGTTATACGGTGTCACTGCCCAAACTCATACTTACCCAAAGTTATACGGTGCCACAATCGATTTCCTATCTTGATACTTCTTCATACACTTTGAAATCTAGAAGGCGTACTTGATTCAAATTGAAACTTTAAATTTTTCTTTTTCGCGGCACATGCTTCACCTACTAAGCCCCATAAATCATCGTTGTTTTCCCCGATTCTGAAGGTGTGCCTTTCTTCGCATATATCAATTTGGTTTAGATAGCCAACCCTTTGCTCGCACAATAATCGAAATCCTGGCCGTAAGTCTGCTCCTCCTGATCATATAGCATTCTACAAGGCACATGCATGTTAGATATTGAATATTGATGCAACAACAATGGATGTGTAACTATGTAACACTTACAATGCAAACATTGTTATGATCTGTACGTCTAGCCTCTCGAAGTTCATCATCAACCAAAGGTCTTCAAAGCTAATCACGCACAGATCATGAACACTTTGAAATGCCTTATGTGGTATACGCACGTTGATGGTGTGAATGCTAGCAGAAGAGGCTCTCATGTACCAGTCATTCAGCCTTTTTACATTGTTTGACACCTTTTGGAGTTTATCCCAGTTCAGTAGAGGCTTTCCCACCACATAGTTTTTAGGCATAGACTTGTAGTCTTCAAAAGTGGGTACCTTGAATGTGCAGGGAATTACCTTAGGCACCGGTTGCGCTGACTTCTTTAGCTCAGACAAGTCGTGGACTTCAATTTTGCGTTTTGTCCCAAGTCCTTTCAAAAATCTGGCCGTGCCAGCTGTTTTCTTCTTTGGCTCGAAGGGGGAAATCAACTTGGGCACCGGAAAATTCTTCTTTGGCGGCACTGTGTTTGTTTTTTAGGATCTTTGGGTTGTGGGGAAGGTGTGTATTTTTGTTTTGGAGGCGGCGGAGGTGATGTTTGTGGTGCAGATGGTGCTAAGTATGGTGGAGGTGATGACTGTGGTGGAGGTGACCGAGGTGGCGGAGGTGATGGCTGTGGCGGCGGCGATGGAGGTGGCGGGGGTGATGGAGGTGGCGGAGGTGATGACTGTGGCGGAGGTGACCGAGGTGGGCTCCAATAAGAATGGATTGGTGATGGTGGTGGGTTCGGAAGAGGATCAGTTGGTCCCGATGACTCCTCAACTGGTATCACTTGCGAGGACGGTGCCGGTTCCGTCAGTTGGACGTCTCACCGAGGCCAAAGAATGAAATTGTTTAGAGCATGTCCGAGTTTCTCAATGTCCTCGGGACCGAGGATGTCTAAAATCTCATCCTCATATCCTTGGACCACGGTCGATACTTCTACTCTACAGTAGTCTTCAGGAATGTCAGCACCGTGGTACTTGCGTCCTGGGATCGCTTTGCCTGTGGCTACTTCCCTTGTACGGTGATTGTTAATGCCATATCTTATGACTAGGGAGCAAGCCACTGGAGTAACAATGTCGTCAACCGGATATTGAACCTTATTCCCTGTAGACGCGACACTGCTTGATATCTCAACAACGGTCTGCTGGGACACCACTGGGACTAGCTGCATATAGGGGTGCCTGAGTGCTCATTTGTTGATTTGACACCGCACTCTCCAGTTTCTACATCAACTCAGCAGGAGGATCATCTACCAATTTCTGCATAAACTCTATGAACTCTTTCTTAGCCTCCTCCTTCCAATAGCTAGCAATTTCTTCCTTGTATCGATCACGTTTCCTATACTCGCCTTCCCACTGAGGGCCGAATCCCTCCTTCCATCCTTCTTTGGATGACATGACTCGAACACGGCCAAGATGCTCAGGGTTACCCAGGTCCTCGCTAAAGATGTCCCTCTCTCTTTGTGGCTTGAATTTACCTTCCTGCTGCTTGGCTGCCACCGCAAATATGTTCTTTGCTACTTGTTCAACCTTAGGGTCATCAAAGGACAAACCGCTCTCGGTTTCCTTTGGCTTTCGAGCCCGAATCCAATTCGCGGACCTTTCACCAACTTGTTCGGACATCGCCGACAACCCTTTCGCCTTCCGCGCAACATCTTCTTGTTACCATTTGGGAGCCTGACATGGATAACCACCTGAGCCTAGACGGTGGTGGTACTTATTCTTCTTAGCGAGAGCGGAATTGGCTTCGCTCATAGATACGAAGTTTGCCTCTTTCTTTTGCTCTAGAAAGACCGCCCACTACCCTTTAGAAATCTTGTACGTTGTTGTAGGGTCCAACCCTTTCTTGGCAAACTTGTTATTCAAATCGGACCTCCAGTTTCAGAAACTGACCGCACACTGCTTCAATGTATAGTCCTTTACTAGTGCCTCTGGTACGGCTCGAGGAAACTGGAACCTCGTCTTCATTTTTTCCCAAATTCTCATCTTGTCATCCTCCGACACACTGGACCATTTTTGATAGTGATGTCAAGAAAGTCCCTAACACAGAAGCCAATTGCGTTCCGGTACTTGGCTAGGGCCTCCAAAGGAGCCGTGGGCTGTCCGGTCAGACTGACTTTTCTAAGATTGCATATACGTCGTCTAGAAACTTGTTCAATCCTCTCTCACCTCGTTTGGCACCACTCCGCTTCCTCTTCCTTGATCTCTCAGTAGTCATCGCCGCGGTCGGTTCAGGTGCACCTTCGGCACGTTCCGCGGTATGTTGCGAGATTAACTCTTGCATCTGAGTCAATGCCCTCTGAATATAGACATTGTGAGTTTAATGGTGATGGTTTATAAACATCCTATCATATAATAATAGGCACGATATAATTACCCCCCTCGGCTTCTTGATCATAATCAGGGTCATTGCGTAATTCACGCTCAACCTGTTCTCGAGCCTTCCTCACTTCGGGAGGCTGGAAGTCGTCGCTCGAAGATGATTGGTTACCTTCTTCTTCCTCCATTGGCTCGGACGACCCCAGGCCTTGCCCCGTTTCATGGGTATCTTGTACTTGATCCGTGGGGTCGGACAACCCAACGCCTTGCCCCGTTTGGTGGGTATCTTGTACTTGCTCCATGGGGTCAGACCCTGGGGCCTGTTCCGTGTGAACGGGCCCTTGTGCTTGGTCTCCGCTTGGAGATGTCATCGCGGAAATCTAATAAAGGATAGACATCTATATAAGCATTTAAATAAGCAACCTTATAAGCATTTAAATAAGCATACTTATAAGCATTTAAATACATATGTAAAGAAGCATTTATAGATATAAGTATTGGAAAAACATTTATATAAGCATTCATATATATAAAGAAACATTTATAGATATAAGTATTAGAAAAGCATTTATATATATAAGTATTGGAAAAGCATTTATATAAGCATATATATATATAGAAGCATTTACATATAAAAAAGCATTTACATAAGCATATATATATATATAAAGAAGCATGGCCCCACCGCCGCTGCGCCACCACCATGCCCCGGCGCGCCAAGCACCGCCGTTGTGCCCCGGCGTGCCACCACCGCCGTTGCGCCCTGCCGCGCTAACCGCCAGCACAGCCCCGTGGCGCCGCCGCCGCAGCTACGCCTTGGCGCTGCGCACGGCGCCGCGCCACCACGGCCACGCCACCACCGCTGTGCCAAGCACCACCACGCGCCACCGCCACAGCCCCGCCGACGCGCCCCAGCCGGAGGGGCCCCTGCTCGCAACTGCCGCCGCCGCTAGCTACGCCACCACAGGGAGGGAGAGTAAGAGAGGGAACGACACTTACCCCGGCAAGCGAGAAGAAGATTGCCAGTGAAGATTGCCGGTGAGAGGGCGGCACTCGTGGAGAAATTCGGCAGCCTGACGACGTGGTTTTTAATGGAATGGCGTCTTCGGACTTAGAAAATTTCGGGGGCGAGTCGTGGGATATAAATACTGACCCTATTTCTACTGGCGGTTGGCAATGCCGACCACCGGTAGAAATGATTTCTATAGGCGGTTGGCATTGCTAACCGCCAGTATTGAACCTATTTCTACTGGCGGTTGGAAATGCCAACCCCTGTAGAAATCAATTTTCAGAAATTAATTCAAAAAGTTTAAAAAATCATATCTTGAGATCTATTGTTCCAAAAATTGTGAATTAAATTTTGTAGTGTTTGTCTTGACAAGATATACATGTTAAAAAATATGAATTGACAAGTTTGAGATACTTTTATATGTAACTACACTTACAATGTCAAATATCACGATAATTGCATAAGCTTCAAAAAATCATATCTTGAGAAATATTGATCCAAAATTGTGAATTAAATTTTGTAGCGTTTGTCTTGACAAGATATACGTGTTAAAAATATGAATTGACAAGTTTGAGATACTTTTATATGTAACTACACTTACAATGTCAAATATCATGATAATTGCATAAGCTTCAAAAAATCATATCTTCAGAAATAATGTTCCAAAAATTGTGAGTTAAATTTTATAGTGTTTGTCTTGACAAGATATACAAAAATGGGTTTAGGGATTATAGAAATAGGTTGCAATTATGTGAAATAAGCATAGGGTCTCACACATATAAACAAAAATAGGGTCTCCACATGTTCAAACATAAATAGGGTCTGACATTGTAACATAAATGGATTACATGACAAATAACAAAAATAATCTAGGCAGCTATATTGTTCTTCCTTGTCCATCGTGGCGCACCCAAGGTAGCGATTTCTGTGGGATGCTTTTCTCAACACTCCTTATTTTAGTGGAGGTCATCTACAAAGAGACACATGTTGCTAAACTCATTAAATTCATCCAGGTCAGATACACCATCAACCCCTATAGCTTGTTGCTTTTCAGGAATAACTACATGCTTCGGCTTGTCGGTGCTTTTCTTCTCATTAGGACAAAGGATTTGTTCAGCATAGAAGACCTGTGCAGCACGGTTAGCCATTATCCACAGATCATCTTTGTAGCCTATCTTACTTAGATCAAGAACTCTGACCCCATAGTTGTCCACTGTGACATGTTTGTCTTCAACCCATTGGCATCGAAACATAGGGACCTGAAATGTACCATAGTCTAGCTCCCATATGGCATCAACGAAGCCAAAGAACATAGTTTCATCCCCAGTTTCAAAGTCTAAGGCATCACATAGAACTCCATTGTTTTTTGCAATGCTCTTTTGGTCCTTGGACTTGGTACAAAATATGAAGCCACTAATGTCATAGCTTTGCCATGTTGTGACCTGGCGTGATGGTCAAAAAGCCAACACCTTGATGGTGCGTTCCTCAATTGTTTCCCCCTCTGGAATGTCAAGCTCCTTTAGCCATGAGGTGAACTTATTCTTGTGCACCTTCATTAACCACTCATCTGTGTGCCCATGATTTTGTTTGCGAAGCTCATGAATATTTTGCTCGATGAAAGGCTCCATTATTGAGAGTTGATGAAGGATGATGTGATGTGCCTCGAGGACTGAATTGTAATCTTGCGGGACTAATGATTTCTTTCCCATCCTCCCTCTTCCATTCAGCCTACCATCATGTCTTGACGCAGGAAAACCTATTGCATCCTGGTCTTTTAAGACGCTGTTGCAGAATGGACCACCAGACTCAATTGCCTCTTCGGTTAAGTACCCCTCTACCATGGACGCCTTAGGACGAGTACGAGTTGATACGTAGCCATTAAGTGTTGACATGAAACGCTCATACATCCACATCTCATGCAAATACATGGGACCTAGTGCCTCTATCTGTGGAACCAAGTGCACCACAAGGTGAACCATAATATCGAAGAATGTTGGAGGAAAACACATCTCGAACTGTGACACTGTCTCCGCTGCAAATTCCTTAAGAGATGTCAACTCATCACGGTCGATCACCTTCTGTGAGATCCTGTTGAAGAAGTAGCACAACCATGTGACTGCAACCTTTATCCACACTGGATTTATAACCCTGATGGAAATAGGGAGGAAAGTAGTCAGCATGGTATGACAATCATGTGAGTTGTAGTTGGTGAGTGTACGGTATTTCATTGACATAATACTTCATATATTAGAGCAGAATCCAGATGGGACCTTCATATTCTTCAACCACACACACATCAAATGTTTCTCATCATTGCTGAGGTTGTAGCTTGCTGCCGGGAGATGGTACTTCCCATTTTCTTGAAGAACAGCGTGGAGTTCTTTTTTTATGTCTAACTGTACCATGTCCAGGCGTGACTTTAGTCCTTCCTTTGTCTTGCCCTTTATGTCTAGCAAGGTTCCAATTAGGCTTTCAAACACGTTCTTCTAAACGTGCATACCATCGATCACATGGCATACATCTAACTTAGGCCAGTATGACAAATACTCGAAGAAAATAGATTTCTTCTTGAACATAGCCCCTGGAGTTGGTTTGACATTCTTTCTTAGTTTCCCGTCCGTTGTCTTCTTCCCGAAAACAAATTTAAGGTTCCTGGCTAGGTTGAAAACTCTTTTTCCTTTACTGTTGCCTAGTGGGGCAGTAGACTGGAGTTCAACGTTATTGTCGAAGTACTTATCCATCGTCTTCTGGCGGTACCTGTGTCCTTTCGATAAGAAGCGTCTGTGCCTCATGTACACTATCTTCTTAGATGCAGTAAGGGACACGTGAGCAGTTTCATCTATGCATACCACACAACCAACCTTTCCCTTGAACTGCCCTGATAATGTGAAGAGAGCAGGGTAATCGTTGATCGTAACAAAGATAATTGCTCTCAACGTGAATGATTCTTTGAGGTACTTGTCCCACATTTTAACACTTGTTTCCCATAATATCTTCATGTCTTCCATTAAGGGCTCCAAGAAAACATCCATGCCAACTCCAGGTTGTGTAGCTACAGAGATAAGGATGGTTAGCATGAGGTACTTTCGCTTCTGCATCAACCATGGCGGAAGGTTGTAGATGGTGAGGATCACCGGCCATGTGTTGTGCATGTTGCTCCTCTCAGCAAATGGATTCATTCCATCAGTACTCAGTGAAAACCTAATATTTCTTTGTTCCTTTGAAAAGTCTTTGTGGTTGTTATTGAAATCTATCCACTGCTTGCCATCGGCTGGGTGCCGAAGCTTCCCATCGTCTTTGATGTGCTCATCAGAAGCATGCCAGCTCATAAGTTTGGAATCCTCTGGGTTAGCAAACAAACACCTTAGTCGATCGATCACAGGCAGGTACCATATCACCAAAGCAGGAATCTTTTTCTGCGCATAATAGTCTACTTCGTCTTTTTCTTTGCTCGTGGGCTTTGAACTCTATTGGGTCTTCTTTCGCTTCTTTCCTTTACACACTGAGGCAACACAATGTTCCTCTTTGTAGTCTTTATTGGTTTTATACCTACTTGCATTACACTTTGGACAACTCTCCATGTCCTTATAATCGTCACCCCGATATAGGACAGTGATTTATACAAGCATGGATCTTCTCAACACTCATCGTGAGTGGACTGATTAGCTTCTTTGCATAGTACATGTTAGCAGGCACTTTGTTTTTATTTGGAAGCATGTCTGTGATAATACTCAAGAATGCATCAAAGCCAGCATCACAAATACCAAGCCTAGCTTTGCATACCAACAACTTTAGCACCGAACGCAAGGTCGTGAACTCTTTGGTGCAACCCTTAGACTCATCGTACAAAGGCTCTTTTGTTGCCTTCATCAGGGCCTCCATACCTTTCTTGAAGAACATTGATGGATCTTCTGCATGATGACGCAACATTGCCTCTAGGAATTCTGCATCTTCTGCAGCCATATTATTTTGCATCACATCAGTTCTGACGCCTTCAATTCCTCCAGCGAAACCATGATCAAGACCATCGGTGACATGTTGTTGTGTCTCGTGTACTAACTGAAACCCACCGTCAACAAGCATATCTGGACCATTAGCGTCAATATTTGCACGACTAACAGTTGTATAAGGCACAGAGCTCTCCTCTCCATGCTTTGTCCAAATCAAGTAATCCTTCATAAATCCTCGGCGGACAAGATGAGAAAGGATTTATTGATGGTCATCAGATACAACAACATTTCTGCAGTCCATGCATGGACAATGTATGTGCGTCTTCTTTGTTCTCGAAGCATGGTTCTTATTAGCATCAATAAACTTATGAACCTCGGTATGTATGCTGCATCTAGTCTTGATAACTTATACATCTAGAATGACCTCTCCATCAATCAATACCTGATTTTCAAAAGGGAGAGACGACAAATATTATGTAACCATCTTAATCAACCTGACTTGAAGAAAATGGATTAAACCTCCTTCCAAGAAATGAGGATGAACCCCCCCCCCTTGTAAATGTGGCTCTACAAAATCACCTCCTTCCAACAGTCCTCAAATCAAAATGCCCCCTTGTCTACGGTCACTGGATTATAAATTTAATCAACCTCACATGAATAAAAAAAGAAAATAACCTAGGTGTTCTTCTCTCTCACTCATGGTGAAACCCTAGATCCAAAATGTGGATAAAATTGAGCAAAAGGGACATAAACTAACCTTGGAGAAATATAAATACAAAAATGTAGCTATTGTACAAAAAAACTAAATGAGGAAAAATGTAAATATAAATATATCTTGGAGAAATAAATCTATCCATCTTATTTTAGTCACCTAGCTAGAAACAAATATATATCTTGGAGAAACTAAATCAAGAAGAAGCACGATAATATATATCTATCCATCCTAATTAAGTGATCTCATTACTAGAAATAATACAAAAATCTAGCTATTCTTCTCTCTAGCTAGCTCATGAAACCCTAGATCCAAAAAAGGGTACAAATTGAGCAATCAAGGTTAAAAGAGGCCAAAAGACGCACCAACTAACCTTACTTAGCGACTTCCTTCGAAGAAATGAAGATAAAAACCTCTCCCCTTGTATTTTGAAAATTTTGAACCTCCAAAATCGCCTCCAATGGAAGGTAGCGGCTAGAATCGTAGCTGGTCGGGAGGAAGAAGAGAGTGGGAGTCGGTACTGTGGTATATATAGGCAGGCCTTACCACTGACGGTTGGCATAAGTAAACCGCCAGTGTAAATCGACCCATTTACACTGGCAGTTGAGTTATACCAACCGCTAGTGGAGATCGGTTACCACTGGCGGTTGGCATAACCCAACGGCCAGTGTAAATGGAGGATTTACACTGACGATTTTCTTATGCCAACCGCCAGTGATAATCGATCACCACAAGCGGTTGGAAAGTCTGTCCGGGCCATTTCAAACCACAGGCGGTTGACAACCAAAACCGCCTGTGGTGAGTTTTGGGTGGCGCCAGTAAAAACGACTTTTCTACTAGTAAACCACTGAGTTTATTTTTTAAATTACTTCCAAAATTTTATAATAACTAAAAAATATTCCAAAATAAAAGTTGTTCCAAATTTAAATATCTACAACTTTTCTTTAAGGCTCATATCCAAATTCTATCTGCATTTTGATTTACAAGTTTAAATCCAAAAGGGGTCACTTTCTAGATTTACCCCTTTCTAAATTACTCCAAATTTTTCATAATAACTTCAAAATATCCAAAAATATTTTTTTTACATCTTAGTAAGTTATATTCCGCGCAAAGTTACGTGCTTTGGAGTCATGTGTATCTTCTCTCTGTCTCGGTATTTTTTTGGAAATCTAAAGATGGAAGGACGTGTAAAGAATAAAGTGTCAAAAATAGTTTTAGATATAAAGGTACGAGAGAGAAGGTTAGAATAATTTAGAAATAGTATAGGATTTTAAATGCAAAAATATTTTCTATATTTTCGGAGTGAATTATTAGAACCTCTTGGAGATAATATTTTTTATTCGTTCCAATATTTGTTCTAGGAATTGAACTATATATTTTAGAAAAAAATATTAGCTACTCTTGGAAATGCTCTTATATATACTACTCCATATTACTCCCTCCGTTTTAAATTATAGTTCGTTTGACTTTTTCAACTCTAAGTTTGACCACTTATCTTATTCATTTTTTTGTGCAAATATTTTTTTATGGTTTGCTTATTTAATAAATGGTCTACAAAAATGACTTAAATTTAACTATATTTATATAAAAAAATTTTGAATAAAATGAGTGGTCAAATTTAAGATCCAAAAAATCAAACGAATTATAATTTGAAACAGAGGGAGTACATTCTAAATTACAACATGTTTTAGTGGCTTAGATAACTTTATATAACTATATATGTAGACATAGTGTATATGCAAGTGTATATAGAAAAGTTAAAAACGTGAAACGAACAGAATATTTTTTAATATCAATGACGATTTTTTTTAACGAAACTCTGTCACAGTCGATCGACTACGACGCGCTTTAAGGAACCGACTAGGAACGTTGCTATATATGTGCATCAATCCATATACGCCTTCAAGCGCCGGCTAGGACTTGTATCCGCCGCCTCGCGCGATCCATCTTGTCGTGCTCCCTCCGGCTAGCTCCCTCCCTCGTCGGCGCGGTAAGATGGGCGAGCGCAAGGTGATAAACAAGTACTACCCGCACGACTTCGACCCGTCCAAAGTCCCGCGGCGGCGGCGGCCCAAGAACGAGCAGACCAAGGTGCGCATGATGCTCCCGATGACCATCCGCTGCAGCACCTGCGGGGAGTACCTCGGCCGGGGCACCAAGTTCAACGCCCGCATGGAGGACGTCGCCGGCGAGAGGTACCTAGGCACGATCCGAGTCTTCCGTTTCTACATCAAGTGCTCGCGCTGCTCCGCCGAGATCGCGTTCAAGACGGACCCTAGGAACTCGGGCTACGCGCTCGAGTCCGGCGCCAGCGCCACGCGGGACGACGCCGCGGCGCGCGAGGAGGTGAAGAGGGGGCGGGACGACGGCGGCGGGGACGCCATGGCAGCTTTGGAGCGCCGGGCGCGCGACGGCCGGCGCGAGATGGACGCGGACGCGGCGCTGGAGGAGACGCGCTCGCTCAATGCCAGGCGCGCTAGGGTCGCGCCGGAACAGGCCCTCGAGGCCCTGCTGTGCCGCCGCCGCCGCAGCCAGGCCAAGACACTGCAAGAAGAGGAGCATGAGGCGGACGAGGCGCTCGTTAGATCCATACGTTTCCTCAACTCTCCTGGATACATCAAGCGGATTGAGGAGGACGATGACCGGGATGAGGAGGAGGATGTCTTCACGGTCTCCCTGCCCAAAACCATGCCTGACCACCGAACGCATAACAACGAGAAGGAGAAGCGGCGGCAAGCTCCCGTGGTTATTGTTTCCAAGAGGAGATGCGTGCCGACGGTACCAGATGGCAAGTCACACGACGGCGGTCACGCCGACAAGTCGGAGGAGGGTAAAGCATCTGCCGGGGACACCAAGGAGAACAGTGGCGCTCTTCAGGTGCTCTGCTGCAGCTACGACGACAGCGACCAAGAGGAGACCTGATGACTGCTGGTGAATGGTGATTACTCTACGTCTTACCGAGAAGCAATCCAGCAATTTCGATGCTCGCACCGTATGTATTTTTTGTTTCTATATACAGGCAACACAACCATGTTTATCACCCGTTGCAAGAATATTTAGGCGTACATATAGTATTGTATATAACATTGATCAACAATTAATTATACTTGTGTTTTATATAATTTATGATAACATCAGTTTCTTCAACCGTTTCATCAGGACGAAACTAGCGCACGGTGTTTCTAATTAACTTCTTGCTTCTTGGTAATAATCCTGTGAAACCTGCACTGAGGCTCTATCATTTCACCTCCATCCCTTTTGCCCGATGCCGGTGATGTTTCTGGTCTTATATCTGCAGCGGCACAATGGAAACTATAACGAGAGAACAAGCAAGAAAAGGCAAAAGGCTGATGGCTACCATGCAATAATTTGAGCCTGAGTGTGAATGCTAATGCTTTGTTGTATCAGATTTCCACTGTTTTTTGGATGGTGGCCTAGATATGTGCCGAATAAGGTTTTGTTTGAAAACACACGTATTTATCCCAATCTACATGTGTTAAAATGTATTTGGTGAAAATTAAACTAAGTTTTACTTCAATCCACTTCAATACACGTATTTTGTCTCCATTTCATTAAAAATTATTAAGAAAATAAATTGGTGGATCCATGGATGTTGAATATGGTCTCCTGTAGGCGTACACCCCAAAATTGGTGGTTTCAGATAATTGAATCTATTTATACATAGGCTTATGCTGCTACTTAATAAACTTACAATGGTAATGCAAGAGATTTTGATGTAGTACTGAGGAGTAAGCACGAGTGAAGAGTGTTGCATACCATTTTGATGAAACATCTCCAACAGTTTGCCAAAATTTACCTGGCAAATCTTATGATTTGACAACTTGCTAGAACATATGGTAAGTTAAAAAATAAACCATCTCCAAGAGTTTGTATTTTGGACTTGGTAAAATAAAAAAATGGATCCACAAACTTCTACCGGACCAACTGAATCAACCGTCATCTCTTTTTCCTCGCGTTTTCCCCTTCCTTGCGCGTGACACATCCTACTATTACTAGAGCCAGTGTTAGGCTGCCATGGAAAGACCAGAAAAGAAAGAGACAACGTGACCGGTGCATGGAGCGCTAGAGAAGTCATCGAGTGGTCTCTAACGGTCTGACTACCGTGACCTTGGGCATGGCCGTCGCAGCATCGCGTCGGCGTCATATCGTGTCCTCCATCGTCGATCTTTGACCGCGCCTGCATGTAGATTCTGGTCAGCTGGCCCAGACTACTATACACTTTTGTTTTTCGTGGTACGGAACCGGGAGCAGGGCGGGAGTAGTCTTCAGCGCCAACATACACGCGTTGCTAGCTTTTGCAGGATGGTCTGGTAGCACTGGTCGAGACAGCAGTTAGAAAGCAAGTGCAGCAGCACGCACTTCTGCAAGCCTGGCCAAGGCCTGGGCTAGCTGCTACACACACGGAGTAGGAGCATCTGATGTGATGTGGAGGACAGCGGACGAAATGTATGAGGGGTGGGGCCACGCGTGAAAACCGGACCGCGATGGCAAGTGACTTACGCGCGCGTAAAGATGTGCGCGTAGGAGCAAGGAATAACACGATATTAAAAATAGCAACGTTGTTTAGAATTTTATTTTTTTGCCAAATTTTTAAGGATTTCAACCTCAATTAGCAAACTGTTGGAGATGCTCCAAAATTTGCTTTGCAAATCTTATGATTTGACAACTTGCTAAAACATATGACAAGTTAAAAAATAAACCATCTCCAAGAGTTTGTCATTTGGACTTGGTAAAATAAAAAACAAATGGGTCAACAAACTTCTACCGGACGAACTGAATTCGTCATCTCTTTTTCCTCGCGTTTTCACCTTCCTTGCACCTGCTTCCATCAGCCATTGACACACTTTAGATGACACATCCTACTATTACTAGAGCTAGTGCTAGGCTGCCATGGAAAGGCCAGAAAAAAAGAGACAACGTGACCGGTGCATGGAGGGCTAGAGAAGCTATCGAGTGATCTCTGATGGTCTGTCTACTATGGCCTTGGGCGTGGCCGTCGCAGCATCGTGTTGGCTTCGTGTCGTGTCCTCCATCACCGATATTTGACCGCGCCTGCACGTAGATTCTGGCCGACCGGCATAGTACTACTATACTCTTTTGTTTTTCGTAGTACGAAATCGGGAGCAGAGCGGGAGTAGTCTTCAGCGCAAGGATACACATGTTGCTAGCTTCTGCAGGTTGGTCTGGTGGCACTGGCCGGGGCACCAGCTAGAAAGCAAGTGCAGCAGCACGCACTGCTGCAAGCCTGGCCAAGGCCTGGGCCAGCTGCTACACACACAGAGTAGAAGCATCTGATGTGATGTGGAGGATAGAGGACGAGATGTATGAGGTGCAGGGCCGCTGAGAGATCTCTAGTGTTTTGGTTAATTGATGAAACCTAAATACTAACCTAGCTCTAAGTGTTGAGTAAGTTAAGTATACCTATTGAAGATGATGACAAGTGTTGAAGCAAGCAAGGAGGCTAGGAAGGTGGAATCCTAAAGCTCACACTAGGAGAAGAAGGTGAAAATGGAAAGACCCTAAGCTAAATAAGGCAAAGGTATATGCTAGGACTTTTCTTTTGGTGATCAAGACACCTTGTGGGTGTGATCACATTTAGGATAAGCAACCATACTATTAAGAGGGGAATATGGTATGTGGTTGCAATTGTCAAGTGCCATTAGGTGAGTCAAGTCATGCATTGCATTCTAACCTAATGAGCAACCCTTGTAAAAACTTGATAAAATATGCCAACCCACGAGCACAAGTAGTGGAACACTTGGTGGTGGCGCATGACATCAAGGGGAGAAAAGAGACGTGGATTCTCACTGAGAAATAGGCTCCGGACCAGATACAGGAAAGGCTATGGACCATTGGAAGTGGTCCGGTGGCTGACCCTAACACTTGGCCGCCTCATTGGAGGCTCCGGACCAGGTGACCAAAGAAGCTCCAGACCATTCTTCATTGGTCCGGTGGTGTTGACTCGGCAGTCAGCAAAGAAACAGAGGCGTCGGACTAGGAGTATTAGTCTGATGGTGAGCTTTGGACCAGAGTCCGGAGCTTGGGAACACTCTGTGTTGGTTTGGAAAAAGCTCCGGACTAGATGTTATAGTCCGACGGAGGACCTCTGGACCAGAGTTCGAATCCTGGGTGCTTACTGTGCAAACTTGGAAGAACCGCTGAGCAAGGCGTCGGACCAGGCCTCCGGACCATGGCAGGTGGTCCGACGGTGCTGTGTTTTGGGCGCCAACGGTCAGTTTCAAAAGTTCAGAGGACACATGGCAAGCAGAGGAAGCGTCAGACCAGGGTATGGTCCGACGACCGCGTTTCAGGCAGGCACAAGTGCATAACGACTAGTTCCTTGTGAGGGGCTATTTAAGGTGTTTGGTCGGCTCAAGTTCACTCTCTTACACACTTGGCTATTGCATACACATTGTGAGCTTGTGACACACACTCCCACTCATCTCCTAGTTGATTGATCATCCATTTGAGAGATTTGAGTGATTCTAGTGCATTGCATGAAGTGAGTTCATCTAGTGGCACTTGGGAGTTGTTTCTTCTATGGTATTCTTGTTACTCTTGGTGATTGCCATCACCGAGATGGTTTGGAGCAGCGGTGGTAGATCGAGAAGCATGGTGATTGTGTTTCGTCGACTACAAGTTGATTGTGAGGGGTTCTTGTGCCTTCCCCGCGGGAGATCGCAAAGGTAACTCTAGTGGATTGCTCCTGGCGTTTCGATAGCCTCATCTTGTGTTGGTTGTGCGGCACCTGGTGACGGGTTTGGCGTGTGATGCCAATTAGCGCGTGAACCTCCAAGTGAGTTTCTTGCCACAACGGGACGTAGCTAGTTGGCAAACTAGTGAACCTCGGAGAAAAATCAAGTGTCAACCTTGTCTCCACATTGTGATTGATTGGTTTTCTCGGAGTATCTATTGATTGGACCAATCCTCTACACAGCGGTATATCGATCACCCTTATCTCTCTATTGCATACTTGTGTTCTTTTTTGGTAGAGATATTAGGTTGTGGTAGTTAGATCTAGTAGTAAGCTCCTAGTCTTGTGATAGGAGTTGTGTTATCCTAGACATATTAGAATAGAAATTGTGGATAGGTGGCTTCGCATCACCCTTTAGGCTAGCACAACATTCCCTCCGTTTCTTGTGTTACTAACTACTCCCTCCGTCCCAAATTATAAGACGTTCCAACAATCTTGGAGAGTCAAAATATCTCAAGTTTGACCAATAATTATAGAGAAAACTATAAAAATTTATAATATTAAATAGACATATTATGAAAATATAATTGATAACGAATCTACTAATACTTAGTTGACATCATAAATTTTATTATATTGGCATATAACTTTGGTCAAAGTTGAGATAGTTTGACTCTCCAAGATTCTTGGAACGTCTTATAATTTGGCACGGAGGGAGTAGTTTGCAAGTTGTTGTTATAAGTTTTATTTTAGGCTATTCACCCCTCCTCTAGCCATCACTTAAGACCTTTCAGCCGCGGGTGAAAACCGGACCATGATGGCAAGTGACTTGCGCACAGCGTAAAGATGCGCTCGCAGGAGCAAGGAATAGCAAGTTATTAAAAATAGCAACGTTGTTTGGCAAACTGTTGGAGATAGAATTTTATTGTTTTTTCAAATTTTCAAGGATGGCAACCTGAACTAGCAAACTGTTTCCCAAAATTTACTTGGCAAATCTTATGATTTGACAACTTGCTAAAACATATGGCAAGTTAAAAATAAACCATCTCTAAGAGTTTATTATTTGTACTTGATACAATAAAAAAAATAAGTCTACAAATTTCTACCGGACCAACTTAATCAACCGTTATCTCTTTATCCTCGTATTTTCCCCTTCCTTGCGTCTGCTTCCATCAGTCATTAACACACTGTAGATGACACATCCTACTATTACTAGAGCCAGTGCTAGGCTGCCACAGAAAGGCCAGAAAAAAGAGACAATGTGACCGGTGCATGGAGCGCTAGAGAAGCCATCGAGTGATCTCTGACGGTCTGACTACAGCGGCCTTGGGCGTGGCCGTCGCAGCATCGCGTGAGCGTCGTGTCGTGTCCTCCATCGCCGATCTTTGATCGCGCATGCATGTAGATTCTGGCCGGCCGGCCTAGTACTACTATTCTCTTTTGTCTTTCGTAGAACGGAACCGGGAGCAGGGCGGAAGTAGTCTTCAACACCAAGATACACGCGTTCTAGCTTCTGCAGTTTGGTCTGGTGGCACTGGTCGGAGCGGCAGCTAGAAAGCAACTGCAGTAGCACGCACTGCTGCAAGCCTGGCCAAGGCCTGGGCTAGCTGCTACACACACGTAGTAGAAGCATCTGATGTGATGTGGATGACAGAGAACGAGATGTATGAGGGGCGGGGCCGCGCGTGAAAACCGAACCGCGATGGCAAGTGACTTACGCACGCGTAAAGATGCGCGTGTAGAAGTAAGGAATAGCAAGTTATTAAAAATAACAACGTTGTTGGGTAAACTGTTGGAGATAGAATTTTATTATTTTGCCAAATTTTCAAGGATGGTAACCTCAATTAGCAAACTATAGGAGATGCTCCAAAATTTACTTGGCAAATCTTATGATTTGACAACTTTCTAAAACATATGACAAGTTAAAAAATAAACCATCTCTAAGAGTTTGTCATTTGGACTTGTTAAAATAAAAAATGGGTCCACAAACTTCTACCGGACCAACTGAATCAACTGTCATCCCTTTTTCCTCGCGTTTTCAACTTCCTTGCGTCTGCTTCCATCAGCCCTTGACACACTGTAGATGACACATCCTACTATTACTAGAGCTAGAGTTAGTGCTAGGCTGCCATGAAAAGTCCTGAAAAAAAGAGACAATGTGACCGGTGCATGGAGCGCTAGAGAAGCCATCGAGTGATCTCTGACGGTTTGACTACTGCGGCCTTGGGCGTGGCCGTCGCAGCATCGCGTGAGCGTCGTGTCGTGTCCTCCATCGCTGATCTTTGACCGCGCATGCATGTAGATTCTGGCCGACCGGCCTAGTACTACTATACTCTTTTGTTTTTCGTAGTACGAAACCAGGAGCAGGGTGGGAGTAGTCCTCAACGCTAAGATACATGCGCTGCTAGCTTCTGCAGGTTGGTCCGGTGGCACTGGGCGGGGCACGAACTAGAAAGTAAGTGCAGCAGCACGCACTGCTGCAAGCCTGGCCAAGGCCTGGGCCAGCTGCTACACACATAGAGTAGGAACATCTGATGTGATGTTGAGGATAGAGGACGAGATGTTTGAGGGGCGGGGCCGCGCGTGAAAACCGGACCGCGATGGCAAGTGACTTGCGCACGCGTAAAGATACACGCGCGGAAGCAAGGAATAACAAGTTATTAAAAATAATAACGTTGTTTGGCATACTGTTGGAGATAGAATTTTATTTTTTTCCAACTTTTCAAGGATGGCAAGCTGAACTAGCAAACTGTTGGCTAAAACTTACTTGGCAAATCTTATGATCTGACAACTTGTTAAAATATATGGCAAGTTAAAAAATAAATCATCTCTAAGAGTTTATCATTTGGACTTGATACAATAAAAAAATAAGTCTACAAACTTCTACCAGACCAACCGAATCAACCGTTATCTCTTTATCCTCGTGTTTTCCCCTTTTTTGCGTCTGCTTCCATCAGCCATTGACACACTGTAGATGACACATCCTACTATTACTAGAGCCAGTGCTAGGCTGCCATGGAAAGGCCAGAAAAAAAGGGACAACATGATCGGTGCAAGGAGCGCTAGAGAAGCCATCGAGTGATCTCTGACGGTCTGACTATTGCGGCCTTGGGCGTGGCCGTCGCAGCATCGCGTCTGTGTCTTGTCGTGTCCTCCATCGTCGATCATTGACCACGCTTGCACGTAGATTCTGGCCGGCCGGCCTAATACTACTATACACTTTTGTTTTTCGTAGTACGGAACCGAGAGCAGGGCGGGAGTAGTCTTCAGCGCCAAGATACATGCGCTGCTAGCTTCTGCAGGTTGGTCTGGTGGCACTGGCCGGCGCACCAGCTAGAAAGCAAGTGCAGCAGCACACACTGCTGCAAGCCTAGCCAAGGCATGGGCTAGCTGCTACACACATAGAGTAGGAGCATCTGATGTGATGTGGAGGATAGAAGACGACATGTTTGAGGGGCGGAGCCGCGCGTGAAAACCGGACCGCGATGGCAAGTGACTTGCGCACGCGTAAAGATGCGCGCGCGGGAGCAAGGAATAATAAGTTATTAAAAATAGCAATGTTGTTTGGCAAATTGTTGGAGATAGAATTTTATTATTTTTCTAAATTTTCAAGGATGGTAACTTGAACTAGCAAACTGTTTGCCAAAATTTACTTGACAAAGCTTATGATTTGACAACTTGCTAAAATATATGGCAAGTTAAAAATAAACCATCTCTAAGAGTTTATCATTTGGACTTGATACAATAAAAAAATAAGTCTACAAACTTCTACCAGACCAAATGAATCAACCGTTATCTCTTATCCTCGTGTTTTCCTCTTGTGCCGGCTTCCACCAGCCATTGACACACTGTAGATGACACATCCTACTATTACTAGAGCCAGTGCTAGGCTGCCATGGAAAGGACAGAAAAAAGAGACAACGTGACCGGTGCATGGAGCGCTAGAGAAGCTATCGAGTGTTCTCTGACGGACTGACTACTGTGGCCTTGGGCGTGGCCGTCGCAGCATCGCGTCGGTGTCGTGTCCTCCATCGCCGATCTTTGACCGCGCATGCACGTAGATTCTGACCGGCCGACCTAGTACTACTATACTCTTTTGTTCTTCGTAGTACGGAACCAGGAGCAGGGCGGGAGTAGTCTTCAGCACCAAGATACACGCGTTGCTAGCTTCTGCAGGTTGGTCTGGTGGCACTGGTCGGGGCAGCATCTAGAAAGCAAGTGCAGCAGCACGCACTGCTGCAAGCCTGACCATGGTCTGGGCTAGCTGCTACACACACACACGAAGTAGGAGCATCTGATGTGATGTGGAGGACATAGGACGAGATGTATAAGGGGCGGGGCTGCGCGTGAAAACCGGACCGCGATGGCAAGTGACCTACGCGCGCATAAAGATGCGCATGCAGGAGTAAGGAATAGCAAATTATTAAAAATATCAACCTTGTTTGGCAAACTGTTGGAAATAGAATTTTATTATTTTGCCAAATTTTCAAGGATCGCAACCTCAATTAGCAAATTGTTGGAGATGCTCCAAAATTTACTTGGAAAATCTTATGATTTGACAACTTGCTAAAACATATGACAAGTTAAAAAATAAACCATCTCTAAGAGTTTGTCATTTGGACTTGTTAAAATAAAAAAATGGGTCCACAAACTTCTACCGGACCAACCGAATCAACCGTCATCTCTTTTTCCTCGTGTTTTCACCTTCCTTACGCCTGCTTCCATCAGCCATTGACACACTTTAGATGACACATCCTACTATTACTAGACCTAGTGCTAGGTTGTCATGGAAAGGTGAGAAAGAAAAGAGACAACGTGACCGGTGCATGGAGTGCTAGAGAAGCCATCGAGTAGAGAAGCCATCGAGTGATCTCTAACGGTCTGAGTACTGCGGCCTTGGGCGTGGCCGTTGCAACATCGTGTCGGCGTCATGTCGTGTCCTCTATCACTGATCTTTCACCGCGCCTGCACGTAGATTCTGGCCGACCGGCCTAGTACTACTATAGTCTTTTGTTTTTCATAGTACGGAACCGGATGCAGGGCGGGAATAGTCTTTAGCGCCAAGATACATGCTCTGCTAGCTTCTGTAGTTTGGTCTGGTGGCACGAGCCAGGGCACCAGCTAGAAAAGCAAGTGCAGCAGCATGCACAACTGCAAGCCTGGCCAAGGCCTGGCCCAGCTACTATGCACACAGAGTAGGAGCATCTGATGTGATGTGAAGGATAGAGGACGAGATGTTTGTGGGGCGGGGTCACGCGTGAAAACCGAACCGCGATGGCAAGTGACTTGGGCACGCGTAAAGATGCGCGCGCGGAAGCAAGGAATAGCAAGTTATTAAAAATAGCAATGTTGTTTGGAAACTGTTGGAGATAGAATTTTATTGTTTTTTCCAAATTTTCAAGGATGGCAACCTCAATTAGCAAACTGTTTTCCAAAATTTACTTGGAAAATCTTATGATTTGACAACTTGCTAAAACATTTGGCAAGTTAAAAAATAAACCATCTCTAAGAGTTTATTATTTGGACTTGATACAATAAAAAAATAACTCTACAAACTTCTACCGGACCAACTGAATCAACCGTTATCTCTTTATCCTCGTGTTTTCCCCTTCCTTTCGCCTGCTTCCATCAGCCATTGACACACTGTAGATGACACATCCTACTATTACTAGAGTCAGTGCTAGGCTGCCATGGAAAGGCCAGAAAAAAAGAGACAACCTGACCGGTGCATGGAGTGCTAGAGAAGCCATCGAGTGATCTCTGACGATCTGACTATTGTGGCCTTGGGCGTGGCCGTCGCAGCATCATGTCGGCGTCATGTTGTGTCCTCCATCACTGATCTTTGACCGCGCCTGCACGTAGATTCTGGCCGACCGGCCTAGTACTATTGTACTCTTTTGTTTTTCATAGTACGGAACTGGGAGCAGGGCAGGAGTAGTCTTCAGCGCCACGATACATGTGCTGCTAGCTTCTGGAGGTTGGTCTGGTGGCACGAGCCGGGGCACCAGCTAGAAAGCAAGTGCAGCAGCACGCACAGATGCAAGCCTGGCGAAGGCCTGGCCCAGCTGCTACAAACACAGAGTAGGAGCATCTGATGTGATGTGAAGGATACAGGACGAGATGTTTGTGGGGCGGGGTCACGCGCGAAAACTGAACTACGATGGCAAGTGACTTGCGCACGTGTAAAGATGCGCTCGCAGGAGCAAGGAATAGCAAGTTATTAAAAATAGCAATGTTGTTTGGCAAACTGTTGGAGATAGAATTTTATTGTTTTTTCCAAATTTTCAAGGATGGCAACATGAACTAGCAAATTGTTTGTCAGAATTTACTTGGCAAATCTTATGATTTGACAACTTGCTAAAACATATGACAAGTTAAAAAATAAACCATCTCTAAGAGTTTATCATTTGGACTTGATACAATAAAAAAATAAGTCTACAAACTTCTACTAAACCAAATGAATTAACCGTTATCTCTTTTTTCTCGCGTTTTCACCTTCTTTGCGCCTGCTTCATCAGCCATTGACACACTGTAGATGACATATCCTAATATTACTTGAGCTAGTGCTAGGCTACCATGGAAAGGCCAGAAAAAAAGAGACAACGTGACCGGTGCATGGAGCGCTAGAGAAGTCATCGTGTGATCTCTGACGGTCTGACTACTGCGGCCTTGGGCGTGGCCATCGCAGTATCGTGTCGGCGTCATGTCATGTCCTCCATCACTGATCTTTGACCGCGCCTGCACGTAGATTCTGACCGAACGGCCTAGTACTACTATACTCATTTTGTTTTTCATAGTACGGAACCGGGAGCAGGGCGGGAGTAGTCTTCAGCGCCAAGATACATGCGCTGCTAGCTTCTGCAGGTTGGTCTGGTGGCACGAGCCGGGGCACCAGCTAGAAAGCAAGTGCAGCAGCACGCACAGCTGCAAGCCTAGCCAAGGCCTGGCCCGACTGCTACACACATAGCGTTGGAGCATCTGATGTGATGTGAATTATAGAGGACAAAATGTTTGTGGGGCGGGGTCGCGCGTGAAAACCGAACCGCGATGGCACGTGACTTGCGCACGCGTAAAGATGCGCGCGCGGGAGAAAGAAATAGCATGTTATTAAAAATAGCAATTTTGTTTGGCAAACTGTTGGAGATAGAATTTTATTGTTTTTTGAAATTATCAAGGATGGCAACCTCAACATGCAAACTATTTGCCAAAATTTACTTGGCAAATCTTATGATTTGACAACTTGCTAAAACATTTGGTAAGTTAAAAAATAATCCATCTCTAAGAGTTTATCATTTGGACTTGATACAATAAAAAAATAAGTCTACAAACTTTTACCGGACCAACTGAATCAACTCTTATCTCTTTATCCTCGTGTTTTCCCCTTCCTTGCGCCTGCTTCCATCAGCCATTGACACAGTGTAGATGACACATCCTACTATTACTAGAGCTAGTGCGAGGCTGCCATGGAAAGGCCAGAAAAAAAAGAGTCAACGTGACCGGTGCATGGAGTGCTAAAGAAGCCATCAAGTGATCTCTGACGGTCTGACTACTGCGACCTTGGGCGTGGCCTTCGCAGCATCTTGTCGACATCCTGTCGTGTCCTCCATCACTGATCTTTGACCGCGCCTGCAGGTAGATTCTGGCCGACCGGCCTAGTACTACTATACTCTTTTGTTTTTCGTAGTACGGAACCGGGAGCAGGGCGGGAGTAGCCTTCAGCGCCAAGATACATGCGCTGCTAGCTTTTGCAGGTTGATCTGGTGGCACGAGCCGGGGCACCAGCTAGAAAGCAAGTGCAGCAGCACGCACAACTGCAAGCCTGGCCAAGGCCTGGCCCAGCTGCTACACACACAGAGTAGGAGCATCTGATGTGATGTGAATTATAGAGGAGGAAATGTTTGTGGGGCGGGGTCGCGCGTGAAAACCGAACCGCGATGGCACGTGACTTGCGCACAAAGCGTAAAGATGCGCGCGCGGGAGCAAGGAATAGCAAGTTATTAAAAATAGCAACTTTGTTTGGCAAACTGTTGGAGATAGAATTTTATTGTTTTTCTAAATTTCAAGGATGACAACCTGAACTTGCAAACTATTTGCCAAAATTTACTTGGCAAATCTTATGATTTGACAACTTGCTAAAACATATGGCAAGTTAAAAAATAAACCATCTCTTAAAGTTTATCATTTGGATCTGATACAATAAAAAATAAGTCTACAAACTTCTACCGGACCAACTGAATCAACTGTTATCTCTTTATCCTCGTGTTTTCCCCTTCCTTGCGCCTGCTTCCATCAGCCATTGACACACTGTAGATGACACATCCTACTATTACTAGAGCTAGTGCTAGGCTACCATGGAAAGGCCACAAAAAAAGAGACCACATGACTGGTGCATGGAGCGCTAGAGAAGTCATCGAGTGATCTCTGACGGTCTGACTACTATGGCGTTGGGTGTTGCTGTCGCAGCACCGCGTCAGCGTCAGCGCCTGCACGTAGATTCTGGCCGACCGGCCTAGTACTACTATACTCTTTTGTTTTTCGTAGTACGGAACTAGGAAAAGGGCGGGAGTAGTCTTCAGCGCCAAGATACATGCGCTGCTAGCTTCTGCAGGTTGGTCTGGTGGCACTGGCCGGGGCACTAGCTAGACACACAGAGTAGGAGCATATGATGTGATGTGGAGGATAGAGGACGAGATGTTTGAGGGGGGGCCGCGCGTGAAAATCGGACCGCGATGGCAAGTGACTTGTGCACGCGTAAAGATGCGCGCGCGGGAGCAAGGAATAGCAAGTTATTCAAAATAGCAACGTTGTTTGGCAAACTGTTGGAGATAGAATTTTATTGTTTTTTCCAAATTTTCAAGGATGACAACCTCAATTAGCAAACTGTTTGCCAAAATTTACTTGGCAAATCTTATGATTTGACAACTTGCTAAAACATATGACAAGTTAAAAAATAAACCATCTCTAAGAGTTTATCATTTGGATTTGATACAATAAAAAAATAAGTCTACAAACTTCTACCAGACCAATTGAATCAACCGTTATCTCTTTTTTCTCGCGTTTTCACCTTCTTTGCGCCTGCTTCCATCAGCCATTGACACACTGTAGATGACATATCCTACTATTACTAGAGCTAGTGCTAGGCTGCCATGGAAACGCCAGAAAAAAAAGAGACAACGTGACCGGTGCATGGAGCGCTAGAGAATTCATCGTGTGATCTCTGACGGTCTGACTACTGCGGCCTTGGGCGTGGCTGTCGCAGCACCGTGTCGGCGTCGTGTCGTGTCCTCCATCGCCGATCTTTGACCGCGCCTGCACGTAGATTCTGGCCGACCGGCCTAGTACTACTATACTCTTTTGTTTTTCGTAGTACGGAACCGGGAGCAGGGAGGGTGTAGTCTTCAGCGCCAAGATAGATGCGTTGCTAGCTTCTGCAGGTTGGTCTGGTGGCACTGGTAGGGGCAGCAGCTAGAAAGCAAGTGCAGCAGCACAAACTGCCACAAGCCTGGCCAAGGCCTGGGCAAGCTGCTACACAGACAGAGTAGGAGCATCTGATGTGATGTGGAGGACAGAGGACGAGATGTATGAGGGGTGGGGCCGCGCGTGAAAACCGGACCGCGATGGCAAGTGACTTATGCACGCGTAAAGATGCACGCGCAGGAGCCAGTAATAGCATGCTATTAAAAATAGCAACGTTGTTTGGCAAACTGTTGGAGATAGAATTTTATTGTTTTGCTAAATTTTCAAGAATGGAAACCTCAATTAGCAAACTGTTGCAGACGATCCAAAATTTACTTGGCAAATCTTATGATTTGACAACTTGCTAAAACATATGACAAGTTAAAAAATAAACCATCTCTAAGAGTTTATCATTTGAACTTGATACAATAAAAAAATAAGTCTACAAACTTCTACCAGACCAAATGAATTAACCGTTATCTCTTTTTTCTCGCGTTTTCACCTTCTTTGCGCCTGCTTCATCTGCCATTGACACACTGTAGATGACATATCCTAATATTACTTGAGCTAGTGCTAGGCTACCATGGAAAGGCCAGAAAAAAAAGAGACAACGTGACCGGTGCATGGAGCGCTAGAGAAGTCATCGTGTGATCTCTGACGGTCTGACTACTGCGGCCTTGGGCGTGGCCATCGCAGCATCGTGTCGGCGTCATGTCGTGTCCTCCATCACTGATCTTTGACCGCGCCTGCACGTAGATTCTGCCCGACCGGCCTAGTACTACTATACTCATTTTGTTTTTCATAGTACGGAACCGGGAGCAGGGCGGGAGTAGTCTTCAGCGCCAAGATACATGCGCTGCTAGCTTCTGCAGGTTGGTCTGGTGGCACGAGTTGGGGCACCAGCTAGAAAGCAAGTGCAGCAGCACGCACAGCTGCAAGCCTGGCCAAGGCCTGACCCGGCTGCTACACACATAGAGTTGGACCATCTGATGTGATGTGAATTATAGAGGACGAAATGTTTGTGGGGCGGGGTCGCGCGTGAAAACCGAACCGCGATGGCACGTGATTTGCACACGCGTAAAGATGCGCGCGCGGGAGCAAGGAATAGCATGTTATTAAAAATAGCAAACTGTTGGAGATAGAATTTTATTGTTTTTTGAAATTATCAAGGATGGCAACCTCAACATGCAAACTATTTGTCAAAATTTACTTGGCAAATCTTATGATTTGACAACTTGATAAAACATATGGTAAGTTAAAAAATAAACCATCTCTAAGAGTTTGGCATTTGGACTTGATACAATAAAAAATAAGTCTACAAACTTTTACCGAACCAACTGAATCAACTGTTATCTCTTTATCCTCGTGTTTTCCCCTTCCTTGCGCCTGCTTCCATCAGCCATTGACACACTGTAGATGACACATCCTACTATTACTAGAGCTAGTGCTAGGCTACCATGGAAAAGCCACAAAAAAAGACACCACATGACTGGTGCATCGAGCGCTAGAGAAGTCATCGAGTGATCTCTCACGGTCTGACTACTGTGGCGTTGAGTGTTGCTGTCGCAGCACCGCGTCAGCGTCAGCGCCTGCACGTAGATTCTGGTCGACCGGCCTAGTACTACTATACTCTTTTGTTTTTCGTAGTACGGAACTGGGAAAAGGGTGGGAGTAGTCTTCAGCGCCAAGATACATGCGCTGCTAGCTTCTGCAGGTTGGTCTGGTGGAACTGGCCGGGGCACTAGCTAGACACACAGAGTAGGAGCATATGATGTGATGTGGAGGATAGAGGGCGAGATGTTTGAGGGGCGGGGCCGCGCGTGAAAATCGGACCGCGATGGCAAGTGACTTGCGCACGCGTAAAGATGCGCGCGCGGGAGCAAGGAATAGCAAGTTATTAAAAATAGCAACGTTGTTTGGCAAACTGTTGGAGATAGAATTTTATTGTTTTTCCAAATTTTCAAGGATGACAACCTCAATTAGCAAACTGTTTGCCAAAATTTACATGGCAAATCTAATAATTTGACAACTTGCTAAAATATATGGCAAGTTAAAAATAAACCATCTCTAAGAGTTTATCATTTGGACTTGATACAATAAAAAAATAAGTCTACAAACTTCAACATGACCAATTGAATCAACCGTTATCTCTTTTTTCTCGCGTTTTCACCTTCTTTGCGCCTGCTTCCATCAGCCATTGACACACTGTAGATGACATATCCTACTATTACTAGAGCTAGTGCTAGGCTGCCATGGAAAGGCCAGAAAAAAAAGAGACAACGTGACCGGTGCATGGAGCGCTAGAGAAGTCATCGTGTGATCTCTGACGCTTTGACTACTGCGGCCTTGGGCGTGGCTGTCGCAGCACCGTGTCGGCGTCGTGTCATGTCCTCCATCGCCGATCTTTGACCGCGCCTGCACGTAGATTCTGACCGACCGGCCTAGTACTACTATACTCTTTTGTTTTTCGTAATACGGAACCGGGAGCAGGGAGGGTGTGGTCTTCAGCGCCAAGATACACGCGTTGCTAGCTTCTGCAGGTTGGTCTAGTGGCACTGGTAGGGGCAGCAGCTAGAAAGCAAGTGCAGCAGCACACACTGCCACAAGCCTGGCCAAGGCCTGGGCAAGCTGCTACACACAGAGAGTAGGAGCATCTGATGTGATGTGGAGGACGGAGGACGAGATGTATGAGGGGTGGGGCCGCGCGTGAAAACCGGACCGCGATGGCAAGTGACTTACGCACGCGTAAAGATGCTGAGCAAGGAATAACATGCTAATACTAAAAGCAACGTTGTTTGGCATACTGTTGAAGATAGAATTTTATTCTTTTGCCAAATTTTCAAGGATGGCAACCTCAATTAGCAAACTGTTGGAGATGCTCCAAAATTTAATTGGCAAATATTATGATTTGACAGCTTGCTAAAACATATGACAAGTTAAAAAATAAACCATCTACAAGAGTGTCATTTGGACTTGGTAAAATAAAAAAATGGGTCCACAAACTTCTACCTGACAAAGTAAATCAACCGTCATCTCGTTTTCCTCGCGTTTTCACCTTCCTTGCGCCTGCTTCCATCAGCCATTGGCACACTTTAGATGACACGTCCTACTATTACTAGAGCTAGTGCTAGGCTGCCATGGAAAAGCCAGAAAAAAAGAGACAATGTGACCGGTGCATGGAGTGGTAGAAAAGCCATCGAGTGATCTCTGACGGTCTTACTACTGTGGCCTTGGGCGTGGCCGTCGCAGCATCGCGTCGGCGTCGTGTCGTGTCCTCCATCACCGATCTTTGACCGCACCTGCACGTAGATTATGGTCGTCCAGCGTAGAATACTATACTCTTGTTTTTTGTAGTACGGAACCGAGAGCAGGGTGGGAGTAGTCTTCAGCGCCAAGATACAGGCGTTGCTAGCTTCTGCAGGTTGGTCTGGTGGCACTGGGCGGGGCACCAACTAGAAAGCAAGTGCAGCAGCACACACTGCTGCAAGCCTGGCCAAGGCTTGGGCTAGCTTCTACACACACGGAGTAGGAGCATCTGATTTGATGTGGAGGACAGAGGACGAGATGTATGAGGGGCAGGGCCGCGCGTGAAAACCCAACCGCGATGACAAGTGACTTGCCCAAGGCCCCGTGTGCATGGAGCGCTAGAGAAGCCATCGAGTGGTCTCTAACGGTCTTACTACCGCGGCCTTGGGCGTGGCCGTCGCAGCATCACCTCGGCGTCGTGTCGTGTCCTCCATCGTCGATCTTTGACCGCGCTTCCACGTAGATTCTGGCATGCCGGCCTAGACTACTATACTCTTCTGTTTTTCGTAGTATGAAACCGGGAGCAGGGCCGGAGTAGTCTTTAGCGCCGAGATACACGCGTTGCTAGCTTCTGCAGGTTGGTCTGGTGGCACTGGGCGGGGCACTAGCTAGAAAGCAAGTGCAGCAGCACGCACTGCTGCAAGCCTGGCCAAGTCCTGGGCTAGCTGCTACACACACGGAGTAAGAGCATCTGATTTGATGTGCAGGATAGAGGATGAGATGTTTGAGGGGCGGGGCTACACGTGAAAACCGGACCGCGATGGCAAAGGACTTGCGCGCGTGTAAAGATCCGCGTGCAGGAGGAAGGAATAGCAAATTATTAAAAATAGCAACGTTGTTTGGCAAACTATTGGAGATAGAATTTTATTATTTTGCCGAATTTTCAAGGATGGCAACCTCAATTAGTAAACTGTTGGAGATGCTCCAAAATTTACTTGACAAATCTTATGATTTGACAACTTGCTAAAACATATGGCAAGTTAAAAAATAAACATTCTCCAAGAGTTTGTCATTTGGACTTGGTAAAATAAAAAAATAGTTCCACAAACTTCTACCGGACCAACTGAATTTGTCATCTCTTTTTCCTCGCGTTTTCACCTTCCTTGCGCCTCCTTCCATCAGCCATTGACACACTATAGATGATACATCCTACTATTACTAGAGCCAGTGCTAGGCTAGCATGGAAAGGCCAGAAAAAAGAGACAACGTAACAGGTGCATGGAGCATTAGAGAAGCCATCGAGTGATCTCTGACGGTCTGACTACCGCGGCCTTGGACGTGGTCGTCCCAGCATCGCGTCATCGTCGTGTCGTGTCCTCCATCGTCGATTTTTGACTGCCCCTACATGTAGATTCTGGCCGGCCGACCTAGTACTACTATACTCTTTTGTTTTTCGTAGAATGGAACCGGGAGCATGGCGAGAGTAGTCTTCAGTGCCAAGATACACGCGTTGCTAGCTTCTGTGAGTTGGTTTGGTGGCACTGGCCTGGGCACCAGCTAGAAAGCAAGTGCAGCAGCACGCACTGCTACAGGCCTGGCCAAGGCCAGGGCTAGCTGCTACACACACGGAGTAGAAGCACCTAATGTGATGTGGAGGACAGAGGACGAGATGTATGAGGGACAGGGCCGCGCGTGAAAACCGGACCGTGATGGCAAGTGACTTGCGCGTGTGTAAAGATACGCGTGCGGGAGCAAGGAATAGTAAGTTATTAAAAATAGCAAAGTTGTTTGGCAAACTGTGGGAGATAGAATTTTATTATTTGCCAAATTTTCAAGGATGGCAACCTCAATTAGCAAACTATTGAAGATACTCAACATTTTGCAAAAATTTACTTGGCAAATCTTATGATTTAACAACTTGCTAAAACATATGACAAGTTAAAAAATAAACCATCTCCAAGAGTTTGGTATTTGGACTTGGTAAAATAAAAAAATAGGTCCACAAACTTCTACCGGACCAACTGAATCAACCGTCATCTCTTTTTCCTCGTGTTTTCCCCTTCCTTGCGCCTGCTTCCATCAGCCATTGACACACTGTAGATGACACATCCTACTATTACTAGAGCCAGTGCTAGGCTGCCATGAACAGGCCAGAAAAAAAAGAGACAACATGACTGGTGCATGGAGCGCTAGAGAAGCCATCGAATGATCTCTGACTGTCCGACTACCGCGGCCTTGGGCATGGTCGTCCCAGCATCGCCGTCGGCGTCGTGTCGTGTTCTCCATCGCCGATCTTTGACCGCGCCTGCACGTAGATTCTGGCCGGCCGGCCTAGTACTACCATACTCTTTTGGTTTTCTTAGTATGGAACCGGGAGCAGGGCGGGAGTAGTCTTCAGTGCCAAGACACACGTAGATTCTGGCCGGCCGGCCTAGTACTACCATACTCTTTTGGTTTTCTTAGTATGGAACCGGGAGCAGGGCGGGAGTAGTCTTCAGCGCCAAGATACATGCGTTGCTAGGTTCTGCAGGTTGGTCTGGTGGCACTGGCCGGGGCACCATCTAGAAAGCAAGTGCAGCAACACCCACTGCTGCAAGCGTGGCCAAGGCCTGGGCCAGCTGCTACACACACAGAGTAGGAGCATCTCATGTGATGTGGAGGATAGAGGACGAGATGTTTGAGAGGCGGGGCCACGTGTGAAAACCGGACCGCGACGCGTAAAGATGCGCGCGCAGGAGCAAGGAATAGCATGTTATTAAAAATAGCAACGTTGTTTGGCAAACTGTTGGAGATATAATTTTATTATTTTACCAAATTTTCAAGGATGACAACCTCAATTAACAAACAAACTGTTGGAGATGCTCAAGAGTTTGTCATCTTGCTAAATCGTATGGCAAGTTACTTGACAAAATCTTATGATTTGACAACTTGCTAAAACGTATGGCAAGTTAAAAAATAAACCATCTCTAAGAGTTTGTCACGTGGACTTGGTACAATAAAAAAATGGGTCCACAAACTTTTACCGGACCAACTGAATCAACTGTCATCTCTTTTTCCTCGCGTTTCCCCTTCCTTATGCCTGCTTCCATCAACAATTGACACACTGTAGATGACACATCCTACTATTACTAGAGTCAGTGCTAGACTACCATAGAAAGACCAGAAAAAAAGAGACGACGTGACCGGTGCATGGAGCACTAGAGAAGCCATCGAGTGATCTCTAACGGTCTAACTACCGCGGTCTTGGGCGTGGTCGTCCCAGCATCACATCGGCGACGTGTCGTGTCCTCCATCGCCGATCTTTGACCGCGCTTGCACGTAGATTATGGTCGGTCGGCCTAGTACTACTATACTCTTTTGTTTTTCGTAGTACAGAACCGGGAGTAGGGCGGGAGTAGTCTTCAGCGCCAAGATACACGCGTTGCTAGCTTCTGCATGTTGGTCTAGTGGCACTGGCCGGGACACCAGCTAGAAAGCAAGTGCAGCAGCACACACTGCTACAAGGCTGGCCAAGATCTGGGCTAGCTGCTACACACACGGAGTAGGAGCATTTGATGTGATGTGGAGGACGGGGGACGGGATGTATGAGGGGCGGGGCCGTCCACGAAAACCGGACTACGATGGTAAGTGACTTGCGCGCGCGTAAAGATGTGCACGCGAGAGTAAGGAATAACAAGTTATTAAAAATAGCAACGTTGTTTGATAAACTGTTGGAGATAGAATTTTATTATTTTGCCAAATTTTTAAAGATGACAACCTCAATTAGCAAACTGTTGGAGACGCTTAATGCTTGTCTATCCATGGATGTAGTTGTCTGCCTTTTGTGGTTGTTCTTTACTTTGATGTGAGATTTAATATTCTACACCATGTGCGGTTATATCAACACCATAAAGAAAAACATAACGATATGAAACTAGGATTAAGTGTTTCTATAGATAGGGAGAGAGAGAGACGGTAAGTGTTAATCATTCAGACCTTCATTCGGTCTGCAGTAGGAAGAATGATTAGAGCAAAGTGGCTAGCTGTGAAGCATGCGGCAAGAACCAGACTGTATGTCCAAACATGTATGTATGCCTTGGTTCCCTTCTGTGTTGATGTAAGTTTGACCGACTTGACATTAAAGTTTTTTTCATCTGTCTTCTGTCTTAAAACAATAACATATAGATTTCAAAATTCAACTACCCAGAGGTATGAGCCTTACCTCAATTCCTTTTTACACTCTTTGTTGCTATGTTTTAATTGCTTGGAATATATTCGGTGAATAATTTGTTGTATCTCTAGACTCTATACTAAATGTTTCATCACAACCCTTTGTAAAATCCTAAGCCACTTTTGTTTGATTGATTTAGCTAGCTTCTCTAGAACTTCTTGTGTAATCTAAAGTTGGAGTTGATTTTAACTTATATCTGGCAGGAACAACAGAATGATGATCATTTGTTCTTAGCCTCACTAATTCAAAGGCTCTCATTTGATTTTGTCCCAGCCTGTGTTGAATGGTGTTTTTTTTCTAATATTTATTTCTTGTAGATTGGCAAGACTACCAGGAAGAAGTGAAACAATTTGAGTACATGATAGAAGCTCAGAGAAAATGGAAGTAGTACCAAAAGCAGCCGGAATGATACAAATAGGAGAAAATTGATGTGTATTTTTGTTTGTGCTTCTAAGATTTTTTTTGCACCAAAATAGATGTACATGTGAACTGAAAACCCATGTAATATTAATGATTGCCGATAAATGAAAGGATACACATATCACACTGATTATTGTTTTTTTATCCTATTTAACACACTTTCAAACTCTACAAGACATTTGGCGCACGAAAGAAATGAGTATTGGACTATATATGTTAATTTAATAAATTTTTCTTTTTGATTAAATGTCTCTATTGTGCGATTAATGTGTTTTTAATATAAAAGTTTATCTATCCCGTAACAACGCACGGGCACAAACTTAGTCTATGTCTATCAAAAAGAAGAAGAAGATGAGCATCCTACCCGTGCCACCAAATACGCGTCTCTTGCCTGTCCCAAGTAAAATGTTTCAGTGCTTTCTTGTTTTAGTTTGTGGCCCGTCCAGCCCACCTAACCAAAATACAGTCGGGCCCGGGTCCGACCCCAATAATCGTCGCCCACAAAAAGGCCGAGCCCAACGCGCCTCCGAACCACCGACCCAACACAGCAGATCCACCTTGTTCCGTCGTCGTCTTCCCGCACGCGTCCGAGCGCCGCCCTCCCCAGCGCGGCAGCCCCCTCCCTTCCCTTCTGTCTCCCGCGCCGCCGACCTAAGTAGGGTTAGGCCTTAGGGTTCCGGCAAGATGGGTGAGCGTAAGGTGCTGAACAAGTATTACCCGCCGGACTTCGACCCGTCGAAGATCCCGCGACGGCGGCAGCCCAAGAACCAGCAGATCAAGGTGCGCATGATGCTCCCCATGAGCATCCAGTGCGGTACCTGCGGGACATACATATACAAGGGCACCAAGTTCAACTCCAGAAAGGAGGACGTCGTCGGAGAGGTATGCCTGATACTCGCCCCAGACCTAGTTAGACGCACGGTCGCTAATTGAAATCTCTGTGGGCACTGGTTGGTGCCTAATTTCTTTGCCAATTCTGCACTGGTCATCGGGAAAATATATTGTGCCTGGCCTTGCTTGTTCTGATCAGGCCCAAATGCGCTAGGAGCAGATTGTTGGATCCCTCGCTACTGTTAGGCATACATATATGACTTACATATCTGTGTCTGATACTTTCATGCTGCTAAGCAAATAATTTGCGACCCACCACGTCCACACCATTTTACATAATGAAGCCCTTGTGTTAGCTGGTGATCTACTGTATGTTGTGTTGATGTTCTCTTCCACGACCTAGCTGTAAGCTATTTGAATGGACCGTATGCTAACTCTGAAATAACAATGGCAGAAATAAGAGGTGATAGAATTAACGTGGTAGCAGCACTGCAGTACTATGAAGATGCAGCGTGTTATTGTGATTCTAGCTGTATAAATTATCTAGGTAATTACTAAAAAAGGGTTAGAAAATGAGGCTCTTGTACTATGCACATTCACAGTTTTGGTCCACCAGTGTACACGGTTACATGAAATCTGGAAAAAAAAAAGCTGGCATCCATTTCAATCTCCCACTGGTCTCCTAGCTACATGTCCTGTCTTCTGTATTTATTCTAGATAGAGTAGTTTGAGGAGTTTATGTATGCCGGTTTATATCGGATTTTTTGTCAGTCCTGAGTCCTTATTTCTAAAAGTACTCTGCCTGCTCTTCTAGGTTTTGCAGTGTTGATAGCTTCACTATTCTGCATCCTATACCTTTGTAGAGCAAGAGATTCTGCTATCGTCGCATTAACCTACCTAATGCATAGAGAGAGCCGTTCTTTCTGCTCAGCGCTTGCATCTCTTCATTTGACTAAGCATAATAGCCTTTTCATAGGCATCTTTGTGCTTTTGAATCTACAAGTTACAACCCTGGTTTGAATTTATTTTTCATCATTGTATGGTCTGGCATAATGCTTTATTTGGTTGTCTGTTCTTGGAACTGTGGAATTTCATATGTATCAAATAGTGGGTATTTTGATTACTTATTGTATACTAACCCATGCTAATGCTAGTTCCTTCTTTTGGGCGCAGACATACTTGGGAATACAAATATTTAGGTTTTACTTCAAGTGTACTAAGTGCTCTGCTGAGATGACATTTAAAACAGATCCTCAGAATTCTGATTACACAGTGGAATCGGGGGCTAGCCGCAATTTTGAACCTTGGCGTGAACAGGATGAGGTAAGTGATTTTGGGCCATATTCGAAGGCCAAATTTCATATTCCGAGCATATAATCTTCAATTTGATCACCGTGATGCATATTCTTTTGTTCAGGCAACAGACAAAGAAAAGAGGAAACGGGATGATGAGGAGATGGGTGATGCAATGAAAGCGTTGGAAAATAGAGCAACGGATTCAAAGCAGGATATGGACATTCTTGCTGCTTTGGAAGAGATGCGGTCCATGAAGGTTGGATCTAGTTCTAGGCCACTAGATGTTGTGTAGTTCTTATTTCATCTGATTTTGCTGATTACTAATATTGTTTTCTTGTGCTGTCTACAGTCTAGACATGCTGGTGTCTCTGTTGACCAGATGCTTGAAATTTTGAGGCGTTCGGCTCATGAGAAGGCAAGACCTTAAAAACATTGTTTGGTTTATCATGTTTTAATAAATATCTGAAATAAAACATACCATCTTTTTCATTGTTCAGTATAACTCTATGACGACAGTGTAGTTTCCTACGCTGACTCTTAACATCGATATTCTTTGTGCAATAACAGGAGGAAAAAGCAATTGCAGAGCTTGATAAAGAAGATGAAGAACTTATCAAATCAATCACTTTTCGAGTAATTCTCTATCTCTGCATCGCAATGCCGATTAGTGCCAGTGCCATCATGCATAACATGTGCATGGAGGGTGTTACCTTCTGAAACTGCACCTTGTTAGTGTTTCCAATTAAAGCAACTCCTTTTGAGTTTTGACTTGTGATTCTTTGCTCAATGCAGAATTCTGGATTTTATGTAAAGCGGATAGAAGATGATGATGACGATGACGATGATGATGATGATTTGGTCCCGGGCCAATCGAGTAGAACAATAAAGGTGTCTGTTTTTTATTTATTTTTTGCTGCTATTTTGTGTTGACGTTTATATCCCAACCCATCAATTAGGGTAAGATACAGATTGCATATGAAAATATATATTACGGCCCTTGTTTCTGTAGCTCCAAGAAATCTTGGATCTGGAGCTGGAGGTAAATGAGAATATTTAGATGAACCATTTTATTTGTATTTTGTAGTTTGGACTAAGTACAAAGATTTAATTCACTTTATTATTAGTTTACAAACTAAACTATAGGTCTTACTTAGATTTTGGAGCTGGAGCTATGCCAAACTGGCCATGTGTACCATTAATTTACATTATTAAATTACTTGTAACCTAAGCATTGTTTTACTTTTACCGTTCCCTACATCACATATTTTCTGTTATCATCAATGGTCAATTACCCTTGCAGTTTTTCACTTAATTTTTTAACTATTACAAGCTATCATGTTATATTTTGAAACCTGACATATTGTCATGTGTAAGGTTTCTCGAATATCTAGTTTTCTTTAGGTTGAGGGATGTCATGGAGATTGGGTCCATGAGATAACTAGACCTAGGCTATGTTTTTCATGGCCGAGATCCGTGTCCTCTCCGGTGAGGTTTTCCCCTCCGCCGCAGGCTTGGTTGTTTAGAAGAGATAGAGATTAGATTGATAATATTTTGCTTACCATTGAAAGGATACATCTCCCTTTATATATATAGGGAGGACTCGACTCGACTTGACCTACAAGTAAACCTAGCTCCTAGACTCTTCCTAAACCTAACTCTACAGTACTTGTGGTACTGTTCACGTTGCTGCTACAGTAGCCGTGGTACTGTTCGCGCTGGCCCATTTGGCCCAACTTGGGCCCGACACCTCTTTAGCCCGTCATGGCTATATTGGCCCATGACAAGGGAACTTCTTATATAGAGCTAAAAAGGTGAACACCCTTTCAACAGTAAAGTCATAGTCTTTCAACAGTAAAGTCGTAGTTCAGCTAGGCGCCGACTAGGCGCGACTAGGCTCTAGTCAGAGGGTGTCCGCCTCGCCTATGGGGGTAGGCGGCCCCTAGGCGGCGGCTCGTCGGCAGCGCCGGTGGGGGTGGAGGAGCGCCCGGCGGAGGTCGCCGGTGGGGGAGGAGCTGCGAGCGTGCGGCTGGCAGCTGCGGACACGGGGAGGGAGAGAGGAGGCGGCGGTGGAGGTGGTGGCGGCGGAGGAAGAGACGGGCGGGGAGGGAGGGAGGAGGCCGGCGAAGTGCGGCACACGGCTCGCGCCTGGCGGCGTGCGCTTCCGGATGGGGTGGGAGGCGGCTGATGGGGTGGGACTGTGGGAGGGGCTGGATGGATAAGGTGGGATGGTAGATAAGGTGAGCTGTTGGGCTTTTTTTATGGGCCTTTCTTTAACTTTAGGTCCATATATCTCCTATTTTTTTCTTTTATTTAAGATATATGTGTGTATATTTATAAAAAATAAAACGCCTAGGAGAACGCCTAGGAACGCCTAGGCGGGATTAATCCCGACTAGGCTCTAGGCGGAGGGTCAGCGCCTAGACTCCGCCTGGCGCCTAGCTGAACTTTGAGTAAAGTTTGTTGTTTAGCAATGCACAATATGCAAATTGTATCCTAGAAATGAATTGTTGCTGCTGTGGAGTAGCCAAGTAATTGTCACTACCATTCTTCATATGAAAATATTATGCACCTCGCTTATGAAGTCCTGAGTTTGTTTTCTTGATTGGTTAATATTTTAAACTTTTTGCAGATCAATGGATCTTCTGAATCTGTGACAAAGCCAACAGATGTTTTAAGCAAAACTAATGGATCGGAGGGTGACAATAAAGAAGGTAAGAACTAAGCAGATCTATTATTAATTTTCTATGTAATTACATGAGTCTACCTCATACGCCCCATATGGCCATATTCCAGATTTTTTTTCAGTCTTCCTATTAAATACATAATTGAAACTGGGATACATCATACATCAATTAGGTACTCTGTTACATTGTGATTTCATTCTACTGACAAATTAGTATTAGCACAAGAGCTTTAGGTACAGGGTTCTGATTTTCTTTTTGGAGAACTGTAAACTGGTTGGACCACTTTGCACATTTAACCTGTGATGCCATTTTATCAATTCATTAGGCAGTTTTGTCCATACTAATATCAAACCATATTTTTTATTTTAAATTGTCAATATAAAACCTGCTTATTTTGCATTTCACGGTAATATCTGCTATGTTCTCCTTTGTCCGTTAAAAACAGTCATCTTGTAATTTTAAATTTATTTCTCCAAATTGTTGTTCCCTCGCCCCCTGTATATATAGCTTTGCCGCCTATTTTCATGTGTAAACTCACTGTTGGGCATGCATTACAGGGAGCAAGAGCTGGATGCCCAAATTTATTGTAAAACCAAAGTCTGCTAGCGCAGATCCTCATAAGAGGCAGAAGATTGAATCCATGGCTGTCCAAGACAACGGGAAAGGCTTAGATGGTGAACAAAAAGGTGAATCTGCAAAGCAAACCAATGTTCTCCAGTCCCTCTGCCAGAACTATGATAGCGATGATAGTGAATGAGGACACCCCCTCTTGAAGCCATGACAGTCCTGGTTGCCAATGTTGTATGTCATCATTATACCAGAGGATAATTGGCATGTAGTTCCCCAAACCACTGTGGCATTGTGCCATCATTGTACATCATATCTGTCACAAATCTGTGATTGTCAATGGCTCAACAACAAGCATTGACTTACAAATCTGGGTTATCCAGATAGAGCTGTGTTATTCGATATCTGAAAGTGTTAAGACTCCATTGTAAAAATGATGATTGCAGAAAAGTTCAATCTGTGGTTTGTACATCAAAACAGCTATTCACAAGCTTGTTTATGCAGCAATCACTGAAATAATTGTTGTCTGTTTGAAGTGTGCAACGTATTTACGTGCCTTTGTTTGTGAAAATAAGGTGAAACATGTCTAAATGCAGATGAAGTAATTGTTTGGTTCTCTTCCTAGATGTGTTGTAAAAACTTGTGCCAAAAGCTGTTCTAAAGATCCTCTCCCCAAAAAAATAGAAAAAAAAGGTGCAAGAGATGGTCTACCATTTGGGATACTTGAACAATACTCTCTTCGTCCCAAATTATAAGACGTTTCAAGAATTTTGGAGAGTTAAACTATCTCAAGTTTGATCAACGTTATATGTTTAGTTGATATCATAAATGTTATTATATTAAGTATTATTAGATTCATTATCAATTATATTTTCATAACATGTCTATTTAATATTATAAATATTTATAATTTTATCTATAATTATTGGTCAAACTTGAGATGTTTTGACTCTCTAAGAATTTTGGAACATCTTATAATTTGAAACGAAGGGAGTACATTCTATCACCGTCAATTTCTTAGATTAGACCTACCGGAGGGGCTCCATGTTGTACCCTGGGTGCACAAAAATCTCGCAGCTTGGGTGAGCAACACCGTGGAAAGACGCGGCAGCAAGCCAGCAATAGCAAGCACGGGCACGGCGCCAACTGCTAGGCCATCGCGCCTGCTCGTTGTGTTACCGTGTGCCGCGCCGCCGTAGTACCTGACTACCTGTACGTCCTTATGTAATTTAAATAATATAGACAAGATTCACCAGGAACAATTTCTGCCTAAAATCATTGTAACTGAACGAGTCTTAGGGCACGCTTGGTTGTCTGGATATGGCTTAACCAGGCCCGTGGGATACAGGCTTGGACTGATTGGTTGCCCGGATGGCTACCTGGCCTGGCTCGCGAGAAACGAGACGAAATCAAAACTCGTTTCTCGCGAGCCTGGCCGGTGTGGTGCAGCACGGCCTCTTCGGCTGGCTCCGCTTAGTCACGCGCGTACAACTCGATAGCAGGGTGCTGCCAACCAAACAAAGTCTGTCATGAGCCATGCTATCTGACTGCAGCCAACCAATTAAGATGTGGTTGCATACGCAGGACTGACTGCTCAGCGCTTGGCTCTGGGATACGGGTCAGGTTCATCAGAAACAAGAACCAAACGCGCCCCCGTCTTCCATGAAATAGACATTTTTAACATTAATTTTGTAATATGTTGGCGAAATTAGTCTATTATGATCATTTCCTTTACCGGGTAAGACGAATAAAGTAATATTTCTTTTGTTAACCCCACAAATAGGACATATTCCCTCCGCACCATTAAAAATGTTATTTTGAACTCCGTATTATCTTGTTTGATCGCTCATCTTATTCAAAAAATTTATAAATATTATTTACATTGTTATGATTTATTTTATCATAAAGATTGTTTATTTTGTAAATAAATCGTCAAATATGATGTTTAAAAGTCAAAAACTTTTTTTTTTTATGGAACTGAGGCAGTACTCGCTCACTGGTAGGCAGCGTCCCTTCACTGACAGATTCAGTAGTACTCAACATGCTAACACAACAGTGCAAACGTGTGTCCTTGTTCGATACGTCGTCGTACACGTTGATCAAATCAATCCGACCGACACGGCATAAGTAAGGGGGTGTTTAGTTTCACCCAAAAATCCAAAATATTTCAAGATTCTCCATCACATCGAATCTTTGATATATGTATAGATGATTAAATGTAGATTAAAATAATAATTAATTACACAGTTTATCTGAAATTGGAGAGACGAATCTTTTGAGCCTAGTTACTTTATGATTGGACAATAATTACCAAATACAAACGAAAATGCTACAGTGTCATTTTGCATTTTGATTTTGGATCTAAACACCACCTACGTAGTATGCTTGAACGTTTTCATTTTGTTATTTCATAAACATTTAATTTCTTACGTACGTGGCAAATGTTATATTAAGGGGACGTACGATGTGAACGAAATTCCAAGTGACCGAGCAAGGAAAATATAATATAGGAGCCTTTCATTACTGAATTTGATTAACGATGCTTGACGGGGACAGCAAATGTGTAACACAGGCCGAGACTCATCAATTTACAGTACACGTACACTATACGTACGTACTACAGGTCAGTGTCACTATGCCCAATGACACAAGTCACGGGTCCCACAAGTCACGCCTGTCTACTGATCTGGAAAAGGTCCGCTTTGAATCTCCAGCAGCAGCAGCACTTCTCTCCTATATAAAACCCCCATGCATTGCATCTCTTTGATCATCATCGAGTTAATTTGAGCATCAAGTCATCATAAGAAACACAACATATCCACAGCGCAACACATCACTGCAGCAGGAACAACAACAATGGCCGTCTGGACAAGAAAGGCCTTGGCGAGCTGCGTGCCCGCAGCCGCAGGTGCTATTATTCGTGACGACGACGGTGGCAGCAACAAGCAGCAGAGGATCCCGAAAGGGTACCTCCCCCTGGTGCTGGTTCGCGGCGGCGCCGACGACGACAGCCAAGGTGGCGGCTCGGAATCGGAGACGAGGGTCCTGGTGCGCGTGAGAGACCTCAAGGAGCCATGCATGGCGGCGTTGCTGGAGATGGCGGAGCAGCAGTTTGGGTACGCCCAGAAGGGGGTGCTCAAGGTCCCCTGTGACGCACAGCGCTTTCACCATGTGCTTACCATGGCACGCAAGTCCAAAGCAGGTTGCTAATACATATATACTGTAAATCGCATCATTCTATCTGCATGTATGTACGCGGTTAATTAGTTGCTGCGAAACGGCATATTATAGCGAGATTTAGTTTCGTTTCAATCGGCTTCACGTATATTTTAGCTAGTTGGACTTGGACGGGTGTGCTAATGCGACGCAAGTCTACCGCAAATTTGATTGTGTTTATTATAGGAGAAGAAGAGATGGGGTGAGTAAGGGGTGTTTATTAGATTTTTATTTATTTTTTTTGCATAATTAATGTTGTATTGTTGTAACAAAGTCTGGGAGAGAACTCCATTTTCAAACTTGTGGTCACGCAAATCTCCCAATGTTCTATCCATCCTTCCGCGTGCATCTACTTGTACGTTATTACTGTTGGCCAACTTATGTGTCACGCTGTTGCTGATGAGCAAACCAAAAGCCAAAGAGTATGATATAAATTGTTTAGCAGAAACATAGTATGGGGATCAACAGCATAATCTATCTTTATCTCGCTCTATGAATTTAAGACGTACAGATCTATGTCTAAACTTTGAAAAATTAGATGTCAACGTTCAAGCCAAATATATAGCCTAGTCAATAAAATTATATTACAATTCCTCCAAAATGAAATTATCCAGACAAGTGTTTAGATCCTTTCATAAATTCAATCAGAATGAACTTTATTCAAAAACTACAAATTACAATCGCTAAAGGTGTTCATAAAAGGGGGGGGGGGGGGGGGGGGGGGGGGGGGGGGGAGGGGGGGGGGACAAAACTTATATTACTAACGGCGTATGTTCTCTATGAAGTGGAAGGAATTAAGAGAAAATGAAAATCCTATCAAACTCGTCTTGATTATTAGAAGTTCACAACCCTCCAAAAACATAACGTGCGTTGAGTTTAAGACCATTTTTTAGACCAAAGGCACTTTGCCCTGCTTTATATTAAAAGCAAACGGCACTACGTCAAAATAGATTTTTGGTGTCGGTCAAAATAGGTTTTTCGAAGCGGGCAATGGCGTCCGCTGCGATGATAAGGCCACGGTTAATGGGGCGTTAACTGTGGCGGGCGCTGGTGCCCCCTACGAAAAACCTATTAACCGTAGCGGGCATCATAAAAAGCCCGCTGCGGTTAATGCTATTTACCGCAGGGTGCCCGCTGCAGTAAATGCTTTAACCGCAGTGGGTTGTTTATAACGGCCGCCACTATTAATATTTTTTATTTAAAAAAATAAAAATGCAGATTTAGAAACTGAATTATATAATTTCAAATTGCATCCAGATTTCAAATCAGAGATAAACAACATATATATATACACAAACATCCATACACAAACACATTTGTTGTCCTCATACACAAATGAAACCAAGGATTACATTTCAAATTCAAATTTCGACTTGGTGTTTGTAATCCGTGGGACGGAGCATGGTGTCCCACTTCCTGAACTTCTCGAACTCAGGTAGAACCGCCAGGTCACCCTCATCGTTGAAAAATTCTTGCCCTTCGAGCACACAGTTCTCTAGTAGGAACTTACAGATGTCCGCCTTGAGTTGCTTGAAAGCAAGACGGTCTTTCGTAATGCGTTCCCACTCCTTGACTCCCGCCTTGAGCTTCTTCTAGTTGCTGGTGTACTCCTTGCACTTCCTTAGGTGTGCGCAAGTATACAAGCCACATGCCTTTGATCCATAAGGTTGTTTAGCGCACTGCACGATTGATACAGAAGCATTAGAACAATACAATAAGAAAACATGAATGAATCTTTGGAATACTTACGGGAAATTCACGTCGGATCTTTAAGTGGTATGAATGTTTCTTCTTGAACTTGTCACTTCTTCGATCCCAGCATTGGGGTTCCTTTAGGTATGCCCTGTAAGCACTGTACGAAATGCATGAGTGTTAGTTAGCAACAATTTGAATACGTACGATATAACCGTAAATGATCAATAAGCTTGGTGACTTACGTTTTCAGGCAATCTTTGAAGGCCTTGTACCCTAGTTTGTTTGTTACCCACAATGAGTCAAATATAACTGCCCTACCATCTTGAGGATAGATGAGAAATGTAACCCAGTGGCCATCGACTTGGCCCTTGCTACACCATTCAAACAAAATACAGGTTACGACGACGATGTAAGTTTATGATCCTAGCCACTTAGCTCTATGTACAATTTTGACTTACCCAAAGTGGTAAGCCACCTTGATATAGTGCGGCCCATCTGGGTGGACCTTCTTCATCACTTAGTTTATGTACCTTGACAATGCCTTCTTCTCATCTTTCATATTATCTTCATATTTCTGTTTCCTCTGCCGCACGGTCAACTTTGGATCTGTTATCTCATACCCTTTGATGACTCTCTCAGCAATATGCATTGGAGAGAGGTAGAGAACAGGATGACTCTTTTTGTTGGCTACTATCACCGACGTCCTGCACGGAGAAGTCATCGTGCCATACTAAGTATACAGTTGACCATTAGTATTGCTGAAATCTGTAAAACTAGCAATGAGACTTACAGATTGAATAGGGTGACTTGGACAATGTCAAGGTCTTCTTCCCGAAATAGGTGCCACATGTCGCGGAAGTCTACGAGAAGAGTAATAGTGTCGGGCAAGTGGAAGTACTTCGGGGGAATCTTGATTGTAAAACCTGATATCCCGACTTTTGCCGCTTCCATATACCACCTATGAAATCTCCTTGTTTCCCATAGTTCCTCATCTATGAGTTTTCCTTAGGAATCAAGAACTTCCCACGCTCATAGATGTCAGGACAGTCTTCGTCCTCCTGAAATAGTTGTCGGCTAGTATTTGGAGGCCTAGAGAACGGTTAAGAGAGTTTAGTAAAGGTTACTACCATTTTATAGGATAGAAATTTGAACATGATATTATGCATCACAATACCGTACCTTTCGAATGTAGTAGTGTACGACAGCGATTTGGCACTCATGTCTGGATCCTCCGTGCCTTGTTGCCCCTCTGGCCCTTCCTTGTCCCCCATTGGTGCCTCTGCACTTGCTGGTGGGTCCACAGGTGGGTCCCCCATTGGTGCCTCTGCACTTCTCGGTGGATCCACAGGTGGGTCCCCCATAGGTGCCTCTGCATTTCCTGAAGGGTCCAGAGGTGGGTCCGCAGCTGGACTTCTCAATGGATCCGCATGTGGACTATTTGGAGGAGGGGTTGAGCTTGTGCCCATGTCCATGCCCTTGTCCTTGTCCTTGTCCCCACCATCTCCTTCTCCCTTCTCCTTCCCGCCTTCTCCATTACCATCTCCTTTTTCCTTGCCCTTACCCTTGTCCTCGCCATCGTCCTTGTCACCATCTCCGCTGTCATTCGGATCTTCCGGTTCAGGGGGACAAGACCCGACAACTGATGGTTGTGATCCGCCGGTGGTCGGCGTATTTTGTGGTGTCGCTTGGATGATCTCAACGTCTTCTTGATTCCACAAGATTTGGTGGCCAATCGTTGTTCCTAGAATTACATGATGTTGTAAGTTAAGATGATCTAGTTCATAATCATCTTGATTTGGCGCAATCCAGACAGGGGTCACGATGACATAGTTCTGAGGGATGTCATCTATGTTGATTTCCACAATTTCATCGATGGGATGCACAATTCCCTCTGCAATAAACATCTTCTTGCTTGCCCGCACAATCAGGATCTGGAGCTGGACATGTAGGATTTCTTTGATGTCTTGTAGCCTCAGCACCAATTGTCTTTCTGGAACTTGAGTCGGAGGCGCGGAAAGACCAGCCTTACAAAACATTTGTGACCTCAGAGCCACCATCTCGGGTTCGTTGCTGGTGAAGGCCTTCTTTATTCCTTGACTAATCATTTTGGACACGCCTTCCTCGTATCCTTTCTGAAATATTTCTTTCTTGTACCTTTCCCTTGACCGGTACTTGCTTGAGTCGGTTCACCACGTCTCAATGGACAACCAGCTCATCTTCGACTGCATTCCACGAACGCGACCACGATGCTCAAGGGTTCCTAGGACCTCGGTCAACATGTCGTGTCCTCTACGGACCTCGATGTTGTCCTTGGATTTGCTGGCCTGGATGACAGCCTTCTCCACCTCCTCGAAGTGAGGCTCGTTGAACTTGCTTGCACCTGGCTTTAGCTTCTTCGGAATCCGGGCAAAAATGAAGTCTTTTGCCCTAGGATCAACCCCTTCATAGGGATCAGGGAGGCCGGCCTCCTGTCTAGCTTGTTCTTGTGCCCGCCACCGGGGCCTGTGACCAACAAAGCCAATCATGCCCAAGTGGTGGGGATGCTTGTTCTTCTTCGCCAGCGCGCTAAACTTGGCACTCTGTTCCTGAGCTTCAGGTGTACTCTTCAGCCTGATGAATTCGTCTCATATGTGCGCCTTCACCATGGTGTATTTGTGTATGGGTGACTTGTCCTTCTTCAGGAAATCCCTAGCAAGAATGTACATGAAGTTGTGCCACGAACAGGACGCCACGTGCAATGCCCACTCCTTGCACTTGGCCAAGTCGGCGCCTTCTGGATAGGAGAATTTCCTAGTCACCTTGCCCCATACATTCTCTTTGATATCGTCTGGGACAGCGTGCCAGGACGGCCAAGTGATGAGCACCTTCTCCCTGACTATGCAACCCACCTGGTTGCTGAATCGGCCGATGACATCAAGCGGCATCAACGGGTTTCCCTCTGGCCCCACACCAAGGATCATGTGGACATCGTCAGTCAACTCCCTCTGTTGCCTCCCATGTCCCCCTCCTCCGTTTCACCCCCTTATATTTCGCTGAGGATGATGTCGTCGCGGGAGTGGCAGCCACTCCTTCTGCCTCATTGAACTCTAATTGAAGAGGCGTAATTGGGATCTGTTCAGGGGTTTGAGCATTAATTCTTTCACACACTGATTTGTACATGCCAAATAAGTAGCTAGAACAGACTTCTACCTCACGCCTCGAGCTGGCAGTTGCTCCTTCAATCCGTGGAGCTCTTCTTTTGTACTCGTATTTTGTCTCTTTCTGTGAATCAGAGTCAGCGTCACCCTCAGCCTGATCCTCGTAGGTTGGATCATCGTCCTCCTTTGTACAGATCTTCTTTGCCCGTGGTGGTGTAATGGACACTTGGCTCCCGTATTCAGTTGAAGTAGGTGGACTAGGGGTAGGGTCCCTCCATTCCTTGAATGGGTCCTCTGCCGCCATTTCAAGTTTCACTAGAGGTAACCTATACACATGAGAAGTTTCAGTATATATAGTACAAAGTACAAAGTAGAGTATAGTAGTAGAAGTAGAGTAGAGTAGAGAAGTACACTAGTAGAGTAGAGTAGAGTAGAGTAGAGTAGAGAAGTACAATAGTACAAGTAGAGAAGACAAGATCAAGTAACCGAGAAGTAGTAGAAGAGAGTACAAGTAGTAGAGAATTAGAAGTAGAAGTAGTAGAACTCAAGTACCATAGAAGTAGAAGTACAAGTAGTACGTGTGCTTTTATTAGAGTACAAGTAGTACAAGTAAAAGTAGTAGAGTTACAAGTAGAAGGAGTAGAAGTAGAGGTTTAGAGTACAAGTAGCTAGAGTACAAGTAGTAGAGTACAAGTAGCTAGAGTACAAGTAGTAGAATTACAAGTAGGTAGGGTACAAGTAGTAGAATTACAAGTAGGAGTAGAGTACAAGTACTAGAGTACAAGTAGTACAGTTACAAGTAGGAGTAGAGTACAAGTACTAGAGGTGGTAATAGAAGTAGTAAAGTACAAGGAGTAGTAATAGAAGTAGTAAAACACAACACATTACTGGAAAAGAAAAAGTTGGCTCAGACTGAACCCATGGCCATCCAAGTTTAGGATTGGGGGTATTCGATCATCATAGCCATTGCCTCAGCATATTTCTAGTTTTTTCACATCATTGCATACGCCACTGCCTCAGAACAAGTATAAAAGTAAAATTTCACATCATTGCATATGCCACTGCCTAAGTAGAAGTAGAAAAGAGACAATATAGCATCACAGGCACAAATTCCCAGTGGCATATATGCTCAGTGTATATCAAAAGACACAATATAGAATCACAGGCACAAATTCAAGAGACCACAGTAATAGCGCATCACAGGCAGTGGCATATATGCTAAGTGTATATATATATCAAAAGAGACCATATAGCATCACAGGCACGAATTCAAGAGACCACAGTAATAGCGCATCACAGGCAGTGGCATATATGCTTAGTGTATATCAAAAGAGACAATATAGCATCACATGCACGAATTCAAGAGACCACAGTGACCTTCACCCATGCTTAGTGAAAAAATAACAAGGCATCATAGGCATCATAGTGACAATGGACAGGCTTAGTGAAAAAATAACAAGGCACCATAGGCAGCATCATAGAAGGAGCACCGACATCATAGAGCAGAAGGTAAGCAAACCAAGGGCCGAGGAGCGGAGCACCGAGGAGCACCTAGGGGCCGGCACCGAGCAGTAGAGCGGAGCACCAATGAGGAGAGGAGCACCGGCGGCCGGGGAGAGGAGCTCAGGTGGGCACCAAGCGGAGAGCAGAGCACCACGGGGCACCGGCGGCCGGAGAGCGGAGCACCGGAGGAGCACCGACGGTCGGGGAGCGGAGAGCACCGGAGGAGCACCGAGGCGGCGGCGCTAGGGCACCGCGGAGGCGCTAGGAAACCGAGGCGACGCTAGGGCACTGAGGCAGCAGCGCTAGGGGACGAGGGGACCGGTGGCGGGGTGGCGAGTACGGTGGCGAGGTGGCTCAACGGCGGCGGCGGATTTGGGCAGCCCTTCGGGGAGAGAAGAGAAAGTGCCGCGATGAAGAAGAACCCGCGGTTTAAACCCTCACTTATATAGCAAACCATTTACCGCAGCGGGCATTATAAGGCGCCCGCTGCGATAAACATTAACCGCAGCGGGCACCTTATAACGCCCACTGCGGTAAACCAATTCTGAAGTTAAACCAATTCTGAACTTCCTCCAGTTTTCTTTTTTAAGTTTTTATAAATTCTAAATTGATATATATTACATGTCATTCTGAACCTACTGTAAATTCTATACTTGAATAATTTATTACATGTCATTCAGTGGCATATAAATACAAGCGTTTCTAACCATTTGCCCATAACATGTCAACTCTCATAAATTCGAACAAGCTTTCATTGCATAAGTTTTCTACTACTTTATTACATCTCATTTTGGTATTGGCGCTTTTACGGATCGCACCTCACCATCGGGGCGGGCCATGGCTTTAGACCGCTCTTATTGCAACGATCTTCGACGGCTTTGACCTTCTGTGGTAGATCGGTGAAAAGTTGGAGCTCTTCGTAGTTGTTGTATTGTTCTAGACTCTGGACACCATCAGCTCCCACGATCCTCTGCTTTCCAGACACGACCACATGCTTCTTTGTGTCCTCTAGATAGATATAGTAAGCCACTTGCGCAACTGTTGACACAAAAAGCGTCAGGATCTGCGAACACCTCGGGCTATTACCCAAAGCTCGGTATTCCGGAGGCGTGCCAATCGATTTGACCAGTTAATCGACAAGGACAATAACTAGAACAAAACTGAACGAGACAACGGCGATGCGCCCAGATGTCAAAGCTTAGATTGATCAAAGATAACTAGAGCAAGATCCAATCCAGACAACGGCGATACGCCCGGATGCTGGGATTGGGGCTTGGTCAGGATAACTAGAGCAGAGCTGAACAAGGCAACAGCGATGCGCCCGGATGCCAAGGCTCAGAGGTACTCCCACGCGGAACTTGCAAGGATTTGACGGAGATCAGGGTGATGCAGTCCGTCAAAGCTTGAAGAACTCGTTGATAAGCTAAAACTAATGCAAAAAGGGTAAATTGCGATAAAGTAGAATAAGAATAAAATTGGTTTGTTTGATATTGGATTGATATCTTTTTTTCCAAGCCTTCAGGCACGTATTTATACTCTCGCATGGAGAGTTGTACAAAGAGACGACACATATTTTTCCTAAAACAAACTCCTAATTTTAAGGAAACTGACTCACGCAGGAGCCGGATAACAATATTTATTTCCTAAACAAACATGCCTATTTTAAAGGAAAATAAACGACTCATGCAAGAGCCGGACTCAAACTACTATAATAATAATACCGGTACAAAACACCAGTTTCCTTATACTTCTCCTTGATGGAAACTTTCCATCGGCAGATCCCTCCAATCCGCGACTTCCTTCTTTGGCCACCTGTAGTCCTCTGCTGATATCACACGCTGTCACCTTATCGGCACCCCATGCCTATCGGCATCGGTAATACTTCCCGATCAGCAACCTCGTTCCGATAACTGTCTATCGGCAACCGGCAACCACTTCACCGGCACTCGGCATCAGTTTCTCATCGACAACGTCATGTTCATCGGCAATACCCCCTCATCGGTAATCGGTAATGCCTCCTCATCGGCAATCAGTAATCTGTCCCCCTATCGGCAATCGGCATTTAACTTGAGCTACTCAGCTTCACCAATTAACCTTCGTCGGCAAGGACCCGGCCTCCATTGGTAATACACTTGGTATTCTCGCAGCACTCTCATCGGCAGTACTGGCTCACAATTTCCCGATGCCGACAGAAAACAGCCATTGGCCAGTCAAGCCTTAACTCATTTGACACGTGCTGAAAAACGGTGTCAACAGCGACATTTGTAGCAAGTACCCACCGATCATCTTTATATCCGGTACTTTTGAGGTCCACTGTGGTTAACCCTAATCTGTCCACAACAACTATTTTCGAGTTAACCTAGTCGACAAGAAAGACAGTTAGGCGAAGGTCCTTTCCATAGTCAAGGTCCCATATTTCGCCAACCTGTCCATAGCATTGTGTCCTCGTGTTTGTGGCCCCATCGACTCCTTCGTATCGAACACCGCTATTCTGTGACGCGCTCTTCTTGTCCTTGTCTTTCATGTGGAACCTATACCCCATCACGTCGTACACTTGCCAAGTGGTAACTTGAGTGGATGGCCCTTGTATCAGCTTCTTAACGGTATCTGTATCTTAATCAAGGCATCCTTCCAGGGGGATGCATTGCTCTTTAAGCCACTCTATGAAACTTCTCTTGTGTTGTTTTTGGACCCATTCCTCCGTGCGTTGTCCGTCATGTGCGGCGCGAATCTCAACTAGGTGCTTTTCAACATATTTGTCCATGCATGCCAACTGATGAAGGATGTTGTAATGAGCTTCTTCCACATCTTTGTATTATATATCGGTGCGTACTTGCCGTCCCGTGCACCTCCTCCCGGTAGTTCTGCCCTCGTGCTGATGAACAGGCAAACATATCGCCCTCCCATAGTTTATGTACCTCATACACCAATTGACAGACTCCTCGGTTGTGTATGCCTCGATCATAGAGCCCTCCGGGTAAGCACGGTTATGGATATATCTGTTGTGGGTGGACATGAACCACTTGTACGTCCACATCTGGTGCAGGTACACGGGGCCCAGTTGCTCGATCTGATCAACCATGTGTATCATTAGGTGAGGCATAATGTCAAAGAAAGAAGGGGGAAAGCACATCTTGAGTTGGCAAAGGGTCTCTGTGATGAACTCCTTCAGGGAATGCAGTTCAGCTTTACTGATGACCTTCTGTGTGATACAGTTAAAAAAGTATGACATCCTAGTGATTACCATCTTCACGTACTCTGGACCGATAGCCCTGATAACGATGGGAAGGAACACCGTCAACATGACGTGGCAGTCATGTGAGTTGAAGCCAAGCATTGTGAGGTCTTTCATGCAGACGAGGCTCTTGATGTTTGAGGAGAAACCGGTTGGTACCTTGATACCCCTCAACAAATTGAGCATAGATACCTTCTCATCGCGTCTTAGGTTATATGCTGCTTCTGGTATGTCCATTTTACCATTATGAGGCGGTCCTGGGTGAAGGTCATGCCTGATGCCCTGGTGGAGAAGATCCATCCGTGATTTGATACCATCCTTCGTCTTGGTTTTGATGTCGAGCAATAAACCGATCGTGCTTTCGAATACATTCTTCTCGAGATGCATGCAGTCGATGGCATGGGGTGTGTTTAGTGTTTTCCAGTATGACAGGTACTTGAAGAAGATCGACTTCTTCTTGAAAGGAACATGTGGTGTTTCCTCCTCCTCCTCCGTCTTGTTGTCCCGCTTTCGTTTTCTTGTTTGTTTTGTCCCCTCCTCTGATGGCTTCTTCTTCTTGCCAAACTCGATGTCATCCATATTCTTCACCATATCATACACCTTTGGACCCCAGCAAATCGATGCCGGTGGTTCACCCTGCAGCTCTACCTGATTGTCAAAGTATTGATTCATACCAAGTCTTCTATACCTGTGATTTTTGCTAAGGAACCACCTATGCTTCATGTAAACTGCCTTGTAGGATGCCTTAAGGTAAGTGTGACATGTCCCATCAATGCACTTTACGCAGCCAGTCTTCCCTTTGATCTGCATTGTCAGTGAGAAGAGACCAGGGTAATCGGTGATCGTGACAAAGATGATGGCCTTTAGGGTGAACTTCTCCTTGCGGTACACATCAGTCATCTTGACCCCAATATCAAATAGCTCCTGCATTTCCTCCATTAACGATTCTAGGAAAACATCAATATCATTATCGGGTTGCCTCGGTCCTGAGATCAGCATGGTCAACATGAGATACCTGCGCTTCTGACACAGATGGGGAGGCAGGTTGTACATGGTGAGTATGATAGGCCAGGTGTTGTGCGAGCTGCTAAGCTCGCCGAAAGGGTTCATCCTGTCAGTACTGAGCGCGAACCAAATGTTCCTTGACTCGTTGCCGAATTCCGGATATGCCTTGTCAAAATCTTTCCATTGTTGTCCATCAGATGGGTGCCACAGCATGCCATCATCCTTTTTGCAGTCATCTGATGCATGCCAGGACATGAGCTTGGCATCCTCTGGGTTCCCGAATAGTGCACGTAGGCGGTCGATCATAGGCAGATACCACACCGACATTGTCGGACTTCTCCTTTGTGTGTAGCCCTCTTCCTCCTCGTCCTGCTCAGCCGAGATGCGATTCTCTACAGCAGTGCTCTTCTTGTCCCCCTTCTTCTTCGGACCACCTTGCAACGACTCATAGCCGTCTGCATCTACACGACAACCAACATTCTTCTTGTAACGACTCGCGTTGCAGTGTGGACAGCTCGTCATCTTCTCATACTTAGTGCCCGGCCGATACATGATGCAGTGGTTAGGGCAAGCATCGAACTTTCGAACTTTCATCGACACTGGACGAATCAACTCCTTTGCCCGATAAGTATTCATGGGAAACTTGTTACCCTTCGGGTACATTGTAGCAAGGTAACTTAACAACTCATTGAAGCTGTTGTCAGACCAACCATGTCGGGCCTTCATCATCAACATGTGGAGGATAAAACGGAGCACGGTGCACTCTTTCGGACATTCGCCACCATCCGGATACAGAGGATCAAGTGACGCCTGCTTCATCTCTCTGAAATTTTCCAACCACTTCGGGGAACCATACAGAACGTCGTCCTCATCGATGTGCTTCACTAAATCATCAAAAAGCTGCACATCCTCGGGTTCCTGCACGGTGGCCTCTTGACCACCATCATCATCTTCCATGTCCTCGAGTAGATCCTCCACCGTGATATAATCACAATCGTTATTGTCGTTGCAGGTTGGCGTTGTTGTGGCTGAACATGAGACGTATGGCGCACGTGGCTCTTGGTGCGCCGTCGTCGATGCCGAGCTCACTCCAGATGCACCCCCACCACTGGGGTCGACACTTTCGCCGTGTTGAGTCCAGACCGTGTAATTCTCTACGAAACCAAACCGAATCAAATGAGATTGCACCTTGCCATCGTCGGTGAAGGCTGTCAGATTCTTGCAGTGAGAACACAAACACACGATTGTCATCCGCTTCGATCGGTCACGGTGAGCTCTCGCAACGGCAATAAACTTTCTCACTTCGCTGAGATACCGCGGATCAAGTACCCTATTAATCTTGTACATCCATTCTGACCTATCCATATTGTCTTCCTCCAGGTGAAGAGATGACCTGGTTAGATAAGCAAGTGTGCAAAGGGATACAAGTGTGTGGACATGAATTTGTGACCACACAATGCCTCACTCTCGTAGTGCCGGACCAGTTCTAAGGATGTCGATTGAGCATTTGATTGCAGGTGGAGAATTTATCCAAATTCCACTGCCCACAAGGTTATGCTTGGTTGTTGACAAAATAAATTGACAGTCCATTGTTTTAATTTTTGTGGAGATTTCTTTACACCGTTGCGTTCATCCTCAGATGCTTTGTGTAATTACAGGGGTTTTGTTTCTTGCCAGACCTAAATGACGTGATGCTTGGTTGTTAGACAAAATAAATTGACAGTCCATTGTCTTCTTTTTTTTGGAGATTTTGTTTCGTTGTTGTGTTCATCCTCAACTGCTTTGTGTAATTACGGTGTTTCCTGACTTTGTTTCTTGCAAAATACTACGAGCTGGAATGTTTTTTTCTTGTCTCAACCAAGGGGGTGCATGCCTCACACGCATACAGGCTGCCAAGCACTGGAGACACCCGAATGAAAAAAAAGGCAAATTTGATGATATAAATAAAAATCAAATGGTAACAACAGCACTGCTGAAGGTTGGCACCCAAGACGAAGGATCCTGCTCGTAGGGGCAATACACTTGTGCGTATTTCATCCGAGGATCCGAGGAGGAGAAGCACAAGCACCTGACGATCTTGTTGGAGTGGAGATCCAGCCAGAGCAAACAGCAGCCATGAAACCGGATGAGCACGACGCCGCTCCTCCCACCAAACCACAATAGCTCAGGACCACACATCCTCATCGTCCCGTCTTCCCCGTCGACGACCATCTTGGCCACCTCGTCGTTGAACCGCAGGACGGCCTCCTTCACGTCGTCGTTGAACCCCATGATGGCCCCCCACTCTATCACCACCTGCGGTCGCGCCTTCCACAACTTGGTGCGCTTGCATTGCTCCCACGCGCGTATATTCTTATTCTTGGCGTCGGCGACGAGCACGACCACCGGACTCCCGCCAGCCGGATCCTCCTCCTTCGCCAGGACCAGGAGGTAGCTATATGTCCCGAGGGCGTCGCCACGGGGATCAGGGCCGTGCCGTCACATTTATAGGCCCGGTACGACGCTCTAAGTGAGGCCTGAATCGAAATACCAAATGTAGCAAAAATAATGTATATACTACAGAGCAAATGCGATATACGAAGAAAAGTACCTTTTTAACTCTGCGTTTTCATAATCTTTACTTGAATAACATCATTATCTTAGTGTTCTTTGAAATGAAGTCTTCAATAATATCCTCATAATTAATCTTCTCCAGCAATCCACTCTCAAGTGCTATCATAGCCAAACTATTAAGTCTTTCTTGTGTCATAGTACAACGCAAGTATGACTTCAATAGTTTCAACTTAGAAAAGCTCCGCTCCGCTGATGCAACGGTCACAGGAATGGTCAATAAAATTCTATATACAATAGCAGCATTGGGAAAACAATCATGGCGCTTTAGAAACTTAAGGATTTCAAGAGGACCCATATTTTCTCTTGGAATGAAATCCTGAAGAAATCTCAACTCTGTATATAGTTCATCGGCATCAATATCGGATTTCCCATCTCTTTTAAGGACTTCTTCAAGATTGTCACAAGAAGATTTCAAGCTCTGACTATCCAATGACTGCTACAAGTCAGAAGTAAATAAGAAACCAAAATTCTTTTGGTACTCCTGATATTGTTCAAATCTTCTTGTAAGTGAGGCAATAGCTTGATCAACTAATGCTATAAAATATTCCCTTCTAAACAATTCCTTTGGAGACAGTGTGGCAACATTTGTATCATCTGCGTTCTCATCAAAATGTCTCTTTCTTCTAATTATTCGCTTTTTAGTAAATGTTGTGCCAATATCCAGCTCAAGTGCAATTCTTTTGGCTGCCTCCAATGCTTCTAAGAAACCAGTTTCTCTGTACCCCTGGAAGAAAGAAATTAGCCCTTTCACTTTTTCAATGGCAACATCAATAAGCATATCCTCTTCTTGCAAGTGTTTGCTTACTAAATTAACAGCATACAGTACCTCATACCAAATGACTATTGCCACTATAAATTCAAATTCTCCAAGTTCATTCTTTGCCAAACCTTTAGCCTCACTGCTAAGTTTTACATCTTTATCAACTTCAGATACCTGCAAATTATAAGGAAACAAGACAAGTTAATTTTTCAGGTTATGCAGAGAAAATGTGTTGTTATTAATTAATATGTTAGTGTCAAATACCTGAAGTAGAGCCTCTCGAATGTCGGCGCATTGAAATCTAATAGCTTTAACACTTTCAACACGACTCTCCCATCGTGTAGTTGACACTGACTTGAGAGTCAATCCTGTTATGTTATCTTTCAGAATCTGCCATTTCTTAGTGGAATTAGCAAAAGTTGTATAAATGCGTTGGATGATTCCAAAGAAGTCTTTAGCACAAGATTTGGCCATATCACAAAGTGTTAAATTAAGGCTATGGCAACCACAAGCAGAATAGAATGCTCTCGGATTTACATCCAAAAGTCTCCTTTGCACCCCTTGATGTTTTCCTTTCATATTTGACCCATTGTCATAACCTTGTCCTCTCACATCATCAATATCAAGATCAAGAGACTTTAGCTCATTCTCTAGCACCTCAAAAAGTCCTTTCCCGGTTGTATCATTTACCTCTATAAATCCTATAAAGGATTCTTCTATGGAAATATTATCTGAAGATGAATCCACATATCTTATAATTAAAGACATTTGTTCTTCGTGGCTTGCATCAGGGGTACAATCAAGTATGACAGAGAAATACTTTGCTCTTTTTATTTTCCTTATAATTTCAGACTTAATAGCAGAACCGAGCAAGTGTATCAACTCATTCTGAATCTTTGGATCAAGATAATGAAGGTGAGTTTCTTCATTTGTAATATGACGAACATGCTCTTGGATAACTGGGTCAAATTCAGCCAACATCTCTATCAAACCTAAGAAATTTCCATTGATATCTTCATATAGTTTGCTATTAGTACCATGAAATGCTAGACTGTGCTTGGTAAGAAATTTAACAATGCAAACAATTCTGAATAATACTTTTCTCCAATGGTCTTTTTCTTTCTCAAGTTGTCTCTGGGTAGTTTTGTCAATAGCTTGATCACTCTGCAACCTACTACGTAACTCATACCAAGTGGTCATATTGAAAACATGATCTGGACTTGTCTCATGCTCTTTAAGCCGAGTGCCAAGATGTATCCAATCATTATACCCCTCATTTGCCAATTGACCCTTTCTGTGCCCTTTTGTAAATAATTTATAACTGAAGCAAAATACCCTATCGAGTTCCTTAGAATAGACAAGCCAATCTTTATCGCAATGCTCTCCATTTAATAGAATTCTAGTATAGAATCGTGCAGAAAACCTTCTAGAATATCTATCCTTGGGACCTTTCTGAATTGATAAGTCTCTTGTAGGGCCCTTGTGTGCTAAAATATCTATCTGTTTAGGATTAAGTGAATCCTAGTATCTTAGATCAAATATATCAGGCTGAAAAGAATCACCAATATTCTCACTATTATCACCATCATTACTAGGAACTTCATGAACCTCCTCAGCATTATTTTCTGTCTCTGTCTGACCATCGGCATTAGCATCTCTAAGATCATTCTCAATTTCAATATTACTATCAAGCATAGGACCTTGATCGATTACATCTACCTCATTACCAGAAATCACGTTTGATTCTTTTATAACAAATCTATCCATTGATCCTTTTTGAGATTCATTTAACTGCTCAATTCTTTGTTTCCTCTTACGCTTTTTGGAACCAGATTCATATTTTCTAATTCGATTTGAGGAAGACATGGCTTCAAAAAACAAAAAGAATAAAATTAAATTATAGTACAAGAAGTTCCAGACGTATAGGAAATTGAAAAATATATACCTACACTCCTCCAGGGGCCTCCGCCGTGACTCTCTTTCTCTCTTCCTCACGGACACCGACACCATGTGGGCGTGTGGCAACAATTCCTCTGCAGGGGGCCTCCGCCGCCGGCCGGATCGGAGACGAGACGAAAAGTCAAAAGGTCGCGCGTCGCCAGGCCAGCCTACGAACTCGCCGCGAGCGCTGCGCACTTCTATTTGCGGAGACGAGCAGTCGATTGGAGTGGGACGGACAGAATACATACGGCCGGTATTCTACTATTGGGCTTATTTTTTTGGGCCCAACAATCTTGGGGGCCCTGTACCAGCGTACCGGCCGCACATGCCTCGGCACGGCCCTGCGGGGATGGGGGAAGCTCACCGGGAGAGCCATCTCGCTCACCCGCGCCGCTTTTACGTCGAGCGTGAGCATGTAGCTCCAAACGTCGGTCAGATAGAGCCAGTGCACAACGTCGCCGCCGACGACGACCTCTCGCCGCGATGCCAAGCAGGTGTGCCTCCCGTCTTTGTTAGGCGTCGGGGTCTCCATGAGCGGGGACCACGTGTCGTGCTCCAACGAGAAGGTATGAACCATCAGGCAACAGCGGGAAGGGTCTCTCTTCGACGACATTAGCATCGTCTTGAGCACTTGGAAACTCCGGCCAACGGCGGCGGCGGCGCCTCCCTCGCAGTCGCTGACCAGCAGCACGTACTGCTCGACCGCACTCTCGCAAGCACGTAGACGAAGCTGGAACGCCGGTTCCTGCGGGAGGTCCTGGCGGTGACGGGTGGCCGCGTTGCACACCAGCAGCCACGGGTGAGCCTGAGACGTCGCTGTGGCCTGTGGCGCGAACGAGAATGAGGCCGCTGCGCGAGTCCACGGGCACGGGGTCCCTCAATGTCTCGGTTTCGGCTAACAAGGTGGCCTCGACGTCGACGAGACGGGTGGTGTCCGCCGCGGTGGTATCCACCAGGTACGTGGTTGTCTTCATCCTCATCGTGCCGCCCTCGTAGTGGTAGTCTGTGATCCCCGCCAGGTGGCCGCGCAGGAGGGGGAAGAGGAACCGGCCGGTGTCGCGGAGCCGGAGGCGGACGCGGAAGTTTGGGTCGGCGATGCGGCGGCGCGCGTCCCTGCACGTGGCCGCGCACCGCACGAGGGTGGCCGCGTCGGAGCGCGACGCGATCTCCTCTACGAAGACGTCGAGCGGGAGCCACACCGCTGCCTTGTGTCTCAGCCGCCCTCCACTTTGCTTCCGTGCACGCGGTGAGACCGGGACGACGTCGCCGCCGCCGCCGCCGCCGCCCGCTAGGGTTTAGTGCGTGGGTAGCCAATATTGTCCAGGTTTTGCGTGGCAATATATAACAACCTTTTGCGCCGCCGTGACATGCAATGCAAGTACTTGGGCCTAGCTGATTAGTTCTTTATTTTAATTTGGGCCGCAGCTTCTATATTATAACAAAAATGAAACTAATAACAACTAGTATAATACCCGTGCTAACGCCACGATTTAAATTTAGAGATGTACATAAAAACAATTAACTGATAAATATCTTTTTCATAGTATTTTGACTGAGATATATTTGAGGATATCTTCAATCAAGAAAGACTTTTATATAAGAAGACATAATAAAGTTATTTATTGCATAACTATCTAATTTAAAATCTACCTAAGTCGTTAACATGTCTGGGAGACCGTCAGAGAAGCTGTCTAAACTCTAAACATTCATTTGCAGGGCTCTTCAGGATATCCGCCAAAAATTCCTTTCTCAGTGAAGTTGATAGTTTTGTATGACAGATTTAATAATAAGTTAATTAAGTAATTAATATGTATTGTACGGAATGAACATATAAACATAGAGAAATATATGCTTACAATGTTGATTGGTGGCAATCTTACGTCATCCCACAACTTCATGAAACGGTATACAAGAAAGCTTTCAATTTTCTGGAAAAGAGCATGTGTTCATTTCGTCTGCCTAAATTCAAATGGCTATTTTTTTGGTAGCAAAGACGAAACATATTATGAATCTAATTTTTACAAAATTTGTATAATGAATTCACTTCTTGTCAAAGACCAATATAATACAATGTTTTATTTTCCAGTACACATGAAGATAAGTTCTGATCCAGGAAAAAAAAAACTAATTATAAAGATAGCTGTGCAAGAGCGCAAGATTGTTTTATCACCAATCAAATGGAAAATACATTTCTTTTCTGAGGCAATGACAACTACAGAATCACGCAGGACAGCACAGAGTAGAAACATTAAGGGCGTGTTTGGTTTGCGTATGAGGACAGCCTGCCTTGCATGCCGCGTACAGGCCGCGCTGGCCAGGCTCAGCACATACTAGAGCAGCTTGTTTGGTTCTCGTACGCGTGTGTTGACATAAAATGTGACGTCATGTGTCTTACACACAGCAAGCCAGAAAGTGTGGCTTCAATCGGGTGTCCGGATGCTTTATCAAGACTCAAACGTGAAATAGCATGCATGAACCCACAACACGTAACAATCTAGATTGAACTTGATTTGGCTATTATGAAACATAAGATCTAACTGTGGAAACAACGTGAAAGTGTTGAATTGTTAAAACATGAATAGATCTATGATGAAAAAGAAAAGCCGAACCTCATCAATTTAAATTGGGCAAAAGAGTGTTTGCAAGTATGTAAAGATTATCTAAAACATGCAACACGATAACTTAATGAATCCAATAGATCTTGCCAAATCTACGAGAGCCGATAACTATCTTGCTTATGCTAAGCATATCGAGCAAACACCCGTCGCACGGTATTTACTTGTAAACAAAACATAAGTGAAGACTCCTTGATCATCAATCAAGGATCCGCCGCACGATCATTGACAATAAACAAGACTACTTGCATCAACATCTAAATCCACCGCATGATACTAGACATGATAAAAAGGTTGCCAAGACTTACGGAGGTCGACGGATCGATGATTCCTCTCGAAGAACTCGACGACACGACAAAAGGACTCGAAGTTGGCACGGGGCCGGTTGTATTGATTTGGTTGTGAACCCTTTTTACAATAGCCAAGGGTTTATATTTATACCCTGGTCATGACATGAGTCCTAAGAGGACACGACTACAAAATATTAAAGGAAGAAATACAATATTTTAACTTTGGCTTTCTCCGGAGTCTTCATTGCCTTAATTATCGCACCTATCGTTACCAATTCGGCTCTCACTTGCCGTCTTTGTCGCTCCTATAAAAACCGCCTTTCTTTTGATTAACCGATTGCGCGATCGATCACTGAATCTGAGAATTAACCGACCGCACGGATTTTGCCGAGTGCTCTGACCATCTATCTCTGCCGACTCACCGTGCACTGGCCCACTTGCCATCGTGCAAAAATCCGATGTTAACACATGCCCCCTCAATTTCGGGATAAAAGCCGTTTATTCTGAAATTGACCGCAAGCTTCCTTTTCCCGTTTGGTTTATACTGTTCAACGTCGCAGCCGCCATCCAAGAAATCCATACTTCGGCATTCTCAAATCTGCATCGAACCCTCAATGGTGACTCAGGACGAGATTCCAGAGGTAAAATTCCAACTCATTTTCTTATGTATTCGGCAATCCCTGATCGGTTTTCCGGTTTCTCTCCTAACTCATTCGTTTTCTCGATTCCATTATTCGAAGGAATACAAGAACGAGATTTTGATTCCTTATGCTGCGAACCCTGATTCCTACCTCCTCGGTCCTATGGGTAGTACTGACCCAACTGAGATCATTGAGAAGGAAACTTTGAGGATTCCTTTCAAATCTGGAGTGACTCCGCCAAACCAATGGCCAAACACTTTCAAGACTTGGCCGCTTCCCCCAATAGCCGGATGGCGAAACTGGTACCGGAGGATGTTGGAAAAGGATAGCAGCAACTGGGATAGCCAAGATATCACCCAGTGTCTAGAGTTATCTCTATCAGAAATGCCCAGTAATGAACCCCTCCTGATAGCAGCCTCTCATTTCTAGTCTGACGCTATCAACGCTTTTGTCTTCGGCCATGGTATGATGACTCCTACTTTGGCCGACGTATTCATGATAACTGGCTTGAATGTGTCCAAGCCAGTACACCCTTGCCAATATAAGGGCAAAAGCAACCAGAGAGCTGTCAAATCCAGAGGTGGATGGGTGGGTACATTCAAACTTACATGGAAGCAACATGTGTTGTGTCTGAAAAGAAAAGCAGAGCCTTCATAAACATGTGGCTATCCAGGTTCATCTTTTGTGGAAAATCCAACGAGCCAACCCTAAATCACATGATAATGGTTGAGGATTTGGCTGCAGGCACACTAATCCCTCTTGGTTAACTATGCCGAGGGTGATCCAGCAAAAACCAAGAGTTGTCAAACCTATGGAGAAGCATCATCATCCATCAGCATTGACATGGATATTGATCACCTCTTCAAGCTGTTTTTCAAAGGCTTCAACAATGTGCTCTGGCTCCCCTATAGAGAAAATGATAATTTGACCTTCCCTTACAAATTCAGCTATGAGTCTGGCTGTTCTGATAAGGTATCCACCAAAATTTTCAATTCCTTCATCAAGCCATGTATTCTGCCAGCTGAATTTCATCATGGGAGAATGGTAAATCCCACATATGAATTCTACAATCCTAACATGGCATCCAGGCAATTAGGATGTGGATAGCTGCCCCCAAGACCTTTCTTCTCATCAATCATAAGATACATGGATCCTATCACTAATGAAACAGAAGCCAGAAAAGTTTTTGAGCTTGGACAAGATTTGCCAACATTTTAACCTTCCCCATTTGGACTAGTGGATGATGCCCATCCCATTTTCTCTGCTTGGTGGCAAGAGTGGCACAACCACATCTTCAACATACCAGTTCACCCCTTGTGCCAAGACTTGTATCCTCAATTTGCTCCTGATAGTGAGGTAATCTCACTACACTAGTTATCTCTTGTTTCTGAATTTATCTCTCATTCTAAAATCTGGCCATGTATAGGATTTCGAGCTCACTCCTCCTATCAAAGCAGTGGAGTATTATAAAGCTGGTCCTAAACCTGCATTGGGCTACAATGCTCCCACTCTAAAAATCTTCATGAAGATTCCTGCAGCTTCAGCTACTACATCCTTAGGAGAAAAGGCAAAAGGAAGACACTTGAGGACATTCCTGTGACTAGAAAGGTAAGGTCCAAGAAAGTTCAGAGATCCCCTAAGGTATGAATCCTTATCCAGCGATAAACCTCACTCGTCATTAATTTTGATTACCTTTATGCTAATCACCTCTTGTTGTAGCCGCATGTTGAAATCCCTGGGTCAAGCAACTCTCCAATAGCAGATATCCCCCTTCAAGCCCTACTGAGGATGTAGATACCCATGAAGTTGCAAATACAGAGACCCATGAAACCGAAAGTACAGATGCCCATGAAACCTCCAAACACATTGGTACTATTCGTCTAATTACCTTCTTCCTTTCCATGAAGCATTTATCCTCTGTTCTCATACTCTACCATTTGCATTGCTGGAAATAGACAAAATTCTAGAGGATCTAGCAGGAGAACATTCCTTTGGTCCAGCTCAAGGTTCAGTATCCTTGGGTACCCAATCAATTCTTCAACCAGATCAAGACACAGTCCATCCAGAGGCTCAATCAACACAGCAGGTAACATACCTTCTTAAACTATTCTTTCAGCACATTTTACCTAATCGGCTAACTCTGGAACACTCCTTCCTTTCTCAAGAATACTGCCAAACCAACCACCAGCTTCTCCTTCACCGTCGATGATTTCATTAGTGAAAAAGGGGAAGAAGTTACCTCCCAGCAGGCTTTATCAGAGGAAAACCAAGCCCGGCTGTAGGATATAGCTCAGTTGCTGAACAAGGACATCAACATTTTGGTCCAAGACTCAGATCAGATAAAGGATATCCTTGAGCTCATCAATCAAGATCTTCCATCGGCTGTCAAGGCCTCTTTGGAGTCTACAGCCAAACTTGATGACTACTTTGCTATGGTGAAGAGAGCAAACAAAAATATAGCCTCCAGGACTGTTTTGCAAGATAGCAAGTCTCTGAAGAAACAAGAAGTTAAAGCTTTATACTCCAATCTTCAGGCTGCTAAAGATTCACTAGTGACTCTGGAATCCGAGCTGAAAGTCATGAAGGATGAGAGAATCAGATTAGAAGCCCAATTATTTGAACTTAATGTCAAAATTCAATCTCATGAAGTCAATATAACAGCTTTGCCGAGCTCTATAGAAGCAACTTCATCACAAATGTCAATCATTTTGAAAGAAAATCAACAACTCAAAGCAAAGCTATCCAGCATCCAAAGTTCTGAAGATGAAGACCAAAAAGTATTGGATGATGTCAACCGAATCAAGGCTGAGGCTTTGGATACCATCAATCAGCTTCTGCATCGGTAGAGATATAGCTTGTAACAGATTAGGAGCAGCACACTTTGCCTCTGAACAATTGATTGCCATTACTGTCTTGCCTCTTATATATTCCTGCTTGTATGATAGTATAATCGGCTCTGTTGTTCTTCCCGATCACAGCATAGCCGATTCCTCCCTAGCTTTCAGATAGCCGATCATTGTCAGTTTAGGGATATAGCCGAGCGACCTTTGATATACTCGAGCCTGGCCCATTCCACCAACGACCCATCGAATGGGAACAACCCTAACTCGCCTCTTGGTATTCTTACTCAGCCTATAAATAAACCTTCCTTCTTCCGCCCCTGTCAACGGTTCTAGTCAAACACTCTCGCCTTCGTCTTCACCCTTTCTGTTGAAACCAATCCAAAGGGAAACCCTAACTCCCACAGTACCAATGGCGGGAGGCGACAACCGCGGCAAGCATCCTGCCGAAGGAGCACCCGAAGGGAGCCGAGCATGGCGTAATCGGCAGCGCGGGTAAGAATCAGTTTCTTGCCCCCTTGCATCTTTGCTCTCTGTTTATCCTTCTAGCCCTGATCTCTGTTCCTCATCAGGATCGGTTCCATCTCCACCAGCCATAGCATCTCTTTCCCTATGGCGGTAGCAGGTTAGCCGGGGAGTCCATTGCTTGTTTCCTCTGGGTCTTCAGATTCCTACCACTCCAACCCCGGGACTTAGGTTCAGGTTCAGACGCCGCGGACGTCCCTATACCTATGCGGAGGCGGTCACCTTCAAGGGCAAAAGAGATGAGGGCCGCACAGAGTTGGAGAAGATCTACAAACAATATGGCATTGATCAACTCGAGTGGGAGGAACAGCGGAAGCAACTCTGCGACGCCATTACGGGTTAGCCAAAAGCAATCCTGTTTGACCTTCTTTTTTAATCCTGTCTGCTCATCCGATTTGCATCTTCGCTCAGTGCTTTCTGCAGAGAATGAGCACCTGAAAGCCACGGCGAACAGGATCGCCGACAAGGTCAACGCCCAAGGAGAGACCGCCGAGGCACGCCTTGACAATGCAGACGCCCGCATCAATCAAGTCGCCATCCATGGCGTGCACCACGGCGTAACTCTGGGGCTGTCGGCAATGACTACCCAACGCGGTGAGGACTTCTTTGTCCAGCCAACCGGCTTCCGTGGTCAAGTGCCTCCAGAAAATGCCGAAGACATCGATGATCTTCTGGAGTGCTATGAAGATCATGCGACTACCTTGCTGAAGTCACAGACGCCCAGTCGGTCCTCAACATGTTGTTTGATGAGTAGTCTGTATTTAGGAGCCTTATGTAAAAAAACCTTGCTCTGTGAAATATTCAGGACCTTTACTGGTTTTCTCCTTGTTTGAATTTTTCTGAGAACGGCCAATCTGGAGAATGCTTGCACGATGTGTTTGATTTTTACTCTAAAGGCGACACATGCCGTGTCGACTATTTTCTGAGCTTTTCACGGAATTTTTTCGGCTAAAGGCGATATCTCCGTATCGGATATCTGTACATAAGTTTCTTTAAGTCCGTTTATGCACCAACTTCTACACTGGGATGAGATCTCTTAAGAAATCTTCCATTAATAGCTTAGCGAATTCTTCTCCCAGTAGAGTCCTCAAGATATACGCATTGCCAGGCGTGCACCTTACCACTCGAAAAGGTCCTTCCCAATTTGGAGACCACTTGCCGAACGCCCTGTCCTTGGTCCCGATCGGCAATACAGTTTTCCAAACCAAATCTCTTTCTGCGAATTGTTTTTCCTTAACCTTCTTGTTATAATACCTGGCAACACGTACTTTATTTGTCTTAATATTTTCCAATGCTTTGAGACGAACTAAATGCAAATCTTCCAATTCGTCCATCATCAGACTCTTGTAATCTTCTTTCCTCAAATCGTTCTGCAATGTAACCCGTCTTGATCGTGATTGTAATTCCCATGGCAGCACAGCATGATGCCCATAAACCAACTCATAGGGAGACGCTTGAGTAGATCTATGACAAGCCATTCGGTAAGCCCACAAAGTCTCGTTAAGAACCGAATGCCACTTCTTCGGCTTTTCATCAATTTTCTTCTGAATAATTTTGATCATGATCTTATTTGATGCTTCAGCCTGGCCATTGGCTTGCGCATAATAAGGAGAGGAATTGTACAATTTTATTCCCATCTCCTCAGCAAAATCACAAAACTCGGATGAAGTAAACTGAGTCCCTTGATCTGTTGTTATGGTTTGAGAAATCCCGAATCTGTGAATTATATGCTCCTTAACAAAATTGACCATGTTTTCTGATGTAACCTTCTTCAGGGGAATAGCTTCAACCCACTTTGCGAAATAATCTGTGGCCAACAGCACAAACTTATGTCCTTTGCTAGAAGGAGGATGAATTTGACCGATCAAATCTATGCCCCATCCTCTGAACGGCCAAGGCTTAACAATTGGGTTTAAAGCCGATGCTGGAGCTCTCTGAATATTACCGAATCTTTGACAGTCTTGACACCCCTTATAATATTCAAAACAATCCTCAAGCATAGTTGGCCAAAAATAACTAGTTCTCCTTATTATCCATTTCATTCGGTAAGCCGACTGATGTGCACCACATACTCCTTCATGCACTTCATACATCATCTTTCTGGACTCTTGATTCAAACATTTGAGGAGTACTCCATCTATGGACTTGTAGTACAACTGGTCATCAAGGATCACAAACTTAAGGGCTTTGTACCTGAGCTTTCGGGAAACCCTCTGTGATGGATTTTTTAAATAATCGGCAATTTCGTTTCTCCAGTCACCAATTACCCGATCTTCATCCAAAGCGTGAATTTCTTGATCCTCTCGGTATCCCGAAGCACTTTGAGCCAATCTGTTTTCTTCTTCATTCTGCCCCCTAGGGATATGATACAAGGTGGCTACTTGGAAACTTTTCAGGAGCTCTCGGCACTCTTCATAATATCCCTTTAACATATCACTTTTGCATTTATATTGGTCGATCAGTTGGTTAATTACCAGCTCAGAATCCCCGAAAACCTCAATAGCAACAACATTCATTTCGACAAGAAGTTGGAGTCCCTTAAGCAATGCTTCATACTCTGCTTGATTGTTAGTAACCATGAATTTAATAGGGATGGCATACTCAAAAGTCAACCCTCTAGGAGAAATCAAGAGAATACCAGCACCACCACCTTTGCTATAAGACGAACCATCAAAAACCAAAGTCCAAGGTGCAATGGTCATCATCCTAGCAGAAGGATCACGGTGTTGGGTAACAAAATCGGCAATAACCTGACCTTTTACTGCTTTTGCCGATTCGTACCTTAAATCAAATTTTGATAGAGCTAAAATCCATTTGTCAATTCTTCCATTTAAAATTGGCATTAATAGCATATGTTTTATCACATCGGACTCAGAAACCACTACACAGTCGGCATTCAACAGGTAATGCCGAAGCTTGGTACATGAGTAAAACACACATAAGCAAAGCTTTTCTATAGCCGAATTCCTTGTCTCTGGATCCAGCAGCTTTCGGCTAAGGTAATCTATTACTCTTTCTTTCCCTTCAAACTCTTGCATGAGGGCCGCCCCTATTGTCAGGTTGTCGGCCGCCACGTACAACTTAAAAGGCTTGTCAAGCTGCGGAGGTACCAACACGGGTGGCGCCTTCATGTACTCTTTGATCTCATCAAAAACCTTTTGTTGTACGTCACCCCACACAAACTCTTGATCTTTTTAAGCTTCAATAGTGGAGAGAAGGGCAACACCCTTTCTGACAAGTTAGATATGAATCTTCTCACAAAATTAATCTTGCCCAGCAATGATTGCAACTCTGTGAGATTGGTTGGAGGTACCACCTTGTCCATTGCTTCCATGCTCTTCTTGCCGACTTCGATCCCTCCTTTATGGACTAGAAAGCCTAAAAACTCACCAGCCGAGACTCCAAAGGCACACTTATTCGGGTTCATCCTCAAACCATGCTTCCTAGTGCACTCCAAGTTCTTCCTCAAATCAGCCAAATACCCCTCATGGTTTCTAGACTTGACCACCACGTCATCAATATAGATTTCCACAATCTTGCCGATCAACTCATGAAAGATATAGTTCATAGCTCCTTGATAGGTTGCACCGACATTCTTCAAACCGAAAGTAATGACAATCCATTCAAACAAACCAATATGATCAGGGCATCTGAAGGTTGTCTTTGAAATATCCTCTATTGCCATGAAGATTTGGTTATAACCAGCATTGCCATCCATAAAGTTGATGACTTCATAACCAGCCGACGCGTCGACGAGCAGATCGGCAACTGGCATCGGGTAACCATCCATAGGAGTAGATTTGTTGAGATTTCTAAAATCAATGCAGACCCTCATCTTTCCATTTTTCTTGTATACCGGGACTATGTTTGAAACCCAATCTGCATATCTGCATGGCCGAATGAAATCTACCTCCAATAATCTTTCAACTTCCTTCTTTACATCGGCCAGTACCTCCTCTTTGTAAATCTTCCTGGGAGGTAATCTGAAAGGACGGTATCCAGGCTTGATCGGCAATTTATGCTCAACGATGGAACGATCCAGTCCTGGCATCTCTGTATAATCCCAAGCGAAACAATCTTTGAATTCCTTTAGTAGGCCTATCAGCTTCAACATATGCTCTTGGTCTAAATTTGCACTGATAAACATCGGCCTTGGTTTAACACTATCACCAACATTTATCTCCTCTAGCTTATCGGCCGACATGAAGCCACGTCCCAGCTTCCCTTCGCTGTCATCGATCGTGTTCCCCATTAAAAATTACTCTTAGAGCCGATTGCTTGGATCGGCTGTTGGCCCTTGTCGGAGACATTCACAGGACCTTCTCCCAAATCTTTCCAGAGAAACAATCGAAGCCATCATACTCCCAGTAGACAGGTTCTGTGGCAACTACACTTACCGAATCATCGGCCTGAACAATCTCAACATCATCTCCAACCCATTGAATGAGAGCCTGATGCATTGTTGAAGGTATGCAGCAGTTAGCATGGATCCAATCTCTTCCCAATAGCAGACTATATGCCCCCTTTCCACATATGACAAAGAAGATAGTGATCAGAGTCTTTCATCCAATCATCAACTCGATGTGTACTGCCCCCTCAGTGTCGGAAGGGTTGCCAGCAAAGTCTCTGAGTACCAAGTCGGTCTTCAACAACTCCTCATTGGTCATCCCGAGCTTCCTAAAGGTAGTATATGCCATGATATTGATGGCAACTCCTCCATCAACCAGCATCTTGGTCAGGGGCTTGTCATTGATGTATCCCTTCACATAAAGCGCCTTCAAGTGTCGATGTCTGGCCGGTTTATCGAACACTGCTTGTTGAGTCAGGACAAGCTGGGCCATTAGGTTCTGATACTCGCTCTCATCAGCATCTAAAGACACTTCTTCTTGGATATCTTGGTCCTCGGGAGCTATAAATTCTGATGGAATGAAGAAGGCCATGTACGTATCAGCTGAACGGTCGTATCCATTGGGTTTTCCCTTAGGACGCCATGTTGGTTTCCGTTCGGCAGTCACTTGTGCTAGCTCTCTGTTCCTCAAGAGTTGCACCCTCCTTTTCTGGCTCTTCTTCAAACTTAGTGGACACCACTGTCGGTTCTGCCACGCATACTCCCGGTGCTCTCGCACCTCAGAACAAACCCATTCTTGATCGGCAAACCTTTTACCTTGCCAATCCTCTGAGTCGCCTATTTTTAAACGCCGATCGTCCCCAGGAACATGTGCTCCAAGTCTTTCATGGACGGACGGCGGTTGACCTGGGACTGCCTATACCCTGAATACCGATCACTGCATTCGGGGCAATTATCTCTAGTAGGCAGCTTTAGTCCTTCATTCCAATAATGTTTGAAAAACGAGCATCCCCAATGAGACTGCTCCTGCTCTCTCAAGCGCTCTTGTTCTCTCTGATACATTTCTTCCTCATGCCTCTGACGTTCCTCTATGAACCTCTGCTCCTCGTAATGCATCTGCCTCTGATACTGCTCTTGCTCCCGTTGCCATTTGTTTAACAGGATCTGCGTTGTAACCCTGGGTTTGGAAGCTTCCCCTCTTTCAGTTCAGCTACTCTAGAACTATCCCCATTGCCGAAGCTCCTCATCTGTAATCTACTGAATAGGGTCAACAACACCAGTCCTTTTCGCTCTATCTGAGGTTAGCACTTTCATCTCGCCCTTGCCCTTGGATTCTTCCACGGCAACCATATTCATAGAGAAATATAATGTGTTCTGTGCAAAAGGATTAGCGTAAATCTTCATCTTGACGTCAAACTTCAAATGTCCCTCCTGAATAGCTTTCTGGATCTTCATTCTGAACACCCGGCAATCATTGATGGCATGAGAATTGGTGTTGTGGTAGCCGCAAAATCTTTTGTCCTTTACTCCTTCAGGACGCAGCATGGGGTGCCCTTAAGGCAGCTTGATGCGCCCTTCCCTGAACAATAACTCGAACAACTTGTCTCATTTGGATACATCTAAGTCGTAAGTGCCTTTCTGCTGCCTCAACCATCGCTGATTGACTTGAGTTGGTTCCTTTGCCCAGACTAGTTCGGCTGCGGTGACGTCATCCTCGTCTTCAAACTCCGTTGCCTCTTCCAGGAAACTCTGATACACTGTATTAGCCATATCACCTTTCTGAAAACGGTTGTCTCTTCTGAACCCTTGAGCCTGGTTACTCATCATCGCCAAACATTGTGACAACTAACCAAGGTCATCGAAGTCCATGTCGAACAGCTTCTCTCTAATGTTCAGCTGCATGCATGCCACTACCGTCCCCGACAACTGGTCATCTGGTAAATTCAGAGAATAGCAGAGATTTTTGGTTTCTCTGAACCTGCGGAGATACTCTTGGGGTGTCTCATTAGTCTTCTGTCTCAAGCCCATAAGATCGACTAGCTTCTTCTCATTGGTGAATGTGAAGAAGTACGCATGGAATTTCTGCTCTAAATCTGCCCAGGTGCCGATGGAGTTTGCCGGTAGAGACGTGAACCACGTGAAAGCTGGTCCCGTCAGAGACAAAGGGAAATACCAAATCCTCCAAGCATCATCTGTGGATGCTTCTCCAAGCTGCATCAAGTATCGACTGATGTGCTCTATAGTGCTGGTGTCATCTTGGCTAGAAAACTTGGTCAGATCTGTGGGAGCCTTAACCCTTGGAGGGAGAGCCACTCGGTTGTACCACTCTGGATAAGGGGACTTGTATGCATAGGACTGGTTCTTTGGCCTTAAGCCAAACTGATTCTTCATCATGTCTACCATCCTATCCATGATGAGATCAACAATGGAATTAGGAGCTCCACGTGCATGCCCTTCAAAAGGTAGCCCTGCTGGGTTTTCGTATCCCGGATTCGGGAGAGCATTGATGGTGCTGTAATCGGCAAACTCTTGATATCCTCCCCCATACATATTTTTCTACAGTCTGTTCGCTACCGGAGACACCTTGGAAGCGGAATGTGGGATGTCTCCTATCGTGCCGAACGTGAGCTGGACGTAGGTTGGTTGCTGTTGATGAGGAAGCAATCCCCCTTAGTTCATGCCAGATGCTCCACCATCCTCGGCGGCTTTCTCCTGGCGCTTTGGTACATTGAACAACGTCGGTCCCTGCATCGGACCAGCAAACTCCCCAAAGTATTTGTCAGCTGCCGGACCGAAGGTATTAACCATGATTGAGCAAAAGGTATTCAGGAAAGCGGTGTGATGGTTCCTCATAGTATCGCTTATGGCCTTGTGAACCACCTCAGCCACTTTCCGTGCATCCTCTTCCTCAGTGTAGTCAGTCTGATGTGGGAGGAGAGTTCTCAGGAGTGACTGCTTCTGAAAAACCTTACTGCTTTTATTCCTTGAGAAGGACCGTAAGCATTTATTCTGAAACTCATTGCACGTCTGCTGAACCGCAGCCCTCATCTCCTTAGGCAATTCCTCAATGGTTACATTCAGAATCTCCGCATTGTCGATTTCAGGCATCTTGAAAATATGGTGTGTCCCACCGAGCGTGCCAAAAAGTGTGTTGACACAAAAAGTGACGTCTTATGTCTCACACACAGCAAGCTAGAAAGCGTGGCTTCAATCAGGTGCCCAGGTGCTTCGAGAACCGAAAACGTGTCAGTCAGTTTGACCTGAAACTAACAAGGGATGAAAATCATTAGATATAAACTGGAACGTGCCGGATAAGACCAGACAGTTCCATATGTACGACCCTGAAGCCACTTACAACGACATACAGCTATAAAAGCTATCTGCCAACAGAGTATATACAGATCATTCGGCTAAAGCAAAGAGCACGTGGCACTTTGATTGCCGAATATGCATGCATGGGAAAAAGTACGTATGAATGAACCAAATATCCAAAAGTTAAAGCATGACCAAGCTCGGCAATCCGACCGAGTTGGGATCCATGATGAAGGAAAGATGTAAGAAAAAACACGATCAAACCAACCTAAGCTTGCGCCTGTCGCACGACACTTAGCTTTATCAAGACTCAAACGTGAAATAGCATGCATGAACCCACAACACGTAACAATCTAGATTGAACTTGATTCGGCTATTATGAAACATAAGATCTAACTGTGGAAACAACGTGAAAGTGTTGAATTGTTAAAACATGAATAGATCTATGATGAAAAAGGAAAGCCGAACCTCATCAATCTAAATTGGGCAAAAGAGTGTTTGCAAATATGTAAAGATTATCTAAAACATGCAACACAATAACTTAATGAATCCAATAGATCTTGTCAAATCTATGAGAGCCGATAACTATCTTGCTTATGCTAAGCATATCGAGCAAACACCCGCTGCACGGTATTTAATTGTAAACAAAACATAAGTGAAGACTTCTTGATCATCAATCAAGGATCCACTGCACGATCATTGACAATAAACAAGACTACTTGCATCAACATCTAAATCCACCGCATGCTACTAGACATGATAACAAGGTTGCCAAGACTTACGGAGGTCGACGGATCGGTGATTCCTCTCGAAGAACTCGATGACACGACAAAAGGACTCGAAGTTGGCACGGGGCCGGTTGTATTGATTTGGTTGTGAACCCTTTTTACAATAGCCAAGAGTTTATATTTATACCCTGGTCATGACATGAGTCCTAAGAGGACACGACTACAAAATATTAAAGGAAGAAATACAATATTTTGACTTTGGCTTCCTTCGGAGTCTTCATTGCCTTAATTATCGCACCTATCGTTACCAATTCGGCTCTCACTTGCCGCCTTTGTCGCTCCGATAAAAACCGCTCTTCTTATGATTAATCGATTGCGCGATCGATCACCGAATCTGGGAATTAACCGACCGCACGGATTTTGCCGAATGCTCTGAGCATCTATCTCTGCCGACTCACCGTGCATTGGCCCACTTGTCATCGTGCAAAAATCTGGTGTTTACAGCGTGCATGCAGGCTCACTTCGGATGCTTTTTGGTTGCCTTCACATCTACCATAAAAGTGTTTTTATGTGTTTGCACGCTCCCCATGTGCACGCTACGAGTGGAGCCTAGCTCCATGGAAACGACCGATTTTCACGTTTGTCTGGAGCCTGGCCGAGAGGGCTGTTTTGCACGCTTGCAACCTGGCCGAAGGCCTAGAGTAGGAAACCAAACGCGTAGATGCTGCAGCTGGCGAGCCTGGTTTGAGCCGGACCAGGCAACCAAACAAGCCCTAAAACAACCTGTTCCACATCTAGATTAATCTTCGGTATGAGTATGAGTATGACTACTCGAGTCAAACTGTAATCGAAATGCCAACATATTGAAATGAACGGATGCATAGCTTCCGAACTGCAAAATGGTGCAAATGTTTGTGCAAGCAGCAATCATCATTTAGAGTTGACCTCTCATTGTTATAGCGCATCTTAGCAAGTATAGACCGGCATCTGTCCAACTTTAACGGCACAATATTTTTGTAGGGTAACAAAAAAAAATTAATGCAGAGACAAACATAGGTAACCTATGTCCGAGCCGTCCTCTTGCTCCAGGCGCCGGAGCACGAGGCGACCGTGGGAATCGGCCTGCGCGAGCAGCGGCAACTTGGGGCTCCACTTCATATCGAAGATGCCAGCGGTCTCCATGAAAGGATCAAGATGTCCAAGAGCGGGGGTGAATTGGGCTCTTTTAAATTTCTAAGCAATAATTAAACCTACAAAGAGTCAATTAACCCCCTAGTGATTTCCCAAGTGTGTCCTAGCTACACAAGCAAGAAATGACAAAGAAAGCGGTAAAGCCCTATACAATTCTACTCAAGCAACAAGAAGGTAATGTGGAAAGTAATGCTTGGATGTAATTGCAATAAGTAAGGAGTAGGGGCAAAGGAAATTGACACGACGACTTTTTGCTGATGTATCGAGAAGTCGACACTCCCCCTAGTCCTCGTTGGAGCACCGCGCACGGTATCGCTCCCCCTTAGTCCGCGCAAGGACTAAGTGCTCTCTACGAGCTGATTCTTCGCCACTCCGGCTCAGTGAATCGCCTACAACCGATCACAACGAAACTTGGGTCATCTACAATGAACACCACCGGATGATCACCAAGCGAACCTCCGCGAAGCCGTCTAGGTGATGTCGATCACCAAGAGTAACAAGCACTAACACTCACTTGACCAAGGCTAGTCTAGTGATTGAATGGATGCACACTTGCTAACTCTAAGCAACTAGTGAGAATCAACACATGGAATGACAATTCACTCTCTCACTAGGGCTCTTGCACTTCTTGCACTCTTACAAGAATATCTCAGCAATTGGAATGGGCAAGAGTGATGCCAAGGGGCTGATGGGGAAGTATAAATACCCCCCAACCAAGTCTCTAGACGTTGGGCACAGATTGTGCCTTTCTGCGTCACTCCGGACGCTGCTACAAGGTGGGGTCTGGACCAACGCGCATGCGTCCAAACCCCCTCAACTCTCTGTTTTCAGCACTGAGGAACACGTCGTCCAGACTCTAAACGCAGTCCGGACGCGCACCTCCGGACAGCGTTCGAATAGATTTCTGCTCTCTGGAGGTCTCTGTCTAGAGTCCGACGCACTATGCAGTCCGAACACTACACACTGGACAGCGTCCGGATCCAAACTGGCTCTCGGGAGCTCTCTATGTAGGGTCCGGACACACCCTGCAGTCCGGACCCTGCACTGTTCACACCGTTCGGACGCTCTGATATGAGCAGAGCAAACCCTAGGGTTCGGACGCACAACCAATGGTCCAGACCCAGGGTAACAATAGCGCTCGGACTCCTTTTTCAGGCCAGAACTGCATACTCCCAAAATGGGAGTTGCTCTATATACTCCAAGAACTATTTCTAAAGCTTCCTAGTGCTAGTTTCAACAAGTGTGCACCACACCTAATCACATAGCCTCTCCTAGGTCAATCTACTAGATAGTACCCCCCTTAATAGTATGGCCAAAGCAAAAATAAAGGTGCTAAACTACTCTAAGTGTCTCTCAACTCCTCATGACACTTAGACCTTGTCTAAGCTTCAACCTTGTCGCCAATCCTTTGAAAACCAAAACGATTCCATTAAGGGGCACGAATACCATGATAGCCCAATCAACCAACCATTACCATGACCTAACTTTCTTATTGCCTCTGCAAAACACATGTTAGTCATAGTAATCTTGCATTGTCGTTAATCACCAAAACACTAGGGGCCTAGATGCTTTCACTCCACAGTATGCAACAGTTGGAGCCGCCGGGACGCATCCTCCGAGGCAGTGTCAACACAGAAGAGGGATATGGTGCCCGCCCGGTCGCGCTCCTGCTCCTGCAGCGTGTAGGTGGCGGCGGCCAGCACGTGGCGAAACGGGCGGTGCGGGCAGAACTCCACCGCATCGGCGTTCCCACCGAGATAGCACGAGCCCAAATCCATCCCCAAATCTATCGTCGTCGGTGGTGGGTGCGGGTGCGTTGGCGGCGGCGACGACAAGAGCGTCAGAAATCGTTTGGCAACTCAAGCGGTGGGGGCAAAATAGTCAAACCATTTTCCACGTCTGGCTCTGGCTGTAGAGACAGCAATGTACTATTGGAGATGTGCCTATAGAGCGCGGGCGTGGGGGCTCGGCGTAGGTGAGAGAGACGGGAGGAGGGTTGAGGTGTTTGACACGCGCGACCTGAACCATTGGATTTGAGTGAGTAGGGAGAGAGAGGGTCTAGAGTAGATCTGGACAATTCATTTTGAATATGATGGTTTTCTGGGTACAATTTCATGGGTGTATGTATTGGGACCTTCTCAGTGGGGATGCTTTTTGGGTGGATCTAGAAAAGAAAAGGATGGTGCATTAGTAGTGTAGATGCTGAGACGACTTAAAAAACCAAAATGCTTGCACCACCTGTCGATGGGATATCCTATAGGGTACCCATGGACCGGCTTACCTAAGCTTTGGGCCTCCTTTTCTCGACCCACGAAGGAAGACGGACAGGCAAAACCGAATTCTACTCGGTAAGGACGACAAGACCGAAGCGCAGCTTAGGACTCTAAGTTTGTAACCGAGTAGGATTAGAGCAGCCCTCGACCAGTTCCTGGACTATAAAGGGCTAGTGAGGGTATCACCCAAAAAACAATCTGAACATACTACACAACACCCGATACGTAGAGCGACACACAACACTTTGTATTACGAGATCAGAGCAATAACAAGCGACCCAACTGGACATAGGGTTATTACTCGACTGTGTCGATGGCCTGAACCAGTATAAATCGTGTGTCCCTGCGTGTTCAACCACCAAGGTTTCACTATTCCCCGAGGCACGAACTACTGTCTCGGGTAACACCGTGGCAGGTTATCGGTGGTAAAACATCGACAGCTAGCGCGCCAGGTAGGGGCTTTCGGCGAATTATTTCCCAAAAGCTTGGTGGACCACGACCTCAAGATGATGAAATCGACGGAATCAACATTTTTCTTCGGATCATGGATCTGCAAGATCGACGACGACGGAAAGATTCAAAGCCGACTCCGAGAACAAGAAGGAGTCAACCAAGATCTTCAAGAATTGAATCAAAAGACCTAAAGTCTCACAATTTCGAAACTGACCAGACCTGCAGATGAAGATGGATACGAAACCAACTCGGAGAAGGAGACATCACCACATGTCGACCCCAAGTCGAGCACAAAATTGAACACAAATCAAGTCGGAATACTCAACCAAACCTCAATCAGAAGCATGAACAACTCGGAAGCGATCAAGTACTCAGGTTTATTACGGGTTACACAATTCCGCATTCACATACGGAAAATTTCTTCAAAAGAAGATGACAAGAAGCGTAACTCTGAAAGGCGCTCAAGAGGGAATGATTATGTCAACAACTCCAGAAGGATGTATCGTCCACTGGCCAAACCAATCCCCAAGAACGCAAGGCCAGGATACAGAACTACCGTTCCAGGAAGGAAAAGAACTCGGACTCTACCAGGGATTATCACACAAGGCAAGACAAAAAAAAAGTCAACAAACAAAAAGAACTCGGAGAGCGCATACTATATACATGGCAGAGCTAGAACCTTATTTAGAGCCACCACAAATACCCGACTTAAAATCATCGGATGAATCAAAAGGAGATATCTCGAATGATGAGGAAGGCGACGACAACGAGACCAACGATCACAAAACGGCAAGGCTGAAAAAGAACAAGGCTAGAGCAGGAAGAAGAAATCGAGCCACCCAGAGAAAGCAAATTTGGAACAAATATAAAGCGGAATTGACAGAATACAACAAGAAGAAGACCTAAAGAGAATCCATGAAGAACTCAAAAAGAGAGAGAATTGAAGAACTAACAAAAGAACTAAACATCCTTACTAAAGAGGAAAGAATCACAGATGATCCAATCAAAGAAGACGGAGACCCCATTAAACAACCCGACGAAAATATACCTCAAGGACAAGGAGAAAAACAGGAGGAACAACCCATCAAGAAGTCGATATTCCACAGACTGGGGAAAACTGAGGTGCCACAACCTTCGGAAAGACAGGAACAACATCTTGGGCTGGTAAAAAAACGGCCGAGATTGGGGCCAGCACTATCTGGAAGAATACGATGAATCTAAATACAAAGGGGACAGGGATTATTACAGAAAGGACTGATCACCAGATTTCAACAGATCGGATCAATACGACAGATTCCCATGTTTTGCAGGAAGATTGCAGACGTTGAAATTACCACACAAATTCAAGCCAACAAATCACTCCAAATATAATGGAAAAGTGGAACCTAAACAATGGATAAGAGTTCATTCCCAATCCATTGAACTCACCGGAGGAAACAATGACATTAAAGCCTTATACTTTCCAATGGCACTTGAGGCCATGCCTCTACAATGGTTTGACAAACTAAAACCACGATCGATCAAGTATTGGGAAGACTTACAAGAAGCTTTCTGCAACAACTTTGCAGGAATAATAACACACCCTATGACAGCGGCATAATTAAAGAATGTAAAGCAAAGAAGAGGAGAAACTCTAAGGGAGTATTATCGAAGGTTTGGAGAACTTAGAGCTCAAATACACGACATCACCGACAGAGAAGTAATAGAGACATTTGCGGATGGAATCCTAGCAAATTGGCAGTTCAAAGACTATTTCAATGAAAACCCAAGATCTAATGAAGACTTCAAAAGAGCTCTCGAAGATGATATCATCAAAGGAAAGAACTCGACACAGATTCACACGAGATTTCCATGAGAATAAAAGACTAGACTAAGCCTCACCTACAACAAAGACCACAAGTGACAAAATATAAAGGCTAAAACCAAGGACAGATCAGGTCTACCACCAAAGAAGACCCAGCACTTGGTGAAAACCTTGTAGAGTAAAACAACCCAGAACCTCCGCACAGCATGAGGAAAGTTATGGTTGATAGGCAGAAAGTCACTCCCAACAAATGAGATTGGACAGCTCTAGCTCTAGGCTTTCCAGCAAGAGTGCGATGCAAGCATGGACGGCCAGATGGATGAAGCATACCACTTTAACCAATTCGGGAGCGGCAACGGTGACAGTCCGGAGTTCAGCAGTTAGACAGAGAAGGGATGAAAGCCACATCACAAGACTTCTTCTACCTACTACACCAAACTTTCCGGGAAAATCTAACCGAAGAGTTAGTCTACCTCTAACTCCATTCACAAGAATTCTTCTACCCACTCGACTACCAGAAAGCGGGCATAAGCCCAGGGGCTGCTCAGTTTCACTCAGCAGCATGATCATCGAACCCTAAAGATCAAACTATCAGTGCAAGCACAACGTAATATATAGCAAGGAAGGACCACCAAAAGCCAAAAGTCACGAGAAAGTAGAGCAAGATACAGACAAAAGCTGACCAAAGCAAACAGTAAAAGCAAGATTCTACATACCCGTGAAGGCACAGTACCCACCCGTGAATAAAAAGAGGACAAGAGCAGAATATTTCAGACCCTTCTGCCGAGCTCTTTTCCGATAAAAAGAACTCGAAGAAGGCTCGGGGGCTGGAAATACCTACCTTACAAGATTTTTTTCTGAGATCCTCCAAATACTTGTATTAAGTATCTAGAGGCTCAGGGGCTACACTCAATGAGTGCACATTTTTTCCAGAAATGAAATGTGCAGAAGCACTACAAGACAAGAACACAGAAGATCATTTCACGATTTTGCTTCAAAAAAGAACTCGGCTCGCTTTCAAAGCAACCCGACATATTGAAGAAAAATCATGAGATGCTCGGGGGCTTGTCGATGGGATATCCTATATGGTACCCATGGACCGGCTTACCTAAGTTTTGGGCCTCCTTTTCTCGGCCCACGAAGGAAGACGGACAGGCAAAACCGAATTCTACTCGGTAAGGACGACAAGACCGAAGCGCAGCTTAGGACTCTAAGTTTGTAACCGAGTAGGATTAGAGCAGCCCTCGACCAGTTCTTGGACTATAAAGGGCTGGTGAGAGTATCACCCAGAAAACGATCTGAACATACTACACAACACCCGATACGTAGAGCGACACACAACACTTTGTATTACGAGATCAGAGCAATAACAAGCGACCCAACTGGACGTAGGGTTATTACTCAATTACTCAACTGTGTCGAGGGCCTGAACCAGTATAAATCGTGTGTCCCTGCGTGTTCAACCACCAAGGTTTCACTATTCGCCGAGGCACGAACTACTGTCTCAGATAACCCCATGGCAGGCTATCGGTGGTAAAATATTGACACCACCTCTCGTTCAAAATAACTGCTTTGTGGATCAATGAATTGTGCCTAGCTAGGGATACACGGCGGTTGTTGAATTGGCAAGGATGCTTAAGGCGAGTTGAGTCTACCAGATTAGAAAAAAGAGATTTAGAGTGGAGTTTTAAAACTCCGAAAAGACTATAGTATCAGAAATAACATAGTAATTAAAACCACAAAGTTTGTTGTATCCAAACACTTCATGACACTCTAAAGCCAAAGCATTTCACAAAGCTATAGTATATTTTTCTAAAACTCTAAAATTACTTTGTATCCAAACATGGCATAAATATGTCCAATGGTTGTTTCTCTTTTTGCTCTTGATTTTTTTCTTCGGTGTACAGTTAATATATATATATATATATATATATATATATATATATATATATATATATATATATATACACACACAGAGCCTAAAATACGAGTACATTATACAACTCGTGTTTGACAGTACCACCTCCTGCTAATCTCATAAAAAACAATTCAACTCTAACATCGACACTCAGATGGAACTGCAAGCTGCGCATTTGATTGTTTTTTCTACATGTCGGTATTACTGTAACAAATATCTCAGGAACCATCTTATTGTAACTGTTACATACTTACATGTCCTTTCACTTGCACCGAGTGTCAGTCAGTGTAATCCTTGTAGTTGCATTACATCCTTGATTAACTCTGAAACAATCGCAAGCAATGCACCTCCCGTGACAACGGAGAGAGTAAATTTCCCTCCTGGGACTATAGGGGGTACTGGAGCTTCCAACTCACCCGAATATCTCTTTGACCAAGACATAGCGGCAGGAAAAACTCGATAGTATAAATTTCCCTCCTTCAAACACGACTATAAGGGCTACTTTGGCAGTAGAGGAAATTAGACCCGGGGAAGGGAAAAAAGTTAGGTGAGGAACATCACTACGGGAACATGGTAGAGATTGTTTGGTTTACATATGGGGTCACGTGTTATTATAACAGCACACATATCCACTTATCCACTGTGTTTGTAATATGATCCACTCGTTAGTTATACATCCCCACCGTGTTGTGGTGAGGACTATCCCTACCCAATTTGTTTTCCCCACATATCCACTTATCCACTGTGTTTGTAATATGATCCACTCGTTAGTTATACATCCTCACCGTGTTGTGGTGAGGACTATCCCTACCCAATTTGTTTCCCGGGGAAGATAGCCATGCGGGTGGAAATTATTGAACTTAACATTCCCGCCTCTTCCCCATGGGCAGGTAACCGCGCGTGGAGAATTTCCCTGTTGTCATTTGGCAACAAGGTGTCCGGCACAGGGAAATTAACCACAGGAGAGCATATGTGTCTAGTGTCTAGTCTTGCAGCCAATTCAAAGTAAGTTTTCATGACCGAAAATACATCAGATTTTTTTATTTTTGAAACGGGAATACTTCTACCGAAGTATAGGCAACAAAATTGAATACAGTATTACAATGTCTTAGAAAATCATTTTTTTAGGAAATCACCATATATCAATATCAACATTTCTATGAAAATAATGCATGGAAAATCACAAGACCAAAATTATTTGACATAGTCCAATACATAGAAAATTTAATTCAAGTGGCAAATTCAACCGGGGAATCCATTCGTCACCAAAACATATATCACCTCCATACAAATATCCAAGGCATATATCTAAAAATAAATTATAAGATCCTTGTAATTCCTTCAAATATCCAAATGTCTATGGTTTAATTCCTTTTTATAAGCTCCTCACAGATGTTGTTGCAACATTTTTCTTCTGACATGCCTAAAGTAAACAAAAGAAAATACATTAGCAACTAGAGACGTACCTAAAGTAATAGTTCTACTAGGATGCATCAATTTGAACCAAAATACATTAGCAGCTAGAGACATCTGCAGTAACACAAAATTAATGAAAATGTTGATATCTCATGACAGCTGGCTCTAGAAAATGCACTTGTATATGGCCAAAATACATATAACATAGGTAAAGGATATTGTTCACATGATGTCTATGGCTATCTATCAGGTCAGAATGATACTTGTCTGATATAAATAAACTAGCTTCATGCTCAATGATACTTGTCTTCACCCAAATACATCAACCAAAATAATCAGTGAGGACCAAACCAAATGAGCAATGTAGTAGCAGGTTGTATACATGTCTTTCTAGATTAAGTTAAATATCTATTCAATAGTTAACATAGGAAAATAAAAGGACAATTACATTTCTAGCATGTTGTATACTTGGAATTTGCTAGCCAAGTTTGCAACTTCAATTTGCAGTACATACATAAAAGGACAATTAAACAGTTTCTAATAACTTAAACTGAAAGCACTGCATTAGATGGTGCTTTACTATCAAGTAGGACAAAAAGGCTACATACAGCAACCCTGAAAGAGTTATTGAGAGACTGAACAAACAGGATAAGAGTTGTTAAGAAGGGGTACATCCATAGTACATACCCCTTTAGGGAAGCCCTACCAACTATTTACACAAAATGTCTAAGAATTCTCCACTTGCTAGTTCTAATACAAACATGAACTCCACTACAATGCAATTTCTTAGTGTACAGGTTCAATAAACTTGAAGTAATGCTAGAAGAGGAGAAAGGAAACATACATTTGCAATTTTCTTCTCAATTCAAACATTTCTTCTACTGATATCACTGCAAGTAAGCACAAGGAAAAGCATTAGCAAGTAAGCAAGAAAGCACAAGTAAGCAAGGAAAAGCATTAGCAAGTAAGCACTACGAAAATCATTACCTTATCTGTTGTTTGAGCCAAATCAAGCGGACATTCTTGTTTTTTGATTTTCATGAACACTTCCCTGTCTATCTTAGATTTAAAGATAGTCATAGCATATGCCTTCTCCACTTCAGTAAGTCCATCCATAACAGCCACTTCATCGAAACAGTTGTTAACCAGATAGTCATAAAAGCATGCTGAGCCTGAGAGTGCAGTGGACGAATCATTTAGCACTAAATAAATAAAGATGGAAATGCATTTCCCCTACAATTGTTAACCAGATCAAGCACAATTCATATTTGTGTGCTCTGCTTCTAAGGTAACAATATGTACTGCTACTGAAAAATCAACAACTGCTATAATAAACAATCGATAGATCAAGCAAAATTGAACGGGAGGGGTTCTATTCTGTACCGGATGCGAAGCCGGGAGGCAACTGTTGGAAAGCAGGGAAGGCAGTGAGGACTAAGGACAGGACAATGACAGCTTGTCCGGACAATGGCAGCCTAGCCTTGTGAAGCCAGACTGAGATGTCAACTACCTGCAGCAAATGGCGATTAAAAAACAAGTGTTAAAAAATAAGGATATCAAAGCATGTGAACTATATAGTATATATAGTACTAAAAAATAAGGTAGAATCCTGCACAACAATTGAGTATTAAACGCCTAGGAAACCCAATAATTCCACTCCCGAGTGAAAAAAATAAAAGGCAAAAGGGGGACATCTAGCGTGAGTTGAATCCCCACCTAGGATAGGATTCACATCACCAAGAAGCAACAATTGTACAGTCACGTTAAACCACTGTCAAGAATTTATCATCATAGATACCAATACAGTGCTATTTTCGGGGGCCACTCTCTGATGGCTGATTTGATTTGGACACTGATATAGATTTGTCCAGCTGGTGGATTCATGAAGCAGCAGCATATGGGCAGCATATTGATGAACACTGAGGGCAGGCAAGCAAGAGCATGCATATTGGAATTAATCATGGCATGCATATATGGGCTGAATGAAAGAAAAGAATGTTGAACTGCATCAGACGCAGTACTACTTGCTTTGCATTGCTTCAGGATGGATGGATGCTAGATGGAGGGTTATGCAGTCATGGCATCGTCCAAATGATGCAGACACAAATGAGCAATGAGGAGCCGGCGATGTAGGAAGATGCAGGTAGAATCAAGCTCACCTCGGAGGTGTCGGTGCTGCAGGGTGATGGCGACAGAGGCGAAGTCGAGGAAAGGGCGGAGCGGCGGCGGCGACGTAGGAGAATCGTGGCGAGGGCGGAGGGGCGGCGGCGGAGGAGAGGGCGAGTCGGGGGAATGTCGCCCGGTGTTGCCAGGCCGGACAGGTTTCCCCGTGAAAACCCGGCTCCCGCGGGGGCGAGAGACCTGTATCGTGGGCTTCCAAATCGACCGGATCGGAGGCCCGTGGAAAATTGCCGCGTGGGTTTTTTCCGCGTGGAAAAGTCCGGGATCCCTCCGGGATTTACTGCTTCCAAAGTAGGCCTAACTGAAAACTAGTCGGAATCGGTGCCACTTGTCGCTCTTGTCCTCCTTCCTCCTTGCTGCGCTGGCCGCTGATGACCAGCACGGTTGCCGTCCTCTACCTCCACCTTGACCAGACCATCGTACGCAACATCCTTTTCCTGACTAAAAAATGTTGGGCCGTGTGTACACAAGTCATTAACTCATTTATATGTCTCTTCTTTATTAGGACCAACCGAGCGAGTGACACTACTACAGGAATCTTAACCGCAGCAGCCAAAACCGCTTTACCGCACGCGGCAGCGGCGTCCGCTTGCGCTGCCACGCTGCGGTAAAGAAACGGTTTGCCGCAGCGAGCAAAAGGGCCCGCTGCGGTATATCTATTTACCGCAGCGGGCAACATAAGGTGTCCGTTGCAGTTAATAACCATTAACCGCAGCAGACGCCTTGTGTTGCTCGCTGCGATAAATGGATATACCGCAGCGGCAACCTTTCAGCGTCCGCTGACCGCAACGGGCACCTTATGTTGCCCGACCTCAGCGGCAACCTTTCAGCGTCCGCTGCGGTTAAGTTTGGTTAACCGCAGCGGGCGCTTAAGTTGTCCGCTTCGGTAAATAGTTTTCAAATTAAAAAATAAAAAACATAATTCAAATAATTCCCAGAATTTGAATTCAAAATATTTTCAGATTCTAGATTTCATACATATGCAGCAAACATTTATATATAAACCATCAGAGCATTGCACATGACATAATACACAGTTTTGAACATCCATATACACATCACATCAAACCAACAAGTCAATTTGAGTTACATGTACAAAATCCTCTAAGAAAAGTCCACGAGCCATTTGTAATCACTTGGGCGCAGCAGAGTCATCCATTTCCTAAGTCTCTCATACCTGGGTTCGATATAGCTAAGGGTGATTCTTCGTCAAAGAACTGTTCTCCTTCGAGAACGCATTTCTCCATGATGAACTTACAGATTTTCCCCTTAACTTTCTTGAAGGATGGCTTGTAGGTGTTCACCCAATATTTGACTCCTTCCTTGAGCTTCTTCCAGCTTTGAGTGTACTCCCTGCACTGTCTCAGGTGCTCGCAGGTGTACAAGCCACATGCTTTGGATCCAACCGGTTGTTTGGCGCACTACACGATCGTTATACAAGCTTTAGAACAAACACATATGGAAACAAAGCACAAATGAACTTTGCAATTATTTTATGTACCGGGAATTCGCGTCGGATTTTGATGTGGTCGATATTGTTCTCCTTGCAACTATCGGTCCTGCGATCCTAGCATTCGGGATTCTTCAAGTACGACTTATAAGCCCTGCACAAAATGTAATAGAGTTAGACATGTTTTGATTAATAACGATAACCGTAAAAGATGAAAAATGTTTATTGACTTACACTTTCAAGCAATCTTCAAATGTCGTGTACCCTGGTTTGTTTATCGTCCTCAACGAGTCAAATACGACCGCTCTGCCATCTTGAGGATAGATGAGATATGCAATCCAATGGCCCTCGTGGCCGTTGCTGCACGATTCAAACAGAACATTGGTTAGGATGATTACAAAGATTGATCCTACCCACTTCGGAACTCTACGGACATGTTTTCATACTTACCCAAAGTGATATGGAGCCATGATACACCATGGCCCATCCTCCTTGACCTTCAACATTACTGAGCATATGTAGTCTGCCACTTTCTTCTTCAGATTCCTCATATTGTCTCTATATTCCTTTTCTCTCTGTTTCTTTGTCTTTGTTTTATCCGTTGCCATGTGACCCTTGATGGCACCCTCATTGATATGCATTGGAGAGAGAGAGAGAAAGAGTTGGACGATGCTTTTTGTTGCTTACGGTGGCAGACATCCTGCATATACACGTGAACGTACCATATAGTCTAATAAGTGTAGAGTTGACCTATACAACAGGAGAGATCAATGGAATTAACTCGCAAGTCGTCACTTACATTGCAAACAGGGTGAGTTGGACGATGTCTAGGTCTTCTCCCTGCAGCAGCCTATACATGTCTTCGAAGTCCATCGGAATAGTGAAATCCCCGATATCGGGCAAGTTGAAGCAATCGGCTGGAATCTTCACGGTGAAACTTGACATGCCTCTTTTTGCCGCTTCCATGTACTAGAGATGAAACCTCCTTGTATCCCACGATTCTTCATCAAGGAGTGCTTGCTTGGTTATCATGAATTTCCCGTTCTCAAAGTGGCCGGGACAGTCATCCGACTCCGGAAATAGATGATGAGGATCATCTTCAGGCCTGAAAAAGTCGGGATAGAACGTACGAATGTGAATTGAGGTACAAATGTGAATTGAACGTTGTGTGTGCTCGTGTGTAATGTACCTTGGAAACGTAGTCGAGTATGGGAGCGATGTAGAGTCGTCCTTTGGGTTGTCTGCCTCGGTACCTCCCTGTTGGCTTGGTGCACCTAGCATTGGCTGCGTCGCCTGTTCCCCCTCCATAACTCCCACCGGTGCATCCCCTTGAGCCCCTTCCTCATTTGTCGTGGGCATAGGCTGAGTGTCGGGAGGTGGAGGTGCCCCGCTCGGGCTCGGCTGGGTTGAAGGCACTGTGTTGCCCCCAAAAGTGGCCCTTGAACCTTCTGCCTCATTAGTTGGTCCCAAAGGCGAACTTTTCGAGCTCTGAGGAGGGCTCTTGCCAATTGGTGAACAAGCTGGCGGGTCCTTGTCAGCCTTCGTCATCTCCGTCGTCGTCGCCTTCTGGGGGGCAAGATCCAGCAACAGACGTTGTCGTCGTTGGTATGATCTCAAGGTCGTCCTTCATCCAATAGATGTCATCACATTCCGCTTCTTCAAGGGTACGGTGACGTTGTAGGTGGGGAACATCTAGTTCATAGTCTTTATGCTCTGGGTTAACTAACGTTATGGTCACCAACGCATAGTTCTCAGGTAGCCGGGCCCGATACCTTTCTGGGATTTCGTTGATCGGATATACAACTCCCTCGCCCACGGCAATCTTCTTGCTCCTGCCAAACGGAATCAAGAGCCGCACTAGTGTCATCTCATTGACCTCATCGATTGGGTGGCGCGGGCAATCCTCAACTTGAGGAACGTTCCCCCCTTGTGGACCCGGAGGGACGGGCACGCCAGCCTAGCGGAACATCTGTGACCTCATCGCCACCATATCAGGGCCGTTGCTCGTGAAGGCTTCCTTTATTGAGCTCTTGATCATATCAGACATGCCGAGCTCATAGCCCTTTTGAAAGATGTTCGTCTTGTACCTCCGCCTTGACTTGTATGAGGAAGCATCGGATTGCCAAGCCTGAATCGTGTTCTAGTTCATCTTTGACTGGACTCCACGTACGCAGCCGCGGTGCTCCGGGGTTCCTAGGACCTCAGTAAGTAGGTCATGGCCCCTCTGAACCTCATAGGACCCGTTGTCCTTGGAGGCTTCGATGGCAGCCTTCTCCACCTCCTCGAACCCAGGCTCGTTGAACTTGGTTGCACCCTCCTTGAGCTTCTTTGGAATTCAAGCTCTGATGAAGTCCTTAGCCCTAGGTTCGACGTCCTGGTACGGATCTGGTTGCCCGCTCGCTCTCATATCTTCATCTCGCCACTCTTCCCTCTTGCCGGCAAACCCAGTCATTCCCAAGTGGTGGGGCCACTTGTTCTTCTTCGCGAGTGCGCTGAACTTGGCACTCTTTTCTTTTTCTTCGTCTGAGCTTTTGAGTTTGCAAAAAGCCTCCCACTGATGATCCTTGATCATATTGTATTTGGTACATAGATTCTTGCCCTTCTTAAACCAATCTCTCGTCAGCATTGACTTGAAATTGCGAAGGGAAGTCCCCGCCACGTGCATGACCCAATCCTTGCACTTGGCCAAATCCGCGTTCTTAGGATAGTTGAACTTCCTCCTAACCAGAGTCCAGATAAGACCCTTGTAATCCTCCGGGACAGCGTGCCAATCAGGACAAGTGATTTCCACCTTGTCCCTTGTAATCATGGCAACTTGGTTGCTGAACACTGCAATGACCTTACGAGGCTTGACCAGCTCTCCCATAGGCCCCACCTCAAGGATCTCGTGGACTTCCTCGCTCCTGTCGATCCTGTGCCTCCCATGTTCACCCCTCCTCCGCTTGGTTCCCTTAGACTTGGATGTCGAGGTCCCCGTGGAGGGAGTCGGGGCCTCTTCTCCTCCGAAATCCAGCATCCGAGTAGAACCCGGTACCTGTTGTTCAGAGATACTTACATTCAAGTTTTCAACTGCTTTAGCATAAATCACAAAAAGCGCGTTGGTTGCTCCAAGTACCCCGGCGTGGACGTTATCTCGGATCGGAACCCGAGCCACACTTTCACCCTCGTCCCATGGTGCCCATGTCGGATCAGCGTCCTCCTCTGTGCGATTCTTCTTTGGCCTCGGAGGGGTAATGGAGACTTGACTGCATAGTGAGTTTGAAGAGGGACTTGGGGTAGGTGTTTCCCACTCGCCAGAGTTATCCATTTGTATTCTATGATATGATGAATTTTGCTAGTTTAATATTATTTGAGTTACAAAAAAGCAATACAAGTTTAAAGCAAAAACATGTTTAAGGAAAAATTGCTCTCAAAATAGTGGGTTAATGCAAAGCAGTCGTCCAACGCTACATGGTGATCACAGATCATCGACTAACGTGACAGTCATCTTACCAAGTGGGATTAGTTACAAGTATGTAGCTTACCAAGTTAAGGAAACTAGAAGATAACAAGTTAAGGAAACTAAGATAACAAGATAGCAAGTTGTATTGAGCTTAACAAGTTTAATAAACTAGTATTGAGCACAAGATAGTATTCAAGTATAGTATTGAGCTTAACAAGATTCTTAAACAAGTATTGAGCACAAGATAGTATTCAAGATAGCAAGTTATAGAAACCCGACTATCATGTTGTCTCACTACACCTATTTGTATCATCGAGCAATAAAGAAATCCGCCAAATAGTGCAATCACACCCAAGTTTTAGAAACTAGCAGATTGCATAATTCAATATATCAAATCTGAATCGAGCAAGGCAACAGTAGCACAAGATAGATAACCAACTCACAGTAGCACATGAGTCCAAGATAGAATACCAACTCACAGTAGTCCAAGCTAGATAACCAACTCACAGGAGCACAACAGGAGGCAACACAGAAGCACAACAAAGCCCCAACAGGGACACAGATCAGCACCAGTAGGGACCAAGAGCCACCACAGCAGTCCAACACAAGAGCACCAGTAGGGACTTAGAGCACCAACAACCAACACAAGACCACCAGCAGCAGCACCAACAGCAGGCCAACAACAAAGCACCAGCATGGACCAAGAGCACCAACAACCAACAGAAGAGCACCAGCAGGCCAGCAGCACCACCACAGTAGGCCAACACAAGAGCACCAGCAGGCCAACAACAGAGGAGCAAGCACCAGCACCAGAAGAACACCATAGCCTCAAGCACCAGAGAAAGCAAGCACCACCACCAGAGGAGCACAACAAGCACCAGCACCAGAGGCGGCGGTGGCTAGGGTTCCACGTGGTGAACACGAAGGCAGACGGATGTGGCCGGCCGGAGGAGCAGGTGGTACGCCAGGCGGTGCACACGAAGGCGGACGGACAAGAAGAAGAGCCGATCGGTGGTGCGGACAATGATGCGCAGTGGCGATGAGGATGGGGGCGGGTTGTGGCGACGATGGAGACGACACGCGTGGGGAGTCTAGGGTTCCGGTCCGCGCTCGGGGCGCACGAAGAGGGAGGAGTAGGTGGTGTGGAGAGGACCAGAGGCATGGAGGAGAGGAGCAGAGGCGCGGCGGCGGCAATGGCGACGGTGGCGCGGCAATTGGGCAGCCCTTCGGGAAGATAGCGACAGCGCGGGGACTTAGAAATTTCGGGAGGATAGCGGCGCAGTTATATATGGAGAAGTTTACCGCAGCGGGCGCTTTATGATGCCCGTTGCGGTAAAGCATTTACTGCAGCGGGCGTTTAGGTTGTCCGCTGCGGTAAAGTTTGTTGACTTCAAAGTTTTTAAAGTCTAAAATGTTTGACTTCAAGTTTTCAAATTCTAAATGCATTCAAATATAAAAGCTATAAATACAAAGTTTGTGAAACTCATCAATGTCTATATTTATAACCAGGTTCACATGTCACAAACTTGTTGGTCTACATTATTACAAAAAAAGTGTGGCACACATCTCATTTTGGTGCGGGAGCTTTCACGACCCTCTTCTCGTTACCACTCCGTGCCCAGGGCTTCATCTTGCTATGCTTGCAACTGACCTCGACAACCTTGATCTTCTTTTCATGATCTGTAAAAAGTTGGAGCTCCGCGTAGTTGTTGTACTGCTTGGGGCTTTGCACCCCATCAGCTCCCACGATCTGTTGCTTTCCGGACACAACCACGTGCTTCTTTGTATCCGGTGGATAGATATAGTACTCCACTTGCGCTACATTGGTTGCAAGTACCCATTGGTCATCTTTGTAGCCCGTGCTTTTGAGGTTTACGGTGGTTAACCCGTAATTGTCCACTACAACTGATTTCGGGTTGACCCAATGACACTTGAAAAACCGGTTATGTGTAAGTTGTGTCCATAGTCAAGGTCCCATATTTTTCGATCTGCCCAAAGAATTGTGTCCTCTTTTGTGTCAACTCGTCTACGCCCTTGTATCGAACACCGCAGTTATGTGCCGCACTCTTGTTGTCCTTCTCTTTCGTGTGAAACCTATACCCCTTCATATCATATCCCTGCCATGTGGTGAATTGGGTCAACGGGCCTTGCGCAAGCTTCTTTACAGTGTCACTGTCATCGACATCAACCGATATTTCTTGCTCTTTGATCCACTGAACAAAACTGTTCCTGTGCTCTTTCTGGACCCATTCCTCCGTGCGCTTTCCATCATGAGCGGTGCGAAGCTCTTCCAGGTGTTGTTCAACGTATTTTTCCATGCTCACCAACTGATGGAGGATGCTATAATGAGCATCTTCTACCTCTTTGTTAGGTATATCAGTGCAAACTTTCTGGCCCACGCACCTTGTCCCTTCGGTTCTTCCCTCGTGTGGGTGAATAGGCAACCCAATCGCCCTCGCGTCTTTAATGTACCTCATACACCAGTTGATTGACTCCTCGGTTGTGTACGCCTTGATCATAGAACCTTCAGGGTAAGCACGGTTATGGACGTACCTATTCAAGGTGGACATGAACCGCTCGTACGTCCACATCTGGTGTAGGTACACTGGGCCCAATTGCTCGACCTGGTCAACCATATGCATCATCAGGTGTGGCATAATGTCAAAGAAAGACGGTGGAAAACACATCTCGAGCTGACAGAGGGTCTCCGTAATGAACTCCTTTAAGGCAGGCAACTCTGCCTTATCGATGACATTCTGCGTGATTAAGTTAAAGAAGTATGACATACGGGTTATCATCATCTTCACATATTCTGGACTGATAGCTCTTATCAATATTGGAAGGAACACCGTGAGCATGACGTGACAGTCATGTGAGTTGTAGCCAGTCATTGTGAGGTCTTTCATGGAGACCAGGTGTAACACCCTAAAACTTGATTTCTGGAAAATAGTAAGAAATTAAGCTTTTCTTCAATTTATACTCATGAAATATAGGAGAAATTAAAACTTTTTGGAATAAAAGCAATTAACATAGATCTTAGTAACATGGTTGTTGCATTCATATTGAACTATGTGGCTTTTGGTTGAGTGTAGGTTAGGTTGGGTGAGCTCAAATTCAAATCTCATTTGAATTTGATCTTGTGTTTCAAAAACCAGAAAAAGAAAAGAGCTTTTATTTTCCCTCTCTTTCTCTCCCTCCCTTCTGGCCCAACCAAGGAGTCGGCCTAGTCCTTCTCCCTCCCTCACCCGCACTCCACCTCACCTCTGTCAGCCAAGCACCTCAACACAGCCAGCTCGGCCCACCTCCAAGGCCCATGCGGAGCACTCCCCATCCCGCAGGCCTTCTCCCTCTCGCGCTCACCGACACGCGGGCCCGCCCTGTCAACGCCGAGCAGAGCCAGAGCGCCAACTCCTCTCTCTCTGCCATGCGGGCCCAAGCCGTCGGTGCCTCTCCCTTTTTCTCTCTGCCCCTTGGCCCCATCGGCGCCAAGGACAGCAGCAGCACTCATGCACGCACGCACTCCCTCTCTCCCGCTGACCCGTGGGTCCGTCCTGTCGGCGCCAAGCAGCAGCACTGCATGATCCTTCTCTCTCTCTGACCTGCGGACCCTGCCCGTCATCCCCTTCCCCTTCCTTCCTTCTCGGCTCAGCAGAGATGCCGCACTGACGTCATTGTCGTTCCTCCCCTTCACTCCGATGGAAGGCCATTGACGCGAGCCCATCACGGAGGCCATCAAGGACCGCCTTGACGCCCCCTGTTGCGATCGTGCCCAGAATCACCGCCCCCTCCGCCTATAAAGCTAGCTGCAGCGCCTCCTTTCATCCCCTTCTCTCTCTCTCTCTCTGTTCATGCACCGCACACACGGCCTCGCTACGTTCTCGCCGTTCCGGAGCTCCATCACCGTCGAAGAGCACAGGAGAAGAATCGCCTTGACGTCCCGAATTAGTAACGTCACCGACCGCATGTCTTCACTCTCTGTTCTGTCGTTTTGGCACACACCGTGCTCTTTTCTGTGATCCAGCTGCCGCCGAACGCCGACGGAACGCTCGGAGCCGCACCAGTGCCCGCAACCGCATCCTACGGCTCCACGGTGAATCCCTCATCCTCCCCGAACCCTCGTGTAGTCCAATTAGGCGTCGTAGATGCGTACCCGTAACACACCGTGACCGGCGTCCATGGCGCCATCGTGGTCACCTCGCTTCGGCGGGAGTTTGACTCTACCAGCACCCCCATCGCATTCGCACGGCTACGTTGAGTCTCCCCATGCCTTCAATTTGGCCTCTGGCACACCGTACCGTCTCGCCTGCACGGCACAGAGCCTTCCCGCAATGGCGCCACCGCAGATGCCCCACTCCGGCCGGCCCTCACCTCACCCGAGTACCCCACCGCACTCGCACGAACTCACTGAGCCCCCTGGTGTTTTTGGTTGAACCCGAGGCGGACGGGAACGCGTTTCCGACATTCTCCGGCAAGCCCCAGAGGTCGGCAGCCATGGCGCCGCCGCGTTCTCATGGTGCCGCAGCGGGGAAGCCCCCCCCTTTTGATCGGTCACCGTCGAATCTAATCTGGATGGCCCAGATTAGATACCCCTTTGGAGTTATGGGATCGGTCCACCATGGACCGTGGACCATCGGCCCCGTGCATGCGTCAGCTGGTCCACACCCACGTGGTACACCTGCACCAGTCACGCGTCGCCACGTGGCGATGACATCAGCGACGACCTGGTCAGCCCCGACCAGATCTGTCAGCTTTGCACAAAACCCCCTCTTCTTCTGTTTAATCAACCTGCGCTCTGCCTTAGTTCTAATTCCTTTTATATCAGTCTAGTTTTCTTATGATCTAGCCCCTGACCTTTTGGATAAATGTACCCGCACTCCAGAGCCTTTTCCTTTTCAGTTTTATTTAATTTAAAATCCGAAAATGAGTTCAAATGATTTACAATTTTGCCACTCAACTTCAAAAGCTCATATCTTCTTAGTTTTAACTCCGTTTTCATCCAAACAAATTGCGTTAGATTTGTAAAATTATAATCTACAGTTTATAGAACTTTAAACCTATGTTAATAGCTTTGTAAATTCTTGGTTAACATTAACTTGATTAAAGATTATGCAATTTGCTTTATAAATAAAATATGAATAACCTTTTAGGTTTCAATTTAGTTTTCAGATCCAAATATAAGTTTGACTTAATCCAACTTAGGTATTTCTCTGGAGTACCTTATCCATCCTTTTACATAACTAAAACTAATGAAGCTCGAAGTTCTCTTTTTAAAAGCTAATCTTCTGTTAGTCTATCTTGATCACCGTAGCTTCGTTTAGCGTGTTCTTTGCAACTTTGTGATCGTAGCAACGCATAGTTTCTCTTTAAATCCTTTTCATAGATTGGTGTATTGTTCTAAATATATATATGTTTTTATGCTATGTATGTTTGATCAGGTGTTTGAGTGGTGTGGTAACCTTGTCCAATCGGTGAGTGTTACATTGGTGATCAAGAAGAAGTTAATATATCTTGAGAATCAGTTGAAGAAGGATCTAAGTTAAAGGCAAGTATAGAATGGGACTCTCCTTGTTACCTATACATTTTAATGTCACTTAATTCATATGCATGTGTCTACCTTGTTAACCCTAAGGACTACCTAGAATTGATATCATGTACCTTGTCACCTTTTGGGTTGCATATGGGTAGCTTGTGCTAGTGCTCATAAAGAATAACCATGATCTTGTATCTTGATTAATGATATATGCAATGATGATAAAATATGACTTTTTTAGCAATGTGGACTATAGGTGGAACATCAGGAACTCACACATGTGTTCTCATTCATAGGGGTATCTCTGTAAGCGGCCACCCAGGAAAACCGTGTTACCCCGAGTGTTATATGGCTCTGACTTTAATTCAGTACCTAGTATGTCTCTAGCTTGTTAGAGGTTACCATTTATTGGTGCATGAGAGGAGGGTCGAATAATGTTTGGCGCTTTTCCTGTCTTAGAGGCGAGCATGGTGCTACGACGCCCACCTGTGACGCCACTTGAAGGAGAATACCCATGCATACTTGACATTAGCCTTGCGGCCCTAACTTGTTAGAGTATACTGGCGAAAGCTTATGTAGTGAAACCCTGCCACACCTCCTAGGTAAAGGTATTGTGGGCTTTGCAAACCCCGGCAAATGGGAATCACGGCATGGGGGTAAAGATGTACAACCTCTGCAGAGTAAAACTATCATGATAGTCGTGCCCGCGATTACGAGCGGTCTGGATCCTTCACATTGCGATGTCCTTATGGCATAGCTCATCAGATGTTATTTTGGCATTGATTATTATTATTTGTTCATATACGCATTATATCTTGTTCACTTGATCATGTGGTTATTGGGCTTATGCTGAACTTGTTGCTACTCACATGCTTAAAACTATGACTTATTAAAAGCAAATGCAGTAAACCCGTGTCTATCCTTTCTAAGCCTCATAAACCCCATAGTTATTGTTGACACAAAAAGCGTCGGATCTGCGAACACCTCGGGCTAATACCCGAACTCGATATCCAAAGGTGTGCCAGTTGATTTGACCAGTTAATCAACAAGGATGATAACTAGAACAACGATGAACGAGACGACAGCGATACGCCCAGATGTCAAGGCTCAGATTGCTCAAAAAGCGGAACTGGCGAGGTACACGGAGATCTTGTAGATGCAGCCCATCGAGATCGTAAGAACTCGTAGATAAACTATAACTAATGCGAAAAAGTAGATGCTGAAAAGTAAGAATAAAATAATAGATTTGTTTGATTGTATTGGATATCTCTCCACACGAGCCCTAGGTACATATTTATACTCCGGTAGGAGGAGTTGTACACAGACACGACTCATACCTAAACAAACTCCTACATTTTAGGAAATAAATGACTCACGCAAGAGTCAGACTCAAACTGATATAATAATACTGGTATAAAATCACCAGTTTCCTTATATATTCTCTTCGAGATGACACTTTCCATCGGCAGATTTCTTTCCATCCGCAACCTTCTTCCATTACCATCGGCATCTTTCTACTGACGTCATCTATATCCTGCATCCATCGGCAACATTTTCGATCGGCAACGTTCTCCTGTCTCCATCGGCAATATTTTTTCGATCGGCAAATACCCTTCTTTTATCTTTGACGTTTCTTCAATCTCCTGCTTCTATCGGCAATCTGATTGGCGATATTCTGATGTCGATAAAGAGAAACAGCCATCCTTCTACCGATCATTGCATCCGGCTCATATTGACACATACAAAAAACGGTGTCAACACATGCCCCCCAATTTCGGAGTATAAAATATCTTATGCATCGAAATTTTCTCTACTGTAATCTTTCCACCCAAAATTCCGCTGCCATTTTGATTACCGCGCAGCGTCGCTGTAAATTACCAACAACTCCCGCAACTGTAGCACCAACAATTGCAACTCCTCGATCACTACGCAGATTCATCGCGATATCCTTCCATACATCTGTCCAGTCAAAAAGAAAATTCGAAAATGCCCCTTGACCCAGACCTATAAAGATCATCGTCTGTTCTCCTTTCCACCCTGAGTTCACATTTTTAGCTTTGTTCCACCATCATCTCCGAAGAGCATCAGCGGCGGTTCTTCCTCTCTCATCAAGAATCACGCTCCCTGCAAGAACTCCTGCTTCAATGGCGATCAACTTCACCGTCCCCGCGGTAATTTTTCTTCTTCCCTTCCAGTATATACTACAATTTTATCTTTCTGTACCGCCTTACAATCCCTTTTCTCTTCCTTTCTTTGCTTTTCTGGATCTAGGAAATGCGCAAGAAAATAGTGATCCCTACCGATCAAGCATATCTCTGTTGTCTGGGTCCGATGGGAAACCCCAATCCAACTAACTTCATCAACGCGGAAACCAACTGTATCCCATTTAGATATGAATGCTTCAATCTGCGGTTGTGGACAAACACCTTCCGTTCATGGCCCAAACCTACCAAAGGATGGAAAAATTGGTACCTCATGATGGCTAGATCACAACAGGCCTATTGGTCAGAACGCAGCATAGATCATTGCATTAGATTATCACTTGCCGATATGACTAAGAATGAAAACATGATGATTGTTGCTTCTTATTTCTGGTCCGATACAATGAACGCATTCATATTCAAACACGAACCAGCTACTCCTACTCTTGCCGATGTGTACATGCTCACCGGCTTGGATGTCTCTTCTGCCGATAATACCTCCCTTTTTCAGAAGAAACCTGAGCAGTGAGTAACTATTCACAATACCGGTGGCTGGATTGGGTATATTCAAGAATATCAAAAGACCAGATCGGATCGGTAGACCAAAGGGAGCACATCATTTTCCTGGACATGTGGCTAGAGAAGTTCATCTTCTGTGATAGAACAGTCGGACCTACCGATACGTATCTTTCTGCAGCAGAACTTCTGGCCCACGGAAGTCTTACCCTTGGTCGATATCTACTTGGTTCAGTTTACTATCTTCTACACCAGGTGTCCAGAAAACTGCTGCTAGGCGAGCCCATCGGCAACCTTGGAGGTCCTTGGTGGTTCATTAACTTATGGCTAAATGCCCACATGCACAAATGTATTCAATTTGATTTGTTCAGCCGGCAATTCCCAAGAGAAATATCTGAGGATTATGTGTTCGCCGAAAATGAATCGGCAACCCGCTTCCCGCTTAACTTCGGGGAAGCTATGATAGTGCTACCTGGAACCGATGCCAACGAAGTTCAATTTGGTCTATTCTTCCAAAAATTCTACTGTGGACTTCCGGTTGCAGAACGGGTCTGGTGGCCTTATAACGATGAAAACAATCGATTTCCACTCTCCCTCAGCCTTACCGATGGGACTATACCTCAGAATGAAGGAATCATGAAGGCTATCATCACTCCCCAGGCCATTCCAGTTAACATCTTTGGGACTGGGAAGAACACTTCTCCATCTTATGAATTTTATTACCCATCGGCAGCAGCAAGACAGCTAGCATTTGGTCAATTACCAATCAAACTCAGTTATGCCAACGTGATAAAACCAAGAGGAACTATCTCCAATGTTGCGGACTGGAACAAGATTATTACTCTCTCCCCTCAGGCCGATGTAACAAACATTGACTTTTCTTCTTGGACACCGACGTCTTTTTTCACTAAGTCATATAAATCAATTATTCTCTATATCATCACATTACTATTGGCATTTGATTGATGATGATCATATTATTCCTAATGATGCGGTGAGTTTACTTTTGATTTTATTCCTTCCTTCTCTTCAAATACATCAGTAACTAATTTCCTATCAACAGGTTAATGATCCAATCCCTAAAAAGAGCCGAAGCGGTAAATATTTCAACCTGCAACTAATGAAACCTATATCAGCAATCGGCAGCAAGGCCCCTTCACTAGCTACTCTCATGTATGGAAAAACACCTAAAGTCACCCTCAAACCCAAAAAACCGATTGAGGTTGCTGCCATTCCATCGGTCACTGCCACTGTCCTAGCACAAGCTTCCGAGGTAATAGTCTCCATTCTCTGTGTCGATCATAAATTCTCACCTTTAGTATTCACTTAATCTTCACCTCGCATGGCATACTCCCTTTCATAGCCAACAGGTTCATCGGCAGCAGTCCCGAATGTACAAGTTTCTCCAATCCGGTCTGCCGATGCCCCCCAAGTGCAAAAATCGAAGCGTCACAGCTCCTCGACTGCGGCTCCCCGATCAAAACATCCAAAGTCATCGGCCCCAATCGCATCACCAGCTGCGTATTCTCAAACTACTACCGATACACTAGCACCGGAGCCAACATCGACATCTATCCCTGATCAATTACAGGACGAGATCTCTAATCAGGAAACCGATTTACCAAGCCCAAGGGAAGAAACCCATCTGAAAATGGTAAGTTCAACTGTCACAAACTTTAAAAAACACAAACTTATGATTAGAGAATTCTAACTCTCTTCTTTTCAGGCCCAAGACTCCCCAAATAGTCTATTCTCTTTCGCCATCAACTTGCCGGAAGAAAATTAAGAAGAAGAAAGCTCTGCTCCATTATCAAACGCTATATCGGCAGAAGTAAAGACCAAACTTGAAGCACTGTTATCCTTACTGCAACAAAGTACCTCCGACCTAGTCCAAGATTCCAATGCAGTAAGGGTAGCTTTCAAGGAAATTCAGGGCTAGCTAACCGCCGATATCGAAGAGATACTCTTCCAAGCAGCGTTTATTGAAAGTCGACAACTCCAATATCAACGGGCTTTACGCCGTATTGCCGATAGGATTACCCAATCAAAGCTTGAAGAGGAGATACTCAAGTTCAAGCAAACTATGGATGAAAAGCACAAAGACATCAGCCACCTGGAGTCTTCTAACAGCGTGCTTGAACAAGAGATCATCCGCCTATCAGCACAAAGAGAAAAACTGTTGGCCGAACTAAAGAAAGTGGATGAAGCTTTAAACTCAGCTAACCAGAAGAAGATTCAACTCCCAATCACCACCAATATTTTGCAACAAGAAAGGGATACCAATGCACGTGAAGCTCTTCTGCTGAGGAGGAAAATCAAGCCAGTTGAGGGTTCTGCCGATGACGATGCTAGGAAAATAGAGGAGACGAACCAAATTCGCCTGCGCGCAATTTCGTCCATCCAATCCCTGTTGTAATCTGCTGTGTCGGCAACTGTGATCTCTGATAATTGATTTTGCTTGTAATATAACATTAGTGCGCTCTTCTACCGATGTTCTGCATGATAATTTTATCATCGGTATGTGCATTCACATCACTTTTTATGCATCTATCCGGATAAGCACTTTGATTGCATCGCGGCATACTATCTGATCCGACCATGAAGCGTTATTCAATTTCATAATTTAACACCGATCAACACATTAAGAGTACATCGGTGCATTGATTACCGACATAGCTAGAACCAAGCTAACAGGTAATCGATGTTTGATTATTTTGGTCTTAAACCAGGTATTTCTGTATAGTTCCGAATAAAGCAAACCTCATCATTCAACGATTGTTTACATTGAAAAATCCAACCTGATAAAATTAATCTAGACTTATTGCCATCATCGATATTTATCTCTATTAAATCATCTGTCGATGTAAACCCCTACCTAGCCTCTCCATCATCGGCCAACCGATATGTTAAAATTCCTATTTAGAGAACCGCCTGGATTGGTATGATCTGGTAATCGGCAACTTTGAGAAACTCAGTATCCCAAGCTTCGCCTGATATGCACTTGGTTTGCTCGTAAGTTTCCGATTCTGCCGATGCAACCATTGACGGGGCTTTACTCCGAACGATCTCAATCTTGTCCCCGACCCATTGCATGAGGCTTTGATGCACCGTGGAAGGAATACAACAATTAGCATGAATCCAATCCCTTCCTAGGAGCAAGTTGTAGGTACCTTTACCGTTGATCACAAAAAATGTTGTCGGCAAAGTTTTGCTGCCGATAGTTAATTCTACGCATATTGCTCCCATAGCTGGTGACACATTGCCTTCAAAATCTTTCAGCTTCATGTCTGTCTTGACTAAGTCTTGGTCACCTTTTCCAAGCTTCCTAAACATGACATACGGCATTATATTAATCGACGCCCCACCATCGACTAACATCTTTGATATTGGTTGCCCATCGACTTTGCCCTTGATAAACAAAGCTTTCAAATGCTACCTTTCATCATCGGCAGGTTTCTCAAAGACAGCTGCCGTCGGATCTAGCACTAGCGGAGCCATATCAGCAGCCTCTTCTTCATTATCAGTAGGTGCCATGAACTCCATCGGCAACATAACAACCATATTGACTTCTGCCGATGGACTCCTTTCCTGGTGTTTTGGCTTCCATTCCCAAACTGGAAATCCTCCCTTCGAAGGGTTCTCACCATACTGCAGATCATTCTGGCGTTCACACTGGATCCTCCTTCTCTGAGTCTTCGTCAGACCCTTGGGACACCATTGAGAAAGCTTAGTCTTCCAAACAGGTTGGTAATGTTTCTCACCATGTCGGCTTGCACTACCCCTTATGTTTGGATCTCTGGAGAATATCTCTTCATCGGGCACCCTTGCATCAGCCATCTCTTCAAGCTTCTCTTGACAAATACGCTTGTCGAGCCTTTCATGTACACTGAGTTTGCCCCCAAGACGATCATGCACTATTCTTTTCCCCTGATCGGCCTAGCATAGCTGGATTCACGATCTCCGAAGCGAAACTCCCTCTTTGATCGATCAGTAGGATAGTACCCATTGCATTCAGGACAATTATCGGCAGTGGGCAGCTTGATGCCTTCTTCCCAGCAATGGACGAAGAAAGGGCACTTCCAATGATCTTTATGCCGATACCATTCTTGGCGCCTCTCTTCTTCCCGCTGCCGATGTTGTTCTTCTTGCGAACTCTTATACTCTGGTCGCGGTTTTCCATGCGTGATCACAACACCATACGACGAACGTCTCTGAGACCCCCTGGAGCCATTGCTTCCATCGGCAGTTCTTTTACCCTCCCTTTCATCGGCAAGCTTTTTCCCCTTTACATCATGTACAGATATTTGATGTTCGGGATCCACCAACGAATTCTTCTTGGCTACTTCCGATGTCAGTACTTTGACCTTTCCACTAGTTTCCACCATATTATTAGGAAACGGATGCTGGTCAATTTTCATCGGCCTCTGGGCTCTAGAATTTTCAAACTTGATTCGCCCAGACTCGATTTCTGACTGCAGCTGCTGCCTAAAGACTTTGCAATCATTGGTACTTTGTGAGGTTGCATCATGCCACTTACAGTACCTCATCCTTCTAAGTTCTTCAGCCGATGGAATCACTTGATTAGGCGCCAGCTTAATCCGCCCTTCTTGAAGCAACAGATCAAATATCCTATCGGCTTTAGCAGTATCGAAAGTAAATCTTTCAGCCTCCTTCTGACCAAACGGACAGGATATCGGCCTCTTATCCTTTACCCACTCAGTAACGCCGATATCCGTTCCTTCGTCTGATTCAGAATCTTCTTCTTGTTCAATGAAAGACACCTTGTTCCAAGTCTTTCTAGGTTTGAAGGCTTTAACTTCTTGATTGGCAACTCTCTGCACAAGATGGCTGAGGATTTCGAATTCTTGAGATGCATATTTTTCCTTGATGTGTGGCAGTAATCCCTGGAAGGCTAAATCTGCCAATTACCGATCGTCCAGCACTAAGCTATAACATTTATTCTTCACGTCCCGAAGCCTTTGGATGAAGCTTTCTACCGATTCGTCATTACGTTGCTTTAGCTTGACTAAATCGGTAATTCTCTTCTCATGCACGCCAGAAAAGAAGTATCTGTGAAACTGCTTCTCTAGATCCGCCCAAGTAATTACAGAGTTTGGAGGAAGCGAGACGAACAACGTAAATGTCGATCCAGACAAGGATGACAAAAACAGTCTCACCCTTAGTTCATCTCTGGTAGCTGCTTCTCCACATTGGATAATGAAGCGGTTGATATGCTCCATCGTCGACGTATCATCTTGGCCGGAAAATTTCGTGAAATCTGGCACCTTGTACCGATTCGGAAGAGGAATCAAGTCGTACGCCAGAGGATATGGCGTACGATAAGAATACGTATTAACCTTAGGCTTGATGTCGAACTGTTCTTTCATCACTTCGGCGATCTTATCGGCCCAGTATGCATCTTGATCCTGCCGATGCGCAAGCTGGACATTCATCGGTTGGACTGGTTGATACATCCCCTCTTGCCTCTGTAGTGGGTAAGCTGACCCAATTGGCGTAGGCGTAACACCACCTTGCTAAACATTATGCATCAACTGACTTGCCTATGTATATCCTTGGACACCCACTGGGGTGTATTGGGACACCGCTGGCCGATACACCGATGTCTCATTCTGAACGACGGCCGGGTAAGGGTATTGCTGCGCCCCCGTTATCTGGTGCCCATATTGCACCACCTGTTGTTGAATTGGACCGGCCCACACAGGGTTGTGGGTCATCAGCATGTGACCTACCGATAGTTGGTAATTGCCCGGCGCCTGCTATTCCTGCGTCCTAGAATAGTCAACGAATGGGCCCCCTGGATGCACTGACACCCCCGTTGGAGGGTTCGCCATCATCATAGGATAGTTTATAATTGTCCTATCCTGTTGCATCGGCGACGCATTTGCCGATGGTTGCCCGCAAGACATCTTGGGTACGACCATCTGAAGACTCCCCGGCGACAACTGCATGTTTGGAGCAGACGCAGCATGATGCATCGTCGGGCTCATCGGTTGTGCCGATGTCGCCAATTCCACAGGAGCCTTCCCCGCCGCATTGTCTTGGATCAACTTGGTGTCGCCAGACGAATCTAGAGGCATACCGTATTCCCACCAGTTAGCGGGAGCCGGTCGGTTCGGGACCATCTGTCCTGATGCTACTGACGCCGCTGGATCGGTGCTTAGCTGAACGACGCTTGCAGGGCTTGATTTTGTCGGTGTAACTTCATCGGCAGAAGGATTTACAGGCTGGAACGGTGGAGCCGCCGATGAAATTGTAGCAGATGCCGACCCGGGTCGATGATACGCCGGACTGACATATTTAGGTGATTGCCCTTCTTTGAAAGATTGCATGACAGCATTATATACAGTATTGGACAACACCGTAGAGTGGTTAATCAACACCTGATTTAACGCGGTATTAACCATATCTTGTAACTCACCAGGATTGGCATCGAAAGTGACCTATCGCGGCAACGGCGGATCTTGCTTCTGTACTGCATCGCCACTCCTATTTAGGCTGAAGGATTTCAGATACAACTGCTTGTACTCCTCCATAGCCTGCTCCATAGCCTGCTTCTGATCATCTTTCAGATCCGCTTCGGAGACTTCGATGACGTTCCTTGGATTGACGTCAGTAGAATCACCCATGATCGTGATCAAGAGATGTATCTAGGGTCCCACCGAGTGTGCCAAAAGAGGTGTTGACACAAAAAGCGTCGGATCTGCGAATACCTCAGGCTTATACCCGAACTCGATATCCAAAGGTGTGCCAGTTGATTTGACCAGTTAATCAACAAGGACGATAACTAGAACAATGGATGAACGAGACGACAGCGATACGCCCGGATGTCAAGGCTCAGATTGCTCAAAAAGCGGAACTCGCGAGGTAGACGGAGATCTTGTAGATGCAGCCCGTCGAGATCGTAAGAACTTGTAGATAAACTATAACTAATGCGAAAAAGTAGATGCTGAAAAGTAAGAATAAAATAATAGATTTGTTTGATTGTATTGGATATCTCTCCACACGAGCCCTAGGTACATATTTATACTCCGGTAGGAGGAGTTGTACACAGACATGACTCATACCTAAACAAACTCCTACATTTTAGGAAATAAATGACTCACGCAAGAGTCGGACTCAAATGATATAATAATACTGGTATAAAATCACCAGTTTCCTTATCTATTCTCTTCGCGATGACACTTTCCATCGGCAGATTTCTTTCCATCCGCAACCTTCTTCCATTACCATCGGCATCTTTCTACTGACGTCATCTATATCCTGCATCCATCGGCAACGTTCTCCTGTCTCCATCGGCAACATTTTTTCGATCGGCAAATACCCTTCTTTTATCTTTGACGTTTCTTCAATCTCCTGCTTCTATCGGCAATCTGATTGGCGATATTCTGATGCCGATAAAGAGAAACAACCATCATTCTACCGATCATTGCATCCGGTTCATATTGACACATACAAAAAACGGTGTCAACAGTTATACTTGCTGAGCATGGTGGGCTGACGCTTGTTGTCATCACCTTTATATGAAAATCCCGGATGGGTACCAGATGGTGGAGAAAGTGATGTGTTACCAAAGGAGTACTAGGCGAGTGTACCCCCAGTCAACTGTCCCTATGGAGTATGGAGACCCGAAGACTAGAGACATAGACTAGCTTCCGCGATGCTTTGTTATAGATGTAAGTCTTGTTGTAACTATGTTTCGATATATAATAAAGCATTGACTTTGATAATCTCCATATTTGTATATATGTTTTGTGTGGACATCCTGGGCACACATATACATCGTATTCGGTATTCTTCGGAAAACCGGGTGCTACACCAGGCTCTTGATGTTGGAGGAGAAACCGGTGGGCACCTTGATACCCCTCATCAATTTGCAAAAAGTCACCTTCTCGGCATGCGTGAGGTTGTATGCAGCCAATGGGATATCAACTTTACCGTTCTGAGGCTTTCTAGGGTGGAGTTCCTTTCTAATGCCCTGGTTGACAAGATCGGTCCGTGACTTGATCCCATCCTTCGTCTTGCTCGGGATGTCTAGCAGAACACCGATCGTGCTCTCAAACATATTCTTCTCGAGGTGCATGCAGTCGATTGCATGAGGTGTATGTAGTGTTTTCCAGTATGACAGGTACTTGAAGAAGATCGACTTCTTCTTGAAAGGGATGACTGGGACATCGTCATCAGGATATGCCTGCTTGTCGCGCTTTCGCTTCCTAGTCAGTTTTGTCCTTTCCTCTAGTGGTTTCTTCTTCTTACCGAACTCAATGTCATCCATATCCTTCACCATCTCATACACCTTTGGCCCCCACTTTGTCTGCGGCATTGGAAGCCGTTGTGGCTCATCCTTATTATCAAAGTATTCATTCATATCACTTCTTCTATACCTGTGTTTGGCCTTAAGGAACCTTCTATGTCGAGTGTACACCAGCTTGGTGGAACTCGAAAGGTAAGTGTAACAAGTCCCGTCAATGCAAACTACACATCCAGTCTTCCCTTTGATCTGCCCCAATAGTGAGAAGAGACCGGGGTAATCAGTGGTGGTGACAAAGATGATGGTTTTAAGTGTGAAGCTCTGCTTTTTGTACGCATCCATCATCTCGACCCCAACATCGAATAGCATCTACATTTCTTCCATGAGGGGCTCTAGGAGGACATCTATATCATTGTCGGGCTGCCTCGGTCCAGAGATAAGCATCGTCAACATAAGATACCTGCGCTTCAGACACACCCAGGGAAGTAGGTTGTAGATGGTGAGGACGACTGTTCAAGTACTGTGCGAGCTGCTTAGCTCACCGAACGGGTTCATCCCATCGGTACTCAGCGCGAATCGGACATGTCTAGGCTCGTCACGAAACTCAGGGTACTCCTTATCGAAATCCTTCCACTGTTGTGCATCGGAGGGGTGTCGTAACTTGCCATCGTTCTTGACCCGATCAGGAGATGCATGCCATGACATCAGCTTCGTATCCTCTGGATTCCCGAACAGTGCGCGTAGACGATCGACCACAAGTAGGTACCACAAGGATAGCGTGGGGCTTTTCCTCAGCGTGTAACATTCTTCTTCCTCATCTTACTGAGCCAAGATCTGCTCGGCCGCAGCACTGGGCTTCTTCTTGTTGTTGTTCGGAAGAATGTCGTTAGCATCCACGCGGCAACCGGCATTTCTCTTGTACCGACTGAATCCACAGTGTGGACATTCCGTCATGTTCTCATACTTCTCGCCCCGGTACATGATGCAGTGGTTAGGGCATGCATCAAACTTTCTAACTTTCATCGCCACTGGACGGATCAGCTTCTTCGCTCGATATGTATTAGCTTGCACCTTGTTACCTCCCGTAGGGTACGTCGTAGAAAGGTAGTTTAACAACTCGTTGAAGCCAATGTCTGACCAACCATGTCGAGCCTTCATCATCAACATATGGAGGTTGAAACGAAGCGTTGTGCACCCCTCCGGACATTTTCCACCATCCTGGTACAGAGGATCAATTGTCGCATGCTTCATCTCCCTGAAATTCTCCAACCACTTTGGGTTGCCAAACATAACATCATCCTCGTCAATGTGGTTGACTAGATCCTCAAAGAGCTGGACATCTTCGGGTTTCCTCAGAGTAACATCTTCAATAGTGTCACCGTCATCGGCACCATCATCATCTGGAATGTTCTCGAGCAATTCTTCAACCGTGATGTAGTCACGAGAATTGTTGCCATCGTCGGTGGCGGCTGGCACTGGAACGAAAGGTGGTGGTGGTCGAACATGATCTTGGTTATTCACCGTCGCCGTCGACGAGCTCACTCCAGATACACCGCAACTTGCATCGAGACTTTGTTCACCATGAGAAGTCCAAACCGTGTAACCCTCCATAAACCCGTTGACAATCAGATGTGATTGCACCGTACCATCTGGGTAGCCTCTGAGGTTCCGGCATTTAGAACATGGACATACGGTTGTCGTCCGCTTCAAACTAGCACGATGATCTTTCGCAGCTGCCATAAACTTCCTCAATTCGCTAAGGTACCGAAGATCAAGCACCCTATCAATGTGGTACATCCATTCGGACATATCCATCGTAGCTTAACACACGATAAAACAACAAAGTGCTATATAAAAAAAATAGATCTACTTCATGAATCTAGACATACATGATGAGACATATCACACTAAAAAGTGAGAATAAAAGAGAGAAATAGGTGTGTGGAACAATTATGTACCTCTTATTGTCCTTTCCTCCCCAAATCAAAGCTCTAAAACTCAATGTGATGATTTAGTAAAAAAATCGATAATAACTCCGCCCCCAACAAGATGAGAGATCAAGACGTACAAAACTTTAGCCACACACCGGTAATCTAGATTAAAAAACACATGATTTATATGATCTAGACATGGATCTATAAAGAAACTGACTAAAAACACAAACTAGATCTAGATCCATGCATGTGGATCCCATGGATCTAGATCTAGATCCACATGAGGAGAATTGCACTAAAAAGAGACAAAACGGGGGAGAAAGAGGGGTGGGAGAGCAATCATGTACCTCTATTTGTGTCCTACTCCCCCAAATCAAAGCTCTAAAACTGAATTTGAAGATTTGGTGAAAAATTCGGGCAAAACCTCCCCCGCCCCCCACCCACCCATGTTTTGCAAGAGAAGTCGTGGAGAAGAAGGAGGGAGGGCTGCTACTATATATAGGGAGGGGATAACCGCAGCGGGCAGCATAATCCACTACCGCAGCGGGCGTATTATGCTGCCCGCTGCGGTAGATGTTCATTTACCGCAGCGGACGGATTATGTGACCCGCTGCGGTAAATAGAATAACCGCAGCGGGCAACGCAGAGCTGGCCACTGATTTACCGCAGCGGACGCTTAAGACGTCCGCTTTTGGACGCCAAAGGTCAACGTTGTGGTAAATCAATCCTGTAGTAGTGTGAGAGAGACGCTTACCGTATGGTAACCACTTTGACCCTTAACCTATATTAACTGAAACACATCCGATCAAGATGAACCCAATATTTTTCATCCTCTCTGGTTTGTGCTCCCTCCTCTTCCTAAATAAACTCGTTGCTGCTTTACGTCCGTCTCGCAGAGGAGTCTCCACGCACTCGGTCACTGTCACGCGAATGGGATGAAAAGAGAAACCACGTCCCGTTTTCTATTTTGCCTTGTTCCATGTTTCCGTATTTGTGGGATCTCTTGTTTCTAGAGTATTTGAGAAAGCAGAGGGAGGGTTTCCGACCATTTTAAAAATCATGTTTTCATTCGGAATTGATGTATATTTATTATGTTTTCAATTATGTAGGATATACCTAACAATTATATGTCCTTGTGTTATTTTAAATACCTAGTAACCATCAATTATATATGCATCTTAGTGTATGTGTATTGATACAGATAGTATGCAAGTCAATATTATATCAATCCTCATATGTGTATAATGTTATATGGCTTTATACATGCATACATGAAAATATTAAATCATGTACGTTTAGTTTTTTAAATCTTGTTGCATATTTGTCCACCATTTTCGCATCTCCTATATCTTGATTTAGTTTCCAATCTCGTTTTTTCCACACCCAATCCTATTTTCACCCAAAAAATAGAAATAGCGATGGGAAAGCGGTTTTCTCCGGTTTCATCCTCGTGGATCCGATTATAGCCTTGTCTACTGTTAACTGTACTCTTCTATAGACTAGTATATTTGTCTGTGCTAACGTTACGGGTTATATTAAGTTTAAATTTAATTCTACCAAATTTGAAATATTTCATTAAGATTTAGTCAAAAGCATAATTATGTGGCTCTAAAAAAAATAGAGCAATGCAAGTTCAAAAGACATCGATGTATTTCAATCTTATTTCATAAAAAATCATATATGACAAAAATTGCTGCTCCCTCCCAAGCAAAATTATTAATCTTTATGTTATAAAATTCGTTGTCACAAATACTTTTTAGTTGAGAAAATTAAATGAGTGAATATTAGGATATGAATATTAGACAAAAGGGATGGAAGGCCTTCTTCTTTTTCCTTGCCCTACTCACACCTTCCATTGACAGCATCGTAGTCGGGGGGGGGGGGGGGGGCAAGTGCAGCCGGAGGGCCTCGTGCAGGCGAGGATCATCCATAACCATTGTGAGCGAACAAGCCGGCCCGGCCACCTCCACCAGCAACACGCTGATCTGACCGCTAACTTCGTGCGCACGAGTGGATTTGGTTATACTAAACCTAAAGTTAATTATATCTAATTTGAAGTCAAGTAATTCATTATGATTCAATCAAAAATATGTATTTTAGAGCAGTGTCGTCAATGGTAGCTACAACAACATATAAAAACATATTTTTGTGGCTCCAAAAAAATTGTAGTGATGCACGTTCAAACAACATATATGTACTTTTATCGTAAAAATTAGAATTCAATCTCGTTTTATAAAAAAAATGAAAAAAATTGAATTTACTATTCTCTTTTTTTTTAAATGGAGGGAATGCCAACCATCGAAACAAAAGACACCTATAGGATATGGATGCATCTAATATTTGAGCAATCGAAATATAATTTTTTATGACTTCTCATGGTTTGTACAACATATTCCCTCCCCCGCCCGGTTGTACAAAAGACATATTTTCAAATTAGTTTGGTGCTCTTCATTTTATTATAGACGCATGAGTTCTGTTTTGGTCTTGTTGGGAGTTTATAACTCCTTAAATTTCCTCCTTTGTCACAATAAGAGAACAAAAAATCCTTTTGCATTGTAAGCAGGCAAACATGCCCAACATACTGCATCAGTAATATTTACTAAACAAGAGCAATACTGACATCACTTGGTCTTTCCCATTGTGAAAAATACCATATAAGATTAACAACCATAAAGAGAACACATAACTACAGGTATTTATTAACCATTTTAAGCATGAGAGATGAAAATATAATCATGTGAAAACAACAAAATTACAAGAGTTTTACACATGCACACAACAACTTTAGAAAAAAAAAAGCCAGCGCCTCTGAACATTCAGCATCTCCCAAGTAAGGCCCAAACTGATCCTGATATAAAAAAAGAACCCACATGGTAAGAAAATAAACCAAGCCTAATCTTGAAACTGAAGTAGCAAAGCAAGCACATGCTAACTACCTGCGAATTATCTAAATTGGCCGTCATTGTTCCTTGCGGCGGCAACTCGGGATTTGTTTTAAGAAACATCCCTAGGTCCCCGTGGAGAGAGTGCAACAATGCCTCTCTGACAATGAATGATGTGATGATGACCTAGCTGGGTGATACGGAATGCGGACCTCACCTGATTGGACGAGGAGGACACCGGACAACAAACCGACCCCCTTTCACCTTGCTTGAATCGGAGATGACATCCCCAAGCGTTGGCCCGATTGGATCACCATGTGGGCCATGGCGAAATCTGAGTCACAACAGAAGCAGTGCTTCTCATCGGTACCCAATGTCCACCTACAACACAGTGAGTTAAATCAGAAAATGTAGGTCACAGGAAAAGGACGAAAAAATCCTCAAGAAGAAATCAACCAGTTACCTTATAAGCATTGATGTCTGAGAAGAGAACCTACAACTAAAACAGAATTAAAATTAATTTACTCGTGAAATTCTCGGAAACAGAAACACAACACATACACACCTCTGACAGAAACAGAGAGGGGCCTTACAATCTGATATTGCTGACGTTGTGGGTGGCAATGTGGCATTCCCTCGGCGAAAGTGAGTGGTGGTGCGTCGCTGCACACACTCATGCAGAAATACTCAAATAATTAGCATATAAATTCATAAAGCAAGCAAAATTGTTAATCTTCATAGCATATAATTTACTAAATCACGGGAGAAAAAATCCAGTCCAGTAAATTTTAAGCAAGAGAAGTCATAAAAGACACCTTGCAACTGTGTCTTCCATCTTATCACTATTTTTTTATTGTTCAATATTGATATTTAATTACCACACAACATTATCTATACTATTTAATTAAACTACTGAATGGTAAATTATAGAATCACCCAAACAAAAGTTCAGTGCGAGATTCCAATCAACTAAGCCTAACTCGGATGTCATTACCATCTCCATCGCACCTCTTCTTAACTATAGGTGAATCGATCTACATATCTCTTCTCTTCTCTACAACTAAAAGATACGGAAGTATATCGTCCTTCCTGCTCCCTTCGATTCACCCCGATAGATTCATTCACCCGGCAACCGCACGTCCGCCCCTGACGCCCACGACCCCGGCAACCGCGCTGTCTCGCCTCGACGCCTCCTCCACGCCCGCCTCCAATCCCCACGTCCTTCCTGCAACCACCAGCCCCAGCCCCATCCCTCGCCCCATCCGCACGCCGCGCCGCACGACACCACCCAGGTCGGGTGACGCAACAAGCACGCGCCAGCTGTGGAGGAGGGCAAGCTATCCAGGCCAACCGGTGGTACAGGTACAGTCTCTCTCATAGCTCCTCTCCCCAAATCGATTTGGTTCTTGGTAGTTTCAGTTGCAATTTAGGTTAAAATTGAAAGCTGCAACAACTGCGGACAAGGCAACGGCGGTGTCGAACGAGGAGGATTCAAGCAGCCAGTCTTGGCATGACTATTGTAATATAATAATGTTGATAGGAATCGACATCTTATAAGTGCTCCATTTGGTTTAGGGAATTACTATACTGCTCTGTCCTGGCAATATGTAGGCAATGGTTTCGGCGCCTCGCAACTTTGCTTCGCATGAGTCTAATTCATATGAGATAATTTGATAGGTTATCTTATTTTATCTTCAAAGGATATAATCCATACAAACTTAGCAAACCAACCTTTAGTATTTGTCGCCTTTTATTCAGTATTGCTATTCAGTATTGCTACCATAACAGTTAGTTATGTCATGTTAGCTCTTCTTTTCGATTAGCTTATGTTCACTGTCAAATTCATGAACCCAATCACATTTCGATGGCTAAATTCAGTTAACTATTGTCTTTTCTTCATGTCTTCAGCTTTACAGAACAGTGAGTAAGGGCATTGTCACAAGCTAAAGACAAGTTTTTACTATTACTTGTGGCTTGTTTCCTCTGACCAAATGAGCTAACTCTATTTTTCTTAAAGCTTTCCAAACAAGTGTAACTGTAACAACATGGGAAACACATCCTTTTAATGTGATGCGCAATAGGGTTCTCTGCTATCTGCATTTCGGTGTTGCCTTGAATTTTTAGCCTTGTATCTTCATACGGTTGTCTGCATTTCAGTGTTGAGCTTAATGGGACCCGCTGTTGTTATTTTCAGGTTCTCCACTTCATAAATTTGGAGCATGCGTGTGTTCTCCCATTCATTAGGTTGATGTTGGATTAAACAGCCATAGAGAGGCCAATACTAAACTTTTACATTAGTTTATTTGCAATGACTCAGTTCATGCATTGCTTGTGCTCCTTTGTGTAAGTATCCTTTTATTTTTACGTTAGGCAGCCGAGCTTACATATTTAGCACTCACAATTTTTTTTTTGTTTCTTATGAGTCATGCACAGTATATAAGATATCTTATAGACAGGGTCCTGGAGAAACTTTAACATTTTTATATATTTGCAGCACAAGCTTTCTGAATTGAGTTAGGTTTGCCAGTCTAATCTTTAGTAGTAGAGATATCAATTCAAACAATTACTTTCAATATGCGCTCAACTGAACATGAATTTTCAGGCTATAGCTGCTTGTGAATCACAGAGAAGGGAATGCACATCATGTGTTGATATAATGCCCTTGCCAGATGTGGTTAGCATTCTGTAAAATTCCTTTCATAATCTATCGACATACTCCGTATGTTCTGCTTGTGATATACTTTTTCTAAAAAATGTTACCTTCTCGATGTTAATATTTGTTTAAAAAATATGGTAATGCTACCATCATTGTAGAATAATAATTAGCTCTCATTGGTAACGATATAACACACGTTACCATGTTATTATCTTTTCTTGTTACAACGCATGGACATTTATCTATACAACTATAAAACATCCAGAAAAGAATTGTCGCCGTCAGTTTCGCACACTGCTTGAGTAAATTTAGGTATGTTCTACTAATGTTAAGTTGCAGCCATATATATAAGTTTGGTGTTAATCTTTCACTCTTATCACTCTAGAGTCTGAGAGCAGTAGTTGGATCTCATTTATTCATGGTCAAATTGGTTACAATTGTAAAACATCTGCAAATGTTTGCATGTGACACTAAATTATTTGGTGGTTTTCCTGTTCTTTTCTTGTTGCCCTTGTTGACCAACCTGAATTCTCTAGGTGCTCCCTAACGAGGTCAACCTTGGTGTTGCTTTATTCCAAGCCATCATGTAAGCCAACTTAGTGTGCTAATGGTGCTCTCTTGCAATGCATCTTGAATATGTTGAACAGACTAACCTTATGATGTTGCATGTCTAATCTTGATATAATTTTAGTTTCAATCATACAAATTGTTGGAACTATAGAACTATCTTCTTTGTCATGTTAAGTTGTTTTTCTATTGTCGTGTCATAGTGTTTGTTTTAAGCAATAAACTACAAGCAATGTGTTTTTAAACAGATGATTGTTGCATATTTTTTCATATCAAACCATCTCCTTTTAAAAATTTCTGGTAGTATTTTGACCATGCCTTTCTTGTTAGATGTGGTTGACAATATCTGCAACAATGTGCAACAATGGAGTGGGAGTAGGAACTCATGGTCTTCTGCTCTGAAGTGGGATTGGACAAGTAAAGATGATGCTATGGTATAAGGAAAAGCAATTACCTTTTGATGGTTGTAGAGTTGTTTTTTTCCCGTTGCAACACACTGTCATTTACCTAGTATATATATACACCTTGTTGTCAGATGACAGATAGATCAATCAAATGATCTCAGGCACACGAGTATGGCCACTAGATTGAAATTTCATGGTAATATATAAATCAACGTTGCATTGTATGCATTGCAACAAATAAAGATTTGTCCGTCTTCTCTCTCCTTCTCGTTTCAAAATACAGACGAACTGGAACTGGTCCATGTCGTCCATGCATTGGATTAATTCGACCCAGCATCCAATGGACGTTCGATCAGATGGGGGCATTTGGGGATCATGAACAGTAGGCCCTCGAGGATTATGAACAATAGGGAGGGCGGGAAAACCTGGAGACCGGCGGCGCGGCGAAGAGGAAGTAGAGGCAGCAAGGATCGTTGATCAGATGGGCGCCATCGTCGTCGCCGTGTGCTTCGGCCAACGCTGTCAAGGACGAGCGGAGGTGAGGTGAGGGTGGCACGCAACCTTCGGCATGGTGTCGGCCAACGTCGAGGACGAGCGGCGATGAGGTGAAGGCGACACGCAACCCTCGGTGTACGTGGCGTCGGCCAACGTCGAGGACGAGCGGCGACAATGTGAGGGCGGCGTTTGTGTGCATCGGCTAGCGTCGGCGATGAGCAAACAAGGGGCAAGTGCTGAGGGCTGGGCACGATGGTACGTGTGGTAATCATGGGATGGAATAACCACGTGATTGATGTTGATGACGACATTGATTGCATGGATGATCACGTCCATGATTGGCGTTGATGGCTTTGTTCCCAATTTTGATTTCGCACGGGAGGCAGGCAGATGGGGGTGTGGGCGACCGTGGGATGAGAGGTGGGTGAGAAGTAGGGTCAGGGGTGAGATCCAGACCTCGCACTCCTTTAGAAGTTTTCAATTATAGTAGAGATATGTGTTCCTGTCTCCTCTCTCTCTCATTTCCTTATTTTTGTTAGCCTACCCTCTTTTTTCAATATTTTGTTTAACAAAATCATTGTTCCTTAAATGAATTTTATTAAATAAAATATTAATTTCCAAATTAAAATGCTATGCAAATTAATCTACCCACTTATATAAATATAAATAAATTTAAGAAAAATAAAACTTTCATAGGCAAGTAATACATTATAACATGTCATTTTTCATGAACAAAAATGCTATGTAAAAATTGTAACACTGTTATCCGAACTTTTCCATAGCATCGATGTGCAAATTCTCTCCGGGCCAGGCCAATTGGACCGTGAACTGACCCGAGAGAAACCCACGCATCCCTTCTCCTCCTCCTGCTCCGGCCCAATCCGTTCGCACATTCACTCTCTCTCTCTCTCTGGTGGCGTCGCCGTCGAGATGCTTCGTGGCTCCACCGCCGCCCTCCTCCGCCGTCTCGCCCCTCACGTCTCTGGCGGTGGCTGCGGGAACACCACTCAGCGGCGCCTCCCTCCTCCCATCGCCCCCTTCCTCCACGCCCGCTTTTTGTCTACCCCGACCACCTCTTCCTCGCCGCCTTCTTCGTGCTCAGCTGCCGACCACGACGAGGAGGCGGAGGACAGACAGCTCCCCAAGATCTCGAATGGTGATGCAGGCGCTCCTCTCAGCATCTCCGTCGACCGCTCGGGTCTCTACAACCCTCCAGGTTTGCTCCGTCCGCCTCTTCTCTTTCACGAGCACTGGTGTCTGGGGTTGGGGTTTCTGATAGTAGGTGTTTGCCAAAATGCGGCAGAGCACTCGCACGAGCCTTCGTCGGACTCCGAGCTCGTCAAGCACATCAAGAGCATTATAAAGGTGCCAACTTCTGTTTCTACTACATGTTAGTCTCTGTTGCTCGGATTGGAGAAATGTTAATTACCCATTTCGATGTGATTATGGCGGCGTTAGTTTCGGAGTGGGCCAATTAGCATAGCCGAATACATGGAGGAGGTGCTGACGAACCCACAGTCAGGATTCTATATCAACCGTGATGTGTTTGGGGAATCAGGGGATTTCATCACCTCGCCGGAGGTCAGCCAGATGTTTGGAGAGGTAAAACTAGTGATCACTATCAATTTCTTTGTCAACACTCATTGTACTGTGCTGTATGCCTGTATTTAGTTAGTTAATCACGATCCAGTATGAACTGTGTGTTTCAAGTAATAATGTTGCAACCATAAGATGTGCTGTTTTTTTTTTTTAACCAACAAGAAATTAATGAGATTCATGGACATACTGTTCTGCCATTGCATTTCTTTGGTACAGATGATTGGTGTATGGGCAATGTGCCTCTGGGAGCAAATGGGAAAGCCAGCGAAGGTGAATCTGATCGAGCTTGGCCCAGGACGAGGAACACTCTTGGCTGATTTACTTAGGGTAACCCTATGTTTTATTGCTAGCGTCTATCATGTATTGAAGTTCATCGTGTTGTTCTTACTTCTTAGTGGATGCCTCATTTCAACAGGGCACTGCAAAGTCTGTTAACTTCACCAAGGCACTCAGCATTAACTTAGTCGAGTGCAGCCCTACATTGCAAAAAATCCAGTATAATACTCTGAAATGTGAAGATGAACCTGTTGATGATGGCAAGAGAGCAGTTAGCAAGCTTTGTGGAGCCCCCGTTTGTTGGCATGCCTCACTCGAACAGGTTCCCACAGGATGTATGAGGCTCTTTTCATTTCAAATTGGTTCTTTCACCTTCAACCTTTTGGTTTTGAATTAATGATCTCTATAGAAGCGGATATTGTCATAAACACTTGTATAATTGACTTTTACACCACCATTCATCTTTAGTTGTACTGGGTGAAATTTTGAGGTCATTTACCAAATGAGATGAGTGCCAAGTTTAGGGTCTGCTTATTTAATCAGTCAAGTCAATTCCCTAGCTATAGTTAATATGAAAAATCCCAGGTAGGTAACTCAAACACGCCAGGATGCCCACACCATATGACAAGGAGCAGCAGCATTGGTTTATGAATTTGCGGTTTACTTTTCTAAGGAGCACCAACAATAAAAGCTATTTGTCTCAACTTACTGTTAACAAATTCAGTTTTTATGGGAGTAAACTTAACCATCTTTTGTAGTTGTAGGTAAAGATGAAATTGAGACTCAAACGCAGATGTTGGTACACCTTATACTTGTCACTGGTCCAAAGCATACCTTGCCATTGCTGATTGGCTAGTTTAGTTACTTCATGCATGGAATATGAATAATTGTTCAACCTGCTGATGGTCTAAGCCCTTTGTATCAAGTATCAGACAGTTTTCCATTTTGAAACTGTTTAATATCATGTATTTGCCTTTTATCAACTTTGTTTCTTTTAAAACTTCTTGATCGGGGGCTTTTTACATATTTGTAATTATTCTATCTGCAGCACCAACCATAATCATTGCACATGAATTCTATGATGCCTTACCAATCCATCAGTTTCAGGTTTGTTCCCATGATTAATTACTACAAATTCTTGCTGTGTTTATCCACTCACCGACTGAGTTTATAGTCATTGCTATGAATAATCTTTCTCTTCTTTTTTTTTTGTTGCAGAAGAAAGCACCACGTGGCTGGTGCGAAAAGATGGTCGATCTTGCAGAAGATTCATCGTAAGCTTTATAGGTTATGTTTATGTATTTTTAACCGTAAGGAAATGTGTAATGCTTACTTTGCAGCAGGTTTCGCTTTGTTCTATCTCCCCACCCCACAGCCTCTTTAATTTACCTCGCCAAGCGTTGTGGTTGGGCTAGCTCTGAGGAGCTTGAGAAGATTGAGCATATTGAAGTCTGCCCCAAAGCAATGGAGCTTACTGAACAAATTGCAGATAGAATTAGTTCGGATGGTGGAGGTGCTCTTATTATTGACTATGGAAAAAACGGAATAGTATCTGACAGTCTCCAGGTTTGGATTTTAAATCATTTAACTGTGCCTGAAGTAAACTCATTGACTGTTTAGTACTACTGTAACATAAATTCTTGAGCTGGCTTTGTTGATTTGATAGTCACATACTCTCTACAGTGACAAAAAAAAGATATTTTGCTGATGTTAACAATATTTACTGTGGATACATGGAAAATTATATTTGAATAGTTGTGCTATAACTTGTACAATATTGTGATTTTACTAGATTCATAGTGATCAAAGTTGTGCTTGGGGGACTGTTGATTCATAAAGCACTGCTTTTTTTAGACTGGAAACAGTAATACCTAAATTCAAGGTCCTTGATCTTATGCATTATTCGACACAGAAAGAGCTAGTCTTATGGATTTTTTTTGTTGACATGTCTTGTAACTTGTATGATAGCAAATAGCTGGATGAATGGTTTGGGCACTAAGTAAACTATAATAAATGCAGGCCATCCGTAAACACAAGTTTGTCGACATATTAGATGATCCTGACTCTGCTGATTTGAGTGCCTATGTTGATTTTGCTTCAATCAAGCACTCTGCTGAGGAAGCTTCAGGTCTGCACTGGCGTTATTAACTCCTGCCTGTAGTTTTCGTTGGTCACATTAACAGTACTTACATGGGATTTTTCTCATAATTCCTGCAGATGATATCTCAGTCCATGGGCCAATAACTCAATCCCAATTCTTGGGTTCTCTTGGCATCAACTTCAGGGTAGACGCTCTCCTGCAGAATTGCACCGAGGAGCAGGCAGAATCATTGCGAACAGGCTACTGGCGACTAGTTGGAGAAGGGGAAGCCCCATTCTGGGAAGGCCCTGAGGACCAGACACCAATTGGAATGGGCACCAGGTACATGGCCATGGCCATTGTCAACAAAAAGCAGGGCACACCGATTCCATTTGAGTGAAAACTCAGGCATAGCTTTCCTCTTCCTCCACAAGTGACAAATAAGTGTACCGTGTTGTAAGTCCTATAGCATTTTTGAGGGATTTTGATGATCAGCCCAGACAGGGACAATTTTGCTCTGCTTTCTCCTATACACGCAAAACATGGCCTCATGACAATGTAGGCTACTTTCCTTTTGTGAGGTAATGAAGATGTGTTGTACCTACTCGCTTGAAGCAATTCATAATTGTGTTGACCTCCTGCCATTACAATGTCTCCTCTCTTGTCAAAATGTGCTTGTGTATGTCAGCGTCTGCTATTATTCAAGATGTGAGCAGCCTTGAGAAAGAAGCGTGTCGTGTCGTGCGTTTGTTGGCCTGCAGGGTCAGCCTGTTTAGATGGTAGTAGTGCATGATGATGGCCTCTGTTTCGGATCTTTGCTGTTGCCTTTTTCCGGTTGGTCTCCAAGGGGACAATAGATTAGCATTGACTCTTTTACCCGTGCAACGCGGCATGCAGATCATTTGCTTTTTTTTTGGGACATATATGATCCTTTGATTGGAGTAAAGCATTTGGCATTGCGTCAATGCATATATCATCTAAGCAACCAGTTGAAGTCATCTAGTCAAAAATGCATATACTGAATACTTCAAAGCATGCCAATTTCCGGTCAATTTAAGTATTTATCCGATGCCAACTGCGCATACTCTTTGACATCGTGGTACCAAAGCCAACGTAAAACAGAACCAAAGAAAGAGAAAGAAGAGAAAATACCGGTAGACTTTGATTGGAAAAGATGCATAGTCTATCGGTCGTCTATAACCAACGAATATCGGTCGTCTATAACCGACGAATCACTAGCCGGCAATACATGCAGGTGTGGGGAATCCGTCTATAATGCATTATATATGGAGCCTGTGCCTGTCGTCGGTAAGATGGGAAGGGACGCAGCAATTATTTGACAAAATGCAGATGAAAGCGGAGTGGAAAGGGGACCAGAAAACGGCCTGAAACCGTCCACGGCCGGAAATGATATTCTATGCTCAACGTCATGACTTGGGTGAAGCATTGTTCTTGTTCGCCTAAACAGCATATGCGTCGCCCGTGTGTGCTGTGGCCCCCTGAAGAAACTGCTGCATCGTTTCCTTTCACATATCAAGACTAAGACTAATGATAAATGATGACATTATGGCGAAGGCGAAGATGGTGCGCCGCTCGGCCCCGCAACACGTGCGTGTAGTACAAGTAGACCAACTAGCAAGTCACTTGTGGCCGCTCTTTTTTTACGAACTCGTTTTTTACGAACATATTACAGCAAAGGTTTTTTTTTATAGCCAGTTAGCCCTGTTTGGAACGCGGGAATTTTTCCCCATTTCTGTATTTTTTATGTGAAAATGAACTGATTCCTGTGAAATTTCTGCGTGATTCTTGTGAAATTCTTGCGTTCCAAACAGACCCTTACACACGAAAAAACTAACGTACACGAACGCATATTCACCCTCTATCCTTATACACACCTCCAAAAAACTGAGTTAAACCAACAAATTTACAAGCACGGTGTAAAGTGAGAGACTTTAACCCGAGTGGACAGGTTCTACCACAACCAGCTGAGCTACACTCAGTTCGAAACACCAGTTTTATTAAGAGAGAGTTTGGTAACGCAGTCACTAGAAGTCCTTGTGGTAAATGGGTAACAAGAAAAAAAAATAGCAGCAACGAGGAAGGACCCACAACCCCCAAAACATTGCTAGTCTGAACCTGCGAGAAGAAAATACATTAACCCAAATGTTGTCTACATACATGTTATAAAAGGGATATAGTCATGGTGGCAAAGCATCCACCAAGAAAAATAAGACAAATAACCAGCAACAACGATGGCAAAGCGTCTGCCAAGAAGATCACCATGATTTGAACATCGCCATCGTGCTGCCCAAGAGCGAAATGTCATGGTGCACGCAGGCACCATGACACCACCACCATGACCGGAGCCACAAGCCTACAAACCCGTTCTATAAGGGCACTCCCAATGCAGACTTCATTCATAGAATCTAACCCTATTTATTACCTCGAATAGTGTGGATTTGGAGTCTAAATAAGACTTAGAGTCTTATTTTTTTATCCTCTCTCTTCAATAAATATAGTGTCACATCAGTAAAATATCATAAATAAGTGGTAATAAATAGTCTTGGACTTTATGATAGAGTCTTGTATTGGAGTGCCCTAACCATTGCAACTGTCACCAGCCTGAGCCAACCGTGACCACAAAGACAAGCAACCTCTACCCTCCACAAATCCTGCAAGCAGACTAGTTTAATTGCTATTTTTTTATTTAGTGAGTCTATTCATTTTTAATGTTTTAGTGTTACCTTATGTTTTGTTTAATCTTTATTAACTTAGTTTTTCTATTTAAGTTATTTATTTATATGTATTCATAGCAAATTATTATTTATTTTAATAAGTTAATTGTTTATTTATTTGTATGTATCATAGCATATTATTATTTATTTATATTAAAACATAAGGAGAACATAAAAACATTAAAAAGGAAAAGGTCCACTAAATAAATAAAAAATACTAATCAAATGTAGACCAATGGAAGAGAAAATATAATATAATATTGAAAAGATGCATACGAAAGAATATAATAAAAGATATACTACATTTTAGAGTCTCTTTGGTGGGGTTACGCTCTTTGATTTATTGGTGAAGTGATTTTGTGGCTGAAAATGATTCTCTTTGATTCTTTAGCCTAATCTCTCGGCTTTGTTCACTTTAACTACTCCTAACTTGTTTCGGATTATTCTCTCCCATAGAACACTATTTAATGAGCCGACTTTTCTACCCGCCGAACAGAGCCAAATCACCATAGAGAATCTCTTTACAAAATCAGATGAAACAATTTTTTTCAGCTCTCAATCTCTTAGTTCATTTCGGAGAATCAATTCACAGGATCATTAGAGATGTATTTTGCGGACACTCCCTTAGAATCTGCTTCACAGACTGCTGCCAAAGGCCCCCTTACATATTCCTACTTTGTGATGGCCGCTTATTTGACATGTCATATTACATCTATTAGCTAATCGAAGGGGTATGAACCTACGGTTAACCAGTTAAAAGTTTAGAGACCCAAAAATGTAATTTAAAAGTTGAAGGATCCGGATGATACACCATCAAAACCTAAAAATACAGTTTTAAAGTTAATGGATCTAGATAGCATAGCACCAAAAGTTAATATACCTAAAAATATAGTTTAAAAATTGATGGGCCACGCCACCAAAAGTTAATTGAAAATGTTCTCGTGCCCTATGTGTCTCTTATATCGTTTGCACTCACGCTCTGTACTAGGTGCAGTGATGATACTGAATCTGGTTCTAAACCGTATCACGTTTCGTTGCAAGGTACTGTAGTCCTCAATTAAGTGTGGAGTATGGTGAATTTGGCGCTAGCCTGCTTATATGATCCTGAGCAGCTTAGGAGACGCCCTAGGTCGGCAAGTTAATCGCAACGGGACCGGAAAGGAAAGGAAAGGAAAGAAAAGAAACCGGATCCGTACTCTTTACCTGTTCGTGGTGGGATTTGATCCCACCCTCACTTAAACTAAAAAAGTACCCGCTCTAACTAACTCTGCTGATTGTCACGGAAATGTCCGGGCCCACTTGACGAGATCGAAAGTCGTCATGATTATTTTTTGCCCCCTTTCCATTCCACAGGCGTTGGCGTTGGCGTTGGCGATGGATGATGGCGTTGCTCTGTTTCCAAGATAGCCTTGGCTAGTGTCGGGGAACACCTGAGCACCATTGTCAAAGCTCGCTCGCTTTCCTCTCGTCTCGTCTCCAGAGAAAGGGCACCAACCGAAAGCTCGCGACAGGCGCCACTCCGGTCGCCGCCGCCAGACCCACCGGCTGTCCTCCTGCACCCCGCTGCCGACACCGGACGCACGGGCGGATTCCAATCCCATCCGTTGCCCGCCCCGGACAGCGACGACGGAACCGCAAATCCCCACCCCACCCACAGTAAATAAAGCACAAAAGGGGCGCAACAAGAGCAAGTCTTATCTACACACGCACAGGAGCAGGAGACTCGGATGTGAATAGATTAGAATAGTAGAAATGAATCGCTTGCATTGCACTGAAGTTTTTTGTTTTGGACACACCGTCCAATCGATCCATTACACGTGCCAAACTGCGAGCGAAACAACCGATCGATCGCCACATACCCGGGGGAATGTACATACTACCATGCCTTCCTTCCTACTTCTACTATAGTAGGAGCAAAAGCCAAAAGAGCAGCAGCAATGACAGACACAGAGACGCACTGCACTTCACTTCACTGCGGCTAATGATGAAGCTAATAAGTAGTAGTAAACACGTACTGCCAAAAGAACAAATTGACAGGCTGAGGCTAGAGCTACTAGACGACGTCCCAATCTTCTTTGTTAGCTACAGTAGATATAGAGATGCCTACTTTGGGCCGGCTGTCCGTCAGAATCTGGTTAGGGGGCCAGCCGACGTCCTGACTGACGATCAGGTGGAGGCGATCCCGGGCTCCAGCTCCGGGGCGAACCCGTGCGTGGCGGCGGCAACCGGCATCTGATCCTCCCACACCAAACCGACCTCATACTCCGGAACATACTCCTGCGAGCGAGCGAGAAACCGTCAGTCAAAATAGGCATCCCCTAGTTGGAGTGGAGAGCAATCGCTTAGGAATCCGAACCTCAAGCTTCAGAACAAGCTCCTTGGCCGTAGGAGCCGAGATGATGATGCGCCGCGCGTCCTCCTTGATGAATCCTTCGTTCACAGCCATGTCGATGAAGGACAGCAAGGGGTCGTAGAACCCATCCACGTTCAGAAGCCCAACCTGCAGGTGAATATTTACAATCAGTCAATAAGACACGCGAGACAGAGAGAACAACATGTGTAGAATAGAATAAAATAAAATAAAATAGACAGATTAGCAGGTTATCAAATTCCAAGCTAGTGCCGATTGCAGCGCAGATAGGATTCGTGTGGGGCCAATAATCTCGTCTCGGTTAGTATAATACTGCAACGTGGCCATCAGGCTCCAATAATAATAGTAAAACGGCTTGACTAAGCAAATTAAGTCGATAACAATGGGGTATCGATTGTTCAAATCTTCCATCTATATATCTATCATCTGTGGCTCACCATTGTTTAGAGAGGTTGCCAACTGCACATTCCCCTTTGAAAAAAATGACAAGTTTGACCCGTACAAGATCCACCAGAATCACTCTCTTCGTTTCGTCAAAATATTCATGATGTATTAACAACGGAGAGCAAGCGCAGATCGCATGCTCCCCTCAACTAAGTTCCAATCAAAACACCTGTGGGACTAAATAATGCAATTGTTTGCGTCTGGCCATCCAAAAACCCCCAGCTATATATCACATGGGCACACAGATGTTTGCAAAAGGAAGAGATCACAGTATCTCTAGTCTAACGACTTTGTTATAACTAGTGTATTATTTATTACAGATCGAATTGCTAGGTCAGAAAGAATTCTATGCTGCACATGATGCTTAATTATTGGGAGTAAGTTTTGATTTTGGATCCAACAAGGTATCAGGTTCAGTAGTTACCGGCTTCTTATGGATTCCTAGCTGCGCCCAGGTGATGACCTCAAGCAGCTCTTCCAGAGTTCCGTAGCCGCCTGTGATGAGAGCGTGTCAAATTTGGAATCCTATGACCATCAATCAAATCTGCAAGAAAACTGTGGTGTACCAGCCATACCAGGTAATGCTATGAAGGCATCAGCAAACCGAGCCATCTCGGCCTTCCTCTCATGCATGCCGGAGACCGCCCTTACTTCCCCAACAGGCTCACCAGTTACCTGCACAAGAAGAAAATAAGAATCTAAGCATCAGCCTTAATGCATGCCCTTTTATTTTAAAGATGGATACTTAACAATGCTCTACTGAAATTAGAAATGCAGCACCGCATGACCTCATCCTTCTTATCTTATACAGTACATATACTATTACAAAAAAAAAAAGCCTAGTTGGTGTACTTAAAAGCACCAGTTAAGTGCGCCGACCAGGACCAAATCTAGTTTCAGCATATGAAAGTACTACTAGTGCATTGCAACAAGTAAAAAGAACACAAGACAACCACGATGGACATGCAAACACAGTAAAAACTTGACAAGAAGCAAGATCAGTATAGTAATGTTGTCCGGTAAAATCATTAAAGCCTGAATAGCCATTGAAGTACAGCACCCGGTGTTTTAGGTCAGGAGCATTAGATTCATGTGATGGATATAAATGCAGCATGCCTCCTCTACACAAATGGTCCCCTTGTTATTAATTACTGATTGGTGGTTGGTGTCTACTAGTACTGTACTACTACATACTATTGTTCACTCAATCTCCAGATGCAAGCCGTGCGACTACACAGGCGTCACGAAAGCAGCCAGACATGCATTCCAAAGACAGCAGCAGCAGCAGCAGTCAAATGCATGCAAAGTCTCCAGGACGTAGAAGAGGCTCACCTCTCTGGGCATCAACGATCTTGGGATGACCCTGCAGTCAAGAAAAGAGAGGAAACAGAAAGGCACGTCAGTTTATTTGTAGCATGAAGCAGTCGAGCAGGTAGAAAGCACCAGGCCATGGCCATGGCCTTTCCTTTCCCGTTGCAGGAAACTGGGAAGACAGGCACGCCACAGGCACAGCAAGAGAGAAGAAGACTAGGAGCTGCAAAACAAGAGAAGAGAAGAGAAGAGAGGACTAGCAACTACTGTACATGTTGCTTGCAACATGCAATTCGATAATCGAGACACATTTGAAGCATGCAACCGAGTGACCTTTTGGAAAACGGGGCCAAAAGGCACCTCCATTCCACCAAGCCCAACCCGACCCAGTTGCATTCAAAGTGTCTCCTCCTGAAATGATGCAGCAAGAGACTCACGTCTCAACTGCATACCCCACAGCCACGGCTGCGGCAATCAAAAGCTACCATTTTGGTGCAGGAAGCATGCACACTCACAGCAGCAGCCAGACAGCAAGGACAAGGACCAGGAGAGCTAGCGAGCGGCTGGCACGCACACAGACAGCAGCACAACTTGTCTAGAGATAGATAGAAGGAGGGGAAGGGGGGTTAAGATGCTCACCCAATCACATGGCGACCTCCATCATGAACTGCATGAGAGACCAGCCCCATGAGGCCGATGGAACCTCCACCGTAGACCAGGTCTATGCCCCTCTCCACCTGGCACCAGCAAAATCGAGAAATTCATTCATTCACTCATCGTCAACATGTAGAAACGCAAAAAAAAGAAAAACAAAAGGCGATATTTTTGCTACAGAATTGGGATTTTGATTTTGGTGCGCCAAGGAAGCAAGCAAGCAAACATTGTTCATCCGTGGAGGCAAATGAGGTGGCAGCCCAGCATCATCCATTTCATTTCATTATAGTCTGGGACAGACAGACAGACAGACGACCATTCAACTACGAGCGAGACCACCGCCCAAAACGGCAACGACACGCGGTGCCTTTCGGCTCCCTGATGGCGAGCAGCCGAGCAAGGTTAGCCGCGTCCAGCCGCCGTGAGCCGCAGAGCGGGCTCATGATCACCCAAGGACGGGACGCGCAGCTCTCGACGCAGCAGCAGCACACGCAACCGGCCGCAGAGGGCAATCGAGTGTAGCGAAGCAAAGCAAACAAGACGGCAGCAGTAAGCAAGGCGCGGGGTTTTGATCTGGGGCCTGCAGATCGGTCCGCGGTGATTCGGTCCCAAAAAGATTGGATTTTTTTTTTTTGACCGTAAAGGCGGGATTTTTTTGAGGTGAGGGAGAGGGTGTAGGGGTCCCCGTGACGTACCAGCTCCTTGCCGAGCTCGACGGCGGCGTCCTGGTAGCTGGGCTTGCGGCCCTTGGCGCTGCCGCAGTAGACGCAGATGCGCTGGAACCGGGACCTCCTCTCGCCGCCGCCAACGCCGTTCATCCCCGCCGCCGCGACCCCGGTCGCACCGCCGGCTCCGCCGCCGCAATTCTCGGCCACAGCACCGTCCATTGCCATCGCCGCCGCGGATCGATGTGCTAGTCCGACGAGATGGTGGTTCTTTTTGGGTAGGTGGGTGTAGCGGGAGGTGAGGGTAGGCAGCTGCACACGGGAAACTGCGAGTGCTCCGACGACTGGGATTGCGAGATGGTGGTTCTTTGCTGCTGGCTCGGCCTGAGCTTGAGCCGGATGGCGTGGGAGAACGCGTCAATTTATAGTGAGCCTGCTTGGGAGGTTGAATGGGAAGGGGAAGGGGTTCCCTCTCCTGGCCTGGGTTGGTGGGTCCAACATTGCTGGGGCTGCCAGGGCCCCACCTGTGCTGTGGTGGTAGGGGCTTTCTTGCCTTTTGTTTTCTTTTCTTTTCCAGAGAGAGGATAGTGGAGGATGGTTTCTACTTTTTGTTGCAGCTAAAATCCATGCTTGTTGCTGCAAAAAAAAAAAAATACCATGCTTGTTTTTCTCTCTCTCTTTTGAGGAGATCCTCCTGTCTTTACTCACCAGCGTGTAAAGTGAAAAATTTGATCTCGGTCAAGTTTGGAGCTTTGTTGGACGAGCGGGTCATGTATCAACTTTAAATTTCGGCGCATGCTCGTCTGTGTGAAAGGACTATTCAGAATATGTAAAAAATTACCGCATCAATTCAAAATTATAAGTAATTATAAGAATATTAGAGAGTCAAAATATCTCAAATCTAACCAAATTTTTATAATAATATAGTATAATAACATTTATAATGTTAATTAAATATGATTATGTCCTTTATCAATTATATTTTTATAGTATATCTATTTAATGTTATAAATTTTTATAAATTTTTCTATAATTTAGTTAAATTTAAGATGATTTGGCTCTTCAAGAATCTTGAAATAACTTATAATTTGATATTGAGGGTCGTCTTCTTTCTGGTGTCTTTTTTTTTCTTTATGTTAGTGAAGAATGAGGAACACTGATCTAAAAATTATTAACGACGGACAACATTAATGTAGGTAGAATTGAGGATCTTCTTCTTCTTCCTGGTGACTTTTTTTTCTACCAGTGAAGAATAAGGAAGTTTGATCTAAAAATCATTTTTCCTAGTCCTTTATTATGGCCAAATATAACCATTATAAAACCGAAAAAGGACCGAAGAAAACTATTCCATCGTGACAATATCGTCTTCGCCTTAATACCATCGTCCAAAAAAAATCTCCGTGTCCCGAACACTTGGGGAGCAATAAATGTGTTGTCCCGTTGCGTGGGAAAAATCGCGAATAAAGAATATGACAATGACAATATACGAGTATTCCATTCCACCTGTAGGCGGGCGGTGTGGGCATCTATCCATCTCATCCCCATCCCAAATTCCCCTCCGCTGCTCCAATCCACCAGTGGTTGTGGTGTGTGTGGACTGTGGAGGCGGCCAGGCGGGGGGAAGCAGCAGGCCGTGGGCCGGTGCGGCCGCGCGTGCCTGCCTTGCCTTGCCTGCTCGGCTGCTCGCTCCCATCTTCTCGGCGGCCGCGGACCGCGGTGGACTGTTTTGACGCCAAGTGGGATCTCGTTCTCGCATGTACTAGTGGCGTGTGCACGTCTGGCTGCTGGGACGCCTGGACAGACAGGCGGGCAGGCAGGCAGGAGCATTCATCAAACACACTGCTACGACCACGCTTCATGTTCATGTTCATGTTCAATTCATCACACGTACACAAACGCCGGGCAGTCCCCACATCGTTCTCATGTCATGTGTCGTAGTAATGTGTCGCTGCACTTGGACTGGATAGAGGGTCAAAATCGCATAGCATCCGGTGTCGCCGTCCTCTCATCTCATCTCCCTTTGGCCAATGCCGATTCGGTGCGTTCTTGTAAAACGTGACGATGCCTGTGCCGCTGCCGCGGTGCCGCCAGGGTGCCCACCGGGCGGGGCGAGGCGGGGCCAATGGACGCGCACGCACAATATGTGCATGAATGGTCCAGCCAGCAATTTCCCATCCCCATCTTATGAGTGAGCGGCTTTCTTTTTCTTTTGCTGCTCTAAATTTTTACATGTATGGAGAAAATTGCGCTGACCAATTTTGATAAGCAATTAATCTCACTAATGGCAGGTCAATTACCGTAATGCTGTGATTGAGCGGCTAATTGTTTTCTTTAGTCGTGACACGTGTATAAATAAAGGGCGAGACGTCGCCCTCAGTAGGAGTTGATTCTTATCCTGTCCATCACAAAGCTGCGTTGTCGCCGTCTTCCCCATCCCGTCGCCGACGTGCCATCGGTGCCGGGAGAGCAGGCTCCGAAGTCGGCGTCTCCTCGCGTTCCTGCACGGGGTAGGGTCGTATCAGGTTTTTTGGGAAGCGCCGTCGCGACTGCTCGCTGGACGTCTACTTCTCTCTACGTCGCCGACGTCTTCTTCCCTCGACGCCGCTGACGTCTTCTTCCCTCGACGACGTCGACGAACCCCCGTTGTAATGATGTTCCCTCTTTCTCCCTTCCTCGCTCTTGTTTTCACCATATTACTAGCGCTAGAAGTTATGAACCTGTCTCAGATCATAGCGCTAGTAGCAGCTCGTTATCCATGATATATGTTGTTGTTCCTCTCATAATTGTCGGAATTAATTTATGCATCGCTAAATTGCTATTATTTCTAATCTTTATCATGCACTCTGGCAAATTGCAATTCCTCCTCTTCTAGACTTTCTCAAAAGGTTTTGCAGCTACTGTGTATGCAGTGGACAGGGGGCACTCGGTGAAGCGGGGAAAGAAAACCGCAGCTACTAGTTTATATTGATGTGAGTTAAAAACAGCTCATTTCTATAGTAAAAAAGAAGCTAGAGTCAGAATTCCACTAAACAAAGTTATAGTACCTTTTTTCCAAAAAAAAAAAATTCTATGCAGTCGTGTTGCACGTCTTTTCCAAAAAAGAAATTATATGCAGCCTTTTCCAAAAAAGAAATTATATGCAGCCTTGTTGCACGCCATCACCCGTGCAGCAGTGCATAACGCCAGCCACGTGTGTTGGTATACCATCATCACCGCATCCAATGAACGGAGAGTTGGATCGTGCTAGTGTTATGTAAATCATGCAGCTGCGGAGACCAACAGAAGATGGATCAACGGCATCCAATCTATGGTGCACGGGTGACAGCTTGAAGCACGTATACATACTACAATATAGACCTAATGTGCTCTAATTTAATAGGCCCCAACTCAGAAGGTAGCAAAACAAAATTTATATTGTGCTAGTAACATCACTATGCTCCAAAATACTGTAGGACTTAAGCTTTGTTCTAACACAATTGTTTCCGTCGATCAAATGAAATTTACAACAGTAACAACATCTCAAATATATCAAATAAGTTTTATTAAATTCTTCATGAAATAAGTGTCCATGCTTGCACTACAAAGGCTAAAAATATCCTCCAAGCGTTTTTCTTCGAGACACCTCGATCACATTTGTCATATGAGGTGGGGTTTTTTTTTTGAACGAACTGGCATTGACATTGGTTGTGCGTGGTTCTATTGATACACACTACTACACAAATCTTTACTGCAGCGGACGAAACTGATTTACCGCAGCGGGCAGTAGCGTCCGCTTGCGCTGCCACGCTGCGGTAAGAAAGGATTAACCGCAGCGGGCAACCTAACGTGCCCGCTGCGGTAAAGATTTGAAAACAACAAAAAAAAAAACTAGATAGGCCCGCCGAGCCCATCCATGGGCCCGACGAGCCCATCTAGGACTGCAGCCGCCGCCAGATCCACCGCGTCCTCCTCCGGGTCCGGGTCCGGGACCACGTCCCTCGCCGCCTCGGCCTCGGCCTCCTCCACCACCGCCGTGGCCGGCCTCGACGTGGGCTCGCGCAGCCGCCTCGCGCCCGCGCGGCCTCGCGCTCGTGCGCTGGGGTAGGGGAGGAGGAGGGATGGGGGTGCGCCGCCATCCCGCGCGCCGGGGTAGGGGAGGTGGAGGGGAGCGCCGCGCCCGCGCGCCTCGTGCCTGCGCCGCTCTGCGGCGGCTGAGGGAGGGAGGGAGGGAGAGAGAGAAGTGGGACAGAAGGACCCAAACCCTAACTTGCGTATATATAGTAGAGCATGTTAATGGGTCGGATTGGGCCTCGCTTGGCCTATTTGGGCTGCGGCATTTCCCGTGGCGGACCTCATAAGTTGTTCGCTGCGGTAAATCGATTTACCGTAGCGGACACCTTAAGATGCTCGCTGTCGTAAAACGTGCCGATTTACCGTAACGGACGCTTAAGATGTCCACTTCCGGATTCCAAATGCCAACGCTGTGGTAAATGAATCATGTAGTAGTGACAAGGAGTAGTAGAAAAAATACAAGGAGGTAACCTAGGAGGGTAACTGCAGGAAACAACTTTATTCTCCTTCCCTGGAAAAGTTGATGGCACCCACTCATCTTGTCTTGCTTTTTCCTCTCTCTCTTCAACGTTGGTGGCAGCAACTAGATTATCTTTTTCTAGTAGTGTATTTTAGCAATTCATTCAGTCGAGTTGTCACCACGCAGGCACGCAGGCTGATTAGCTAATTATAAGTGGCAGAACTTGGCGCGTTACAAAGGCTTTCCTCCACGGGGACATGACAAGTTCCTCTAGTTTACTTGTGCAATGATGGCAATTTGTTAAATTTGCTCGAGGATCATCAGATATCCACGCAAGCACGAGTACTCTTTTATCTGCTCCCCCGCTTGGATACCAAATCAAATCCTCCACAAAAGAATTCATGGATTAAAAAAAGGCTAGCTAGTACTCTAAATATAATGTTTTAAAACGACATTCAGATACACCTTTTGAGATTGATGGATTTAGAAGAAGGAAACTGTTCCGCAGATTCACAGAAGAGGATTCAAAAGTTAACTTGAAATTGTATATTCCTATGTAATAATACTCGCTAGGTATGGTATGATTTTTCTCTGCATCCTACTAGGCAGATGTGAATGAAAATTGTAATGTTTCTAGAAAGATCTACCCTGCATCTGTCTATCTGTCTGTGATGATGATGTGGACTGAAAGAGTAGTACACCGCTGCTCGATCGGTTTTGATAAGACCACTTGCATACTATACTAGTATCTTGTTTAATTAAGCCTCATCTAAGCCCAGCTTAAATTAGTTGTCACCAGACAGCATGGATTTGCAATGTCATCATCACTATAATACGTAAAAGAAGTCTAAAAATGAGTGGCAGCTCCCCGGCTTACGTGTCGCACGAGACGGCTCCCTCAACCCCACATCTGACAAATTCCTCCGGTTTACTTGCGAATTGGCAATGGCATGATGACAAATTGTTTAAGTCTCCTCGAGGATCGTCCGCGCAAATATTCTGCTGCTCCCCACCTTCGATCCGTCGTCACCGGGAAGTCTACTTGTCTTGTCTATCTCACATGCCAGTGTCATAGATACTCGTCGTCAGTTTTCTTAATGCTGCTGCTGCTGCTCAGGTTGCGTTTGTTTATGGGTGGGTCCTGTCCAATTGGAAGAAAGAAAGCTAAGATCGCAAAGGCGTGAATCATTGGATATTTGGATGGATGGCCACGAGCTACCGCCTTTTTTTTTTGTTTTGGTTTGATGGGAGCGAAACACTTTGGCCGTTTTGATGAATTGTTTATAAAAAATAAAAAAGCAATACTACTACTCACTTATGAATCTTTCTTGCGCAACAATTATTGTCTAATTGGGCAAGCAATGCAAATGGGCCACACGATCTACATGCCCATTTTGGACACGTCAGATCTAGTAACAAAAAGAGCACAAACAAAAATAAGTAGGAGCAATAGCAGAGATTCCGAAGGTCTTGCTCTGTTTATGTTGTACGCAGTATATCATGATAGTAGTTCTAGATAAAGAGTACATGAACAACAGCATACTCATATACAATACTATGTACATAATTTGAAGTATCCATCATTGAAGCAGTAATAAACTTTTTTATCTTTTCCTATTTGAATTATCTTTTTTTTCTATATGCTGTTCACCTTCAACCCTAAAAAAAATACAAGATTAATTGGCCGTGGAGCTACATTTTCAATTTTCTCAGGAAAAAAAATGCATCATTGAATAAGAATTGCTGGTGTGATCCTTGGCCATGGCAAAATAATCCGTTGCAACTGCGAATCCATGAGGCAGTTGGCCAGGCCATGCACCCCAAGCATGTGCAGATTAGACAAAGAGGCATGTTGCACCAGCAGTCCATATATACAGCCACAAACCAAAAGTTGCACGCATAGATGTTTTGCAAGTATTGTAATGTCATAGAGAGGAACAGTACTAGTGTGGCTCAACCTTTGAATTGATCGAGTTGGTAGCAGCAGCACGGCAGTAGCAGCAGCAGTGTTTTCAACTCTGCTCCGATCCACTCACGCGCCGTCTCCATTGTTTAGTCTCCCAAATCGTTTTGCTTGGCCATCTGAGGCAAAGATTCCTTTGTTGGCTTGGCTGACCAACAGAGATAGTTGGAGATCGAGAGCATTTGTTTTTAATTTGGAGGCTTCCAACTCCACCGACTAAATCCATGGGGAGATATGGGCCGGTATACACGCCGATCCCTCTCTTGTTCTTCTTCGCCGGTCAAAAGAACACAGTACGTGGCTCGTCTCCCATCTTTTGCATCCAAACAATTCCGTCCGGGCGACCCTTACGCAACGCGGGCGGAATGAGGCGGTGGGCCGGGTTTGAAGCTAAAGGAAGTCGTGTCATAGTAGAGGAAGCCAACCATTGAGGTCGTACGATGAAGATCACAAAAACTGTGCCAGAATTCAGGCAAGAGACGACGGGGCAACCCACCAGATTTTCGGTGTGCGATTTAGCGATCCTCTTATTGTTGGTGTTCATGCATCCAACACTATACACATGGTAGATAGCGCGGCGCGGGCATGAAAGAGCGCGGTGAGGATCGGGATAGGGGTGGAGACCGGAGAGGGGCTCAACTGGGTCAAGACGGTGTAAGAAAGAAGACCCATCGAATCATGTGTGTAGAAAGTCAAAATTAAGAATGAGATACATGTGGGAAAAGAGAGGGCAAGATACGGGCAGCTGGCCGTTTTCTCCCTTGTTATTAGTTGGCTGGCGCTGAGCTGAGGTGAGCACGGTTATAGTTGTTTGTACGCGTGGCCTCACCTCCAAAGTCTAAAGAGCACGAGCTCGATTGTATTTTTGGACCGGCAACAAGGAAGGAAGGAAGGAAGGAATGATCAGAGCTCAAAGGAAAGACCAAAACAATCTGTTTGTTTTTTATTTTTATTTTTTATATAGATAGTCTGGCTGGCACCGTATCAGCAGCGACTGGCTCCCGGAGCTGCTACTTGGCAAAGCCTGGATCTTCCTGGATGGTCTACTGGAACTAGAATATACTACTGTACTAGTACGTGTGGCGACGTCGGCACATGCCTTCCCGGACCAAACGAAGGAAGGAAGAGGAACGTGTTGACGCACGCAACAAGAGCGAGCAGGCAGGCAGCAGCAGATGGGAACGCAGACGCAGCGTCGGGGACGGACGGGAGCAGCTTGTACTACGTCGGTGTCGTTGTCGACACGCAACGCACACGATCTGCGTGCGCCACATCCACATAGGAAACCCGTTTCGTTGCCCGACACGTCCTTGTCGCCGTTGTTTTTGTTGACAACTACTGTAGACCGTCGTAGCAGTGATTTACGCGACGCGACCACCGCACCGTCACGGTTACAGTAGGGAGTGGGCATAATAATGTACAATACAGTACTGCCTGTCCCCCCCCCCCCCCCCCCTGTCGCTGTCGTGGCATCATGATCATGACGGGGGCCCGGCGTCGTCCTGACCCAGCGCCGTCGGGAACGCTAGCGAACGAGCGAGGGTCCGTCCGTCCGTCCGGTCGGGTCCGGATAGGCGCGTCGCGTGCTACTCCTCCTGCTCCTGCCCCAGCCAGCAGGCACTGGAACACCCACCCACCACCACGACGTCCTGGGCGATCGAGTGCCCGGTGGACGTGACGTCGCTAGGGGCCGGCACACGTGTCGGGCCGCGGGGCGCCCGGACGTGAGCAAGACGCTGCTGCCTCGGCTCGGCCGGCCGCTTTATTTCCCTAGCAACCTTTTCTGCTTTACACGGGACCGTGACACCCGACACCGACCTCCACCGCGGAGGACTCGGTGGGTGGTGGCCGGTGACTGTGAAGTCGAACGAATTGTTGAACCCCGCCGGGATCGCCGGCCGGGCGCGCGTCGGCGGACCAACCAACTAGCCGAGCCCCCCTTCGACCGCGACGGTGCGGTGCGGTGTGGTGCGTTGCGAAACCCTGCACGCAAGCAACGCAGTCCAATTTCCAACCTCACACACACACAGCCACTGTTTCGCTTCGTGCGCTGTCTGTCCGTCCCGGCGCTCGCAACCACTACTACTGTACTACTAGTACGAGCTTCTCGGCGGATCACTGTTGCCACCCGTAATCTGCTAGCTAGGTAACACTGAAAACACACAGATGGATGATGCACGGATTCAGCCAGCTTCCTCAAGAAACATGCATGCATCGCATGTTCTCAACCAATCTTGAATACTGTACGTACGGACGGAGGTAGTGTCCTCCAGATGACCGACGTGAAAATTAAACGAGGTCATTAGTGGCAAATCAAATCAAATGGCCGAGCCATGTGCTCCAAGGCAGCAGGCATCCTGCTATAGATAGGCAAATGAGAAGATTCACCGTCACTGGACAAGCGGAGATACTATACTACGCCCAGATGGCCAGATGTCCTGTCGCGCTGGAGGAAGATGAGATGAGCAGTCATGTTGTGTTGAGAGATGAGATCTCATCAAAAGGCGTCGACCTGCACAAATGCAGAGAGTACTGCGGTAGTAGCTCTTTCTTGCAGAGGAGAGCACTGGTAGTACTGTAGACTACTAGTGGAGCTAGTACTAGCCGTAAGCTGGTGCCCTCAGCATGTGAGATGTGCCTCGCGTCGCACGTCCCAGCTGGGGCCGTCGGGCTCCTCCTCCTCCGAAAGAACGGACGCCGATGCTCCGGCAGCTACTCACTGCTACTACAGCAGGAGGAGGGAGCAGTAGTACAGTAGAACTACAGTATGATGAATTCAGAAGCATGGTTGCATGCATGATCTTGTCGCTGTGACCGAGCTGCATGCCGTGGTGCTTGCGTGTTTCCACTCCAGTCTCCAGCAGCAAGGAGCAAGCAGCAGCAGCAGCAGCAGGAGCAGGCTGAGTGCAGGACAGGTTCAAGCAAGATCATACCCCAGGACAAAACTGTAGTAATCATTAGATTTCCTTTGGGAACCGACGAAACCGTAGAGAGCCTGCCAGTGTGCAGTGCACTCGGAGTCGGAGTGGCTGTTCGTGGAAATTGGAAGAAATCTTCTTCTGCGTAGGGGAGTGGGAAACGAATCTTGGCTTCAATGGCTTGGGGACACACAGGGATGCGCAAGCGCCCAGCGGAACTGTGAATCTGCCATGGTGCCTCTGGCCGTTACGCGATGCACAAGAGAGCTTGATTTTTGTATCGAAAAAAAGCACGCTGGTGGCAAGCTACCGAGGTCCCCACATTGAGTATAAGGGATCCAGATTTGTCTTTTTAAGCTCTGTCCATGGTAGATTACTTAGGCCCGCTTAGTTGCAAAAAAATTTGGCTTTTGGCTACTGTAGCACTTTCGTTTTTATTTGACAAAAATTGTCTAATTATGGACTAATTAGGCTTAAAAGATTCGTCTCACGATTTCTCAGCTAACTGTGCAATTAGTTTTTTTTCGTCTACATTTAGTACTCCATGAATGTGTCGTAAGATTTGATGTGACGGGTAATATGCAAAAAAAAATGGTTTTTGGCTTCAACTAAACGGGGCTTTATTGTGTTATGGTTTCGTGCGGTTGCACTCTTATCTTCATGTCATCGTAACTCACCCTCGGCATTCGGTTCTCGACTTGGTTCATCGGGTTTTTTAAAAAATCGGTTCTCAGAAAATAGAAATCGATCGGTTCCAAAAAAAAATCTCGGAACCGACAATTTCGATTGTCAGTTATTTTGGTTCGGTTTCGGTTCTAACCGAACTAACCGAATTTTTCAGAAAAGATTAAAACAATAATAAATGTATATGCTCTAAAGCAATTTTTTGCAACACTATATCTATTTTTAATAATGATAATTCATTAAAGAACATTAGGAATATAGTAACACAAATATATAACAGTTTAAATAGAACACACCACACATAAAACAAACATAATTTTTACAAAATACAAGTAACCGAATATTTTGGTTTCGGTTCCGGTTATTCCGGTTCGGTTTTTTTGGTTTTGGTTATTTTTGCCTAGCCTTAATCTTAACGGTATGAGTTAGAATTGTTTATATGTTGACAATATATCATATGATGTAGAAGTACGACTCTCTTCGGCTCATCGTTTCTACGGTTGATAAACTGACTGAAATCATTTTTAGCTATATTGTTATGAGATAAAAACATTGTATCATAACTCATAAGTCGAATTTATAAGCCAAACAAACAAGGCTATGTTCAAATCAATCTAGTTTCAATTTTCTGTGAATGTCGTTTCTGTTTTCGTTTCTGGCTTTTCTAGGAGTGTTTAGTTCCTTTAAAATTACAAAACTTTACAAGATTCACTGTGTAACCTAGCTCGGAGGCAAGAGTAGTAGACTACTCCCTCCGTAAAAACAAAAGGTCGTTATGGGATACGTGCCGGTTAAACTTTCTCAACTTTGACTAGATTTGTAGAAAATACGTACAACATTTATATCTTCAAATAAATTTGTTAAAAAACTAGAGTTAAAGATCTTTCCGATGATACTAATTACTTAACATGATTATTTATATATTTTAATATATAATTACCGACATTTTAAAAACGTTGACTTCTCGGGAATCGAGAATGACATCTATTTAGGGACGGAGGGAGTATACTAGAGATAGAGAGTAGGAGCAGTAAAGCTACTCCCAGGAGAAAAGAAACGATCGTTGGGAATTCGACCCATTCAAGAGGCGTAGTAAATGTTTGGTTTGAACGTTATGGCTTCATCAAATTGCGAAAGCAACTGGCAGGCAACGAAACGCCTGGCAGGCAACGAAACGCCTCCCAGATTCCTGTCGATTCGGAGGTTGAGTGTAGTGTAACTCGATTTCATGAGACAAAATTCAGAGGTTTTCTTATCATAAAAAAAAGAAAAAAAAAACTCAGAGGTTTTGACAGGTTTTTTTTTGTACGGAAAGGATCCGTTTGGTTTACATGACAGTGGCAGAGTCGCAGCTGGTACTGGCTTGGCGTGCGGCCATGGCCTCTTCCTCGTGCCACACGTACACCGTCTCCGTACTTGTTGGTGGAAGCCGAAGCCGAGGACGAGTAGTTGGACTGGTGTGCACGTACGGTGAAGCAATCGCCGGTGATCCGGGCGGCCGGCGGCGTAGAGCCATGATGCTCCAGCCTCCCAGGTTCATGTACTACTAGTACTAGCCGTAGGCTAGCTGCACGCGCATGCAGGGGATGTAAATGCGCGGGATTTGACCGCACGCGGCCGCAGGCTACCATGATTGATATTTAATCCTTGACTTGACTGGGCTCAAGCAGCCAAGCTGCCCCAGGGAGCAGGGTGGTGGTGCAGGGGCAGACTCACCTCACTCGCCTTTGGCCTCTCTGCAGCTCAGGCGGGCTATCTGCTGCGGTGCTGCCTGCAGCTAGCAATGCAGCATGCATGGGGCCATTCCCCTACAACTACTACAAGGCAGCCGGGTCTCCACAGTTTCCGTTGTGAGATTTGCGAATGGGAGGGTCGGCCTGCTTGGATCTGATTCATCATCAGGAAACAAAACAAGACCCCGACCTGCTTATTATCAACAACAATCCCAGCAATATTCCGATTTCAAAAGTTGCAACTTTGTACATAAACCAGCTGATTTCAGCTGATTAAATAATGTTTTGTGAAAGAGAATAAACTGAAACGAGGTAGAAATAGTTTAAAAGAACGGAGCAATGTAGGAGTTCTGCTACTATAGGCTACAGCTACGAGTGTTCAAACAAACAAACGCTCTTCAAGGTGGTCACAAATGCAGGTTGCAGGAGCTGCAAATGCACCAGCAAGGCTGCGGCGATCTGCAGTGAGTGATTCCTCCGTCTCTCTCTCTGCCGAGACCAAGAGGGCATCGAGTTCCAACGCGCAACGAAACATTCCATCTCTGAACCCTCTACGGAAGATTCAAATTACCTCTAGTCTAATCTCATCACAGTAAAAGATACGCACTGCTCTGCCTCTCCCTCTGCGTGGCGTCAGTCTTCACTCGAGCCTGAAAAGTCTAGCTTGGCACAGCCATCCTCAAGTCTCTCTTCAAATCCTACTGTACACTGCAGCATGGTTAGCATCACTGCTACTGTACGGATCTACTGGGACTGGAGTACTGTAAACCATGAGCTCATCACGCCTCTTCACAATTCAGATACTACCTTACATATTCAGAATAACGCAATGCGTTCCAAGTACCTTCATCAGATACAAAAACATACACGCCGCTCTGCCGTCGGATTTCACTCTAACACGACTGCCAGTGGTAACTAGCCAGTCAGATTGTACATAATAATGATAATAATAATCCAGATACTCCCTTGCGCCCATCACAATTCCTCAGAAATTCAGGGACACGGTGCTACTAACATATATATTTGTGCCAAAATTTCTGAAACTATTCCATGGACAGATCCGCGTTGTTGGCACGGAGTGCTCCGACTCGTTTTGACAGAATATGAATGCAATGAAACTACGTTCTACACACACATAAAGTGATATTACAACATTTCACTCCAGGGGAACTACTGAACTAGGAATCAGGCAATTCGAAACACCAATGTTCTGCACCCTGTTTTGGCTGCCGGATGAAGTTGCCTGTTCCTATCCAGAATACTTTTCCATGATTGATGCTCGGTTATGGAGGTGGAGTGCTACCACCAGCGGTCAGTATTCAACTTTAACATGTCCTCTAGCGATGGCTCAGCTTTGCATGGTCAACAACTGCATGATCCATGATTTCCTCAAAAAATACAGAGGATCTCTGTTGTTGTTGCCACCAGGTTAGTTATGATGCAGAAACTTGAACCATTGCCAGTTTGCATACAGTTTAGCTTCGTCATCAAACGGCAATATTTCTCCTGGAAGGCCACCAGCTAATGTAGGGTTCTGAGAGAGAACTGGAAGCTGCTCCCTGTACCTCTTTGCCATTTCCTCAGCTTCTGAGAACACTTTCTGCATCAGACAAGACAAGTAATACTAAGAACAGATACATGGGACTATATGAGGGAGTATTCATCAAACAAGAGGCTAGAGTGCAGCTTTCAGTATCTCACCTCTCTGTCTGAAAGAAACAAACCAGGTGCACTCTCCAGGTCTGCTATGCTGTTGATCAAGTTGCAAAAAAAAAAAAAAGTTTCAGAACTCTACCATATAAACTGATTAGACCTTACCACAAAGAAAGTATTCGTAAAATCGAGACAAACACAGCAGCTAGTTCACAACTGAATAGAGCCAGTGCTAGTGTGAGGTCAGGTTTACCTCAGTGCTATTTTGTCTGGGACATTTGACTTGATCACGATAACTTTCACCTCATCATCTATCTTCAGGATGTCACTTACTGACAAAACATTGCCTCTACTAATATTTGATATGTGAAGTAAGCCACTGCAAATTAGTAGTTGAGTACACTATTAGTTGCATTTATAGGGATGTACGTCTTGATTTCTCTAGGTCATTGCTCATTGGGTTGACCCAAAACTCATGCAAATGAACCAATCTAGATTTCAAAGCGGAATGAAAATTCCATTGGGTACCCACTTGCATTTCTTGGCTTAACAAGAAAAAGCAGACAGTTTTTTAGCCTATGCAGTTATTCTTGACTGTAAATACACGAATAACATGCAGCCTTGTAGGTTCCATTTCACACCTTCTGTTTGTCCCAAGAATCCTAACTTGTGCACCATAAGGAAAAATCTTGCGAACAGTTCCTTGTAGGAGGGTTCCTTCTTTAAGATAAGTCATTTCCTGATGATTAGAAATTCAGTACATCAGTACATTCAGCATTACAAATTTACAATATCTTTTGCAGTGTTAGTTATTTGCAGACAAATTCAATGTCAAGAAGCTGATTTATCACTGACGATTTGGCCAAGTATGATGGCATTCAGTACATAAGTGCAACTGTGCAAACAAATAACCTACACAATTTCCATGTACAGAATTTAATGTGTCTCAACATACTTGACTGTTGTAAACAGTAAAGTACAATTAGTATTTTGGGCACTTGATCATCCCCTCCGAACAGAAATGATAATTGCATTTGACCAAAGGAAAAGTCATACAAAGTTGATTTTGGACTTTAATTTCTCTTATAATATGTATTCAATTGCTAAAAATCAATATAATCTCAGAGGCACTTTAAACACCAATCTACAGAAGCAAGGTTTGCTCTAAACTTGTATATAATTTGACTAATTGTTGGTCAAAATTTATAAAGTTTGACTTCTCTTGTCAAATATGATTATAATTTCTGGATGGAGTACAATTCAATTTTTAAAACATGTATGTAATATGTAAAACAAAACCATATTTGTAGCCTATAGAGAGATGTCTGTGCACCAACCCATGCTTTCTTCTCACTAATTATCAGGTCGTTAGTTTCTTCATCGAGCCTTGCAATGCACACACGAATGCTGCAACCGACCTGTATGCCAAGAAGCAACAAGTGATGTCAGCCAACATAGCCACAAGATTTAACTTAAAATATCAGATAGTGCAGTCCCTTATTTGATAAAAAAAAACATACAGCACAATCTGTTTCAAGTACCATAACCACGTAGTGACAATCAAATGATGAAATAGGCATTAACGGTACTACATCAAAAAGCTCCTTACTTTGTTTTTCAAGTCCGTAAATGAACTTATCCTATCCACAAGCTCAAATTTAGGAAGGAATGCTCTCAGACCCTGAAATGAAATTGGCCTAAATCTTAGCCTTGAACAGAAGTACACAATAACACAACTGGTGACCACTTGATACATCAATAGTAGAAGGGGTAGGGGAAAGACTCTTCCTTGCCTCAATTCGTGTGAGTAGGCCCCCGGTGTTCCACTCGTAAATTTTTACCTCAATTGGCTCGTCGAGTTGCAGAATCTGTCTGACAAAAATGAACACGCACCATTCACTCATCAGCACCTATACTATCTGAATAACCAATTTCTGAAGGGAGAACAAATGCACTCAACCTGCCTGGCGCGGTGCCACGCCAGGCGCCGGAAGAGCCGCCGCGCCGACAGAAGTGGCCGCCCGCTAAGCGTCCGTCCAAGCACCTCAGCGAATACTACCGTTCCGGGCGCCACCAGCGTCCTGCTCCTGCGCTTCTGCTTCCGGGCCTCCTTGTCGTCGTCCACGGATGGGCCCACCACGACGCCGATGCTCCCCGGCCGTGGCAGAGCTTGTCGCGTCGGCGGGTCAGCACTGTCGCGGTCGAGCGGGAGAAGCTCCTTGGCGAGCAGCGTGGCGAGACGGTCGGCGCCGACCGCGACGTCGAGGCGCGCCTCGGTGCCGGAGACCACGACCCCCACGGCGAAGTCGCCCGGCTTGGGGTCGTAGCGCCCGTCGGTTCCGCTAGCAGAGTCAGAAGCCTGGACGTGGTCGGCGTTGAGGAGGCGGACAAAGCCGGCGGACAGCGCGTCGTCGAGGCGCTTGGAGCTGGCGCACATGACCAGCTGGGCTCGGCCTCGCCCTCGGGCCTGGGGCTGCGCCTGCCGAGGGGATGGGACCAGGGCTTTGGCGACGTGGAGGATGGGTTGCGGCTTCGAGAGGGGAGGGAGCGGCGGCGCTGGCGCCGGCATTTCGTCAGTCGCGGGCGTTCCGGCCGTCGCCAACTCGGCCAGTTTACTTTATCCGTAACGATATTTCCTTCTTTTTTCGAAATCGGAAATGAGTGGGCTGGGCCGAATACAGTTAGGCCCGTGTGGTGCTACTCTTTCCACGAGCCCATTTCTTGAGATATCAGCCCAGGTGGAAAGAGACGGGGGCAGAATCGTGGGCTGTGACCTGTCGTCTTCGTCTCCGGCGGAACAAAGCGGCGGCGAGGCGGGACAGCGGGAGATAGAGAGGGAGAGCCGAGAGCGGGATGGGGTACCTGTTGAGGGTGCGTCTGTCGTCGTTCGCTGCCGGCGCAGCAACGGCTTCGGCGGCGGGGTTCTTCCTCCTCTACAAGGACCACCTGCTCGCCCGCGCCGCCATCACCCGCCAGGTGAGTCCCCGGCCTCCGTCTATCCGTTTTTGCCCTCTGGCGGATAATCTGATTAATCACCCCGGTTCATTTGCGAATCTGTTTTTTGTCTAGCAAATTTAGTCCCCTCTGGTTGTCTTCCTAGGCATTCTCACCTTTCCGTGATCTGGTCGGCACGGCGTCCTGGGCGACTAACTTTTAGCCCCTGCCAAATTTCTTCCCTTGTCCGATTATTGATCGAAATGCGCATTTTTTGTTTCCCAGAATTGAAATGGACTAATTACAAAACACGGCCTCGTCAAGGGAAATCTCGGTTGTGGCTGATTCCATTTTATGTGCTTATCCTACAATCTCTAGCTGCTTGGACTTATCTATGCTTGCAGCAAATTAATTTTAGGTTGCTGAAGAAGATTGCTGTATAATGAGAATGCCGTAGAACATAACATGCCACGCTCACTCGTGTAGTCAGAGCAACATCCAGAGTTTGCCAGGCAAATCTACATCAATATACATCACATGAATAATTATGCCCTTTTTAATGTGACGTTGTAGGTGTTCTGTGCATTATACACGTGTAGGGTGCCAACACTTGCCTCCTAGTTGGTCTTATCAAGGTATTCTGTATTATGACTTATGGATCTCCACAAACTCCTTAGCTTTTAATTCTAACTATAACTATGTGTTGCTGTTGAGTCACATGTTTGTTGTCAAACTATGAACGTTTAGAGTTAGAGGCACTGTTTGTGAAACAGAGTTTGCACTCATCTTATGAGAGATATTATGAACTCTCAGCGCACCTTGTATCTGCCAATTGCATTAGCTAATAAGGTCAATCAAGCTTCTTCTATTGGAGTATTATCTATGCCCTGGTGCATTTTGTAAGTTGGCTTACCAATTTAACCTGTGGTGCGCTAATTATCAAGAATAGTTAACTCAACTAGATGATTTGTGTAACTGAGTTCCTGCTGTTTTATAGATGGTAGTTGAACTTAAATTTAATTTTATCTAACTTTTGGTGTAGTCATTTGTGCATAAACAAGTAAAACATTCTTGATTTTGTGCATTTAAATTCTGTTGTGGAGTAATTATGATTGTTGTGATGTTTCTTTTTTGTTCGAAATATTACAATTTACAACCTCATGATGAATTTTACATTTATATCTTCTTCTCCCTTATGAAGATGGTAGTTTAGCACAACATTTTGAAAAAGGACTACATTTAAAATCGGTTTGCGTTTGATTAGTGGTTAAGATTTGATGTGCTTGTTTCCAGGTGGAGGACATTAAGGAAACGTCTGAAAAGCATTATGCAGCCCTAAGTAAGAGGATATTGGCACTGGAAAGCAGAAAAGAATCAGGAACTATCAAAGAGACATCAGATTAATTCTATGAGTTGGGCTTATGTCATGGTTACATCTGCCCAGGTGTTTTTTATTTCTGCATGTGGTATAAACTGCAGCATTTTAAGCTGTACTGTTGTGTTGTTGAAATTCTATGAACTCTGAATTTGAATTGTGTTACACTTCTGCATGTGTATGTCATCTTCTTGAGATGGACAAAGACCAAATAAATACATTTTTCTTGATAGAATAAGCTATCAGATGTGTTTTTCTTCTTCTTCTATGTGATTATTTGCTAAACAACAGTTTTGGCACTTGTTAGTCTGTGGCTCTGTGCATTACATTGCTTTTGAGCACTTCAGCAATTTACTTGTGAATTTTATACAAGCACTGGTGACTTCAAAGCATGTAATGAGATGATTCCTTGAACTTCACACTGGTATTCAATTTGACTGGTGAGACTATCTTCCAAAGTTCACTTTTCTGCTCTATGTCGGCCGAGTCCTGGTTATAGGTCATAGAGTAAATCATGCCTTGCTATTTCTTGTAACCATTCCTCAAACGTGTGCTGATATCCAGATTTTGGTTGCAGCTGCAAATTCAGGGGCATATTCACAATTGACACATCCACTCTGTGGTGGCATCCTAGGGAATAGGGATCATTATCTCACCATCTGCAATGCATGGAAGATGATAACACGATATGACATCTCCACTAGTATGGTGAGGAAATGGCCAGCCGTGTTTGCTGCTGTCATGGTGAGGAACTTAGTTTCGGAAGGCACGGTGAGAACATATTTGTGGAACCGGGGTCATTGGCTGATAATTTTGGAGGATGCTAACGGACTAGCAGCCTTCCTGGTTTTCTTGGTGAACAATAATATCTAGCTCTTTTGGTGGCCCTGGTGCAGCTGATTGTTCTCTTACCAATTGCCACAGATACGATTGAAGAGATGATGGATGGATGATTCGCCATCTTCATTGGATTGTGAGGAAACTTGGTTCCTGAAGGCTTCACGAACATGTCTGCAACATAAGAGGCATTGACAGGTGTTTTGAAGCATGGTGCTCATGGCGATTTTGGTGACCGACAATGTTCTTGAGGGGCTTTGTCACAAGCACGGCCTTGCTAAAAACAACTTCTGTCAGCCGGCGAAATGCCATTCGATGCACTTACCTAACTAGCTCTGCATTCTGGCATTCAGAGTCACAGCTGTTGTTTGAATAGAACTTGTTATTCCTAACACTATCAGAGATAGTGTTTGATTGGTGATTATTAATTTATGATACGGCATGATTTTCAACCATCTTCAGATGACGCTTGAAGTAAGAAACTTAGCTCATACTGCAGAAGCTGTTATACTTAAGCAAGAAACCGTGAGTGTGACAACCAGAATGAGGTCAGCAATGTCGTCATTTCAACACACATCATTATATATACTCCTATCTATTATTCCTAGACAGCTGTGTAGTGTAGTTAAATGTGACACCGTGCTGCGGTTGCCATATTGTTCACGTCACTACCTTCACCAGCACTGCTACTTTTTTCAGACCTAAAATCTGACGCAACGGCCAGAAGAACTCGGGTTGGACAGTGTGGTCCATTCGACCTACTAGACCAGATGGCCGGGCTATTCACCGAGCAGGCTGCTGTGTACGCCACAGCGCGCCCGGCGTACCCGAAGGATCTGTTTGCCAAGCTCTCGGCGCTCACCGCTCACCACCTCCGCGCTTGGGACGTCGGTACTGGCAATGGCCAGGCAGCCATCGGTGTAAGCATGCATCTCAAGTCCCTGGGCCGTGCTCTCTGTAAAGCAGCGTCTTCTCCAATCTCTTAGGGCCTGTTTGGAACGTAGAAATTTCACAGGAATTGCGTAGGAATTTCACAGGAATCAGTTCATTTTCACAGGAAAAAATACAGGAACAGGAAAAAATCCCACGTTCCAAACAGGCCCTTAATGTGTACAGCGACGTGGTTTAACTTGAACGCCGACGCCATGCAGGTCGCGGAGCACTACGACAGCGTGGTGGCAACGGACGTGTCCGCGGAGCAGCTGGGGCACACGACGCCACACCCGAAGGTCTGGTACCTGCACACCCCCGACGCCACGCCGGGGGAGGAGGAGCTCGTCGCCATGCTGGGCGGCGAGGCCAGCGTGGACCTCATCACGGTGGCGCAGGCCGTGCACTGGTTCGACCTCCCGGCGTTCTATGGTGTCGCGCGCCGCGTCCTGCGGAGGCCCGGTGGGGTGATAGCGGTCTGGGGCTACAACTACCGCATGAGCCCCGTGGAGGACATGATGGCGCGCTTCTTCAGCACCACGCTTCCCTACTGGGACCCCCGAGCTCGGTACAGCACTGCTAATCCTGACCAGCTTATTATGTAAATAATGCACCAAAAAGGAAACAAATAACATCTTTGTCAGATGTGTGATCCTTCATCCATGCCTGGTATCATGCAGGTATTGCACTGGCGGATACCGGGACCTGCCGTTCCCCTTCGAGGACATCGGGCTTGGGAAGGAAGGAGAGCCCGCGAGCCTCGACATGGAGCAGGAGATGTCGTTCGAGGGTCTGATCGCCATGCTGAGGTCGTGGTCGGCGGTGGCAACGGCGAAGCAGCAGGGGGTGGACCTGCTGGGGGAGCGCGTTGTGAAGGAGCTGGAGGAAGAGTGGGGAGGAGCGTCGCTGGTGAGGAAGGTCACCTACAAGGCCTTCCTGCTGGCAGGCGCCCCGGGGCCCAAGGCTGATCACTGATGATGTCGCTCGTCCTGCGATTGGACTAGGAGTAATTAATCATTTGTGTTTCGTGAATAACATGCTACTGATTTTTGTGTTGCAGTTCCTGACTTCCTGTAGCAATTATTGCTAATCTATGATCCATTATTCCTACTACTTTTTTATTCACGACGATTTGAATGGTCTGATAAGCAATGCAGATGAAAACATCACCTGTTTTGCCACATTCAACCTATTGTAGATTTTTGATCATTGCACGTCAAATTTCAAACCCATTCACACCCCTCCCACTCCATGCGTCCAAATTTTGGATCATCACGTTTCCTCGTCTTCTTCGTCGCCACACAGGCATCGCCATTGTCCCAATCTAGTCCTTTTTCACCCGGCCACCAGCTGGCAGTCCAAAGCCAGGCAACAAAGCTGGCAGTGCATAGCGAGGCAACAAACATTTGCGATGATTCCATGGAGGTTAGTGGCTGATGTGATGGGATTAAGTAGCGGTAGTTGCGGATCGAAGCCATGGTATCGAGCGTATCCCCACATCAGTCCCCTAATAGTTGACGTTCTAGACTCTCACACGGACCAACCTATAGAAGATAAAAGACCAAATATTTCTCAAAAAAAAAAGATATACAAATGGAAAAAAACATATGTATCGGAAGAAGAGAAATGTACATTGAGAAGTGAAAATGACAACTATTTTAGAATAAAATTTGAATCCTAAAGTATCAACTATTTTAGGACAGGGAGAGTATAGAAAATTTAGTTGTTGATTCTTTTTGAGGAATGTTTTTATGAAGCGCAGAAATGTTTTATCCTACTTCGCACATAATATTGAACCAAGGGGAGCATCTAAGACTATCTCCAACAATAAGGTTCTTAGAAGACCCATTTTATAGTATGCATCGTGTTATAGTACAAGGGTCACATATATTCTCACCTTCTCTAATAGGGAGTACAAAAGAGAATCCATAATGGGTCGAGGAGAGATGATGCTTCATATTTGGGTTTTGCATCGCCTAACACCTAAAATGATTCTTTCTTATGAACCTTGTTTTCTTAGCCTAAGTCACACATTTTGGATTTGAGTACCCTTATGCAAACATGTTGGAGATAGTCCAAGGGTTTGCTCAACACAACTAAAAAAGCTTGGTGGTCTTAAATAAAAATACAGAGCCAGGTATACTTAGAGGTCTAAGGCCTACTACCTCTCTAACGTAGGCTATAGTAAATAGGGAGAATTGGATGTGGTCTTGAAAGACGAAAATTGGCTGGTGCATAACTCCACTTTCGATATTTGTCATAAGACGTGGTTTCGTGTAATTGGTCCAATGGACACCGCAACCCGGTTCAAGCCGTTAGAAAATAGACATAAAATCATATAAGTGCCCAAAAAATATATTATGAAATCTTCTACACTCTACATGATCTACACGATAAAATATTTTTTATACTAAAATGATCATTTTTGTCCCTCTTCATAAATATGGTTAATTTGTTAATATGTTTGTAGTGTACTAAAAACCTTGGAAACTCATAGAATGCGTACATCACCAAATATTGACTATGCTACAAATATTAGCTCAAAATAATAAAGTTTATAATGATATATTTAGCATGACTAAGTTATAGATTTATCTCCTATCAAGCTTAATTGATATATTAAACTTTATTATTTTAAGCTTATATTTTTAGCATAGTTATGATTTGGTGATGTGTGCATTCTGTGATTTTTTTTAGCTTTTTAGTGTCCTACAAATATGTTAATAAATTAACTATGGTTAACTTTGTCTATTTATGAAGAGGAGCAAAATGATTATTTTAGTGCAAACCAACATTTTTACTATACAGTTCTCATCATGTAGGGCATAGAAGATTTTATATTATAATTTTTAGGCATTTATATGATTTTATATCTATTTTGTAACGGCTTGAACCAGACTGTGATGTCCATTGAGTCAATTACACGAAACCGCAGTGTTTTATAACAAATATAGAAAGTGGAGATGTGCACCAGCTAATTTCCATCTTTCAAAATATCTTACAACCAATTCTCCCTAGTAAATATTATCTCTATAAGCTCTGCTATGTAGAAATCACTTTTGTGTTAGCTTTCGTTAGCTCTCCTCAGACGTGGCCCTCAACCATAATGTAATGTATATAGAGTACTGAGATCCACGTGTCCAGTCCATCCCTAAAAGAACGTAATTATGGAATAGTATTATGATTTAGTATACTAAATTTAATTAATTATAAATTAAAAAATATAAATAATTTTTATATCAAATAAATATCATTATGTCGGGTACAAAGGTAAGGGGTACCCTAATCTGTAATAATCTAATGCCTAAACATCCAGGCGGAATCCAACAGTCGACCAAGCAATGAAGGAAGGCCCATCAGGCAAAGGTCTATCCCACCGGCAGAAAGGGCAAGCCATGGGCCAGCCCATTAGCAGAGGAATGGTAGGTGGAGTGACCTTCGACCTCGATCCCCTGAACGACGAAGAAGGGGTCGAACGAACGACCTCCTGCCGCGACCCCTCGACCGACTGAAAGGGGGATCGAACGAGCGCACCCCAACCTCGACCCCTCAGATGACGGAGAGAGGTCGATCGAATCACCCTCGACTCCAACCCCCCCCCCCCGAGGTGACGGACAGGGGGTCGAACGAACGACCCCCGAACAGGAGGATCGATCAGCTCACCTGCTCCCGGTATGGGATAAAGGGAATCCTATGCTGGGGTCAGTCCCCCGCCTAACGCCATGGCGCTCACTACCTCGGTCAAATCCGTCAAGTCATCACCCATACCCGGATTAGCCGTCGACCGTACAACTACTGCAACACGCCTCGAGTACGGAGCACCCTCTCGAATTGTATATGTCAGGGTCACGCAGGCCTCGATACCCCTCGACCCGGGGCTCGACCCTCATCCTCAACTGTTACGGCATGGGCCCGTCCGACCCGTCCCGCTTCAACTGTGCAGTTCGCAGGTTCCACGCCATGCCGTCCGGCGACGACCGGTCCGCCATCACCATGCCTCGGAACATCAGAAGTACAGGAGGAGCATGCCGCTACAGCGATCGACGTCTCGTCACAGACATGGCGCACGGACACGCCTCCCATACCGATACGTACTAGGCCCCTTTACTCCTAAGCCTCCCCCGGGCCTATAAAAGGGGATGCTGGGATAGTAGAAAAAGGGGGAGAGGAGGCTGGAGAAAAGAGGCTGAAAGACGAGGAGAAGAACGGGAGGACGAAGAGGTCAATCATCGACCCCACTCACATTCTTATACAAACTCTCATCAGAACCAAACACAACACCAACCACTCGATTGCCTGATCAACATCTCAAGCAATCAACCAATTCACCTAGAGTAGCCCTGCTAGTTCTAGACCTCAGCTCGCTCTGAGCACCCCCGTGTAAACCAGCTTGTACTGCCCCTCTGTACGAGCACTTCGGTGCAAGATAATACAGTACCCCCTCCTCTTGCTGGACGTAGGGCCTTCTTTGCCCGAACTAGGATAAACTCTGTGTTCTTCTTGCATCACATCTGGGAGAGGGAGCACGCAATATACAAATTTACTAGTTGGTGATCGACCCCCTGGGTCGAAACACCGACAGTTGGCGCGCCAGGTAGAGGGCTTTGCGTGTCGATCAACTCCCAATTTCTCTTCCAGATGGAGTCCACCGTTCCACCACTTCCGTTCGCCACCATTATTTGGTTCGGGAGCCTAGAGTTTCTTTCCCTGGGCCACGACCACGATATGGTTCTACTTTCTGGAGGTGGTGCAGACAGCAGCGGCTCCAATACATCGGGGCCAGGGAAGACCTCACGACGGTCCCACCACTCACGCCTTTCGACTGCGGCCAGGAGGAGGCGCGAGCGACGCCGCCGCAGCGTTCGCCGCGCAGACGATGTGACACCTGACGCCACTCTTCCGGTCTCAGCTGGCGACACAGTTCCTCCCTTCGGGAGCCTGTTTGACCCATGCTTGGAGATCGGAGAGACCGCCTCGCCGAGCCCGACTCCGGCTTCGTCATATAGCCATCTCGGAGGTCCCCAAGGCCTCTCCGACGCGCTTGGCCGCTCCACCACGTAACCTACTTCCGCATGGCTCTACAACAACGCCATACTCTTCTCTGCCTTCATAGACTCGCAAATGCGGGCACAACACGGGTCCCCAGGGGACTTGCTACGTGCGACCGTGGACCCCAGCGCCACTCCTCCACCAGGCGAGTACCCGGAGTCGCGATGAACCCCGACCCCCGGGTACTACGCCTTGGGCATGATACGACAGCGACTGGAGGAGGAGCGCAGGGGATCTTTCCCCAACTTTTACCAAAGCCGCCCTGATCCAGACTCCCCTGATGAGGATTACGATCCCACGTGGATGCTTCCACCTCGACGGACCAGTCGGCTCCCAGGACGACACCACCAACGTCGCAGCCGCGAGAGCAGGAGGAGGGGGGACCGCTACCCCAGCACGAGGCGCCAATCCACTGATTCCGAACGAAGCCGCTCCGCCTCAGGACGCCCAGATCGTGCAGGTCCGAGAGCTACTCGCCAAGCTCGAGGAGGAGCGCCTACGACTTCATCAGCTCGAGCGTGCCCTCGAGCAAGATCGCGAGCGCCCACACGGTGGAGGGGCCCGCGCCAGGGCCCGTGACGTCCATCAGCGGATCGTCGAGGAAGGAGCAAACGAGCCCCGAGTCTACAACCGCGCTAGTCAGAATGTCGTGGCAGCCGCAATGCTGCTCCGTGACATGCCGACACCCTCGACACCCCAAGCGCAACGTATTAGAGATGAAATCCAGGGGCTCCTCCAGACCGCGGCCGTACTACAAACGGAGAGCTCGGCCTCAAGGCGCAGAGGAGCTACTTCCGAGCGACGGGACATGCCCTCTCGTCAAGACTGAGAAGCGTCTGTCCACCAGGACAAGGCGCCCCGAGGCCAAGCAGGGCGACAACCGGTTCGAGACCGCATCCTTGACAATCGGCAGCCGCGCGACGCGCGACACGACATCAACGACAACAAACGATGCCGACACAGTGACGCTGAGGCTCGAGGTTACAGTGCTCATCGAGATGGGCGCTACGACAGCGACGAGGATCGACGCCGGTCCCCTGAACCACCGGGGCCATGAGTCTTCAGTAGGACGATCCGGCGAACCGCCCTACCGGGTCGCTTCCGTCCACCCGCCAACTTGGTCAAATACAACGGTGAGACCAAACCAGAACTCTGGCTTGCTGATTTCAGGCTTGCGTGTCAGCTAGGAGGTGCCGACAACGACCGCGTCATCATTCGACAACTCCCACTCTTCCTCTCCTATACCGCTCGAAGGTGGCTTGAGGAGCTCGCCCTGGACTTGATCCATGGCTGGCCCGACCTGGTCAGGATCTTCGAGGGGAACTTCAAGGGCACCTACGTGCGGCCGGGAAATTCTTGGGACCTCCGCAGCTGCAAGCAGAAACCAGGAGAGACCCTTCGTGAATTCACCCGATGATTTTCCAAGCAACGAACTGAGCTACCCCACATCTCCAACCACGACGTCATCATGGCATTCGTCGCTGGGACAACGTGCAAGGAGTTAGTACGGGAACTAGGGCGAAACACCCCCAAGACCGCCAACGAGCTCATGGACATCATTGCCAACTACGCAGCCGGTGAAGAGGCCGTTGGCGCGTTCTTTTATGGATCCCCAGACAAGGGGAAAACCAAGGCGGACGAGCCCGGTGGCTCGAGCAATGGGCCCAAGAGGGACAGCAACAACAACAAGAAGAGCCAACGCGGTCGACGTAACATCGATCCTGACGATCTTGTGGCTGCGGCAAACCGGAAGAAGTCTCGAGGTCCCCCTCCATACGGGGGCATCTTCGATAAAATGCTGAAAGAGCCCTGTCCCTATCACAAGGGGCCGGCCAACCACAGTCTCGAGGACTGTCGCGTGCTCAAGAAGTACTATGACTTTCTCGGCCTCAAGAAAGACGACAAGAAGGAGGACCCACAAGACGGGGGCGATGGCAAGGAGGGTTTCCCCGAGATTCTCGACTATTTCATGATCTTCGGGGACCCTCTACCCGACTCAGTGCGCGTCAGCGCAAGAGTGAGTGTCGGGAAGTCTTCTCCGTTCGTGCCCGGGGCCACCGATACCTCAACTGGTCGCACGTACCGATCACCTTCGACCAGGTCGACCACCCCAAACATGTCCCCGACGCAGGGGTCTACCCACTCGTCGTCGACCCGATCATACTCAATACCCGCCTCACCAAGGTACTCATGGATGGGGGGAGCAGCCTCAACATCATCTTTGCCGAAACCCTCGACCTCCTGGGGATCCCGAGAACCATGCTCCTACCCAGCGCGGGGGGATTCCACGGGATCGTCCCAGGGAAGAAGGCACTCCCGATCAGCCGCGTCAAGCTGCCTATCTGCTTCGGCACCCCTCAAACTTCAGGAGCGAGGAACTGACCTTTGAAGTGGTCAGATTCCACGGCACCTACCACGCCATCATCGGTCGACCTGGGTACGCCAAGTTCATGGCGATCCAAAACTACGCCTACCTCAAGCTGAAGACGCCGGGGCCCAAGGGAGTCATCACCGTCGGCACCTCCAACGAGCACGCCTACGACTGCGACGTCGAGTGCGTAGAAAGCGCCGAGGCGGTCGATGAATCGGCCATCCTCGTGGCCCTCGATGACTTCTCCAAGGAGATCCCCGACCCTAAATGACGTGTCGGCAACTTCGAGCTTGCGGAGGACACCAAGACCATCCCGCTCGACGTCAGCCACGCGGATGGGAAGGTGCTGATGGTCAGCGCCACTCTCGAGCCCAAATAGGAAGCCATGCTCGTCGACTTTCTCCGCGCGAATGCCGACATGTTTACGTGGAGTCCCTCGGATATGCCGGGCATTCCGAGGGATGTCGCCGAGCACTCCTTGGACATCCGAGCCGGATCCAAACCGGTGAAGCAACGGCTGCACCGCTTCGACGAGGAGAGGCGCAGAATCATCGGGGAGGAGGTCGACAAGCTTTTGAAGGTCGGGTTCATCAAGGAGGTTCATCATCCTGAGTGGTTAGCTAATCCTATACTGGTCAAGAAAAAGAATGGAAAGGATAGAATGTGCGTAGACTACACTAGTTTAAACAAAACATGTCCTAAGGTTCCTTTTCCACTACCACGTATTGATCAAATAGTTGATTCCACTGCGGGATGCGAAGCTCTTTGCTTTCTCGACGCATATTCTGTCTATCACCAAATAAAGATGAAGGAGTCCGATCAGCTCGCGACTTCCTTCATCACCTCTTTTGGCATGTTTTGCTACCTCACGGTGACATTCGGCTTGCGAAACGCCGGGGCCACGTACCAACGATGCATGCTCCATGTCTTTGGACACCATATAGGACCAACCGTCAAGGCCTACGTCAATGACATCATAGTCAAATCAAAGAAAGTCGAGAACCTAGTTGAGGACCTTGAAATCGCGTTCGGGTGTCTCAGGGCTAATCGTATAAAGCTAAATCCCGAGAAGTGTGTCTTCGGGGTCCCTCAAGGCATGCTCCTAGGGTACATAGTCTCCCAGCGCGGGATCGAGGCCAACCCTGAGAAGGTAGACACGATCACTAGGATGGGCCCGATCAGGGATCTTAAGGGCGTACAAAGGGTCACAGGGTGCCTCGCTGCCCTCAGCCGGTTCATTTCGCGGCTCAGGGAGAAAGCACTTCCCCTTTATCGCCTCCTTAAGAAAACAGAGCATTCCGCATGGACCGTCGAGGCCGAGGAATCGCTTTCCAAACTCAAAGTCTTGCTCACCTCGCCGCCTATTTTGGTGGCCCCAATCCCCGCTGAGTCCCTCCTACTCTATGTTGCTGCAACTACCCAGGTAGTTAGCGCGGCTATAGTGGTCGAGAGGGCGGAGGTGGGACACGCCCTGCTGGTGCAGAGGCCCGTCTACTTTGTAAGTGAGGTACTCTCAGAAATCAAAGTGAGATACCCCCACATCCTGAAGCTGCTATAACGCCATCGTCCTCACTCGACGAAAACTCCATCACTATTTCCTGGGCCACCCGGTAACTGTGGTTTCGTCTTTCCCTCTCGGGGAGATAATCCAAAACCGGGAGTCATCAGGAAGAATCGCCAAGTGGTCGGTCGAGCTCATGGGGGAGACTCTCTCCTACGCCCCTCGGAAGGCCATCAAGTCTCAGATATTGGCGGATTTCATCGCAGAATGGACCGACACCCAACTGCCCCCGGCACAAATACAGGCCAAACTATGGACCATGTACTTCGACAGATCGTTGATGAAGACGGGAGCGGGCGCTGGACTGCTGTTCATATCTCCCTTAGGAATCCACATGCGCTACGTCATTCGCCTTCACTTCGCCGCCTCCAACAACGTAGCCGAGTAGAGGCCCTCGTCAACGGGCTGCGCATCGCCATCGATCTCGGAGTCCGACGCCTCGATGTTCGAGGGGACTCATAGCTGGTGATTGACCAAGTGATGAAAGCCTCGAGCTGCCACGATCAAAAGATGGAAGCATACTGCAGAGAGGTCCGAAAGCTCGAAGACAAATTCCACGGCCTCGAACTCAACCACATCGCCCGCCGATACAACGAAGCCGCTGATGAGCTAGCCAAAATCGCATCCACTCGAGGTATGGTTCCTCCTGACGTATTTTCTAGGGATCTTCACAAGCCATCGGTCGATCTAAGCTCGGGGGCTCCCGTCCTCGAACAAGAAATCGACCCCCCCCCTCGACGAATCCCCCTCGAATGGGGATGAAGTCATGGAGATCGACAGAACGACCGCAACCCCAACCTTCTCGACGGACTGGCGCACGTCCTACCTCGAATATCTGATACGAGGCGAGCTCCCAGAGGACCGCACTGAAGCCCAACGCATAGCCTGACGCGCCAAAACCTACGTTTTGTACGGGGATGGCCGCGAGCTGTATCGACGCAGCCCTACTGGTATACTCCAACGATGCCTCACCATCGAGGAGGGGAGGGCACTGCTAAAGGACATACACTCGGGGGCTTGTGGCCACCATGCTGCACCGAGGACTCTAGTAGGGAACACCTTTCGACAAGGCTTCTATTGGTCGACAGCTGTCGCCGATGCCACCAAACTTGTCCGATCTTGCAAGGGATGCCAGTTCTACGCTAGGCAAACACACCCCCCGAAGTGACGGACAGGGGGTCGAACGAACGACCCCCGAACAGGAGGCTCGATCAGCTCACCTGCTCCCGGTATGGGATAAAGGGAATCCTATGCTGGGGTCAGTCCCCGCCTAACGCCATGGACGCTCACTACCTCGGTCAAATCCGTCAAGTCATCACCCATATCCGGATTACCCGTCGACCGTACAACTACTGCAGCCACGCCTCGAGTACGGAGCACCCCCTCGAATTTTATGTGTTAGGGTCACGCATGCCTCGATACCCCTCGACCCGGGGGCTCGACCCTCATCCTCAACTATTACGGCATGGGCCCGTCCGACCCGTCCCGCTTCAACTGTGCAGTTCGCAGGTTCCATGCCATGCCGTCTGGCGACGACCTGTCCGCCATCACCATGCCTCGGAACACCAGAAGTACAGGAGCATGCCGCTACAGCGATCGACGTCTCGTCACAGACATGGCGCACGGACACGCCTCCCATACCGATACGTACTAGGCCCCTTTACTCCTAAGCCTCCCCGGGCCTATAAAAGGGGACGCTGGGATAGTAGAAAAAGGGGGAGAGGAGGCTGGAGAAAAGAGGCTGAAAGACGAGGAGAAGAACGGGAGGACGAAGTGGTCAATCATCGACCCCACTCACATTCCTATACGAACTCTCATCAGAACCAAACACAACACCAACCACTCGATTGCCTGATCAACATCTCAAGCAATCAACCAATTCACCTAGAGTAGCCCTGCTAGTTCTAGACCTCGGCTCGCTCTGAGCACCCCCGTGTAAACCAGCTTGTACTGCCCCCTGTACGAGTACTTCGGTGCAAGATAATACAGTACCCCCTCCTCTTGCTGGACGTAGGGCCTTCTTTGCCCGAACCAGGATAAACTCTGTGTTCTTCTTGCATCACATTTGGGAGAGGGAGCACGCAATATACAAATTTACCAGTTGTTGATCGACCCCCTGGGTCGAAACACCGACACATTATATTAATTATGAAATGTATTTTCATAATAAATTAATGTGTTGGAGCCATAAATGTGAATATTTTTTCTGAGGTAGTATTATCTTTACATAATGTGTATAGACTAAGTAGTCTACAAGATAGGTCCTATCAAAAATAAAATTCTCCATCTTCAATCCATTAGCTAACATAAGAAGAGAAAGAGAAGGAGTAAGAAAATAATATTTTGTGTGGTAATTCATGAGTTTATGAGTACTATGAACTACAGTATTCTATAGACGGCTCTCGTAATGTTTGAACTAGTTCATTATGTTAATACATGTTGTATGTTTTTCAACTACATTGTAATTGCTCTCACAATGTATGCCTAAGTAAATGCTTTGGTCTTTTCTCGGATCATGCAGTTGATGCCTCTGCAAGAAGCTCTATATTCGCTTGAGTTTATCGATCCAACTTATCGGCTATGGTATAATTGTTTTTATTAAAAGACAAAAAAAAACTTAGTCCCCAATTTTATTTTATTATTATTTATATTTATTACATTTATCTATTTATTACTCCTATATATATTTTTTTTCAACAACTCCTATCTACTCCCTCCGTCCCAAATTATAAGACGTTCTATGAATCTTGGAGAGTCAAACTATCTCAAGTTTGACCAAAGTTATATGCTAATATAATAACATTTATGATGTCAACTAAGTATTATTAGATTCGTTATTAATTATATTTTCATAATATGTCTATTTAATATCATAAATATTTATAGTTTTCTTTATAATTATTGGTCAGACTCTTCAAGATTCTTGAAACCGTGAGTGAGTACATCTGATGATAACGAGAAATCTGATGATAACGAGAAAGAATCAAAGAAGAGCCCTGGCTTCTTTCCAACGCCACCCGTCCTCTCTTTCTGGCAATTAATCCCCTCGCCGTCGTAACCTCCAGTCCTCCCTCCCCCACCTCTCTCTCTCTCTCCCACGGCACCCAACAACAAAACAAGCCTTCTCCGCCTCACGCCACTGCGTTGCCCTAGAACCCTCGCCGCCGCCTGTCTCCGATCGCCCCCTGACCCGGATCCTACACAGGAATTCCGCGGGGAATTCCGGTCCGGATCGAAATCGAATCGCCTCCTGCGTCCACCCCCGATCAACAAACTCACGCGCACGCACGCCCGCCCGCCCGCCCGCCTGAGGCGTCTGGATCCTCCGGTAGGGGTTCCTTTGTCTCGATTTGCGGCGGATGGGGGCGCCGAAGCAGCGCTGGACGCCAGAGGAAGAGGCCGCTCTCAAGGCCGGCGTCGCCAAGTACGGGTCCGGCAAGTGGCGCACCATCCTCCGGGACTCGGACTTCAGCGAGCTTCTGCGGCTCCGCTCTAATGTTGACCTCAAGGTGACGCTCGGATCGCAGGGCAGGGGATGGTGTGCGGTGGGTTTTTAGAGATCAGCTAGGGGAGTAGGGAAGAAATCTCCGGTCTTTTTAGTAGGATATAAGTATTAAATTGAATGAAAGAAAATTGCGGTTTGCTGTTTATTTTGTTCTAGATCAGGATTTTAGGTGGCTGGTAGTATTGATATCATAGAGTTTGAGGGCGCGTGTCTCCAGAGTAATCTGGGATGGCAGGAACTTCTAGCCATAGCATCATGATACCCCTAAAAGCTCTCACACCCCTTCGTTACGTCTTGACGGTTCCCCTTTGTTACGTCTTGATGGTTCCTTGGCAGGTCACTTCCAGTTCCATGTGAAGATCTTGTTCACCATAATCCTCACCAAGTTCATTATGAATGTCTGTATCGACAAGTACAAATGAATCTTTCTATTTGTGCAGGACAAGTGGCGCAACTTGAGCGTCACCGCAGGAGGTTATGGGTCTAGAGAGAAGGCAAGGATGGCCTTGAAGAAAGGCAGGCGCGTGGTGCCTAAGCTTATTGCTGAGCCAATGGACATAGTAGATGGGAAAGATATGGACAACGCTCATGACGCTGTCCTTGATGCTGAACCGTTAGCAATGGCTTTGGAGCCCTTGCCATTTGAGGAATGTCCAGATAAGTCGGTTGCTAGGTTAGTATACTTGGTGCAAATATTTTATCAAAGCTACTTATTGTCTTTATGAGTAACCTACCTTTTCAGTTTGGCATCTTCCTTTTTGGTGAATATGTTTCATGTGGATACGTGGGACTAGATAGAAATCATCGATATAAATTGATTTGGAGTTCTGATTCTAGTCCTGACATTAAAGTTCTGAAGTTGACCGTAACAATAATTCCTTTTAAACCATATTGAGGTATCTGAACTGTCACGACAACAACTAGTGCAGGAATTTGTTTACAGTTTTGTTGAGTCCAGTAAATGATTTTGTTTACACAAACAGTTGCAACTTACAAGCACATTAAAGGACAAACCTAAAATAAACATATAAACAGTGATCTTGTAGCAAATCAAATGCTTGTCTATTTTTTCCTTTGATACTCAGTTTGACCTCTATCATCACGTGTTTGTTATTAAAGTTTATATGTCCATTTTTTAGGAAATGAAAATATAAATTGTTACTCCCTCCCTTTTATTTTAGAAGGTTTGTTTTATTCATTGATGTTCAAATATAAAAGGCACACATAGTTCCCAATGCTTTCCTGTATATACATCAAAACACTAGTTAACTTCATGCACAAAGCATCTTATTATTTTTCCTCCCAACTCAATTTCTTTGTACCAAAGCAACAGAGCAGTTATAGCTACGGCGAGCATGTATGCATGCAACCTGTGTGAATGACTCTTTGTCGTGTGCATGTATGTACGCAGTAGTAATGTGGATTTACTAGGGACACTTTAAGTCAGATTAGGAAGCTTGTTTGTCTTTGTTCCCAAATAAATGTGCTCTCTAAAACTGAATGGAGGGACCTTGCTCCTGAATTGATGGCAACTGTGCATCAGAAGATATATAGTTATATGGTCATCATAATAGAAACAGGAGGCTATGCACATGCACATGCACATGTTAAACTTTTTTTGGCCAGTGTGACAATGGTGTGCTATGTGCACAGAGTCATTAAATCATTCTTACAAAGAAAATAGATTAATAAATGTTGACCTGACTTATACTCTTACTATACAAGTTGGACAGGCTCTCTGTTTAAACCAGTTACAAAAATCTGATTGGGGCAGAGAGACGAGTGCTGTCGGTGTCTAAAAACATGAAGGTGGTGATAGTTCGGAACGATGAAACCCAATCAATATTCGATAATTTGATTTGGGGCCAATGAGCATATATTGATATCCCATGCACAAATAGTTACAGAAAAATCAATACAAAGAATACAAATCCAACACACGACCCACCTAATGTAACCGTATGACAGTCATGCTCAATCACACAGCCTCCTTCCTTTCTTGTTCCTCGCTTTCTCTCTGCTCAGGTAACCTAATGCTGCTAGTCACGAATCAACAACTGCTAACCAACATCTTGCACCAAGCGGTAGTGAAATTGATTGCCTATAATATCCTCTTCTCTTTTGTGCTCCCAGTTTCATTGGCAAAGGCTTAATGTTGCATCAGATGTTGCTGCTCCCCAAGTCGCGGGGTCATGTCCACGGTTGTGGTAGTCATGTTCAACGCTAGCTGTCTCCCATGTCTCAGCAACATAAGCCCACGTCATCTCCTTCTCTCCTCTCCCCTATACTCCTGCCACAGTGGAGTGGTGACTCAGACAGAATCGAGATGTTGACCTTGCTTGAACTGACCCTTGAATTAGGATGATGTCCTGGGGTAGCAGAATGCACCCCACCCTGACCCCTGTGATTATGGTTTAAACATTATGGTAACAAAGATTAAGTAACGGACATATATATCTTCCTTGCTATTTGTAGTCAGCAACACATGTCAGTTGGTTATGTTCAGTAAAGCTATCTTTGGGACACTATTGGATGTATCCACATGTGTTATTCATCTTCTGATACTGCATAACACTTTTAGCAATTTTGCCTCCTCCATTGAGATGTCCTAGTAGTGTCATAAATTGTTCCTTTTGTGTATGCAATACATCTGGATTCTGGACTCTGGAGCACAGTTTTCAAGTAAACTAAAAAGGAAACTGTTTGTTGTGAATTGGAATATACAGTTGACACACATATGTCCTCTGAGTTCCACTCATTTTGTGGTCTTCCTAATGTTCAACTCCTTACAGAGGTTGTCTTGCTATGAATGTTGATGCTTTTGTGTAACATGTTTATTAGTACATAATTACATATCATTATTATTTTGTTTATTTAACTGTGATAGCATATCTGTTAATCAAATAATCAGTTGACTCTTTTCATTTTACTTTAATTGTTACTGTCCAACTCTTTACTTCATTGAGCATGCTGCTTCTTGATGCTTGGTCATCCAGTTTGATTTTATGTATGTCTATCATTTTTGCAGGCTCGATGATCTCATATTAGAAGCTATAAGGAAGCTTAACGAGCCTTCTGGGCCCAATAAGGCAGCCATTGCTGCATACATTGAGGTTTGCAGATATCAATTTATAGTTTGCTCATTTGTTTTCTTTTGTGTCTTATTAAACTTACATCAGCTGTCTGTAATGGGAATATTTGTCTCAACCTTTTGTGTGAAGTATCTCTGCTTATTTTTGGCTAACTTGAAACAACCCTTTATTACCTTTTATTTTGTGGATGGATTTAATTTAAATTGTCTATATTTAGGACCAATACTGGCCACCTGCTGATTTTCAACGCCTGCTATCTACAAAATTGAAGTCATTGGTTAATTCCGGGAAATTAATCAAGGTCTGTCCCTCCCTCCTTCCCTGGGTAGTCTTTATAGGGATAAAAGTGGGGCCAAGCTTCAAGCTTCATACTCTTTGAATCATGATTGTAGGTAAACCAAAAGTACAGAATTGCACCAAGTTCACCTTCCTTGGGCAGAATAAGCACTAAGGTATCCTCTGCTGAAGGGATGAACACAGAAAATAATAATGCTAAACGGAATAATGCTAAACGGCTGACTAAGCCTCAAGTGGTTGCTGAACTGGAGAAGATGATAGGCATGACCAAGGAAGAGGCAGCGGCCTTTGCTGCTAAGGCAGTTGCTGAGGCAGAAGTAGCAATAGCAGAAGCTGAGGAAGCAGCAAGAGTTGCAGAGGCTGCAGAAAATGATGCTGAAGCTGCAAAGGCTTTTCTCGATGCTGTCACTTCATCAATGAGAAGCAGAAATGCTGCTTTCATGGTATAGTGAACCCATCCTTTGTTAGTATATAGCTGGTACATAAACCCTACAACTGATAACACTTTGATGAATGCAGATGCTTCGAGCTTGCTGATCCTTTAGCCATGCCGTCATGTGGTTTTGGCCAGCAGCACACGGGTGTTCTGCTGGAAAGATTTTCTGGATAGATGAGTTTCTTGTATAGCCTTATAGATCATGACGCATCAGCGGGAGGGGTTTTCAACATATTGCTGCTGATCCTGTGCTGAGCAGCCAATCGACAAAATGATAACAAGAATGATCGGGAAAGTAGTCTTCATTTGTTCTTTTTTTTTTGTTTTCCCCCCATTGCGTTGTCTTTGTAATTAAACACTAGCCTTTACCCTTAATCAGTTGATGAAGTGAAGTGATGTCTAATAGAACTACTGTAGTGAAAAGAAAATGTCAGAAAGTTGCCTTAGTTAATGCAAAATGCTGTGATAGCAGTATGTTTCTAGATATGATTATCTGATGATTGTGCTGTTTCTTTTGTCGTGATTACCTCCGCTTTTAAGAAAGCACGTAAGATTTACAACCTCGGCTCAGGATACCAGGCAGCAAAATAGTTCAGCACAAATGGTGTCTTGTTTCTGAGACTGTCTCCAACAGATTCCCCAAAGCGGGACCCATACCCAAACTGGGTAGTGCACAGTGCTTTTCGGCAAAAAAAAAAAAAATAACCGTCCAACAGAGGACGCAAACATGCGAGGCATTTTGCGTGAGAAGCAACAGGCTAGGCAATGTTGCGTCCTCTGTCAGTCCTTTTGCGTCGCCTGCAGTAGGCCCACCACCACGACTCCACGAGGAAGGGGACGACCGGAGTCGTCTGCGCCCGCGCCGAGGCGGAGCCGTCCGCGCACGCGTCGGGGCTAGGGCCAGGGCGGAGGTCGCCCGCTACCCGTCCTCGCCGGAGCCGGGGCAGAGCTCGTCCGCACTCGCTCCAGGGCGGAGCTCGCCTGCGTCCGCGGCGGGGACGGGGCGGAGCTCGGTCCCCGCGCCGCGCTCCTCGGACGACGGCCAGGCGGGGCGCGGCGACCGCGAGGAGCAGCCGCTGCGGCGAGAAGCAGTGGGCCCCCGCGAGGAGCGTTGCGTCTCCTTGTTGGAAACCTGAAGATTTGGGTGCACGGCCTTCTCCCTGTGGGAAACATGAAGATTTGGGTGCACGGCCTTCTCCCTGTGCGTGACCTATATCGATGAATGCATCCGGTATTTGGGTACCGGCTGTTGGAGACAGTCTGATAGCCATATATTCTGTACTCATCTCGTTACACCTAGTACGTGTTGTTATGGTTCAGTTGACTTGTGACTGGATATAAATTTGATTCTTTTAAGACGTGTGGCCAAACTTAAAAGAAAAAAATCAATAGTTTATGTTAACAAGATAGAATGGAAACATTAAATATTTGTTTCGAAGGAAGTTTCACAATATCAATCTTATTGGGTTTTAGAAGTCTACTGCAAAAGAAATATATGGGAGGCACACGTTGTGAAATGCATGTTTTGACGGTTATATAATTTTTATTTGAAAAGCAGCTTGAAAAAACATTTAGTGATAAAAGCTTCAGATTAACACCTCCTTTGCTTCGACGCCATCTATTTAGAACGTATATTTACTTATTCTATTCAGCTTGAATGCTTGACGCCCAAATAATGCTGCAGTTCATTCCTTCAACTTTAAGAGGCCATTCTGTGTAAAATCTATATATGGGTCTAAAAATGTACAGAATTGCGTTCACTCAACATGTCACTTTCCAAAAATCACTATTTGTGCACTTCTTCTGGCATACACAAAATTGATTAACGTTAGCCCTTGCACTGCCCGTGTTCTCCAGGTCACATTTTCCGATGATGCCTCGACAGTTAATCTTCTTTTGCGTTTAGCCGTTCACTCACCATGACAGATTGCCAGAATTATTGTTTCCAAACTTCTGTCTTATATCTCTTGATGCTGTGGACTCGATTCAAGATTCCAAGGTCATTTCATCACGGCTCGCACAAGACTTTGCAAATAGCAAGCCGGCCTTGCTGCAGATTCTTGGCAGGCCAACGGTGAAGCTACAGATGCAGCTTCGGCCCTTGATGTTCAGAAACTCAGGTCACCCAGCTGCACCCAGCCGTGTGATCAGCACTCTTCTCGCTTCCAGCCTGCGTTTCACCGGCCGTACTGCCTCCGCAGTCCTGAACCAGTCTCTCATAGTTCCCGCTGCCACCGTCAGGCTGCAGCGCTCTCAGCTCCTGCACCGCGATGCTTCCCATGACGCTGTTCTTATGGACCAAGCAAGAATGCAGAAGAGTACGCCACGCCAACGCGTTCGACCTGAACGGCATCTTCCGGAGCAGGTTGTACGCCTCTTCAAGCCTCCCAGCACGGCCGAGGAGATCGATGACACTGATGTAGTGGTCAAGTGTTGGTTCCACGCCATGCTTCCTGGCCATTGCATCGAAGTAGCTCAACCCCTCCACAACCAGCCCGGTGTGGCTGCAGGATGTCAGGATGACGATGAAGGTGTTGCTATTGTACATCCCAAGCTCCAATGCGCGCTCTCCAGCTGCCAGAGCTTGCCTCCCAAGGCCGTTCTGACCAAGACCCTGTATCACCGAGTTCCATGATATGACGTCCCTGACCGTCATTTCTTCGAACACCCGCTCAAGATCAAGCGTCGCGCCGCAGCTGCTGTACATGGTGATCAGAGAGTTGCTGACGAAGGTGTTACTCCGACCGAACCCGTCCTTTATGGCGTGTGCATGCACTTGCCTCCCAAACGCAAGCAGTGCCAGCACTGAGCAGGTGTGCAGAACTGTTGTGTATATTGAGGGGTTTAAAACCTTGGCATTACCACCACAGTGGCCATCCGATCTGGCCAGATCGATGAAGAGGCGAAGAGCATCTTCTCCAAGGCTATTCTCCCCCAGGCAGCATATTATGATGTTCCACGTGGAGGCATCCTTTTTCCTCATACTTCTGAAGAGATCAAGAGCCCTGTCGACGAGCTTATGCCGGGAATATCCGTCCATCATGATGTTCCAAGAGCAGATGTCCCTGCACCCCATCCCGTAGAACACCTTCTCGGCGTCCGAGAGTGCGCCCAGCTTGGCGTGCGCATCAATCAAAGCATTCCACACGAAACAATGCCCGCTACCTCCGTCGACGAGCTTGAAGATGAGCCCATGGAGCTGCAACAGCACGGCTAGTGACTGGACACCCACGCAGGCCTTGAGCAGGGAGCTGAATGTGTGCGCATTGGGCAGCATCCCCCGCGCAAAGAACTCGGCGTACAGCGCCACGAAGAGCTCCACCGCCTTACCAGGCTCGCCGTTCCGGACGTGGCACGACACCATGGCCGTCCAGGTGAAGACGTTGTGCTGATCAAGTGTGAGCTCCTCGAAGAGAAGCCGCGCCGCCTCGGCGGCCGCAGCTCCGCCGGCGCGGGAGAGCCCACCGATCATGGTGGTGTAAGAGGTGGCGTTCCTCGTGGGAATCTTCCGGAAGAAGGAGAGCGCCCAGTCGGTGCGGCCGGCGTCGACGAGCGCGGCCAGCGCGGCGTTCCAGGACACCTGGCTCTTCACGGGCATTGCCTCGAACAGCTCGAGGGCCCTCTCGGGCTGCCCAGCTCGGCCGGCCTCTGTGACCTCGATTGTCCTACGGGCGAGGCGAGACAAGCGCGGCGGATCCTGGACTGCCTTGACGAGCGCCCGCGACGCCATTATCCGTGACTTCCGAGGCAGGTTGGAACGCCGGCGCCTCTCCTAGTCTCCTCCCTGAAGAGCCACGCTGCCGTCCTGAACCCGCATGTCGCGTTTCAGCACGGGCCCGGGGGGAGTCAGGCAAGCGGCGCTGGCAATTCCTGGGAGGCGGAGCAGATGGTGATGGCGGGATTGGCGGTGGATGAATACGACACAACACCCCGGCGGCATCAACCACTCCCCTGGATTTGGGAGGCAAGTGAATGGTCAGTACCGGGGGAGTTCCAGTGCAGTGATGAATCTGCAGTTCTGTAATAAGTTGAGCAATTTTGTTTGGCGAAGCGCCTCGTGCTGCACTTCGAATTGGATTATAGCCAGGCAGACAGCGAAATTGATTTGGAACGAGTCCATTGATACTGCTTCCTCCGAACCTATGAGGATATAGTACAACTATATAATCTGTGTAAGTCAAACCAGGTTTTGATCAAATCTATACTAAATAGTATTAACACTTATATCTCCAGAAAGATTTACTATGAAAATATATTTCATAATTAATTTAATTATACTTATTTTATATCATAAACATTATTATTATTTTTATATATTTTATTTAAATTTCAAATCGTTTGATTCCTCGAAAAATAATATTTGTAATTTTATGAACGGAGGAAGTAAATATAACAAGCTTTCAAGATGAGGCCAAAAGAATGAAAAGATTAGCTTAATTGTAAAACTCTGTAGAAGTTTGAACTAAAGATGCAAACTGAAACCTGAATTCGTGGCTCTTTTGAGATGAGGTGTACACTCCATTGATTACAATTTTATATATAGCTTCTTGCTGAGCTCTGAGTCAATTCAACTCGCGAATAAATCGAAGTCATATTTCAAGTTAACCTCCATACATACATGTTCCTGTATCACCACTTCACCACTGAACTGTGTTGCTAATAGGTGCCAGTCAATTAGTATCTGTTAACAAGGAATGATACAGGACTTTGCTTAACTCCTTTTATAGCTAAAACATTTCATTTGAAAAAGTATCCATCTATCCCTAATATGTATATATTGAGGTAGTCCAATATTACTTTTTGAATATCAAGGGCGTGTTTGATTTCGTGGCCTAGGGAGACCTGACCCGCCGGCCAGGCTCTGGCCAGCCACGGTCTGGCCCAACCCGCTCAAGATGGGTTGTTTGATTACATTGTATGAGGAGGAGTTGGCTCATATCTTTTTGATGTTTGATTTCCAGCTTTCAGCCTGACCCAACCCCAAATACCACTGGAATATGCCCGCCGAATCGTCCGCGCGAGCCTGCCAGAGCCAGGCCGAGAGGAAACGCGAGGAGCGAGCGTGCGGCCAGGGACAGGAGAGAGAAGGGTTTTTGCATCTGTGTGGCCAGACTCCAACCCTAGGTGCCCGAATCAAACAATGGGCCTTGATCCCCTGGAGCATGGCTGAGGTTTTTTTTGCCCATGTCAAACACGCCCTAAGAGAGTTGTTGCAGTAGTATCTAGATATCTCCTCCAATACCGTATGGAAGGTGGGTCCTATGCTGTTATAGGAGATACAACTCTCTTTTATTTGAGGGGAGATAAGAAAAATATCAGAGCATCTTCAACAGTTTAGAAACATTTGTTTCCCAAATCATGAAGTTTGGTAACTCCCAAAATGTTAGGAGAAAGGAGAAAAAAAAATCTCATCTCCAATAATTTTCCATAATTCACTTCCAAAATACCAAAATTGTGGACCCAAACAAAATTTTCGCAGCGGTTTCCTTTCCCACGTCGTCATTGCATGTTCGTGATCTTCTCTTCGCGCGCTGTCGCCAGGTCGCGACGCTTGGACATGGTTACATAACGTGTAAATTTATTGTCCTCAGGGCCTTGTTTAGATGCCTTCAAGATTTCAAAACTTTACGAGATTTCCCTCTCATTAGACGCAAGAATGGAGCATTAAATATAGATAAAAAATAACTAATTGTACAGTTTGTCTGTAATTTGCAAGACAAATCTTTTGACCCTAGTTACTTCATGGTTAAACAATAATTACAGAATACAAACAAAAATGTTAGTATCAAAATTCCAAAAAAATTTGCATCTAAACAAAGGGTTGGGCATAATACACTACCATGAATACTGTTGTGATTATCCTTAGAGACAAGGAGTAACAAAGAATGACCAATAGCAGACAAGCTGCAAGCAAATGAGTACCATCAGGCAGCATTTGCCGGCCACGAGCAGCAGTATGTACCCTGTGTCCAGGTACCAGACAAGACAAGGATGCAACCGGATGGGAGCGCGTGAAGTCCACACGGGACTCATTTTTGCAAGCTCGGGAAAGATGGGGAGCTAAGATGTCAAACTATTGGATGATTTTTTTTTCGTTTTGTAAAAAAAAAAAGGGAAGTAGGATGCCAGACCGTTGGAGTCTCTCCTAGTGGCCATAAAAAATAGAAGTATCGTGGAACTGGATCAAGAAAAAACATAGTCGCTATCCCTAATTTAACAGTTAAATAGAAATAGATTGGAGTACTACTGAAGAGACTCTTAACCCTTAACGTCCCCTTAATCATAGACCAACAAAAGAACAATCATGATGTATCATCAAAACAGTCACATCACATCTCCAATTATACCAAACGAACAACCCATATGAACCAAATCAAAATTGCCAAAACCCTAACCCACATGAATGATTGAATGTCTCCTTCTGACGCTTCCACTAAGCAAAATACCCATTACTATTGTGATAAAATGCATAGAATAGTTGGTTCAATCACTTGGCATATGTAGGCGGCTGCTCCGTTCAATGCGCAAAGTGGCCACCATCGTCACCTTCCCCTTTCTCACTTGCTGCACGTTGCCATTATCACCCCATGGTTGACACTAGGGGATCGATTTCGGTGACGGATAAGTGGAAAGAGAGGATTAGGGAAAGCCCTACTAAAAAGGGGTTCAATTTCGATTTCAGTAGAAAAGCCCCTTCAGCTCTGTTCGGTTGAACTGCTTCCAACTTATTCTCTCTTATATAAGACTATTCAATCAGCTGGTTTTTCTACCAGCCGAATAGAGTGAAGTCTTTTTTTTCTTTCTTTTTTCTTTTTTGCCAAAGGACCAACCAGCCCAGTGCTAACGCACACCTCACACCTCACACCTCACGTTACCTCTTCTCTAGGTCATCAGCCACGTTGTACAGTCCATGTCAGATACAAACACAATATGCCACATTGGATATAAACACAGAATGAACCTGTGTAGACTATGTTCGTCTGATCGTTTCGGTGACTAATAAGCCGGCTGATGTTGTTTTTAGCTGTTTTGTTGTGAGAGAAAAACACTATTTCAATGGTTGATAAGCCAAACAAACAGGGATATATATGCACCACTAAAAATCGTTAACCTAGTAATGCAGATCCAAGTTGGTGGACCTGATGCACATAGGCAGACAAGTTGATGGACAAACCATGCATTTTACACTTCCATAAATTTTCTGCTGCCCCGCATTGAGAAGTTTTATCCAAGTTTCAGCAAGTTCAGTCAACTTCCTCTATCAGAATATATCACAACGCAATCTGCATTTACATTCATAATATTGAACTCACGAACACATTGTGGGGAATAAAGCATGCTCAACACGTTTCAACTTATACAATACCAATAACTTAAACAAACCAGATTCACCATATGTGCAGCTACATTGCTCACACAAGGGTGAGAGCTTAGGTGAAAACATCAAAGAAAGGGAGGCAAAAAAAAAAAAACACAGACAACACTGGCATGCGATGCTGCTTGATTGCAGAAACATCTCGCTGCAAATTACTGGCAGAATTCATTCCCAGCGGTGTCTGAAACCATATCCATAGAAGTGTCGTTGGAGCTTGCAGAATTGGTCTCTCTATTTGCCCCTGCTAAGTTTGCTTCTGCATTCCGGCCTCCATTGCCAGCACCTTGAGTGATGTGATAGTTCTGGAGACTCCTGCGCACTGGGCTGGACAAGGCATTAGAGAATATTGTATTCTTTGACTGGTCAGTGACACTGGGTCTAGGAGCAAACCCAGCTGCTGATTGCCCATACAAACCAGTTCCAGGTGGAACAACTGAATTGGTGAATGGATTTGCAATCTGAGGATGCTGATTTACTCTTGGGGAGACATGTACATCAGTACCTCCATAGTCTATCTCATGCTGCAAAAGAAACAAGACTATGTGAACATTATGATTGCTTCGTAAATTTAATGAGTGCAAGATATCTTTACTACACAATGCAACAGGCATAGTGGTAACTAGGTACATCTGTAGTTCTAAAGGCATACTACTTCATAGCAATTACCAAACACAGCTTAAGACCCCACTCTAGACACCATCGTCATAAAATTCCATTGCTGAACAAGCTCCTGTATGGTACGAGGTGTATCTTGTATGTTCGGAAAACCTAGTCCTTATGAAGGACTGTTTGGATGTTGTGGCTCCTGTACAGTATGAGGTGTATCTTTATGTTCGGGAAAACGTCCTCGTAATGACAACCCATTGCTGAACGCAGCTCCTGAACATATAGGAATATTTAACACATGAAAAAAAAGAAACAGGCATGGAAGTAGAGACCTGTCTGGATGTTGTGGCTTTAGTAAACTATGATATCAAGAAACTGTAGTTTTATAAGCCAAAGACATGCAAAACTGTTGTTTAGAAAAAAAGAGGTCTAAATTGGAGTTCCTAAAACTCAGAGTATGGTTTTGACCATGGTTTTAAAAAAGGTTTGTTGCATCCAAACACGCAGAACTTTGGCACACCTTTTTTTTTTTGTAAAACTTTAGTATTTTGGCAATAATTAAAAAAACTTCACACCCAAACAGGGTCTAAACAGCTACCAAATCAGATGCAAAGGTAAGATTTGGCTTATGTAAATAAAATCAAGTGTCTTCTCCACAAAAAGTAAGGCAACTCATAGTCAAAACATTCAAAACATATTCAAGCAAAGCCCAATCTAGGAAGTTTCAGGGTTGGACCTGGATATGAGACATTATTTCAGCTACAGTGAGCCTTGCCTCTTCATCGTGCTTCCTCAAGATCCACTGGTACAGCTTTTCCTGCAACATTAAGCTTGAATTTAGCCAAGACATTTCTTAACTCATACTTAGCAATATAACTCTGAAGCATAAGAAGAATAGCGTAAGAATGGGAAAGTCTCATACTTGATAGGTGAGAGACCACATGATCAAGTTTTAAAATCTAAATGGTAAGATCACAAATTAAAATGAAGATTCTTCTGGGACAAGTAATTGTAATTCTTTAAGAATCTCTAAGAAAGATAAATGCTCATGTATGCTGTTTTAAAGCATAGGAATTGATTGCGATAGCAAATCCTGTATGTTTCTCCATAACTTTTTACCTGTAGATATACCTATTATTGTTTTTTCCTCTGAAGACTAATAGAATAAACCTTCATACTAAACTACTTCAACTCTCAATGAATACTGCAGTGTTGCAATACAAAATTACATCCTTCCAGGGAAAACTAAATAGATACCCAAGCACCTTCGGAGCCATACACTCATGTGGTTAGTTGCACAGATCGTCCTGCTAAAAGAGGTCTGCCCCACCTAGAACGCTGCCTGCTCTGTGATCAAGCTAAGGAAATGATTGATAATCTACTGATCTCATGTGTCTTCTCCAGGGAAGTATGGTACAACATTCTACATAAAGTCGGCCTGCAGTACCTCTACCTGCAGCCTGACAACAACTCCTTTGATGCATGGTGAGCAAGCACAAATTCTGGTGTTGATGTTCAGACTAAAAAAGGTCTTAATTCCATCATTATTCTGGGAGCTTGGTCCATTTGGAATCACCGAAATCGCTGTGTGTTTGATGGGATTCAACCGAACCTAAGTAGTGTTCTGGTTTCGGTAATAGAAGAGTTCCAACTATGGAGTTTGGCCGGAGCTCGGGGAATATCCGTCCAATCTCCTTGCTCTAGAGCCGGCCAATGCATGAGTCCCTCTCTAGTGGTCTTGGCTCATGTTTGAAAAGTGTGAGAGTGATACACCATTAGATGTAAAAGGGTGTTTGTATGTGTGTGGCTGTATGGGGTTTCTAAACCCATTCCTTCACTCTTCTTGATATAACTATATGCAGCTCTCCTGTGTGTTCCAGAAAAAAATAATAATTTACTTGCCGCGAATTACCTACTGTCTCTCTTGACAGACGGTTAACTATGAAGGATAGGTAGACCGACAGTGTCGGCAGTATATATACACAATAAACAAAAAAAAAACTAATATTTGAGACTGTTCCAACCGGCATTTCTTCTTCTAAGCTCGTGCGTGCGTAATCCTACACGTCCACTGATGTATGGCTAAATCCAACCTCTATACTTGTCTATCTAAACGATCGAAGAAGGCAAATGAATCAAATTCGCGCGGAGGGCCAATCGAATTCCATATGCCCCGACCCCCGACCGACTAACCAGTTTAGAGAAGAAGCAGGAATGGGGGCGGTAGTCAGGAGACATGGGAGGGTGTACGCACTAAGGAGTGGCGCTCGCCGGCCTGGAAGGAGAGCTTCTGCTGGGCCATGGCTTGGGTGTAGAGCTGGGAGGAGGAGTTGGCGGCGCCGCAGAAGGTGGAGTAGAGCGTGCGATCGGCCTCGTCCATCCGCGGCGCGGCGTCCGTCTTCCTCTTCCGGGCCATCGCCGCCGCCGCCGCCGCCGCCGCCGTTGCCGATGAAGCCGCGCGAATCGAGGAGGGGGGAGAAACTAGAAAGGGTTTGCGGATTGTTTGCGCTTCCAATTGAATTCTTTCCCCCTTTTACATCTATCTACTCGAGGCTCCGGTTCGTCATTCGTGGTTTTGGTTCACGCAACGCAACGCAAGCGGCCGGACGACGTAGAGAGACGCGGTGGGCCAGCAGTCGAAACGGACCGGGCCGAGGTAAGGACACTTGTGCTGTGTAGGCCTCACTATGGGCCGGGCTGTGTAGCCGACAACATACCAGATTTATCGTGGGCCTTCAACAGCGGAAGACCGGTTCTGAAATACTACTGCTAGGGAAATCGCGGGCCATGGTTGTTTTCTAAACTTGCTTGCTGTCTCTCTCTCTCTTCTCTTCTCTCCGCCCAACGACGCCGCGATCCAGATCCAGGCATCCAGGCCATCCTTCCGCCGCCGCGGACTGCGCCTATCTTCCTTCTCCAGCAGCCGGACGTTCCCGTCGTCCTCGTTCATCCCCTGGACTGGATCGGAACGGAGATCCAGCCGGACCTGCGGTGATCCCTTCCTTTACTCGGTAGGCCTCCTTGAACGGATTCCTCGTTTCCTATAATGCAGATTCTCGAGTCCTCAAATCCGAAGTATGTATGTGGAGGATATGATGGATCGTTTCATTTGCAGGATAATAGTATAGTGAGCTAGCCAATGGAGAGGTAATACGTCAGGCTGGTATCAAGTTCCTGGTTCATGGTGCCTGGATGAGCAGTGGAGATGCTACTGGCCGTGGAAGGAGGAGGGTTCTTCTCGTCTTCAGCTTCAGGGTACAGCCATGGCCTCGCCCTCTTGCTGCTCGGGCGGAAAGCTGAGGACAAGCCCGACAAGGTCTCGCCGTGGAACCAGTACCGACTAGTAGACCGGGAGACCGAGCAGGTGGTGTACCAGCTGCCGTCGTCCGCCAAGGACCAGGCGCCCGGGAAATGCGCTCCCTTCGTCTGCTTCGGATGCACCGCGAATGGCCTCGAGGTGGCGTCTCCTCCCAAAGCGGCCTCCAGCAGTATCGGCATCTCACAGGAAGAAGCATTGTGTTCAGCAAACAAGACGTTGACCACTAGTGGTTCTGTCAGTGGCAGTGAGAGACGAGGCTGTCTTAAGAGCAACTCCAAAAGGGATTCTTTGGAGCACCGCATAGTGGTGAGTGAGGGTGAAGAACCGCGCGAGTCTGTGGAAGAGGTGCAGACCTTGAGATCTAGCGTGGAACGGAGGAAAGTTCAGTGGACAGATACATGTGGAAAGGAGCTTTTTGAGATAAGGGAGTTTGAAACAAGGTATGGTCTATATTTCTTTGCATGCCATTGTGCCGTGGAAAATATATTGTGTTCGTTGTTATTTATGTCAATTATCATACATGAACGAATGCACATTTGTATCTTCTTCTATTAATGAATCCAAATTTCAAAATAAGAGCTATAAAAAAGCACAACATCATCTCATTTTTTTTGGTACTTCAGTACTTGTATGCCATCAGTAACCATCTTGTGAGGTAATTGATCTTCAAATTTTCGAGTAACAAAGATACCATAAAGTTCAAGTGTTCCATCTTAATGAGTAGTCTCCACCTAAAAGGCTACTAATAAAACTTAACGCCTTCTTCCTTGGAGTCAAATCTTCCATAAAGCCTTATGTACATACTTTTGAAAGTAAAGACAATTCCACATGCTAAAAATTTAACATATGCTTATCAAATGTTCTATATTGTGAACAGGTTAAAGTGCATGGGGTTTACACTAGTTTATAGCTCATCGAAGCAGCAGCTCACCTGCACCATTACATGATGCAAATATGTGTGTAGTCTGGCTTGGTGCTGAATCCTCATTACTACTAAGGCCCTGTAGAGCTTTGGGTGGCTCTAGCTCCAGCTCTTCTGTGCAATATAGTGACGGGCCATTTTCATCTCTCCTCTCAAAATGAATTAGGAGCCGGTGAAGCCACATTTTTAACTTCACCGCACTATAGCAAGGAGCCGGAGCTGTTTGGAGCCGTGTCAAACGGGGCCTAAATGTTAACAGTATGCAAATAGCTGTATCTTTTTTGGATTTGCATTCATTACGTTGTTAGGCAAACTCCTTACAAACTAATTGGCACCGATTTTTCATATGCATGCTCAAATGTATGTGGTCACTTTTACTACTCCCAAACTATAAGGTGTCAAAGCCATGGATATGGTGATATGTATCTTCTGTATTCTTGTGTTATACTAGTGCTTTTTTTGTACTTCTATACTATATTCTGATTGCTGTTTTTTTTATCTTGGTAGCGACGAGGGCTTGTCAGATGATGATGCAGAAAACGAAGGTTTCCGGAAATGTGAGTGTGTGATTCAGTAAATTTCATGTCTGCACAACAAGCCTGACAGAAACATCTTATGGTAAGCCTATGTCCTGCTGGGAAGGATGTGCTGCACCGGTGACTTTGCAACTGAAATGATTGACGACAGTCGAAACTAAGCAAACAGTGACGAGTTGATATTGTGCTAGATTATTTGTTGGTTCTATGCTTAACTAGTCTGCTCGGCAGGGTTAGAGTTTTGATGCCCACCTGTACAATATCAAGATCTCATTTCTTTCTTTTCTGTCATATTTTATTTTTCTGGCTTTCCATTGTGTTTTCACGCCCGCTGTACCATATGAGCTGCCCTGTTACTTCTGCCTGGGATGTTGGATTCCTGGCTTCATGCTGTTCCTTTTTGTTTTGCTCCTGACGTGTTGAGTAATGGCTTGTTGACATTTTTGTCCAAATTGGTAAAATTCATTCTTCGTTGCATAAGAATGACCTATGAGGGTCATTTGATTGTTTAACTCAGGCATACATTGTTTTGATGTGGACTTTGTCTTTCTGCCCCTGTATATACCTGTAATGTCTTCTCTGAGAAAATGTACTACTATATTGGTTGCTAAGTTAGTACAATAGATCAATTCTGAATCTTATACCTTTGACAAGTTTTGATACTATAATGTAGTAGCAAACATGTCTATGTGTTGTAAAGGAATCCACAATTTGTTATCAGCCTGTTCGCTTGGCTTTTTAGTCGGTTTAAATCCAGTCAGAACAGTGTTTTTCTCTCACAAAAAAGCAGTCAGTAGTGCATAATCCTGCCAAATGAACAGGCCATGTGGTCACTTGAGTGATTTGAGGCTTAGGGTATGCGATATAATCATGTTATTTGTTTCAATGCATCCTGAGATCGGACTCCATACCTAGTCATCTGTTCCAATGCACTCCATACTATGGCTAAGTACATGTTTTTCCAAGGGATTTCTAACTTGTGTGGGCATGAATTCTAAGTTCGGGTCATGGACAGGACACAAAGATGCCAAGGTATGTGGAAAATAAAGAAAAAACAGTGATGTTCTAACTTATAGTAGCATCGATCCTAAGTCTGAGATATAGAGTTCGGGTCATGGACGGGGTACAGCAAAGTTATTGTGGGAAATAAAAAAAAACAGATTGAAGGTTTTTTTTTAATATTAGGTATAGATTTATGTGATTTCATGGAAATATCTGAAACAAATCTGCATGCTCTCTGTCCAGATTCTATCCATTATATGTCAAAAAGCATGTTTGGTGCTTTGAACGGTTACGATTGATGACACAAAAAGAAACTGAAAATCTATTTCGATCACTATATATTAGGGAGATCGTTTCAGTGGCATTAAAGGTCGGCTGCCCTAGATGTGTCATCGAGTGTGGTTATGTACATCTCAATTTTTTATACATTTCGCTGAAAACGACTCAGATGGTTACATATACGATAACTAAGAATACAACCATTGAGGGATGTTTTTAAAGCCTAGACCTGTCTGAATTCGTTCATGCAAGAAGCTAAACCCAAGAGCTAAGGGATACTGAGGGTACGTTTGGATCTATTAGCACTAAAAATTAGCTAGCTAATAGCTGCTAATTTCTAGCAAGCTAATTTTTTAGTAGGAGGCTGTTTGGATCCGCCTGCTAATATGTAGTGGGATTAGAGAGAAATTCATATATTCTACTCTGTTGAAAATGAATATGAACTATTAGCGCCTATTAACAACTCCAAACCTGCTAATGGTTAGCAGGTTTATAAGCAGGTCTGATCCAATAGTACTGTTTAAACTGCTATAATTTTTAGTGCTAATAGATCCAAACATGCCCTAAGCCTCCTGGACCACTAGGCTACTACTCCCTCCGTTCTAAATTATAAGACGTTCTAAGAATCTTGGAGAGTCAAAACATCTCAAGTTTGACCAATAATTATAGAGAAAATTATAAAGATTTATAATATTAAATAGACATATTATAAAAATATAATTGATAACGAATCTAATAATACTTAGTTGTCATCATAAATGTTATTATATTGACATATAACTTTGATCAAAGTTAAGATAGTTTGACTCTCCAAGATTCTTGGAACGTCTTATAATTTGGGACGGAGGGAGTAGTATTTTAGGCAAAGTGTGACATACTCTAAAAGAAACAGCAATACTCCCTCTGATCACAAATAAATGACGTTTTAAGCATTCGTCTAGTCTGCAAAACACATTTTTTACTACTATTTGTTGTTATAAAATTCATACAGAATGGTGTATTCTTTTCTTTTACAAAAAGGAAAATGATTGGCCTTAGACGGAGGAAAGAAAGAATAACTGATTCTGGCTTGCCCAAGAGGTCAGATACTAATAAAGGTTATGGATAGTGAATAACTACATAGGAATAGGCAAATACTCCGGATAGATAGGCAAGAACTATTCCTTATCCATAAAGAAGCTATGCCATTCACCGATAAAGATTTATAGAAATATAGTTGTGCCGGTGGGCTACATAGGTTATAGAGTTTTTATATATTTTCATACCAATACCAGCTGAATAAACGTATAGGAGAACACAATTTGTCAAGCAATCACTGCTTTGATACTAGGGGCAATTCCACTGATGATTTTTGTCATTGATAAATCGATTGAGCCGATTAATATTGTTTTGTTGTGAGAAAAAAAATAGACTATAGCGGATAAGCTAGGCTAGAACATTACGAATAATAATGGTAAACAAAAAGGGCTAGTACAAGCAGCCCCAGTGACAGACAGAGACAGGGACAATCGCAGCAGGTCAGCACCAGAACGTCTGAAGGTGCTGCGCCCATGTTGAGTCCCTGCAAACCTCACAAACCCTTTCTGTTAGGAGACAACACGCCCGATGTTGACTTCCTGGGCCCTCTGTTCGCGGACGGAAACTTGGCACCACACCCTCTTATTATCCACAGCGAGAGCGTGGGTGCGTGTCCAAACCTTCTCCACGCGTTCCTTCCCTCGTCTCCTCCCTGTTCTGTTCATTCCCTCCCAAGAAACGAAGAGAGCCAGCCAAGCCAGCGCTTTGCTGCAAAGCTCAAGCGCTGCAGCAATGTCTCTGGCTCCGTCCATCCCTTCCATCAAGGTGAAGGTAGGGGCCGTGTCCGTCGCGCCCCGCCGGTCCTTCGCGGTGATCAGGAGCTCTAAGGCGGAGGGCCCCATCCGGAGACCTGCGGCGCCTCCGCTGTCGCCACCGCCACCGATGCCACCCAAAACGCCGGCTCTGTCCACTCCTCCAACCCTGTCGCAGCCTCCGACGCCCGTCAAGCCCGCTGCTCCACCAACGTCGTCGCAGCCGACACCACCTTCTCCTGAGCCAGCTATGCAGAGGCCGGTGGCTGGGGCTGTGACGCTGGAGTACCAGAGGAAGGTGGCCAAGGACCTGCAGGAGTACTTCAAGAAGAAGAAGCTGGAGGAGGCCGACCAGGGCCCGTTCTTTGGGTTCTTGCCCAAGAATGAGATTTCCAACGGAAGGTACGTTTGCCCCCTGCAAGATGCTATCAAATTTGTGAACAGAAAGTTTTTTTAAGTATCCAATATGGTTGGTGAGATTTTTCCTAGTATATTTGAAGGTGTCTGAATCAGGGACATTTCTTGACCTAATATACTAAACTGCAAATTGATCTAGCCTGAGCTTTACAGATCATGCTTCCTTAGCAATCTATATATCGATCAAAAATGAGACTTGAGATTGATTAATCAGTTGAGAACTGACATGTTTCCAAGCCATTTGGAACAAGGCCTAGTGAAGTTACCACAAACTATCATGTCCCGTTCATGCTACTCAATTTACTCGTGTAAGGTTTACAATAAGACATGTTTCCAAGCCAATTAAATATGAGTCTACAATAAGCATGCTAAAAAAATGCAAAATGGGTAGATGTAAAGATTCACCACATTGTTCAATAACCCGATAGCTTGTCTCTATGCGCTAATTCATCTTGCTACAAATCTTGCAGGTGGGCCATGTTTGGGTTTGCAGTAGGGATGCTAACAGAGTACGCAACAGGCTCGGATTTTGTTCAGCAAATGAAGATCCTTCTCTCCAATTTTGGAATTGTGGACTTGGATTAATGGCGGACTTGGTGTTTTCGTTATGTATAAGTCTTTTAAATGTAATGTATTTACTTGACATGGCATATAGAAAATTTTATCTTGAACGGTGTTTAACTTGGCTTCATTGTGCTGTCCTGTTTGGATGGACATTAATCTCAATTTCCAGTTTTCTTCGATTAGCTACCTGGATTTATACAGGAGAAGGACAACACTGTCCAGTGTGGACAAAAAAGTTTATCTCTAATACTAATGTACAATTACAAGTTGCCAAATCCCAATAATAGTATATGCTTTCAGATAAATAACAGCGTGTGTAGATTGGCATTGCTACATTATGATGTGAACATGTCATTGCTCTATCCTGGTTCATCTATTATTAAGTAATAGGATCACAAGTCAAAAGGAGATGCTTTAATTGGAAACACTTAAAAAGGTGCAGTTTCAAAAGGTAACTGATAGGAACCCTGATCCTACCGGAGTGGCTGCGTAGGTTATAGGGATGGGAAGGAGGAGGACGGGGACGAACTCGGCGCTGGGGCACCGTCGTTCCTGATCGCGAGCGAGAGAGAGAAGAGATGGCGGCTAGGTCTCCCGGCTCCCTGAGGGAAACCGAGTAGATTAATACTCTACTTAATCCAACTGAGTCTCCGTTACAAGTATTTATACTAGCTTGCTAAGTATCGCAAATAACCCCCTTCTATTCTGCAGAATACTGCTAATATGGTCCTTAGACCTTCCCCCTTAATCTCTCTAGCCAACTTTGTTCCTCCGACGCTCATAATATGCGCCGGTCATAACATCTCTCCCAACCTCTTCAAAGAGCTCGTCCTCGAACTAGAAGTCGGGAAAGACAGCTCGGAAATCCTCCAGTGGCTCCCACGTGGCCTCCTCCTGTGACATGCCGCGCCACTGGATCAATACCTGCCAGTCCCCGCGGCGCTTCTGTGCGCGCAGGGCACGCTCCGGGTCCTGGAGCCGGCGACCATCCAAGACCGGAGGCAGCACGCCCGGCGCGGCTGGAGGTTCGCCACGGTGGGGCTTCAGTAACCCCACGTGGAAGACGTCGTGTAGCCGTGGGTCCTCGGGCAGCTCCAGGCGGTAGGCCACCTGACCGATCCGTGCCGCCACCCGGAACGGTCCGGCGTAACGCGGCCCCAGCTTTCCCTTGGCGTGCGGGTCAAGGGACTGGGTAGTACGGTTGAGAAGGCGAACCCACACCCAGTCCCCCACCGCGAACTCGACGTCGCGATGCGAGGCGTTGTAGCACTTCTTGGCGAGCTCCTGGGCCTGGAGAAGACGTTGCCGGACCTCTGCCAACACCTCCTCCCGGGAGCGGAGGATGGCGTCGACGGCGTCCGTCTGAGCCGTCCTGGGTCGGTACGGCAGGAGCGGCGGCGGTGAGCGCCCATAGACCACCTCAAAGGGAGTAGCGCGGAGGGTCGTGTGGAAGGACGTGTTGTAGCAGTACTCCGCCCACGACAGCCAGTCCACCCATGCCCGGGGCGATCACCTGTAACACCACGCAAATACATGGCGATGACTTTGTTAACCACCTCGGACTTACCGTCCGTCTGCGGGTGGAAAGCCGTGTTGAGGCGGAGAGCGACGCCCGCCATCTTGAAGATGTCGCGCCAAACATGGCCGGTGAACACGGGGTCCCGGTCGCTGACAATGGACGACGGAAACCCGTGTAGGCGAACGATGCCGTCGAAGAAGGCCCGGGCGACGAAGGCCGCGGTGTAGGGGTGGCCGAGCGCGATGAAGTGCGCGTATTTGGAGAAGCGATCGACCACCGTCAATATGACGGACTTGCCGCCCACCTTGGGCAGCCCCTCGATGAAATCCATCGATATGTCTGCCCACACCTGGGAGGGTACGTCGAGAGGCTGCAGGAGGCCCCCTGGTGGCCGGGTCTCTGTCTTGTTCCGCTGGCACGTGGTGCATGCACGCACCCACTCCTGCACCAGCTTGCGATCCCCAGGTATGTAGAAGTCCAGGCGGAGGCGGTGCAGCGTCTTCTGGACACCCTCGTGGCCCGCCGCGTGGGCGAGGAGGATGGCCTGATGGCGCAGGTCGGCGTGGTCCGGCACGAAGATGCGGGATCCATGGAGGAGTAGCCCGCCCTCCGTGCGCCAGGGGGCATCCAACGCCCCCGCCAGGGGGCATCCAACGCCCCCGCCCGCAGGCGCTGCAGGAGGAGCTGGCTGTCGGATGCCACCCCCGTCGCCTGCCGGACGCTGTCGAGGAAGGCGAAAGCCGGGGACGACAGGGCGAGGGTGTGGCCGGCCGTCGCGTCCGTGCACTCGTTACGCCTGGACAGTGCGCCAGCCACCGTGTTCAGGCGTCCGGGGCGATACTCCACATCGAAGTCGAAACCGAAGAGCTTGCTGATCCACTGGTGCTGAGGTACGGTTGACAAACGGTGGTCAAGCAAAAATTTGAGACTATAGTGGTCAGTGCGAACCCGGAAGCGTCGTCCCCACAAGTATGGCCGCCAGTGGCGCACCGCCTATACGAGGCCGATGAGCTCGCGCTCGTAGGCGGCCAGCTTGTTGTGGCGAGCGGCGAGCGGCCTGCTGAAGTACGCGAGTGCCCCGTCGCCTTGGTGTAGCACGGCGCCGAACCCTGTGCCCGACGTGTCGCAGTCGACGGTGAACACCGTGTCGAAATCCGGCATCTGCAATACCGGCCCCGTCGTGAGGGAAACCGAGTAGATTAATACTCTGCTTAATCCAACTGAGTCTCCATTACAAGTATTTATATTAGCTTGCTAAGTATCGCAAATAACTCCTTTCTATTCTGCAGAATACTGCTAATATGGTCCTTAGACCTTCCCCCCTTAATCTCTCTAGCCAACTCTGTTCCTCCGACGCTCATAATATGCGCCGGTCATAACAGTAACACCCTCTATGCACAAGTTATGCATGACAGCATTAATGCATTGCGACACAGAGATAGAGAATTACTCAAAAAATGATTGATTTCATAAAGTTCTTCATCTTCTTCATCAAGCTCTGCAATTGCTTTTTCCTCCTGTCATTGCACAAAGAATATCGATGTTAAAAGTGAGATGTAGAAAACTACATTGTCGCCATAAAGTTATTCTAAATAACCAAAAGATGGAATGTTTTATTTCAGACATTTATTAAAACATGATAAAGCAAACAATGTTTTCATGAGCTGAACGCTTCAAAATTTCAAGCATCTGGTCAACAGATAGACCAGCATGAGTGGCCTAGAATTAGATCCAACCTTCATGGACCACATCTCTTCCAAAGCAGCAAGAATGTCCATATCCTGCTTTGAATCCATTGCTCTATTTTCCAACTCTTTTATTGCATCACCCATCTCCTCAGCATCTCATTTCCTCTTCTGCTGCCTGAACAAAAGAATATTCATCATGGTGATCAAATTGAAGATTATATCCATGGAATCAAATTTGTCCTTTGAATATGGCCCAAAATCACTTACCTCGTCCTGTTCACGCCAAGGTTCAAATTGTGACTAGCCCCCTGATTGCACTGTGCAATCAGAATTCTGAGGATCTGTTTTGAATGCGATCTCAGCAGAGCACTTAGTGCACTTGAAGTGAAACCTAAATATTTGTATTCCCAAATATGTCTGCGCCCAAAAGAAGGGAACAGCATTAACATGGGTTAGCATACAATCAGTAATCAAAACACACACTAGTTGATACAGATATGAATTTCCACAGTTCCAAGACAACAGACAACCAAATAAAACATTATGCCAGGCCATACAATGATGAAAAATAAATTCAAACCATGTAAATTCAAAAACACAAAGATGCCTATGAAAAAACTATTATGCTTAGCTAAATGAAGAGATGCAAGCGCTGAACACAAAGAACTGCGCTATCTCCATCAACACTGCACAACCTAGACGAGCATGCGGAGCACTTTTAGAGATAAGGAATGAACACATCAGGCATGCAAAGTCATGGCTCAGGAATAATATCAATATATTCTGGACTTATTCATGTAGTCATGACGAATAAAAGTTGCTAGGTTGGGCAGCCCATGGAGTGTCATGAAAAGATAACACCTATAATCAGCAAGCAGAATTAATAAATTCCATTTTAATGTTAGATGCTAGATGTGTACGTTTCGAGCATTTGACAGATGCTATAATTTCTTTACAAATTCCACGGAATAATGGAAAATGGAATAATAGCTGCCAGGAGTTAGTTATTGAATGATAAATTCATGTCTGAAGAGAAACTATAACAGTAATTTTGTTTGAATATATATATTTGACTTAAATAAGAGAAAGGTAAGAAACCTGTATCTAGCATCTGGCAGTGTGGTATGACCTGAAAAGTTAGGAACTGGTACTGAACCAACCTTTCAGATCAGTTACCAGTAATCTCCACAAGAACACTTCCCATCTTTGAAATGATGAAATCGGATAGAATCCCTTAAAATGATTTGCCGGTTAATAATCTGAGAAATGTATCTAAAGGCTATGTGACAATCTCCACAAACCCGAAGGTTCTTCATTATTCTTATTGGGCCACTTGAGGAACGAGTCAGAACGAAGGCAATGGCTAGCTTCTCACTATGATACCTCAACAACTCCTCTTTGTTTTCTTCTTCGAGATCATACAAGGCATACTCTGTCAGGGGGACATAACCAGCATTTCTTATATTCTGTATCAAAAAATTCAGCTTTTCGTATATTTCTTCGGTGTTTGGATGTGATCTATCGCCAGCGATGAAAGTATGAACTCCATCATTTAGGGTTACCCAACTGCGACCAGCCTCCTTTTTCACTGTTGCTTGCCTCATTCCAGCTCGGGCTTTGGCTGTATCTTCCCACATTCCTGTAGCTGCATGAAAGTTAGATGCCAGAACATAGTTTACAGGATTTTGAGGCTCTATTTTCAAAAGCACCCTTGAAGCTTCTCTCCCCAGATCAATCTTAGACCCATCTTTTGACTGCCGGCAAGCAACTAAAACAGTCCTCCATATGAGAGCGTTTGGTTTCATTGGCATTCTTTGTATGTACTCCTTTATCTTGCCAAGCTTACCAGCTCGACCGAGAAGGTCTATGACACAAGAATAATGTTCAATCTGAGGTAGTATACCATGATCTGGCATCATTTCAAAGTATTCTAAACCTCTTTCCACCAATCCAGCATGACTGCATGCAGATAGGACGCTGACAAAAGTGACATGGTCTGGACTTTCTCTGCTGCGCAGCATTTCCTCAAATATTCCAAGGGCTTTCCTTCCAAAACCATGTCTTGCATAACCAGAAATCATAGAATTCCATGAAAATTCATTTCTCTGAGTCATGGAATTGAAAATCTTAGAGGCATAATCCACCCTACCACACTTGGAGTACATATCAACAAGAGCACTCTCAACCACGACATCTGATTCCAAGTGTGACCTAATACCAAAAGCATGCATCTCCATTCCACGCTCCAATACTGCCACAGAAGCACATGCATTTAGTATAATGGAGAAAGTGCAACAATCCATGATTTGACCACTGTGTACCATAAGCCATACACAATCCATAGCCTCCTGTAGATGGCCATTGTAGATGTAACCTGAAATCATAGAATTCCACGAGACAGCATCCCTTCTGCCAGACATGTTAGAAAACACATGCTCACAGGAATCCATATCTCCTGATTTTGCATAGCATGATATGAGTGCATTATCTACCACATTGTCTTCCATAACTCCATGCTTCAGTACTGCAGCATGAACCTGCTTCCCCAATTCAAGAAAGGACAATGGAGACAAAGCAGCAAGTAAGTTTACAAATGTTACTTTATTTGGGATGAAACCACCCCTCACCATATTGTTGAAAACTTCGACAGTTTCAGAAATAAGTGCTTGTGAACTGGTCATGACACTCATCATAGTGTTCCAAGAAACTTCATCATGTTTAACCATAGAGTTGAAAACCTTCCAGTAATCTGGCATAGATCCACATTCTCCATACATTTTAACCAGTACATTTGAAACAGAAGTATCTAAATCTAGACCCCACTTAACAGCATCACAATGCACTTGCTGACCAGCAGTTAAAAGTTTCAAACCTGCACATGAACTCAAGGAACTGATTACTGCAAAATTTGATGGCCTTATGCAACTTTGCCTCATAAGACAGTAATGCATAACTGCTTCTTCACAGTTACCATTCTGATCAAGAGCTGAGATGATGGTGTTCCAGGAAATCCTATCCGTTGCTTCCATTAGCTGAAAAATTTTAGAGGCACTGTCGATGGCACCACATTTGGCATACATATTAACCAGTCCATTACTAACAGCAATTTTCAGATCAGTAAGCCCAGTTCTAAGCATATGCCCATGGACTTCCTTGCCTTTCCTCAGCCCTTCTTCAGATATAGAATATTCAGCTATGGCACTGAGCAACACAACATATGTATCTGCGTTAACAACAATAGTATTCCTTGTCCCCACAAAAATCTTTACTGCTTCTTCACTGCAGTTTTGCTTGACCAACCCGACTATCAATCCATTTAAGGTGACTGCATTCTTCTCTTTCAAACTGAGAAAGATGTCTTCAGCTTCATCAACCAAGCCATGTCTCGCAAAAGCGCTAACCAGAGCACTACCCACGTAGAGGTCACTAGAACAGCCAGATTTGAGCACCCTCACAAATACTTGGTCAAGCACAGCCGAGCTGCCTGATGACAGAGATGTGGCAGTGATCAAACTGCCAAAGGTATGCTCTGTCGGGCGCAGCTGAATCCTGGAATCCTCTCGCTGCATATCCATGAACAGAGTGAACGTTGAAATCACATCACCTTTCTTAGCATAAACAGACATCAAAGCGTTCCATGTGATCAAGTCCCTGATAGGCGTGCTATCAAACACTCGCTGAGCTAGGATCGGCGGACCAGCTGTGCAGCTACCATACATTGAGATCAGGGCATTGCACACAGTAGTGTTTGACGCATATTCCGTCTTGGACAGCAGCCCATGGACCTGGATCGCGAAACCCAGACGGTCGGGTCCCCCGTCCTGGCATGCCCGGAGCAAGGTCCCGAAAGTGAAAGACGTGGGCCTGCAACCGGGCTCCACCTCCCGCAGCATGGCGCGGAACACCCGGAAGGCCTCTTCGGCGATGCCCTGCAGCACGTACCCGGAGACGAGGCAGGTCCAGGAGACGGCGTTCCGCTCGGGCATTCCGTCGAACACCCTGCTCGCGGCAGCCAGGCGCGCGCCCTTGGCGTACGAGTTGACGAGATGGTTGGATAAGAAGAGGTCATGACTGAGCCCCCGCTTGATGAGCTCGACGTGGAGGTTTTCCGGAGAGTTGGCATCGCCGCAGCGGCGGAGCAGGAGGACGAGATCGGCATGAGGGCGCGGCGGTGGAGGTGAGGTCGGCGAGCGAGGAGGCGGGAGGCGGTGAGCGAGGAGGTCGCGCAGTGGGACGGGAGGAGGGAGACGTCTAGGTGGCGGTGGGGAAGCGGAGGCGGCGGCTGAAGAGGAAGAGCTGGCGGAGCGGAGTGTGAGGTGAGGTAATGGCGGGAGCTTCCGGTGCATATGCATGGGTGTTGAGAAGGAAGAGGTTACTGTTGCAGACGGTGAAGCCGGTCCTATGTTAATCCCAAATTTAGTCCCCCTTTGCAACAAAGGATTCATGGAGAAAATTTGTAGGATTTTATTTAAACCTAGAGAAATTTTTTAGTCCTTTGGAACAAAGGATTGGCCATGAAATTCTATAAAATTCCTGTAGAATGGAGGAAAAATCTAACATGAGTTCTCATTTTTTGGAAACTTTCCCGTGTCAATCTCTCTCTTCTAATTTTATTCTTATGTTTCTCCTGTTCTATCCAAATGCTCCATTTAGAAAAAATTATGTGTTTTTAATTCACGTAGGATTGTAAGTGGCATACTCCCTCCGTTTCAAAAAAAACACAATTCTAACTTTGAATCTAGATATAGCTAGGATTGTATTTTTTTTTACGGAGGGAGTACAGCTCTAATCGTGTTTTCCTATCCTATATTTTAGATATCTTATGTTCTAAAAATTCCTTATAATTATAAGTCAATTTAATTTTTTGGAACATCTATTTTGTTAAGTATCTCCCTCCCATCTATTTTGTAAGTGGCATACAACTCTAATCTTGTCGTGAAGGTGAACCATATGAGACAAACGATAGAAATGTTTGGATGAGGAGGTTGGATGCGGCGTGCTAAGGGTTGTATTTAAAGGGTTGTATTTAAAGTTAGCAACAATAAAATCCTGCCTTTTCTAACGGGAAATTGTCGGACCCTATAACACAATGAGGAATTAAGCATACCAGCCCAAAACCTTATGTTCGTGTGGGGCCCTAAGCCATCAATTTTTTTTTTTTTTGCGAATTAACGCAGACGCTCAACACGTACGTACACTTACTCCTATGAATACATGTACGTAAATCCTACCTCTATAAGCACCTCCGAAGAACTGAGCCGACAGATCCTAAACCGGTTCTCTTATTTTCTTAAAGACAAAGGAAGAGGAAATTTTTATGTCCTCGCGTTAGCCCCTAAACCGATTCTCTTGCACAAGCTACACTGGCCTTACAACAGAGAAACAAAAGCACATTTGGCATTTACAACTGTTATATATACGCCATTAGCCTCGGATCTAATATAGAAACACCTCATATTCAACACAATGTACAAGAACCATTGTCATTATTGAAATGGCCACATTGTTGCTCCCTCTGTTCTAAATTATAAGAAGTTTTGGGTTTTTTTAAAAAATATTGTATTTACAATGCATCTAGATATGATGTACTTCCTCTGTTTCAAATTATAATTCGTTTGACTTTTTTAACCCTAAGTTTGACCACTCATCTTATTCAAAAAAATTTATGCAAACATCAAATTTAACTCATTCTTGTAGATCATTCATTAAATAAGCAAGCCATAGCAAAAGAAGTGATAATTTGCACAAAACTTTGAATAAGACGAGTGGTCAAACTTGGAGTTAAAAAAGTCAAACGAACTATAATTTGGAACGTAGGGAGTATATATGAGTGTATAGAAAGGACTATGTACCTAAAATGACAAACGTCTTATAATTTCAAATTGAAGGAATAGATAAAAAAATAATTTTGTAAAGTTGGAGATATGACATTAGTATCACACTGACATGTGGGGCTCACACAAGTCAATGGCATGTGGGACATAATGACATATCTCTAATTTAGCAAAATTATAATGGCAGTCTTCAAATTTTCCCTAAAAACTAATCCATTTCAACTATCTTAATGGCAAGGTTACTCTAAAGGTCTAAAATAGAGAGAGTTTGGTATTATGCAAAAAAGAGTCGCTACCACCTCCTAGCCCCGTTGTCGCTCCTCCTTGTAGTCACCATGGCCACCTCCTCATTTCTGTGAGGTGATCTTGCTAACAGTAAGAGGATCGAGGAGCTCCATCTGTCATTCAAGCCTAATAGTTTTCTAGGGGTTAGATTAGATTGAATAAATTTATTCCATGTGTTGCCGGCTCACATCCTATTCATCTTGGTTGCTTAGATATTTGATGCAAGTGGCACTCTAGGCATTCAATGTGGTGGTCTTCATGTTCCTTTTTTTTGCAGGGTTGCTACGATGGGGGGGTAATCTAGTTTCTTGTTTTGCATTTATATGTTACTGGCTTGCTAGATTACAGATATCCCTAGCAGTGCTGGTATTAGAAACACTAGATTGATTGTCTCTTGATCATCTTTGACAACGAGGCGGTTAATGCTCCTTCCTTGTGTTAGATGCGTCCTGCGGTGTTTCCAAGTTTTGATTTGATGTCTGCAGTTAAGTATTGTTGAGTTTCAATGGATTGAAATTAGATAGTGGTCATCATTGTTTGAAACTCTAGCATATATATCTTTGCATCTAGAGGGTTGCATATAAACATAAATGAAATTGCACTATCTTATTAATAGAATCGCTTCTTCTTCAAAAAAATATCCTTCTCCCATGTTTACACCATGCATTATTGTTGCTTCCTCTCCACATAGGATCATCCTCCATATCTCCTTCCAAATCCACATTCTTCTCAATGATTCCTGACAAGTTTTCTTGCAAATTAAAACTTGAAGGTCTAGCATTGCCCATCCACAAGTGAGACAACGAAGACAGTGCCTTCTCACTTCTTAGAGCTACCTCTAGCGCGATCACGAGCCGCGGTAAGGACAACATTGACATTATTATCTAGGAGGTGGGGGAGAGCAGTAGGAAGACAACACAATGAGACTTCAGCTGGACTTTAGCTCGAACTCCCAAGCTTGGTGTCGATGTGAATGACAATGAGTGCATTGTTGACTTAATGTTCTATGTTTTCATTGTAAAGATTAACCTCCACAATGTTTTGGAGATACCCTTAAGATAAATAAGGTAGGTATGAGAGAGGAAAGTGGATATATAATTCTTCATTAACCACTATGTTAGCTAAGTAACAACATTTTAAATAAGCGGGCTATGATATTAAGCGTGTTTCTCCACTAAAAGCTATATACATCTTTTATAGATTGTATAAAAAAATATGAAAATGTTTAATTTAGAAAAGTTCATAAACAAAATAATAATAATATATGTACATGATTTAGAAGAACATGTCTCCATGTTCGTTACTTAGCGTCCACTAAATCAGACAACATACTCACGGCTACAATTAACATTCATGTTCATTCGACACTCAATTTTCAATTGTTTAATAGTTATTTAATGGTTTATTCAATAAATAACATGATGTCTATGCATATATAGATTATACTCCTCTAGTCTAGAGTAAGAAATGAATATTAGCCTTGCTCATGATTAACAATGCTACAATATTTCATGGCTAAGCCAAATATCACTAGTGGTAATTAATAGCAGAACAATTGCCAGCACAGACCCTTGAAGAAGCTATATATCATTGCTATAATGGGCTATTTACAACAATGTTAAATATTAACAATCATCCATTCCATAGATGTCTTTTACACAAACCAACCATTTCAATAGATACACTATGGTTATCAATATAGGAGCAGTAGTGCCTCAAGCCTCATCATCTAAAAATTTATATAAAAAATCCTCTAACTCAATTGATGTGCTTCTTGCATGTTGTTCATGGTTATTTTGTAATCCTTTATTTGTTTTATTTAAATTACAAATTCATTTACTAGAGACACATTATTCTTCATAAAGTAACTTAATCACTCACTATGAATCCATTGGTTTCATCTATGTCCAATACAAGCATGATAATTAGAGGTAGGTCTAGGCATCTAGATTTAATAAATGAAAATATCTTGTTAAACTTTGACAAAAATAAACACCAAACATGCTAAGTGAAATAGAAAAAACAAATAGATCCTAATTTTAATGTTTTTCTTCAATAGAACCCATATTCATTATACCCAAAAAACAATGAAATTACGGAATCTAGTCGACTTAGCCACCTATAAGTCTTCTAATCAAATAGTATATTTACACTATATACATGAACCAAAGCTACCACGTATAACTTCAATTTCAATTCATTTGGTGCATTCTTAGTTTTTTAATAAAATTTTAATTGGTGTAGAAAATGGAGATAGATTTATATAAAAATAGTAGAGCATGATGAGATCAATAACAGTGTTTTCATTTGAAGCCATCTTTCTATTTTTTTAGCACCAATAAGGTAACAAAAACATATCAAAATCCATCTTGATGTTTTTAGCTTCAAACAAAATACATTGTGAGCTACAATGTTGTAGATCTCATCAAGCTCTACAACTTTCATACATATTTATCTCAACATTTCAATTGGCATGCCAAATTTTTATGAAAGTTATAATAAAAAAGTGATGCTTATTGATTGGGTAGTTGTGGTTTGTGATGACATGTAGTGGCCCATGCGAGGATGAAACTTCAGCTTGCTTCTTAGTGGTTCAATTTCTTATGGTGTTCTAGATTGGTGCATGGAAATACCTAACACACATATTAATGGGAAAATGTATAATTATCTATGAAATTCATGCATAATTTAAGCCTGAACAAAAACTTATGCAAGTAGAAACAAAAAAGAGAAATCATCACTTGAATATTTATGAAGTTATTGTTGATGTTTAATTCACAAAGATGATTGGTTTTCTAATTTTTGTTAATATTCGTGCAAGTTATTGTGTAAGGTCAAATCTTGCATGCACACATATGATTGTGCCTTTCTATCCCTTAATATATTTTTTGGCTGGAATTTTTCATGCACTTGTTTAAGTGTTGTCATGTTTGGTAACATAATAGCACATGGTTTACTCCCACGATCAAACCTAGACTTCCCATGAAATATTTCATATATACCATCATGTGTCGTCCATTGGTATAAGTCATTCTCAATGATATGTAGGACTAAACTTAATTTATAGTTCATTTACTAACTTGATGACATAGATGATAAGTGTCATTCAAATGGTGGCTTGGAGTTCCTTTCCCCAATCTAGTAGAAGAATGGTTGTGTATATCCATGTGTGGATATAGAGGTCACATTTCTACATTATCTAGAAAAATCTACTAGAAGGTAGAACCACCTTCCCATATTTCTACAATCTAAGATTCACGCATCCAAACCAATTCCCTTCTTACCTTACACCCTTTTAACTCTAACACTCATTTGAACATGTGTGCCACCAATATATAGTTTGGGGTGGAGGCGTGGAGCCCAATGGCCACTAGTTTAGAAAGGGATTCATGGCACCTAGGTTTCAAGCGGTAGAGGAGGTTGAGACATTGACATGATGAGGTCATAGGAAAACCACCAACTAGGACGAGAGAGGAAAAGAACAAATAGGCTCTACCGACGACAAAGATAAAAAAAAATACTAGCGGTGAGCAGTTGGTTGGTCCAACTATGATCATAAGAGTTGAGTGAAAAGACACAATGATAGGGTCGAGCTTTGGCACATGGAAATTTATTTTTCTTTAACGCCCAATGCATGTACAATCCAAGACTAATTGGTGGCTTGGCCCCGCCATATAGTGAAGAAGATGTAGTACTTGCAAATTTTGTGAGAAAAAAGAAGGGACACGCAGGGGTGTTTGGTGGCTTGGCGCCGTCATATAGTGAAGAAGATGTAATTGCAAAAAAAATTTGAGAGAAAAGAAAGGACACGCAGGGGTGTTTGGTTTCTCCTTGTAGGTTAATTTGCGAGATGAATCTATTAAGTCTATGATTAGATAATGTTGTTATAGTAAATATATGCTAATGATAGATTAATTAGGCTTAATAGATTTTCTCGCGAATTAGTCACAACTTCTGTATTTTTTTTTCTTATTATGATTGGGTTATGTTTAATAATCCTTCTAATAAATATAGTTCGAACACTTGATGTGATACTTCTTAAACTTTAGTCTCCGGATTGTAGAGTGGAAGATGGATGTGAATGAACCGTATGCACTACCAACTGTTGTGCTTCAGGGCACATAGAGACCTCTCCGTCCTTTCATTTTGGTCTATCTTTCTACTCTTCTACTGTATGTTATGTTCACCTGCGCGCACGATCACACTCACATCACTCCTGTTATATGTACTACTACGTTTTCTTTCCAAGAAAGAAAACTGAAGGAGGCGGACAGAGCGATAGCTCGAAACAACGGACCGCGTCCACGAACGCGCGCGACCAAACGACGCACGCCACATCACGTCACGTCACCGGCGACTCCCGCCAACTTTGACATGCGCGCGATCGTCGATCTCGATCTGGGCCACCTGGCCCTTGCCGGTGCCGGCCGCGCGCCTCGTGGTCACAGATGCACGGCCCGCCGCCGGCCTACCACCGAGTCTACGCGGCCCGCCGGCCTGGTCCCTCGGGTATAAATGCCGCCGCGACGATCGGCCACCAGAGCTATCATCGTCAGTCAGTCAGTCTAGCTCGGTTCTCCGATCGATCAGTCAGAGCCCTCCATTACGATCCAGATCACTACTACATAGATAGATAGATAGATATAGTATTATTCACCATGAGCTCGCTGACAGCGAGGCCCGCTCTGCTGGCGTACCTGCTGCTCGCGACGCTGCTGCACCCCTGCCTCTGCCATGCAACGGCGGCGGCGGCGCCGGCCGCTCGTGGTGCCGGCAACTGGAGAATGGATCGTGAGTTCTATTCTTCTATATATATATACACCCCTACCACCCCAGCAGCTGCTGCTCCTTCCTCTTCATCGTCGTCTCCATCTTTGTTTTTGAATCGTTAATCATGCAGAGTGACTGAGGTGTATATATACTCTCTATATTGCTAATGTTTTGTTTGCCTTATTATTTGAATCATTTCTTTGTTTCGCAGCGAAAGCGATTGACCAGGGGGTCGCCTACGTCCTCATGCTCCTCGCGCTCTTCGTCACCTACATCGTGCACTGAATTTTGGACTACTGTACTAAAATTATATATCATCACAAACCGTAGATTATATTCTCCAATTGCGCATCAGTCATGACGTACGGTGGATCGTGTCCTCCTGTGGAAGCTCAAAGCAAGAGGGCAGGAGTGGAGTAGTATCTTCGTTCGTCTCGGCTATCAGCTATGTTTATGCTCGAGGACGTTGTCCATGCAGTTCGGCCGGCCGCCGGACTCCCTTTTTCTTTCTTTTTTTTTTCAAAGTTTGATGTGATGCGCGACTTGAAGTGAGTTAAAGCAGTCGGGTCATCATCCATCAGGTATTGTAGAATTGATGTTCATTATCTAGTAGTGGTTAATTTATATGTATCATATAACTTATTCATGGATCTCAATTAGATAGAAATAAGGAGAAGAAGCTAAATTAATTCCATCTTGCAAATAGCTAGTAATTGTTGCTTCATGTACTACGAGATACATTGTCAGCGCCTTGTTCACATGGCTGAGAAGTTAGGCTGATAAATTGCTTCATGTACTACAAGATATGTCGTTAGTGTCTTGGGAGTGCTTGACGCCTTATTCGCTTGAATTTATCAGTCTAGCTTATCAGTCATGGTATAATATTTTTTTCATAACAAAACAGTATCAACCGACTTATCAGCCACAAAAACCACCAGTCGGTGACAACATTTCCGGTGGTTAGAAATGCTACCATCTTGACCTCTAGACGAATTCAGATCCATCGAACGGCTATGTGATAGCAACTTATGAGAATCGAAGGACATAAAAATATCTATATGCGGGTTCACATGGTGTTGTTCACTTCGTTGAAATAGCTTATGCTCAATGCTTATACTAATTTGTTCTGAGAGAAAAATATTATTAGTTCGGTCAAAGTGGAAGTGATATTGGCGAACAGGGCCATAAATCTAATTCTTTTTTTTTGTGTTTCTTTCCATCATTGAAAATGCTAATATTCGAATGACCAGTGATGAAATTGATTCCATCGACACATCTATGGTAAGCCCCCCCATCTATCTCGTTCACTAACAACCCCCACCTCCATGTCTTGCTAAGCCCTTCTCCCTTGACCCCGCAACTCTTGCTCCACATCTTGCAAGCGACATTACCATAGCCATTTTTATCATGATGGATGGAACCGTCATGAAAAGGACCTCAAACTATCCAGGGATGTTGTTCCGTGTCGATCACCGTTAAGGATGAGAGCAGTTAGGGTCTGATCATCGGGAAAAGATAGTCTTTCTTCACGAAAAACCATCATGGTTTAAACCCTAGTAGGTCTCTGACATTTTTGCATATATCGTATTGTCATTAACTATAGACTTATACTCATCTTCGGTACTTGATCTGTTAACCAAGAAACTAAAATCATGGCAAGTATGCATGTCATCTAGGCAACCAACCCAATTCACATATGAGAAAGCACTCGCTAGCATAAAGGATGGTCTTTTGATATGTAACTAGTGAGATTGACACATCTTAAGACAATCCACTATGAGGTAGTAGGTGAATGAAGTATCGAATTTGACACACCTTGTTAACAGGATATGCAACATCTCATATGGTCCAGGTTAGGTATTATAACACCCCAACTACACTTCTGCACTTTAACTTCTTCACTTGACAACAATTATATCCATCATGCACTACATTTTTTTTGAACTAATGAAGGCTTGTAGTGTAACGTGTTAACCCATTTTAGGATATCTAAATCATATTGATATTGTGTAAGTACAACACCAATGTTTACTTTATTTATCTCAATTATAGAAATAGGACAATTCACCAAGATCCTTAAGAGCAAAATTAGATCGTTAGTTGTCAAGTCTTCTAATAGTGCTACAAATACTTATGAAGAAGTTTAACATGCAGGTAAGCTAAACGTAGTGATAGATTCTATGGAGAAGCTTTTATTGTTTGGATGAGCCATGATTGGTTACTAGTTGAGCTAAAAATTATTTCAAATTAGTCGAGATTGGCTAATAACCAGTTGAAAACTTATAAAAAAATAAGCAGACCTAGTTTGGATGCAATGGATCTAATTTGGTCTGATTTTTAGCTACCTAATGATTAGTCTTTGTATCAAATAGATCCTTAATAATGTTAGACCATGAACCTAAACGTGTCCCAAGACTAATATTAACCACTACCGTGTTCTTCCACAACTTTGCCAGATGTTGTGACATCCTTCTTAACTAATGTGTTGTGACGAAAAGAATATCCTATCTTGATATGTGCTAAATTGAAAGTTTAACATGCTTAATTTTACAAATTCCATGCAAAACCTTATAATTTTACATGGTCACTAAATGGTAAGTTTCAAAATATCTTTGTATAGAGAATAAGAGTAAATTACACTCACCATACAATAACTATACAAGTGGGTGCATGTTAATCAAACATCTTGTAATAATCTACTACTCCTATATTGCTAAGACCCACTTAGAGGGTCCCCTCCAATCAGATTAGAGAATTTGCTAAAAGTGATGTCATCTTACATCATGTGATGTCATCAGCCCACTAACCCTCATTTATCTCCCCACTAGCTATTTCATTTTGAAATATAAAAAAAAGTCATTGCACCTAAACCAAGTATCATAATTAAAATCCAATTGCACCATGGTGTTCCTCGCAAGAAACTCTTCAAAATAAAACCCCACATGGATATATTTCGATAAGATATATTTCGATAACTCTCCCGTGCGCCTCCATGGGCGAAACCCGTGTTTCTGAACAAAAATGTGGTAAAACTGCATATCACATGGATTTTGTGAGGTCTTCCAAAACGCCTCAAGGAACCATACATAAAACTACCAGAACTCTTGGGAAGGGAGATGCCCCTCGGGTATATTATGGGAAGAGGGTTCGTTTGAGTGAAACCTCAGGGTGAAAGGCTTCAAAAACACTAAGGTTTACGAGGACCCTCTAACTAGGCTCCACCGAAAGCCGGTCACTCCCCCGGCTGCCGTGTTGGCCCGTGGCCCGCCGTGGCTTTGGAATACCCGAAACCAGTGTTTTTGAGAAAAACGTGGCAATAGTAAATATCACATGAATTTTTCAGGCCCTTCAAAACGCCTGAATGATCCATACACAACTTTTAGAACTCCTGGTAGGGGAAATGCCCCTCCGGTATATTAGGAGGAGAGGGTTCGGTTGAGTGAGACCTCGGGTGAAATGTTTCGAAACCACTAAGGTTTACGATGACCCTCTAACGAGGCTAAATCGAAGATCGGTTACTCCTCCAGCCGCCGTGGTTGGTCTGTGGCCCGCCATGGCTCTGAAATACCCGCAGCAAGACGCGGGGTATCCACATAGTTTGTTTAATTTGATGCTAGAACTTGGCTCATTTGGTGCAAATATGGTCCAAACATTGTAACAACATGCCTTTGTACACTTTAAATCACTACCATCGGAAGGTACACCCTAGCACGCTCATCTCATACGCCGCTCAGCTTAAACTTTACTATATTATTATACCATTTTAATTTGGCTAAATATAAAGGCTTTCATTGATTTTATAAATATTGAAAATACCAAATTGGCCATTAATAATACTATAATATTGTTTTCACCCCTGCCTAGGATCATTTGTGGCTCACTAGAGCAACTCCAACGATTTTGCAAATAGGCTTTGCATTCTTGTTTTTACAAAAAAGTTTAAAAACTCCTATCCAACAGTTTGACAAATGAGCTTTGATTTTTTTGTTAACTTGACAATTTTCTGGAAATGACTGACATATATGTCAACCGTGGATCATGCTTGGCATCGCTCTCCGCACGGTTTCTTTCCCCCTGTGTGCATCTTTCCGCTCGTCGCCGTAATTTTGGTCTACAATTTTGGTAATTGCCAAGTCAATTTTGTCAAACCGTTGGAGATTGACTTTTTTTTTACTTTTGTCATATTCATTTGACTTGGCAAACTCTCAATTTTGTCAATTAAAATATACTAAACCGTTGGAGTTGGTCTAAAGTTAATATGTGGGTTGTCCATTGCATGAGAAAGAGTTGCGGCTCTGTTTTGTGGTTGTCATATACTCAAATTAAAAAAAAAACCTAAGGTAAGCCTTCAATGAATCAATGGTCCGCTGCAACGATTTGAATTGGGCGGTTTCCTTGTGCTGTCATGCACCCATCTACAAAACTGTATATAAACTGAATGATTTCGAATAACCTAATAGGTATTATGTGAGAGAGAGCTAAAGTATGATTGGTAAGACTTTGGACTTAAATAGTTACCATATTGAATTGGAAAATATAAGATCTTGGACTATATGCACCTACTTGGATAGTTGTTATATAGTGAGTGCAATTTACTACTCCCTCCATCTCAAATTATAAGTCATTCCAAGAATCTTGGAGAGTCAAAGCATCTCAAGCTTGACCAAGAATTATAGACAAAACTATAAAGATTTATAACATCAAATAGGTATACTATGAAAATATAATTGATAACGAATCTAATAATACTTATTTAACATCATAAATATTATTATATTGTTATATAAGTTTGGTCAAACTTGAGAAACTTTGACTCTGCAAGATTCTTAGAATGACTTACAATTTGGGATGGAGGAAGTAAAAAAAAAACTATGCCGTCGGTTCATCTCGTTAGTATGAAAAGATTGGCTTGTTTAATCTCCAATGCTAAACACTTTTGAAGGCGTATGTGTTATCTATACACCTTTATTTAAACAATGAATAAACACATTACGCATCATTTTTTTTGTAACCAATTACATCAAATCAAATATATAAAATTTATACATTTTTTATACATAAGTTTTCTCCCGTCGCAATAATAACATAACAGAAAATGGCATCAGCCCAAAGCCCCAAAGCCAGGTTGAGCCCAGATGGCCCTCTTTAGAAAATCTCTCGATCCCAGGCCCATCCACCGGCGACCCATCCTCGTCACTTCCATCCGGGCCCCAGCCCGCCACGAGTCCCCGCTCCCACCGGCTTCCTCCTCGCCGCCATTAGCGCGCCCTGAACTCGGCTTTCTCCGTCTAGGGTTTCTCTCTCCGTCTCCTCCCCATCGAATCGGAGCTTCGAATGGAGTCATCGCGGTCTCGGAAGCGGACGCGCCAAGCGTATGACTGCGACGCCGCGTCGCCACTAGAGCGAGAAGTGGTAGGGCCCTCTTTGCTCGTGAGTACTCGCAGATTTGCGGGGTTTCGGGTTGTGCTGATGCAGATTTGGCCACGCTGTGCACGCAGGTAGCGAGGGGTGGCGTGTCGCCGCCGTGGAGGGAGGACGACCGCGACGGACACTACGTCTTCGATCTCGGCGAGAACTTGAACCGCCGATGTGAGCGCCCTACTCTTTGACTCTCTCCTTCAGTTCCTCGAGCCCTTGTGCATGGATAGCGTTTAGTTGTGTCTAATATTTGTAATTAGTGCTAGCTTCTTTTTGTTATTTTGCTTTTATCTGTTTTTTAGTTTTCTGAGATCCCGCTTGCAAACTGGCAGTTATTATACTTTTAGGCGTTCTGTTGTCATATGGAGGTGTGATAATTTCTTCTCCCATAATCTGGGCTGTTAGATTTCGTATATAAAATAAAAGGGTTATTTTTTGTGTGAGGTGAAGGAGCTGAATGAAGCAGGGTTTCGATTCTTATCTTTAATTTTTGCGATTTTAATAGTCGTATAAACTTTATGCATGTATGTGTTTTTCATAGTTCCCAGTATCTTTATTTTTACTTAGATTATATTTAGTTCGGTATATGGTCATGTATTGACAGACTGCTTTTTGGTTGTGCAGATAAAATCTTGAGCAAAATGGGAGAAGGTTTGGGTTTTCTGCAATCTGTCGTCTCCTCTTCTGCTGGGTACCTTCGCTATTATTCTAATGAAGAGGACTGCGAGTTGGATTTTCGTAGGTACTTTTGGGCGTGTTTTGGAATGCTGGGACCGTGAAACACGTGAATATGTTGCCATAAAAGTTGTTCGCAGTATCCGCAAGTACCGTGATGCTGCAATGATTGAAATAGATGTGCTCAACCGCCTTGCAGAAAATGAAAAATACAGATCTCTGTGAGTATCTCAGAAACCTTATTACTTAAAAGTCAGTTACCCTATTCTGTTTCGGACTTGACAGTTCCTCTTCGATTGCCAGCTGTGTCCAAATTCAGAGATGGTTTGACTACCGTAATCATATATGCATTGTAAGTACTAGTTTTGGTCAATTATACTTGTTTCTAAAAGTCAGTTACCAATTCTCAGAATGCATTTCATTTTTTGCGGATTTATTGTTTGTTTGTGATATTTATTATCTTATTGGCCCTCCCAATACACCTTGTATGGAATGAGAGACTCATCTATAGAAATTATGATATCTCACCTGTAGTAAGATTTGCATGCCTGCAAAATCTTTTTGTTCTTCGCTCATGAAGGTTCCCTCATATGGTCACAAGTTAAAAATATTCTTTATTCAATGGATATCAATGATTTTGCCAGGTCTTTGAGAAGCTTGGGCCAAGCTTGTATGATTTTCTAAAGAGAAATAGATACCAACCTTTCCCTGTGGAACTTGTGCGGGAGTTTGGACGGCAACTGTTGGAATCTGTAGCATGTGTGTTAGTTATTGCTTGATTCTGCATATCAATTATTAACTAATTTGGTAGTTGTGGCTTTGCTTTTTCTATTGCTCCAAAGGGCAGTGTTGACCATCTTTTTTTTTTCTGTAACAGATATGCATGAGTTGCGGCTTATCCACACTGATCTGAAGCCAGAAAACATACTTCTTGTGTCTTCTGAATACATAAAAGTTCCAAGTACAAAGGTACCTATTCTCACACATTTTTAGTGATTTATTTGCTATTTCTTTAGTAGGCATACAGTATTAGCAGTTTTCTTGAATGATTGCTTGGGGTTGTACAGAAGAATTCACAAGATGAGATGCATTTCAAGTGCTTGCCAAAGTCCAGTGCCATAAAGCTGATAGATTTTGGTAGTACCGCCTTTGATAATCAGGACCATAACTCGATTGTTTCTACGAGGCATTACAGGGCACCTGAAATAATCTTAGGTAAATTTGGGTTATTCCTGAAGGTTTGATTCTGTTTTATCTTGTTTGAGGTATGAACTATGATCATTCAGAGTGTGTTAGATATGTATATATATCTAGGGGTGTACTAACAGCCTTGTGGCTATATATAAGAAAGTCACCCCTCCCTAATGGGTGTGACCGTGTGAGGTGTTCTACACTTCTACTATCTCTTTCTATCATTCTACAGAGTGAAGATTTCTGTGCTCTTAAATATGCTCGATAGAGTAAAACACACATCGTACAATATCTTAGCAAAATCTTGGTGCATCTTGGTTCATCCTCATATTTACTCCTAAATGATGTGTTTGAATCAACTCTTAAAAACAAAAGTTGGTACTTCTTCCTCTTTGATTGTTTGATGTTTTCTGCACATATTTAGTTTTATAGTTGATGGTTGAGCAATAACATCACTGTATTGATGAAATTTATTGAACTGAGCAGAATAGGAATTAGAACTTTTATACTATTTCATTAGTGATCATGCCAGCTATCATGATAGATGCAAAGGTTTATTCTCCAATTCTGTAAGTAATTAGTTCTGATGTTGGATATTTCTATTGCAGGGTTAGGCTGGAGTTTTCCATGTGATATTTGGAGTGTTGGCTGTATTCTTGTTGAACTATGCTCTGTTAGATCTCTTCTCACACTTTATTTTTTTTAGTACCCGTCTGGTAATTGTTTTCCTAACATCGCATTGTTTTTTAGGGTGAAGCATTGTTTCAGACACACGAGAATCTGGAGCACCTAGCAATGATGGAGAGGGTTTTGGGACCTCTACCAGAGCATATGATACGGAAAGCAAGGTGTGTTATTTGCAGTCTTTATTTATAGATAGATCATTTTAGCTTTTGAATGACATATTTTGTGTTCAAATCAGCTATTGATAAGCATATCTTTATTTGCTTGATGTTCGAGGTCTTATTTGGTGGGTCTGGGATTTCGGGTTTTACTGTGCTTTCTTATCTATTTATTGAACATTCATTTATTTAATCATTTTGAGAAATGACGGATTCGATTCTGCCTGTAGTGGAGTATCAGTGTTACATTTTTGTAAACATTTTGAGAATGTGTCACTTTCTTCTCTATTTATTGAACGTTTCTAATATGTTACACTTCATTGCATTTCATGATTAGCAGAGTATGTGTACTTAACTTGCATATGGTTTTATTCTCTTTTGTTTATTACCACTTGAATTTCTAAAGCTACTAGCTTCCTTTTATTTATTCTATTTTGTTTATTGCTACTTGATTTTCAAAGTTAATAACTGCCTTTGTGGCCACTACTAATACTAGCTTGCACCCCCATTTTTTTTTTTAAAAAAAATCTTGCACCTTGATTTTGATAATTTTGCATGTATTGCCTGCTTGTTATATTTAATTTGTGGCGTTGATATTTCTTGGAAACTCCCGTATAGAGGATGCAGCCTCATGATGCTTATCTGGTGTTAACTTAAGTTCTTTTGGGGGTTTATTTTTTAATTTTCATTCATTGTGCTTACATCTGTCAACTGGAATGTGTAGTTCTTCTGCTCAGAAATATTTTAGGAGAGCAACACGCTTAAATTGGCCTGAAGGTGCTGTTTCAAGAGAAAGCATCAGAGCTGTGAGGAAACTGGATCGACTAAAGGTTTAAGTTCCCTCATTTCTGCTACTTTGGCCATGCTTATCCATCAAATTGCCACGCTTTGACTCAGACATTTTAATATCTTCTTATCTTTGGTCTTATTTATCTTGTTTCTTAGTTTTCAAGGGTAGCTGGGGGTCAAAGTTAGAAGTTGGGGTTTTCACTTGTGATTAGTTGTGGTTATTAGCTATATTGTTTGCTATACCTGCTAGTATTTTTTTTTTTACATTAATGTAAGAATAACATTTATGAGCTTTCTTTTGGAATGAACAAAATTGACTTAAAATATAATTGTGCATGGACAAAAATGCTATCCTTCATGTAAGCGTTAGAAGATGCCAAGCCTTTTATTTTGGGAGACACCAATTTACTTAATAATACATTATAAAACAGGCTTGAAGAGGAAATCTGCAAATAACACAGACATAAATTAAGTTTGGCTTGGTGGATGCGAATAGGAAAAACATAAGAGTGCAATATTTCTGTTTCATTCAATGAATTGCTAGTGCTAACTAGTAGTCCTGCTATTAATTTCTCATGTTAAATAAACTAATATATGATGTGAAACATAACTCAAAATAAGTAAGAAGCTATGAAAAGATTATGATTAAACATAGAAATCCTGAACCATATGAACCACAACTTCAGGACTTGGTATCGAGGAACGCTGACCATTCAAAGGCAGTCCTGGTAGACTTGCTATACAGTCTCCTACGATTGGAGCCATCGGAACGTCTGACAGCGCAAGAAGCTCTGGACCATCCATTCTTCAGGAACCCAACATGACTTGTTGAACAGGCTTGGCTCATGTAACTCTATTTGAAGAAGGTGATAGGGAGGAAGCAGGCAGAGCCATCCACTGACGGCATCTTGCTCCTCTGTATACCAGAAAAGTTTATGTAAGCCTGTGAATAAGGCTTGTTGTGGTGATAAAGCAGATGCTTCAGTCACCCAATGTGATGTACACTAGCATTTTTTCCTAGGGAGCTTAGCGCGCCAGATGGCGCTTGTATGTTGTTAGCTGGGACGCTCTCTGAGCTGCGTCCCAATGCCCTGGTGCCGTAATCTAATCACAAATGTTGAAATGAAGCATGAAGGGGCATCCGTATAGCATACTGATTGAAGTGTGTACCCTTTGGGATGCCCGGGCAGTTGTGCTCCCGTCCGTAGCTGCAATGGTGTGATGAGTACAAGTATCATGATGTGTAAATCTCTGATCTTGCTGCATGAAATACCGTGTCCTGTTGCTGCTACGGATACCCATGTAGGTGCTGAAGTGCTTGGTGGTTTGAATTCTGTCGTGCCGGCGCCATGTGTGCGTAGGAAAGAAAGTGCAGTTTTGATGAAAGCGTGCCTGCAGGTTTGTGTCTGCTGGACTAGAAAGGATCTTCACGGGTAAGGGAGTACAGTAGATTGCTGGCTGGGACCAGAATCGGATGGCTTCTACTGTACTTTGTTTCACCCTGGAAACAAAGCTGAACTCTGAAGCACTTGTGCACCGCGCTTGCATGCTTTTCGGGCCCATTGCTCCTGTGTCACGCTCCGTGATCAATCGTCTTGTTTGCTTGCTGGCCGGTGTTGTGTGGTCGTGAGACGGACACATGAGGAGAGGAGAGGAGGCACGGTCACACGAGCAACTGTGCCATGCTGTCATGCAATGGCCGGTGTCGCTGTTGCGTGGTCGTCGTCATGTCTCCACGGGCCATTGTCGTGTAAAAGAAAAAGCTCAGGGGTGCTTCCCGTCAGACCGTCTCGCGGCGGCGCTGCTGTCGTCTTGGCTTGGCTTAGCGGCCTCAAGTTATCCAACACCAACAACGAAAGTTCCTGTAGGGGACAGCTGCGAATCCTTATGGTTGTATGTAGAAATCACATACTGGTTGTACATTGATTAGTTGGGATGTCCCTGTGAATCCTTATGGTTGTAGCAGAAATCACACACTAGCAGTGTACTGTATTGCCGAGGCGATGCGATGCGATGCGCTCCGTTCCAAAAGTCCAGCTCTGAAGCTGAAATTATCAGCGCGCCCGTGCCGTTGAAAGGTAGAGCAGCATGGGCCGGCCATGTGCTCGCGACCTCCATGCTTTTTTTTATTGTTTGCTGCACGCCTGCACTGCATTCCAGTTGCAGCTCCAATTGTACTAGTACTGTTGACGACGGATGGGTCTACGGAAAAAAGCTGACATGTCCGCATCCCCCATCTGTCTGTCTCTCTCTTTTTTTTTTCTTTTCAGGAATTTGGCTGTTGTCTGTCTCGCTCTCTCTAGACGAGAGAGCTCCCTGCCGTGTCCGGGTCTCCGGCCGGGACAAGGCGATCAGGTCCTTCAGCGCTCCATCCATGCATGGACTTCCTGCAACAATCCTGATGCTCTATTGTTTGTGTGTTCCCGAGCCACACATGCATGTCCTCGTCATCCTGAACGTGTTCGCTGGCCCATTGCTCGTGTTCCCTGGCCAGGAGACAGAGAGGGACACGTATGTACAGTGAAATGCACATCCGAACATATGAGCGTCTGTGGAGTCTGCAAAAGTGCTAGACCTTTTTCAACGATGAGCCCAATGTGATTAAAAAAGAATAAATCTGCATGCAGACGTGGTATCCCGATGAAACCATAGCAGTTGAGATAAGCTCCACGGGAGCTCATACCGACGGATTTTTCACTCTATGTATGTATACTAAGGGTGCAAACGGTTAACTTTTAGGTACACCTCCAAATCTCTTTAATATAAATATTTGTACTACTCCTCAAAGTAGTACAAATATTTACACTAAAGAGGTTTGGAGGTTAGCCTAAAGGTCCATGGTTTGCACCCCTAATGTACACCATCCATCGTCAGGGGATCCACGGGCCACCGGCCGGTCGCCAGCATATGACACACCCCCGGCGACAATAGCACGCAGCTCCCGGCCGGCCCGGGCTTCGCCACAGTCTCACCTGTGCCGTGCACGAACCGTTGCCATCGTCTCTCTCTCTCTTCTCTTTATTTCCTTTCCTGTTGCCATCGCGCGCTTGGTTTCGCTGCTAGCTGCCGTTGGCGACGCGCCACACGCACCGTCCGGCGACCGGCGACCGACGCGGCGCGATCACACACACACAGACTTTAGGTGCAGCTCGCGTCGGCGCGTAGTGACGCTAGCTGGTGGGCAGGCTGGTGCGCTGCGAACCTTAATTTAATTATGGTCAGCACCAGCAGCAGCCACACACACAGAAATGGCCGTCAGCATTGCGGACCTTTGCGCTGCGCGCACACATGGACGGACGAGGTAGACATGCCGCATGCGTGCGTGGCCTCTCAACTTGAAGCGCTGTGCTAGTCTGCTAGAGTGTGTAAAAAAAGCTACTCCCTGTTTGAGGCCCGTTTGACGTAACGTAATTGGTTTCGCATTAATTCGTTCGAGTGAATTGGAACACGTCTGGATTGAGATGAAACCGACGCGGACCAGCCGGAGAACCGGAAACTTGTTAGTTTCACCGTGTTTCATAGCTCCACCTATTCGATCCGTGTGAAACCTTGAACTGTTGTTTCAGGGTTCTTTCAGTTTTCAAGAAATGACATGGTCACTCGTCAGCCAGTAAAAATAAAACTACTATTATGCGCAGTGACGGATCCAGAATAAGATTCAAGGAGGGAGGGCTGATCTCTTCTTCTTTCTCTAATCTTTCTATTTTTTCTTCTTTTTCTCCTTTTTTCTTCTCCCTCAACCTCTGAGAAAGATTGAAGGAGGGTCTGATTTCTTCTTTTTCCTCTAATCTCTCTAATTTTCCTTCTTTTCTACTCTTTTCCCCCTTAATTTCTTTATTTTTTGCATTGATATATCAGTTGTAGGGGGGCCTTAGATCCGCCACTAATTATGCGAATATAAATAATCAAGATCAAGCTAGCTTAATATATTTTCATCTTCTCTGCTCCATCTATCTCCATTTTTTTTTCCGAACACAACCTTTATTGACAATCACATAGTATCATTACAGACCCAAGGCAAGACAAACTCAGGAAAAGAGCTAAAAAAGACTTGACTATGACTCGACTTAATAGCAAAGTGAGCGAGATTATGAGCTACATTATTTTGACTCTTACTAATCTTAACGACATCTATACTTTGTAAATCCTCCATAGCAGTCCGCGTTTCCTCTATTAGTGACCACGTGACGGAGCGATCATATTCCCTGCTCTTCAACCTCTCAACAACAGCGGCACAGTCACTTTCAATCACCATTGGGAGATGAGACCATCGGGCAGCCATGACAATCCCTTCACGGCATGACGCAACCTCCGCTTCCTCAGCATCTCTGCAATGAACAAGTAGGCGCCAAGCTGCTAACTTTGTATCTTAAATTCAACGGGCCACCGCTGACGTTGAGATACATATACGTAATTCAACGCCACCGAATCAAAAAGCAGCCAAAAGAAAGAAAGAGTTATCTCTCCTCCGATCCTGACACACACGTACGTACGACGACGTATATGTATTACGCACAAAATTGCACACAAGAGTCAAAACTAGCTAGCTAGGCTTCACAAGGATCCGTGGGATTACTTGGTAGTCAAAACTGCACACAACAAGCTAAGGAGCGTTGGATTACTTATTAGCTTTAGCTCATATATAGTTAGCTATTAGCTAGCATCCAACTAGCTATTTCACTAGTTGACAGCACAACTAATATCAGGTAATAGATTACAAAAATACATTTATTTGCCCCCTCCCACGTACCCTTAGCTAGCTTGTCACATCATTCCCTACCACAACGGCCTCTAAAATAGGAACATCATTATAGATAAAACTATCAAAGTATCATCTTTCAGTTGTTGGATCCAACAGAGCCTAAAAATGAGTTTTGAACTTTTGATTGGCTTGATTAATTTTGGGATATGTTGATTAATCCATCCCATAAAGTGTGCTTTAGTCAAGTTTAGGAGATTACAGAGAAAGGCTATGGACTTTCTTAGTTTAGAATTATATTTTAGGACAATTTCAATGCTAGATGTCCTTAATCCTTATAGTATTTTGGAATGAAGAGAGTATAATAAGAACGTCATGTATAAAATGAAATTAAAGTATGAGTGAGTTTGACAAAAAGTCTTCGAGCATTTTAAATAGTTTGGTAAACCCACTCCTAATCTTGGGTTTTTTTTGGCACGATATAAAAATACCGCCCTCCAACAACGCCTTGTCCCAACTCTGAATCTTTTCGCAATTTGGAAAGCCGATTGCTCCACGTGGAAGGATACACAAAGGAGAGTGACTTTCCAATTGGTGTTGGAACAAGCTCTCTTGTATTTTTTTAATAATCTAGCTTTAGAAAAGGGACAATATGGCCTATCTATTTGATACCACTGATATCTAACCTAGGAGACTTTGACGACCCCTAAGTTGATTGAACGGACTATGACGGCTAGCTAGGAGTGGAGAGTTGAATTAGATCACTGGCCTATGAAAAACTACTGTTGGGCACCACACCTTTTGCTACTCCCAAGTATTAACAAAATTCGCTAGATCGGAAGTCTTTCTTTTCGCAGCAACATGCGCAACCATCGAAACAAGAAAAGGCACAACTGGCGAAGAGGGCAACAGAGTGTGGCATTGGCGAAGTAAAGGGACTTGGCGAAAGCTTCAGGTGAAGGCCCATACTATTAAGAAGAGAACTCTAAAGTCTAATCAGCTATTTAAGTGCCACTAGGTGTGAAATTAATTTGCATATACATTAGACCTACTAATATCATGAGAAGCAAGTGAAAATCCTTCGAAAAATGTTTTCAAAGTGCTACTCACTTGCACAAGTGTTAGACACTTGAAGGAGTTACCACATTTAAAAAAGTGGTCAATTTTTAGCTGATTGGGATGTTCCAATAGACACTGAATTAGTATGGTGGTGCCTTGTTGGAAGCACTAGACCATGCGCTACACAGAGAGGTGCACGGTGTCATATAGTAGAACTTTTGTTTGGGTTACCCGACGTAATTAGAATTAGAAAATACTATTCAACCTCCTAGTTCGCCATATTTACCCTACAAACTCCTTTGAAGAATGCCCTCGCAAGAGCCAAGCTCTCGGCCCGATAACTCCGTGGAGCCCACAACACTTCCCCGCGCGCAAGTAGGTCTTCGTGTGGTCTTCTCCTAGATCTCTCTCCACCATCTTTATTGTCAACTTCCGGATCAAATGTCGCTGCCCTCATTCCCTCTACACCATAAGTGGCCATGCCACAACTGCGGTTGGAGTGATATTGCGAGATTACAAGCTCTATGGTATACCAATGGTGCGTCCACCAAGAACCAAGTGGCAAGAGTTATGAAAATCTCATTACTAAACCTAAGTCTAGAGCAAAGCGCCCAAGATGATGGAACCAGCCAAAGCACTTTGCAAAGGCACTATTCTAATTAGTTAAAATTTACCTAAGGACTTTTGGTGTCCAGAACACTAGACTCAACTGTAACTATGTTCAAATTGTCAGGCATGAGTGTAGAATCATGGACCCTTGTGTTTAGGCGATTAACGACAATACTAGGTCACTATGACTAACGTGTGTTTTGCAGAGGCAAAATCATTGATGTTAGGTCATTAGTGACGCAATTTGAATGGGCTTAATGGATATTCATGCCCCCAAGATGGAAATCGTTTCGGTTGCAAAGGATGATGATACAAGTTGAAGACTAGGCTAGTTCTTAGTGCCGTAAGGTTGAGAAGGGCACTAAGTATAGCTAGGGCTTTTGTTTTTCCTTTGACCGAACTATAAAGGGGGTATGAGATTAGTAGCTTGACCTAGGAGAGTTTAGGAGAGTGGGTATATGCACACTTGTCACAACTTGTCCTAGAGACCTTGCTTTCAGCCCTTGATAAACCCTAGAAATGGTAGGAGCAAAAATCCCTTGAGAAACCTCAGCGAAAACAGTTGATATAGAGGGAGAAAGAGGCTCCGGACCACTCTGCTAAGTGGGTGTCGGACCAAGGAGAGTGGTCCGACGGTCCCTGACTTAGGCAAAATCTCAGCTCGAGGAGCTCCGGACCACCTGTCTGGAAAGCGTCGGACCATAGGAGAGTGGTCCGATGGCTTGGTTAAGGAAGAGAAAAGGCTCTGGACTAGTCCGACGGTGTGTCCGACGGCTAGTCCGACGCCTCAAGACAGGAGTTTGGGTTCATGCAGAGAGTCCCCTGGCTCTGGACCAGAGCGTCGGACCAGGGCTCCGGACCAAGGAGAGTGGTCCGGTGGTATGAAAAAGAGAAGAAGTTTTTCACTCAGAGAGCACCGTGGCTCCGGACCAGTGCGTCGGACCAAGCAGAGTTGTCCGACGGTGCCTGAGTTTGAATCCAGAGTGAGCTCCGGACCAGTGTGCATGGTCCGGTGGTATGAGCTCCGGACTAGTCCGGTGGCTTCGCAGAGAGAAGAAAAAGTAAAAAACGGCTAGTTTTGGAGGTGGGGACTATTTATAGTTGCCCCCTTCGTCTTTAGAGGCTCTCTTGACCATTGTTTCAGCTGGTGACACCTTGAGAAATCCTTTGGAGAGTCAAGAGGCTAGTGAGGGAGAGATTAGAGAGAGTTCATCTTGTTCTTCCCTCCTAGAGTGATTAGGAGTGACTTGTGTGCATCCATCCACCTTCCTAGCCTTGAGTTGGTCAAGTGAAGGTCTTGTGCTTGTTACTCTTGGTGTTCGACAGCACCTAGACGGTTTGGTGGTGTTCGGAAGAAGTGATCGCCGGGAGATTGTTGGCGGCTCTTCTCCAAGCTTCTGTGATCGGTTGTGGGCGATTCACCGAGCCGGAGTGGCGAAGAATCAGCCCGTAGAGAGCACTCTACCCTTGCGCGGGTAGAGGGGGAGCGATACCTTGCGAGGTGCTCCAACGAGGACTAGGGGGTGTGTCGACACTTCGATACCTCGGGAAAAAATCACTGCGTCACTGAGAATTTCTTTTTCCCTAGCTCTTTACATTTCCGCATTACTTTCTGTCTTGTTTTTATATTACCTACTAGAATTGCTTAGGTTGCTTTTAATTCCCATGAACTGCTACCGCTTTCTAGTTAGGATACACGGATCGTAGGCACTAGGGGGTGATTGACATTTGATAGGTTTTCATATTTGTTTTAGAAATTTAAAACAAACCTAATTCACCCCTCCTCTTGGACATCTTGATCCTTTCAGGACTATATCTATCATCCTCCCCAAATACAACCATTGCGGGTCAAACTGCATTTCGATCTGCAATGATCACTGGATTTCTCTAGTGACCCACCAGAGCTTTTTAGTGGTGCTATGTGTACTAACAGTTGTGACTGTCATTGCCAACCGTTTGCGCTCTGAATTAGTAGCTTGATTAATTAATACTCCCTGCATCTTGGATTTAGAAGTCATTTTGGATAAGATTTGAGTCAAACATATATTGGGAATATAAATCATTAATAAGTTTTAAATTGTTGAGATTATAAATGTAAAAATTATATGAATAGATTTGTCTTGAAAAATAATTTCATAAAAGTATACATATATCATTATTTTATAAATATTTTTATAAAAACATGAGGTCAAAGTTGTGTTTGGGAGATCGTGTCGATGTCCTAAACAACTTCTAAATCCGATACATAGGGAGTAGATTAATTAGAAAAATGATATAATAAAAAAGTCACACTCCTTCATGTGTTTATAGTGGTAGCGTGTGTGCACATGCGAGCGTCTACGCTGTACTTTGGTTTTTAAAAAAACTAGTAGCTTGATTAATTAATAGATTATTAATGAGGAAAAAAATATTTCAGAAAAGATTTTGAGTCGAACATTGAAAATATAAACTTTTAAGTTGTCGAATTTGGAAAAATAAAAATCATATTAATAAATTTATCTTAATAAATAATTTTATAAAAATATACATATATTATTTCAATAATTGTTTTTTTTTAAAAATAAGCAGAGAGTATAACGCGCTCGAGAGCAGAGGCGAAATTAAAGTGTTATAGAAGAATCCTGGTCCGTCCGATGCTCCGATGCCGTCCTCTGGCTAGCCGCTAGCTCAGCCTGCCCCTTTGCCTTTGTCTTTTTAAGTACGCCTCGCCCCCTCGAAGCGGAAGCGCCGTGTCCTCCATCTCACCTCCTCCTTGCTTTCCACTCTCGCGGTCGCGGCCACACGCGCACGACTCTCGCTTCTGTTTGTCTGCGGGCGGCGGCATGGCGAGCGCGAACGGGAGCAGCGGCGGCGGCAAGGGGTTCGAGGTGCCCAAGGTGGAGGTGAGGTTCACCAAGCTCTTCATCGACGGCAAGTTCGTCGACGCAGTCTCCGGTACGTACGCCGCCCCGCCCACCATGCATAACCTAGCTTCCTCTCCAGTCTCGACCCTGCTGCCCCCGACGGGTGCTGTTTTCCGGACTCGTCCGTCCGATCGAGCTTCCTGCTGCTCTCCGGCGGTAGATGAACGATGAATCATGTACGTCACGGCCGGCCGGCTGCCGCCGTGTTGGACGCGTGTTTCCTGCCGGCTAGGTTCACCGTACCCGTGCAGAAGCAGAATCCGATGGCGATAAGCTCCAGGCTTTACGGATTCGGTCAGTTTTGCTGCTGCATAACAAGACAAAGTTAGTTTGCCTCGCGCTAGCCGCTTGTGCCTTGGCACACACTTGGCAGCTATAGCTGCTGGGACCGCGTCCGCGTGCGTGGTGGGGATACATACTTGGCTAATGGCTAGAGTGTTTGTCTTTGTGGCAAAACGTACACCAATCGATCGTGACAGTAAAAATCGATCAGTTACCAAGATGGAGTGCATACTACTAGAGTACTAGTACTGGTATGTATAGTTAGCTGACACCAATAGCGTCCGTTGTGTTGTCGCCAAAGCCGCCATTAGCATTATTATTGCTTACTAATTTGCTTTGATTTTGTTTCCGTCTGCTTGTACTTTAGGAGTACGTGGGAATTCACACTAGCAAGAGTAGCTTCACGGGCTACTAGCTATAGATTATCGTACTGCGTACTGTACCTGATTAAATGGATGTGGGACTGTGGCCTTGTTTAGTTCCCAAATTACACTATACAAAAAGAAGATTCTCTATCACATCAAAATGTCGGCACATATATAGAGTATTAAATATAGATGGAATTAAAAATTAATTGCACAGTTTTGTTGTACATTGCGAAACAAATCTTTTGAATCTAATTTGAGAATTTTTGGACAATATTTCACAAATAAAAACAAAACGCTATAGTGTTTTGGGCACTGTACCAAATCGGTACAGTGTCCAGAACCGCCGAATCGGCCCTTGAACTAAACACGGCCTGTATGTTCACCCTCCGTGGTTGGTCAATGATGTCACAAAGTAACTAACGGTTTACATATACATACGGAGTACTAGTATACTAGCTAGCTAGTGTGGCGTTTGTTTATTCCACGGAGCTAAAGTTTAGCACGGTAACATCGAATGATTTAATAATATATGATGCTAAGAAAATATTTATTAATGATAGATTAATTAGGTTTATTATATTCATCTCGAAAGTTATATTAGTCTTTCTCGTGTGTAATTGGTTTTATAGTTATCTTATATTTAGTCTTTATAGTCAGTATATTTAAATGTCCGATGTGACATCGACTAAAGTAATCCCGATGAAAAGAAAAAGAAATAAAAAAGCAAAGACAACGCTATACAAGAGATAGAGGATAACTAAAATAAAGGGGACGACGTGCCAGCCTTCGGTAAGAGCAACTCCAGTGGAGCCCCTAAATATGCCCCTATTCTAAATCTAGGGGACTTATCTAAAAAAAATCCACTCCAATACATCTCTTATTTGGGCTCCCATTTTAGAAGGCTCTCAAAGTTTAGTTTTGGGTTCCCAGACCCTGCTATTATTCTCTCTCCAGATTAGGGACTATGACTGGAGTTGGACTTTGAATTTGACCCTCAAATTTTACAGGCCACCTCCCAAATGAAAATGTAGAGAGTTGATTTAGAGGCTTTGGCTTGAGCTAATAAATTAATTAGGGAACGTACCCGCGCGCTATAGTTGCGTCTCTCTCTCTGTATAGTGTCTCATTCAGACCGCTAGCTAGCTAGCCGTATACAACGCCGTACATTCTTCTAAATTAAACCATGCATGCATCACCATTTGACGCTTGACAGTGACCACCCGTATGTGTCCTTCTCCTTCATCGCTCGGGTCAGCAGCCTAACTCATGTCTAGCTAGCAGCAGATCGAAGCCCTGTCTAACTCCAAACGGGCCGGCACAAAGCAAATGTGTACCTGTGCTGTACGTGGGTCTTCTAATCTCACTTCCCAGATTCGTGCAAACTCACATGCTTGATGCCTAGCTGCCTCAAGAAGCCATATGCGTCCCCTGATCTGCTGCTTTTCCGAACTGAAAAAAATGCATGGTCACCCACGTACATCTGCATGACCGGGACCTGCCAACCTATTTCTGTTGGAAATTTCAGCCTCTGCTGCTCTCGTGCAGTTAGCGTATCTCGATCCATCAACTGCCTATTCACATCCTCCAATCCGTTTGACAAACAATAAATAATATAATGCTAGCTACTAGTACGTATATATATATATATATATATATATATATATATATATATATATATATTATATATATCTGGATCTGTCAGAGTCAAACTTGTTTGCGTTCATTTTCATCAGTTTTAATTCCTCGATCATAGCCTTAAAGGATTGAAATTTCTCCTGGCCTAACTTAACGTACGTGACCTCTCTCTCTTGGATGGACTACATATATATACCTATATATATATAGTCATCAGTCCTTCCCCATCAAAGACATATTACAATCGTACATATTTTATTCGTTTCAAATTATAAGATGTATTGACTTTTCTGGATACATACGTTGGATTTACTATACACGTAAATATACACTATGTCTAGATACCTACCATGTGTTGTTTATTGTTACGTACTATATAAGTACATCGTTGACAAATTATTGTCAGTTTGAAAACTTTTGATGGTTTGGCCATTCACATGAACACTTCATGCCACGCCTACATGGTATGCTTAATACTCCCTCCAGTCCAAATTATAAGACATATAAAGAATCTTGGAGAGTCAAATATCTCAAGTTTGATCAAATTTATATTTTTTTCGATAAAGGATATTCAATATCCGGCCTCTACATCCGGGGATGTACACAACCAATTGTTACAAAAGGAGATAGAAAAAATAAAAGAGAAAAAACCATAGTCTTATACATAGACCAGGACAATACAACAAACGATAAATGCTTCGACCAAGCTTATATGACAATATAATAACATTTATGATGTCAATTAAGGACCATTAGATTCTTTATCAATTATATTTTTATAGTATATCTATTTGATGGTATAAATTTTTATAATTTTCTCTATAATTATTGGTTAAACTTGAGATATTTTGACTTTCTAAAATTCTTAGAATGTCTTATAATTTAGGATAGAGTGAGTATTTTATAACGGATACGTGCGCCACGATTACACGCAATAAAAAAAGTGTAGAACAATCGTCAAATGTGGCAGACAATGGTTATTTCCGCCATCACCATCGCTTTATCACGACAATCAGAAACGAAAGAAATTATAGCATCATCACACTACATGCATCATATCGATCATACAAACACAAATTACTTGTATCTAGTGTGTAGGGTGTGACTACACTATAGCCACCGAGTAGCGATTTCTAGAAAGAAAGCACTCCTTAGACACGTCAACATATATATTCCCAAACATCGATCTGGTCGTCTAGTATACACAAAGCGCCTGAATTCACACTTTATTTGCAGGGTTTTCTATTGCATATTATTAGTATCACTATCTATATTCAGAACTTCTCTATAACCAGCATACGCATGTGTACTCCCCCTCTCTATTTCTTCAAATTGTAAGTTGTCCTTCTAACTTTTCTAGGTGCATCGCCTAGGTATAATGTTTTATAGTTTAGAACGGAGAGAGTAGCAATTAGGAGAAAAATGATAGCACACAGACATGCCAACGCAGGGAGCAATCAGCTGTATTTCTGCGGTGCTGGCTTTTGGCTCATTGTTCGTTTGGTAGCTAATGGATAGATGAATGGATGAATACGCGTCCTCAGCCACCCAGACGTCCAGGACACTTATTGCCAACTAGAACCTGTATGTGAAGAAACCACCGTGCTTGTGCAGTTCATATATATTCTGATCAACTAAATAAATTAAAAGCTCACCTGATGAGTCTCTTGGTGCCATTTTGCAAGGGAGTTATTAATTTCTCCCCATTTTCATCTATTATCACAATCTTTTATTACAAAGCCAGCGACACGTGTCACTAGTAGAAATACCATTTTTACTGGCGCCCCAAAAAAATAGCACAATCGGTTTTAGTTATCAGCCGCCTGTACTGAAAAAACGGTTCCGAACGGCTCCGAACCGCCTGTAGAAATCGATTTCTACAAGCGGTTCGTTAAGACAACCGCCACTAGAAATCGACCTCGGATTTTTTTCCACTGATTTTTTTGATTTTTTAAACGACCTCGGATGGAAAAACTTTATACATGAAAGTTGTAGATCTCGAAAAGTTATGAAACTTTGTAGTTGACAACTTTTTTATTTGAATTCGTTTAGTGGCTCAAACAATCAATTTACACTTGTTTTAGTATAAATTATGAGGAACTAAAACGGAATCTAGAAGAGTTAACACGCAAAACTGAGGTTTTAGGTTCAAATCACCACGAGCACAGAATAGATAGTGGTGTGGTTCTTTTTTTTTACAAACACGATTGGTTTTGGGTTCGAATCACCACGAGCACAGAATAGGTGGTGGTGTGGTTTTTTTTTTACAAACACGATTTTCGGACAGTCATTTCTACTGACGGTTCGTTAAGAGAACCGCCTGTAGAAATCCGATTTCTACTGGCCTCCAGCGCTGGCGGTTCGGAAAAACGCCTATATAAATGGCTTCCGAACCGCCAGTGAAGATACTTTTTCTACTAGTGTGTGCACCACGACTATTCTTTTAATAATACAATATAAGTCTGCACTTTAGAATAGCACTTGCAAATACAAACGCTTCCGGTGGATAATGCTGAATACAAACGCTTCCGGTGGATAATGCTGATTTCACCATCACTATCATCATGACAACCGCAGGCAAAACAAAAGGCACAGCAACATCAAACTACATCATGCATGGAAAATTTACTCTGACTCTCTGTTCGCTTGACTTATTAGCCGGCTTATTAGTCATCAAAATCATACTTTTCTCTCATAACAAAACAACAAAAAACAGCCTTAGTCGACTTATCAGCCACCAAAACGATCAAGCGAACAAGGCGTTGCTAAAAACTGCTAAAAAGACCTCTAGCCGGCCAAAACAACAAAAGATTATAGTCGTCCTGCTCTGCTTATAGTATACTTTGAGGTATCTATCCACCCAATTTATTTATAAAAAGTTATAAGTTTGTCTACCACACCAAATTGCATCTTAGTTACAGGAAGTTACGAGGATCCAAAGAAGCCCTAAATATCATTACTGAATTTACTAGTACAAAAGTTATCTGTAACAAATTCCAATGCATTACGTACCCGCTATTCCTTTTTCCGTAGCTTTTGACAACCATGTGATGAGTTCATGGCAACGTGAACCACGAAACACCGCCAAGAATCCACTTTCAACCAAGTGGAATTAATGATACTAATTCCACCGTCCCAACATCCACAAACAACACAACATAAAAAGCAAAGCAGAGAGAGCACCCTGACTACCAAGACAGTTGATGTTGCAGAACAATTACTAGGGCCTCTATTCTATCTACTCTAGTGTAAAAAAAAAATACTTGGAGAGACAAAATATTTCAAGTTTGATCAAATTTATATAATAATATTTATGATGCCAACTAAGTATTATTAGATTATTCATCAATTATATTTTTATATATATCTATTTTGATGTGATAAATATTTATAACTTTTTTTCTATATTTAGATATTTTGACTCTCTACAGTTATTGGAAGCACTTCTAATTTAGTAGTATGTAAGGAGCATATGGCATTCCCGTCGGTAGGCGCTAGCAACCAATCTTGATTGGCACCTCTAGCTGGCGGCTGGCGGCTGCTATGCACCGGCCGGGGTCAAACAATTCACCCAATCCCTGGGCTGCGTGTATATGCATATGCGAAATGCAAGGAGACAGCAATCAATCAGCAAGCAACCGGCATACTATATTTTGCTGCTATATGTATATTGCCCGTCTGCTTGCTAGCTACTGCCGCATGCGCTTCCAAAACGATTCTAGTACCCGGAGCAAACAAGCATGGCGTCCTGCTGCACGCATGCTAGACGCAGGAAGCGACGATCATCACCAGTACGTATTATTTAGTTTCCTCTGCCTGCCTCTCTTGGCTGTTTATTTGGCTAAATGCGCTGTCAACGCTGAATAATGTTCACCTCTTGTCTGCATCTGCCTGCTCAAGTCTTGTGATTGGCTCCGGGCTGGTCCACTTCGCTGTATGTGTCTTTTGTTTCGACGTTTCCAATAGTTCTCTAGATATATTAATTTTATTAACATTAGTGCATAACAAAAGTTATCTATCTATAAAAGCGAAAATGTCTTATATTTTGGAATAGATTTGGAACAGAGAGAGTATTTGCTTTGAAACGCGTACGCATCAACCAAGGACCAAAAAAAGAAGTATTGCCACATTATTGCATAGCATGTGAGACTAATGAAAAAGAGGTACAGCAATTAGTCCACTCCACTCCATGGATTATATATGGGGTGTTGCTATCATGTGACGTTCGGCAAATGACCCCAGTCATGTAATCATCATCCGCCTTTGGTACACTGTAATGCATGTGGCCGGACGACACATATATATACTTGTGTTGGACGGCACTGCCGCCGAAAGCACAAATACTATTCCAAAACATATGGTTCTAGTTTACAAAATGAGTCAAATTTAAGTTCTTAAATCAAAAGACACCGAGAGAGGATGATGCTTGTAAACTTTGACTTACCGTAAGCTGACTTATCCATTCTTTTTGCTCGCTCACAATATATTTTTCAAACTCGATCTGAATGTACCTGAAAAAAAAGTTTACTACTACCGTGATTTTTTAATTATATTTTTTATGAGTAAATTCTTACCGTGATTGATTGATTGATTGCTTGATTGCTTAGGCAAGACGTTCGAGACCCGGGACCCTCGCACCGGCGAGGTGATCGCCAGCATCGCCGAGGGAGACAAGGCCGACGTGGACCTCGCCGTCAAGGCCGCCCGGGAGGCCTTTGACAACGGGCCCTGGCCCAGGATGACGGGCTACGTAAGGATCTCGATCTCGATCTCCCCAGGCCGGCCCATCTCGATCGGTTTTCCTTCTTCAAATCATCAAATCGAATGACGTGGGTGTTTGGCGCCAAAAAATAATAATAATAAAAAAAAACACATTGCAGGAGCGTGGTCGGATCCTGCACAAGTTCGCGGACCTGATCGACGAGCACGTGGAGGAGCTAGCGATGCTGGACACGGTGGACGCCGGCAAGCTGTTCCTGGTCGGCAAGATCCGGGACATCCCTGGCGCGGCGCACCTGCTGCGCTACTACGCTGGCGCCGCCGACAAGATCCACGGCTCGACGCTGAAGATGGCGCAGCGGATGCACGGGTACACGCTGAAGGAACCCGTGGGCGTGGTGGGCCACATCGTGCCCTGGAACTACCCCACCACCATGTTCTTCTTCAAGGTGTCCCCGGCGCTCGCCGCCGGGTGCACCGTGGTCGTCAAGCCCGCCGAGCAGACGCCGCTGTCCGCGCTCTTCTACGCGCACCTCGCCAAGGAGGCCGGCGTCCCCGACGGCGTGCTCAACGTCGTCCCTGGGTTCGGTCCCACCGCCGGCGCCGCCGTCGCCTCGCACATGGACGTCGATAAGCTCAGCTTCACGGGGTCCACGGAGGTCGGACGCGTCGTCATGAAGGCCGCGGCCGAGAGCAACCTCAAGCCCGTGTCGCTCGAGCTGGGTGGAAAGTCTCCCGTCATCGTCTTCGACGACGCGGATCTCGACATGGCAGTCAACCTCGTCAACTTCGCCACCTACACCAACAAGGGCGAGATCTGCGTCGCCGGCACACGCATCTACGTGCAGGAAGGGATCTACGACGCGTTCGTGGAGAAGGCCGCTGAGCTCGCCAAGAAATCGGTGGTCGGAGACCCCTTCAACCCGCGTGTCAATCAAGGCCCTCAGGTATGATGGAACGAGGAACGTCGTCAGATCGCCAACACGACACACGTACAGGCCGCAACGATCAACTGTTAATTGTGTGGAATTGGAACTGCAATGCAGGTCGACAAGGACCAGTACGAGAAGATCCTCAAGTACATTGACATCGGAAAGCGCGAAGGCGCCACGCTGGTCACCGGAGGGAAGCCCTGCGGCGACAAGGGCTACTACATCGAGCCCACCATCTTCACGGACGTTAAGGTCAGATGCTAGCTTCGTCTCAAAAGCTAGCAGACTCTACAGTATTTTCGAAAGCAAAAACAAATACTAACTCAACTTTTAAAATTTAACAAATATATGTTCCTGAAGGACAACATGGCGATCGCACAAGACGAAATCTTTGGTCCGGTGATGGCGCTCATGAAATTCAAGTATATATATAGATGCTTACTAGATTTTTTCTGCAGCCTGAGTGACAGCTGAAACTGATGAAGGTCTTCTTCTAAAACAACAACCGAACTGAACTGAACTGAACTGTAAACACTGACTGTATGCAGGACCGTTGAGGAGGTGATTCAGAAAGCCAACAACACCCGGTACGGCCTGGCCGCTGGCATCGTGACCAAGAACATCGACATCGCCAACACCGTGTCACGGTCCATCCGCGCGGGTGCCATCTGGATCAACTGCTACCTCGCGTTCGACCCCGACGCGCCATTCGGGGGCTACAAGATGAGCGGATTCGGCAAGGACATGGGCATGGACGGCCTCGAGAAGTACTTGCAGACCAAGACCGTGGTCACTCCTCTATACAACACGCCCTGGCTCTGATCCATCTAATCCTATCCTATCAACAATTTGAACAACAAACGAACGGGAAAAAAAACACACAAGAAGAAACATGTCTTATATTATTGTTACAGAAGATATAAAGGGGAAAAAAGGATGCATGGGTTGGATGTCGTTATGTTCTCTCTTACCTGCATGGATTGATGATGTAGTACAATGGAGTAGCATGGACTTGATTCAGAACAATGAAGACATGTTTTGGACTGCTTTCAGTTGTGCCGACTGGTGTGGTGGTGTCTGAATCTGATCGGTTGAAGAGCATGTTTCAGTATTTCATTCTTTTTTCCCGCGGAAAGGTGACACGTGTTTCATTAAAAGTAGATAGAAACAGGTTAGTTACATCAATCCTCGGTAATTCATAGATTAGCCAAAGACACAGGCAGAGGCCATCTAGTTCACAGAAGTTTAATTCTCAGAGTTGTTTCGCGACGTTACCAAGATGAGTGGCGGCAGCAAGGTACTGAGGCGACGGAAGTCCGCTGTGACCCAAAGGTTTGCTTCATCGATGATGCTCGATGGAAGAGGTGAGCCGGATGTCTCGCCGCTCCGTCGAACGTCCTGGAGTTTCTCTCCTTCCACAGTTCCCAGCCAACGAGCAATTCTCAGAACGACGCCATGTGCAGCAGCAACATGAGATCCTGCAGACTTCTACGCTGCAAGAAAAGCAATCAGGACCAACCTCCAGAGCGGAAGGCAGCCAACACCAGCATGTCATCGGTTGCTGCTGGCAAATGCGGCCATGGCCATCTGAGCCTCCCAGATCACGCGGACAACAGGTAATTTCTTATTTCCAAAGCAACTTTGCACTTCCCCCCGGACATACGATCCGTGCCGACCCACAGGAAGGCTCGGCGTCTCTTGTCTATTTCGCCGATGGCCCAGGCCAGGCGTACAGACATTCAGCAATGCCGACGTGCGTCGGAATGGCCGAGAGAGTGAACGTTTCCCTTCCTGCTAGTTCAGTATTTCTTTTCACGGACAACCGTTGGTTTCTTTTCTTCTGATCATTTTCAATGGAAATGTTCACCATTTCCAATATGATAGAGATGCATGGACGAATTTCTTTCTGAAAGGTATAAGCAGATGGTGGAGGCCGTTTCGTTGTGGCTCTGATCTCGCACGCTGCTGTCTGCTCTGCTCATGAATACAGTACAGTATCTGACTATTTAACTCACAACCATTGACTTTGTCTGAATCCCTGTTTGTTAATCGTACTGTAGGATCATGTTGCTTAGTTCTATGAATGATCTCCGTTATCCAAAATGATAAATGTGCAAATCACATTCTCTTGGAATAATTCAACAGAGATTGGAAATTGACAACTTTTTTTTTTCTTCTAAATAAATGAGGATGTCCCATCGGAGATGATGATTCTTTCTGATGTTGCTGCTTCACAGCAAAGGAGTCTTGGATAGTTTATACATCTATATATGCTCTATGGATTAACGGTTCGTCCATAGTCATATTCCATCCGATCGGAGATACGTACGTATTAATTAAACAATAAGGTCTTGTTTGGATGCATGTATCTACTCCAAACCACATGGATTGAAGTGGATTGAAGTGTGTATTTGTTAGTTCAAATACACACCAACACATGTGGTTTGAGAGTGATACACGCGCATCCATACAAGACCTAAAGGAGTCAATTGGAAGTTAGAATACCAAGAGGCAAATCAACAAAGTCTCTGAACTATGATTGCTCCAAGCATCTACAGATTTGACCATACACTTATCATATATAAATCCACTGCTCTTTTTAATGCTCAGCAGTATACAGTTAAACTATCGTGGCTCCTGCATCTACAAAGTTTATCAGATGTTGAACTTTTTAATGCTGATAAACTATCGTGGTTCAGGCTTCATAGCAGCCTCCAGTGGTTGCTCCCGAAGTCAACATCTGGTTACGCGCCACAGTAGCCTCCATAATGCAGAGGTCGCAACTAGGTGCTGCTTGTGAGCTCATGCAAGAATTGGGAATATTCTTTCGATTGTTCTGTTCATCATACTTGTGCTACCTGGGTTTATCAGCGAACAATATGTATTCAATCTAATCGAATAGAAATTTTGCGCCTGTAAGTAAGCAGGCAACAGTTCGGTTGACCAGTGCGGAAAACGAAATTTATGACCGTCTTATTCAGTGATGCCGGTCGATGGATACAAATGTATAAATTTCGTTTTTTTATATAGATAGATTGTACCCAACCAGCAGCCAACTCAAGGTTCAGAAGTTCACAGTGCAATTGTAAGGTACAGTCATACAATGAACCATTTTTTCTTGCTACCCTCACAATGTCACAAGTCACAGCCCGATGTGGCTTAAGACACTTCACCAATTGGCTGCAACTGCAAGTTGGCGACAGTATTTCTGCACATTTGACACCCGGCCTCTCCACTTGTGCTAAAAAAAAAAAACCCGAACTAATTGGCTGCTGGTTGGGTACAATGTATAATCTAATCTCTTGGCTGTCTCTAAACATGCTATGACTCAATTTAATACTTTTTTCTTTCTAAATTGTAAATCTGACTGATTAGATATATTTCTTTTGCATACACCTAATTACGTACATAGAGAAAACTTAACAACTTACGATTACTCGGCCGTGGAAGAAAACAACATGGTGACGCGTCACTTATTACGCTGCAGGAATATATGTGACGTGGCGCGCGTGTCTATAAAAAATTGCGAGGTTTATGTGGCGTCAGCGCGCCTGGGTGCAGCCGCCGCCCCCGGTCTGCACTGCACCTCTTCTTCTGGCTGTAAATTAAATGAACCATGCAACTCACACTAACAGCTCCATGATCTTGCAGTTGCAGGACGAATTGCGGTTAAGGTTCTAGCTTAATTTTCAACAGATACGGGCCGGGATACCCTCCTCTTAACAGAAAGCGTGCGTTGCATTGCATGTCAAATGTGGCCCTATATATGTACGTGTATGAACAGTTCATCTGAAGCAATTTTTTCATACAGGCTGTTGGAATATATTGTAACGGCCTGCAGTCTGTTGGGAAATTGTTGAGGTCTAGAAGAAGAATATTGAAGCAGCAATCTGTTGGGAACATGAGAACGTGGCCGCCTTGCAAGCCGCCCTTGACCTCGCCCGCCGTGTGTAAGGTTGGCAACGCGGATGAAATATCTTGGACACGCAGCATGCGTGTGAATATTGAGCAGATGGAGCTATCTGATGTGACAGATCACAATACAGAGTTGACCTCAAATATAAAATTTATCTCTCTCTATATAGTACACACACGCACCACGTCGATATCATCAAGTAGAGACTGAAATCAGTTGTGATATGATGCATAGGAATGGCGTATCTATATGTTTAATACTAAAAGTGAAAATATAATAGCTACTTTTTTTTTTTGGCTATAGATGGCCGCAAGAAACCTACTGTGACGACCTAGCTTAAACTAAAAGCAGCATAGTTTCTATGTCTGATAACTCGATTTTTGTTGTTTTTTTATTATTTTAATTCTAAAAGAAAAACATTATATTATGATTGATAAGTTGAACGGATAAGTTAAGTGAATAGACTCTACATCCATGGTTTAAAAAGCTGCAGCCAATATGCAAAATATTAAAGAGTTTTTTTTTCTCCTTTTTCTCATTTTTTTTCCTCGTCGTCAGTTTTAAGTTTAAAGTTGCAAAACTTTAGAAGAGTGTATGTTCCTTCAGAATGCATCGATATAAATTTCTACTTAATTATTTAACCTTAAACTGAGAATTTTTCACTCCCGGCCTCTTTACCTTTCTTTTGTCTGTCAGGCTCATGTCGAGACAACATTTAAAAGTCAACACACAAAATTTAACACGAAACCATGTTTTGAGTAGCACGCATCTACGCATGGTATAGAGCCTACTTATTTGAGCAGATGACATGACCGAGTATAAAGCCCAGTTATTCGAGCAGATGACTATACAATACTCCCTACGTTCCAAATTATAAAACGTTTCAAGAATTTTGGAGAGTCAAACTATCTCAACTTTGACCAAAGTTATATACAAATATAATAATATTTATGATGTCAACTAAGTTATTATTAGATTCGTTATCAATTATATTTTAATAACATGTCTATTTAATAACATAAATCTTTATAGTTTTCTCTATAATTATTGGTTAAACTTGAGATACTTTGACTCTCCAAGATTCTTGAAACGTCTTATAATTTGAGACGGAGGGAGTATAAGATATATTAAATTTATTTTAAAATTATAAGACATACTATATAATATCTACGTGTATAGCAAATATAACATATTTTAAAAAACTAAAACGTCTTATAATTTATCCCGGACCTACCTTTTCTCTTCATAAAAAAACATGCAAATCTCTTGCTTAATTGAAAAAAAAAATATACGTATATGTTTTGTTTTGTTGCAACGTAATAAATAAATAAACATATTCTTCTTTCTCAAGTCCACCGCCCCAGTCCTGTCAGAGTATATCGTCCAGAGTTTCTCGTTCTATCTCGTCCCGTGTGTATAGTATATAAGAAGGCCCGATCGAGGCCAGCAGCAGCATCTCGAGGTCGAGGACTCTTCTCCATCCATCAGAGTCAGAGACGGAGGGGCAGAGAGGCAGCAATGGCGAGCAACGGCAACGGCAAGGCGGCGCCGGCGGGCGTGGTGGTGCCGGAGATCAAGTTCACCAAGCTCTTCATCAACGGCGAGTTCGTCGAGGCCGCCTCCGGTACATATAATACATACTCCTGCCTCTCGGCCTCACTGTTCCCTTCCTTTCTTTCTTCCCCATTCCAATCCAGCTCTGAATGAACTCGATCGAGATGATCACTAGCTAGGAATAGATAGCTAAAAAAAAGTACGTTAATTTCAACCTCAGCGTGATCGATTCTTCTTTCGCTTTTGCCTTCGCCTGGCGCTTCCGTTTTCTTCCCACACCACACGATGCGGTAAATATCATATGATTTCAATTATATATATGTAGATAGACACGCGGCGCGCGCGGAATCTGGATCTTATCGTCTTGTTGTGCTGCAACTACTGTAATTAATAACCAAGTACTACTCTTCGTAGGCTCCGTCAACGTTGTTCGTTGAAAACTTGAGATGCCAGATACTACTGCTAGGTGCGCACGTCACTGATGCGGCGCGTCTGGCGACTAGTTATTACTTTATCCATTTTGTTCCAACGATGCATATACAGCTGCTTGCATTGTTGCGGTCGTCGTCATCGTTGTCGTTCTCGCCGACTTGGCCGGGTACAGACGAGACAGAGCTACCCGACTTCCAGGGGTAAAAAAAAAAAAAAAAGCGACACCAAAAATAAATACACATTAAAATTTCCGAATTGGAATAATTTTATTCCACCAGCGATGCCTGGATATATATATATATATATATATACACAGCACACAACGTTAACAGCTGAATAAAAATATTTATAGATTTAGCCGAAGAATGAAAACGGTTGAAGAGAAATACTAAATCTTTATTTCATATATATCAAAGATTATAAATAGGTACGCTCATCGCTTTCCGAAAAATAATAAAACCAGTTTGACCAATTGATATATGTTTCCTCCATATTGTAAAAGAAGTCATTTTGGATAAGATTTTGGTCAAATATTAGAAATATAAATCATAAATAATTTTTAAGCTGTTGAGTTTGAAAATATAAAAATCATACAAATAGATTTGCCTTGAAATATACTTTCATAAAAATATATATATATATATCATTTTTAAATAAATAATTTTATAGAAATATGAAGCCAAACTCATGCTTTGGAGACCGTATCTTTGTCCAAAATGACGTCTGTGAGTAGTTGAATATATTTTTCGTAATAAACTTATTTAGAGATAAGAATATTGTTAACATTTTTATAAATTTAGTGAAATTTAAGACAATTGGACCAGCACGAGGCACATGGGGACTCCTTTTATACGATGTAGCAGTACATGTGGAGGACCAGCTGTTCTAGGACAGATGTTTTGCTTGTTCTTGTTGGTTGTTGCTGTCACATCACAAGAACACTGGTTATTATATATTACTCAACTATAAGTAGTTTATATAGGATAATGCACCGATAATATAATCTTGGCATGTGCTTATTGGTTAGAGGAGATTTATAACAATAATATGCATATATATAGTAAGGGAAAATGAGTCCTGAAGCGAGGATGCCAAATTCCCGATTAGCTCGCCAAGGGCATGGCCCATGTTGTTTGGCTGCATGCTTCCTTTTTTCTATAAAATATAATATAAAGTATTTTATTGAAACCCATTCCATATACATTGAAACAAGCTACTATAGTACAGTATCTAGAAAGAAGTCTTTATTCCCTAGAGCTTTACTACTACAGTCGTACCAAATGTAAGCCAAACGTTTAGCGTTCTTGTCTAGTCAAAACATAGTTTGTCTAGTCCAACTCCAAGCATCGTATTTTGCTTCCACATCCTGCCTTGGACGTTCGACTTTTTTTTTTGTGAAACGAAACCTGCAGCAGCCGTGGCGTACCCATGGAGGCGTGGTCTTCTTCATGTCCATGACGTCATGCTCCTCAGATGGGGGCCGTATGTGTCGTTTACCGTGTCCACCTTTGTTTCTTTTCCCCCTTCCTCCAGTACGCTTCAACACCTAGGAAAAACTCCCTGGCTAGGTTTCACAAACCTTGTAGCCCCATCTATTTTCTTTTGACCCAATTTGTCTGATTTATTTGGAATACGGGGTTCATGCTAAGGATGAAAACGGATCGGATACGAACGGATATCGCTGATATTGTATTTGGTTTTATATTTCTGTTCGGATTCGGATTCGAATACGAATAGTATCAGAAATATCGGATATGATACGATTAGATATCGACATAATAAATATACCGATTTTAGTATTCGGATACGAATACGGTATCAGATGTTAATCTTCGGACTCGGATACGGACAGGTCTAAACTCCTCTAAACGAATTCGGTCGAACGGACGGTCGAATAAATATCAGTACCGTTTTCATCCCTAGTTCATGCAATACATGCATAGACATTTCTCGATGAATAAGTTTGGTTCTAGGAAAAATAGCTATTTTCTCTATCCTAAATTCCTAAACTAAGATATTTTCTTAGCGCTTCTATTGTTTTCATATGTATCTAGACATAATTTGGAATGGATATCGCTTATATTTAAGTGCGTAACAAAAGCTATGTAGAAAAGATAAAATATCTTATAATTTGGAACGGAGGAAGTATATCATTTATTAGGCCAACCACTCACGTGAGATTTTATAGGGCGCATGGTATATATTATAATAATCTAGATTATGGCTACACGATTATAGATTTTAGTAGTGAAAAATAGTCTATGAGCTATCTAGGTCCTTCGATTATAACTTTTGGATTATAGGTGATTATTCGAATATAAGTTTTCCATAATACCCTTACTTTATGAGGGAAGACATAAGATATAGGCGTACACAATTATCTTTTACCCATATATTGTCTAATTTCAGTTGAGTTATATGTGTATATTTTTGGAACATAATTTTGGAATTGACCTCAAGTAACTAGATAAACATGTAGACACCCTCCTTCGTCATTGGTTTATGCGTGATACGTACCATGCTACAAAGTTCGAAAATCGAAATCATTAAAGATGCACTCATGAAGAATTTTAGTCCAAATTGTTGATGTTCCCACATCTTCTTTCCCTTTTTCTTCTCATCGGGCCCAAGTTACTTGAAAGTTCATCCCTGCATCTTGCATGACATTGACTTCAATCCCTAACACACACTACTTCAATCATTATTTATAAACAAAGTAGTTGTTCCCTATGTACCTTTAAGCTAGTCGTTTGAGCTGCTGCTGAGGTACACCAGAGACTTAATGAATATGGACAGAGGCCCGTCTTGATACATGCAAGATTTCTTAAATGAGGACGCAAGATATAAATGCTCAAACGTCCAGCTTTGTGGGACGGAGGGACAACACAAAAACATATTTACGTGATTTTTATCATATATATTAATATTTAATATAAACTTAGGTTTAATTTAAAATAGCTCGACCCAGTACTATGTTAGGTTGTATTTCTTCAGATGGGACGGATTATTACGTGAAGTCTTATATAGTATATCTCTCTGGACGCATTTTCATTTGTCAGGCAAGACGTTCGAGACGAGGGACCCACGGACCGGCGACGTTCTGGCCCACGTAGCAGAGGCAGACAAAGCTGACGTGGACAAGGCGGTCAAGTATGCCCGGGACGCCTTCGATCACGGAAAGTGGCCCCGCATGTCAGGCTACGTAAGTCCCATCAGCTGGGCATTCGCAATGCAAGTCGATCACTGTAGCTTGTCTGACAAATTTGGTGTTGCAATGCTGGAAACCACCACCACCAGGAGCGGGGGCGGATCATGAGCAAGCTGGCGGACCTGGTGGATGAGCACACGGAGGAGCTGGCTGCGCTGGACGGCGCGGACGGCGGGAAGCTGTTGCTGCTGGGCAAGATCATCGACATCCCGGCGTCCACGCAGATCCTGCGCTACTACGCGGGCGCCGCCGACAAGATCCACGGCGAGGTGCTGCGCGTGTCCGGCAAGTACCAGGGCTACACGCTCAAGGAGCCCGTGGGCGTGGTGGGCGTCATCATCCCGTGGAACTTCCCCACCATGATGTTCTTCCTCAAGGTCAGCCCGGCGCTCGCCGCCGGGTGCACCGTGGTGGTGAAGCCCGCCGAGCAGACGCCGCTCTCCGCGCTCTACTACGCGCACCTCGCCAAGCTGGCCGGCATCCCGGACGGTGTCATCAACGTCGTTCCCGGGTTCGGCCACACCGCCGGCGCCGCGGTCTCCTCCCACATGGACGTCGATAGCGTGAGCACACGCTTGGCTTGGCATGCATGCAGGTTCCTTTAATTTCCTGCTGATCGATCAGACCAACAAGAATTCACATTGGGTTATGGACAGGTGGCCTTCACTGGCTCCACAGATGTGGGTCGCCTCATCATGGAGTCGGCCGCGCGGAGCAACCTCAAGATGGTCTCGCTGGAGCTCGGCGGCAAGTCGCCGCTCATCATCTTCGACGACGCCGACGTCGACATGGCCGTCAACCTGTCGCGGCTCGCCATCTTCTACAACAAGGTACAGTATGGCATTGCAATTGCAGGCGACACTGTACAAATGCTGATGTGCAGACTGCAGAATTCCAATTCTTTTTGGTTAACAACGGACGATGACCCGTTCTGATGATGCCTGAACTGAAACATGCATAACAATTCCAGGGAGAGGTTTGCGTCGCGGGATCGCGCGTGTACGTGCAGGAAGGCATCTATGACGAGTTCGTCAAGAAGGCTGTGGAGGCCGCGCAGAACTGGAAGGTTGGAGACCCGTTCGATGTCACCACCAACATGGGTCCTCAGGTAGCTTATGCTCTGTTGGACTCTCTCTCACCATCGATTTTTACTTAATTGTTGTTTGGAGCAATTTGATGTCGGAAGCATCTGAATGAATAGTTTTGTTCGTCATGGATGCATGCTAGGTTGACAAGGACCAATTTGAGAGGGTTCTAAAGTACATTGAGCATGGCAAGAACGAGGGAGCGACTCTGCTCACCGGCGGCAAGCCCGCCGCCGACAAAGGCTACTACATTGAGCCCACCATCTTTGTCGATGTCACGGTAAGTTCGACAAGCACCACACATCGAAAATACATACATTATAATTGCAATTAGCTAGAAACAATGGCAAGTCACTGACGCATGCATGCTCATATGGATGGATGGATTGAGCAGGAGGACATGACGATCGCGCAGGAAGAGATCTTCGGCCCCGTCATGTCCCTCATGAAGTTCAAGTGCGTACACTAACATCGAAACTGATATGATGGAAGCCAATCCCATGCCTCTTGCATTCTGACTGGCCGTCGTTCCTCTTCTTCCATGATGCATTGCATTCCAGGACGGTTGATGAGGTGATCAAGAAGGCCAACTGCACCAAGTACGGGCTCGCCGCCGGCATCGTGACCAAGAGCCTGGACATCGCCAACCGGGTGTCGCGGTCGGTGCGCGCGGGCACCGTGTGGGTCAACTGCTACTACGCCTTCGACCCGGACGCGCCCTTCGGCGGCTACAAGATGAGCGGATTCGGGCGGGACCAGGGGCTGGCGGCCATGGAAAAGTACCTGCAGGTCAAGAGCGTCATCACCGCGCTCCCGGACTCGCCGTGGTATTGAGTTGAGCCATCGACGACCGACTGCCACCGGCCGTTTGATCTCTTCTTGTTCTTGTGCAGTGTACATGCGTGTGCGTGCTCACAGCTGATCGAGTTGCTGCTTGTGTCTTCGTCGATCTCTTGGTTTGTTGGCTGATGTACGTGTAGCTGCACAACATGAACAGGTGTTCAGCATACGCGCTCATTTATGTTGGCGAGAGTCAGAGTTTTTTCGTTCTGTTATATATAGTATGCTAAGTACATTCACCATATGAACTCTTTAGTGTTTTATAAATTCAAGTTTAGCTTGAACAAGATATCTTACTGGCAATAGTCTTTTTTTCCCTGGCCACGGGTTGTCATTCAGAAACGATTTCGGAGCTCGTTTGATTTACAAAGACGGTATAGTTGTGTTTTCTGCTTGAGAGGAAGTTGTCATTATATTATTTTTATAGTGACTTAGTAGGAGGAACAGGTCATGGAGGTGGTATGAGGGCTGAGCGGGAGTGTTGCTTAATGGCATGTCCCCTCTTGTAATTTGTTGGTAATTGTGTTTTTTTCTACAGTCTAATAAAAATCTGGCAAAATTCTTGCCGCCTTTCTAAAAAAAAAATACACAACATTTTTCAGAAGTGGTTGCCATATTTATGAAGACCCACAATATAGTAGCCACTCTTATAGAGTTAAATGCATCGTAAGTGTTAGAGTGCGGAGCGGAATTCGACCCAGCTCGCTATACCCTTGAGCCGGTGACCCTCGGGTCCGGGTCCACCGGAGCCCACAACATATCCAGCCTTGGGTCTAACTCAACTCAAAAGACTAGCCTGATAGGTGAGGGTTGCCCCTGCCTTATATGTTGTGCTCTCCCTCACTATCAATTACCGATGTGGGACTAAATCCAACAATCTAGCTCCCCCGTCACACATCGGACCCAACTCTTCCATCACACTACACCATGCGATCTCCAAAAGACGTTATCCAGGCCCCGAGTCCAACGCTCATCACACAGCCTGTGTGACCTCCGAGGCATTAACGGGCTCTCCCGTCACATGTGACCCCTGAGATTGAGGGTTTTCCGACCATGGGCTCCGATACCATTTGTTAGGGTGCGTAGCGGAATTCGGCCTAGCTCGCTATACCCACGAGCCGTCGCCCCTCGGGCACAGGTCCACCGGAGCCCACAACATATCCAGGTCTTAGGCCTAACTCAACCCAAAAGACTAGCCCGATATGTGAGAGTGGCCTCCGCCTTATATGTTGTGCTCCCACCATCAATTACCGATGTGTGACGGGAGAGATTGTTGGGTTTAGTCCTACATCAGTAATTGATGGTGGGGGAGCACAACATATAAGGCGGAGGCAACCCTCACCTATAAGGCTAGTCTTTTGGGTTGAGTTAGGCTTAAGACCTGGATATGTTGTGGGCTCCAGTGGACTTGGGCCCGAGGGGCGCCGGCTCGTGGGTATAGCGAGATGGGCCAAAATCCACTGCGCACTCTAACAGTAGGTCCATTAACTTTTAGTGATGTGTCATCTAGCTCCATCAACTTTTAAATTGTATTTTTGGATCCATTAACTTTTGATGGTGTGTCATATAGGCCCAACAACTTTAAAACTATATTTTTAGGTCTATTAACTTTTGATGACATGTCATTTAAGTTAATCAATTTTTAAATTGTATTTTTTTGATCCATTATCTTTTTAACTAGTTCAACGTAGGTGCATACTCCTTGGATTAACAAATAGAACTGTTCTTTCCTAATTCTAAGCATCGTCCATATTATAGTACTCCCTCCATATTGTAAAAGGTTTTGGTCAAACATTGAGAATATAAATCATGAATAACTTTTAAATTATTAAGTTTGAAAATTTGAAAACCATATGAATAGATTTGTCTTCAAATATACTTTCATAAAAGTATATCATTTTTAAATAAATATTTTTATAGAAATTTGAAGTCAAAGTCATGCTTTGGAAATCGTATCGTTGTCCAAAATGACTTCTTTTACAATATGGAGGGAGTATTTCATTTTCTCTTCCACTCATCTGCATTTTAATTTCTATTTATTTTATTTATTAGTAGGATTTTTCCTTTTTAATGTTTTGTTTAATCTTTATTAACTTATTTTCTGTGAACTTGTTTTTTAGGAATGTTTAATCTTTTATTAACTTATTTTTGTGTTCCCTTTATATTTGTTTTTCTATAATATGCAAAAATAAAATAGTCATAGCAAAATAAATAAGAAGAAAAAATGGAAATATAAAATAAATATTAATATGCTATGATTACATATAAATAAAACATGGAACAATGTATGATAAAGAATATAGTAAAAGTTTGTCAATTTTACTCGGCCCTAATCTGTCCATCTCAATTAATAAAGTTTGTCAATTTTACATGCGCCTACAACTACACATTAGACCGCAGTAAAACAAATTCTCAGATATGCCAAACATACTAGGGGCCCCAACATACTATGAGAGTAGGAATGCAAATTACTAAGCGCACCTCCGTGATGGCAAGTGCATTTTCAGCTGATTGGCCAGACAATGTTGATGATAGAAGATCCACCGGTCGTTTTGTTGTGTTTATTGATTCTAATCTTGTCTCATGGAGTGTCAGGAAGCAAGCTATCTTGTCACGATCAAGTACAAAGGCCGAATACAAGTAGTTAGCAAATGCAACAGTTGAATTGATATGCATGGGTGGAGTCTCTATTGGCCAAACTTGGTTTTATATTGAAACAACCGTCTAGGTTGTGGTGTGACAATTTAGGAGCAACATATGTATTCATGTTTTCCATGCTACAGCCAAGCACATAGAGATGGACTTCCATTTTGTACGAGAGTTACCAGAAAGCAACTTGAAGTCCAGCATATCCCATCTAAGGATCCATTGACTTTTGGTTTTACCAAAGACTTGCCAACTCGAGATTTTGAAGTATTTTTAGGTGCAAACTAAACTTGATTGAAGCCCCAAGTTAGGATCGAGGGAGGCTGTTGAATATAATAGTTTTGTCATGTAATCTCGTAAAACAGGTTTTTTTGAAAACGTCCCATTGGGCGGGTTTCATTAAGGGAGATTATAGTGAGTTCCGTTACATTCCGAATGCACTAGTGGCGGATGACACACAAGAATAGAAGGCGCCGGCTAGAATGGCGGTGCTGCGGTGGTTGTGTTATTGTTCGAAAGGGTTAGTTCCTACAAGGGACCTGAAAGGATCAAGATTCCCAAGAGGTGGGGTGAATTGAGCTTATTTCAAATTTCTAAAGCAATTATGAAATCCTAAACAAATGTCAATTCCTCCGTGTCTACCGAATGTGTGTTCAAGTCTAGGAAAGCAATAGCAAGTCAAGGAAAGTAAGAACACCCTACACAATTCTAGTTCACCAAGTAAGAATAAGTGCGGAATGTAAATGCAGAATGTAAAGAGCTAGGGAGAAGAAATGTTGACACGTCGACGTTTTGACGAGGTATCGAGGAATCGACACTCCCCCTAGTCCTCGTTGGAGCACTTCGCAAGGTATTGCTCCCCCTCGATCCGCACAAGGACCGAGTGCTCTCTACGGGATGGTTCTTCGCCGCTCTAGCTCGGTGAACCGCCCACAACCAATTACAAGTCGTTGGAGAAGGGCCGCCGATAATCTTCCGGCGATCACCTTCCTCCGATCACCACCAAACCATCTAGGTGATGTCGATCACCAAGAGTAACATGCTTCAAACTCTCACTTGACTCACTCAAGCCTCATGAGATGGATGGATGCACACTTGAACTCTTAGATTCACTAGTGAGTGGAAACTATGGATTGATCCTCAAATCTCTCTCACTAGGGCTCTTGCTCTATTTCCCAACCTCTCAAGGTGTCTCTCAGCAATGGAAATGGGCAAAGATAGCTTGGGGAGGCAAGCCATGGGTTATAAATAGCCCCCACACAAATCAGCCCGAGAGGGCTTCAAGCTGCGCATTTTAAGTTGGCATCGGATGCTTCGATGCTCTACACCGGACACTCCGATGCTCTGCACTGTACACTCCGATGCCTTGCTGCAACAACTAGTTTCTGTTCAAAACCACTAGCACTGGACGCACCATTGACAAAGGACCGGATGCGTCCGTTGCAAACTCGCTACTCTCGGGTTCTTTGAAAATAATTACCGGACGCACCACAACGTCCGTCGCCTAGCCACCGGACGCGTCCATTGGCTGGAGACCCTCTCTAGAAGCTTACTGTGTTGTCATCGGACGCATTGTGCAAACAGCCGCAACGTCTGATGCGTGCGTCCGTCACCAAACCCTAGCGACAGACACCACTGGACGTGTCTATCGCCCACGACTTCAGCGTCCGATGTCCATATGAGGTCTCTCTCAACTCCAAACTTCGTCGCAATGAATATGGAAGTTGTTCTAGGCTATCTTAGGGACAATTAGGGCTTTCTTGGGGCTATGTATGTCAAGTGTGTACCACACCTATACCATGAAGCTCTCCTAAGTCAATCTACTCATTCTAACCCCTCTATACTACATGTCCTTCATCTCCTTTGTGGCACTTAGACCTATCCATTCTAGGGTCTTCATCATCTTCCTTTGAAATCCAAAACGATATTCATCTTGAGGGCATTAGATAACCATATGTTGCCCATTCACATTTGTCACTATGGTCTAACTTCTAATTGGCTCTGCAAAACACACGTTAGCCATAATAACATCGTATTTTCGAAACTACGAGGCCTAGATGCTTTCAATCTCCCCCTTTTTGGTGATTGACAACAATATGCCTCGAGTATAAGATTTGAAAAGAATGGTTCGGTGAGGATTTCAATGACTTGATAGGTATGAGCAAGGGTTAGTAAAAAAGAATGAATGATACTTCCTCATCCTAACCAAGCCACAACATGTACTCAGAAATATATGAAATAGAGTAAGACTGTAAGAGTACCACATGATATGCTCAAAGTATATGTTGGAGTATGTCGCGGAAGCATATATAGACAATAAAGCATAAGCATATCATGAACATGAATGACGTCTCATCAACATATATTAGGGAAAAAGCATAGAGTATGTCACACATACGCATCAACCAAGCATAGCACACATATATACAATGCATGAAAGCAGTAGATATGATGCATGAGAGTATGGGAATGTAAATCACACATAAGAACCAAAACTCTCTCTCAAACCCCCCTACCTATGATACTCAACCCTCTCTCCCCCTTTGGTGCCAAGCACCAAAAAGACTAAGAGTCTAGGGCTGGTGGAGCAGATGGGTCGCGAAAGACTCGCTCAAACTATGACATGTCTGGCTTTGGACTAGACTCTACATCCGCCTAACCCTCTAAAGCTAGAACTGACTGAGAAGCGGTCGGGGTCGGCTCAACCTGTGCGGTCTTAGTGACTGGAGCTGCAAACTCAGAAGGATGCTCTGAAGCTGACTCTAAAGGTGTAACCTCTACTGCAACCTCCGCCAACTGTCCCTAAGGCTTTGAAGCTGCCTCTAATTCTCCTACATCAACTGCTACTATTGTAGCGTCTGTCACTATCACTACGTGAGGAGGAGTGGTCACTGCTAGAGCTGGAGTGGGGGTGTTGTCATTGTTGGAGCTGAGCTGTCTGGTGCAACCTCTGACGAGGCAACTGAAGACGGGTGAGTGTCCGTCATCGGTGGAAGCACCTCTGTAGTCTGAGTCTCAAGCTCTGCTCTAGTGGGGGTAGGGCTCACCAGTCAACTCACTATAGGTAGCAGTGAGGTCACGTGTTGTCTCCTCAATGGAAGTAGCCTGGAAGGTGTGAAGCCTGTCTGGAACTCACCCGGAGAAGCTAACCAAGAGGAAACTTGTGTCATCGGCATCTGGAAGACTGGCGAAGCTGGCACCTGACTCTGAAGCCCGCTGGGCTGTATAGCTACAGTCGGTACCACTGTTGGAGTTGGGCCTGCCTGGGTAGAGTGCAATAGAGAAGTGCTGAGGGCCTAAGTTGTGGTGAGTGGGAAGGTCCAGAGCTGGAGCTGAGTAGTCTCTCAAGAATCTATGTCTTCTATCTCTGGTAGGTGAGGAACTGCATCTGGAACTCGTCCTGATGAGCCTGAGACTATGCCTGTGCTGCTAACTGCTGAGTTGCATCTCTCTTGACCTTCTCAGCCTGACACCTCCGCTCCTCTGCCTAACGACGCTACTTCTCAGTCTGACGCTGCTCATCCTCCTACATCCTCGAAAGGATGGAAAGAAGTGTGGCCTCAGAAGAGCCTGGAGCTGGAGCTAGGGCAGACCCTGAGCCTCCGGCCTCGTGGTCATGAGCTCGTGGAGAGTACTATGGTATGTGCTGATATTCCTCGTCTATACTGTTAGACGGAGGGTCATCTCTGGAAGCATCGCCCTCTAGCTGGTCATCGAGCGCTGCAAGCTTGGACTCTGCAAGACCTGCCACTATAGCATCATGCTGCTCCTTTGAGTATGGCACTACACGAACCTGTCGAGTGTGAGGTCCACCTTTTCCTCTGTCTTTGCCATGTCCACTGCCACTGTTACCAAACAGCTGTCTCATGTCATACTCAGGAAAGACAATGGCTGACCGTAGAAGGGTAGTGTGAAGAACTTAAGACTCACTGCGCGCAATCGGTAGCTAAGAAATCCAATGCGATGCGCGTACGGGAGCTAGCGGTCGCCTCTGAAGCCCTCGGTGATGACATCCTCCATCTCACAAACAATCAAAACCAGATATCAAAGTGCTCTTGGCGTACTAAGTGTAGCACTAGCCACAACTACAAACATGTCAGGGCCTCTCGGGCTCCAATCTGGGGAAGTAGAGTCTGCCTAATAACCTCATTCAAGATTCGGGCTCTTGGTGTGAGGTCACGCGTGAGTCGACTAGACCCGTCTCCAAATGGCTCTAAGAAACACTAGTGAACAAAGTATGTAGAGGGAACCTCTCCCTCATGAGGACTACGAGGGGCCTCCTACTGTCCATAGCACAACTCGTGGATCCGGTTTTTAGAAGCCTCTAGGTGGAAAACCTCTCGGAACCTGGCAGCAAACACTCTGTGGTCACGACCTCTGAAAGGAAAGTGAATGAACTCGTGGTGTGGTGAAATCCAAAATTAAAACTATCTAACCCACTCCTCCTGGTAAGACCCTGAATGGCCAAGTAAGCCTGTCAATCCCGACAAGTACTCTAGGTACTGACTGATCTCTGGTCCTCCGACATTGATGATAGACTGAAGCGGACACAACCTCTGAGCTCGAATGTTCACGCCAGTTTCAACGTAACCTTTGTAGAAATCCTTGTGCAAGGTGTTGTAGAAGACGTCTCCGGAACCAAGTTTGGGAATCCAGAAACCTCATGTCCTAAATCTGCTTCGCGGTGAGACCACTAACCTGGTAGCGAACAACAGGAGGTAGACGTGGTCGAGGAGGAGTTCGGTCACTGCGATGTGGTCCCTCAGGCCGAGGTGGCATCGGGTAGAGTGAACGAGTGACACGTCATGCAACCAAGCTCTCCACCGAAGGAGGCTCTGGGGCCTCAACCTACTCTGTCTGTGCTGACTCTCCCTTTGTAGCCAATAAGGGCTATGTCGGTGTAGTCTTAGGAGCTGCTGCTGTTATCTTTGCAAGCTCAGAGCGGGTGGGTGACGCAAGACGCCCTCCACGGCTAGGAGAAGAGCCAATCCTCAAGCTAGCATGTTGTCCACCCCGCTTGGTGATCTCTGCGGCCTCTACCGCTGCTATGGATGCCGCCGCTGCTGGGTCAACTAGTGACCACTTCCTCTTCTTGGATACTATCTTGGCCTTTCCCTTCTCCTGGGCGGTGAGAGGACAACGTACCGTGGAGTTGGAGGTTTGTCACCACCAGGAGGAGGACCAACGTTCTTCATACGTGCCATTGGCGGGCACGGGAAGACACAAGAGCAACTGCCTCTGAAAGATCAACTGTCACTACAAGAGAAACCCTGAAAGATCCACTAAGAGCCTGATCAACCAATCAAACCACTGAAAGAACCAATCACTGCTAGAGTGGCTCCCCATGAGCCCTAGACTGACCCTGTCGAGTGTTGGCCTCGTTCCATACCCACGGGCTTGGCCCCAAGTTCAACTGTTAGTGCCCAAAGCTCAGGACCCGCTGCATGCCCTTGATATCGCGTATGGCGGCCATATTGGTTATGGCCGTTATTTTCTCCGGGTTGGCTTCGATGCCGTGCTCGAAGACGATGAAGCCGAGGAGCATGCCCCTTGGCACCCCGAAGACACATTTCTCCGGGTTGAGCCGAACGTGTCTCTCCCACAGTCGGGCGAACACCTCTTCGAGGTCGGACACAAGGTCGTTCGTCCTCTTCGTCTTGACCACGATGTCGTCGATGTAGGCCTCGACGGTCTTGCTAATGAGTTCCCCGAAGCAGTTGATCATGCACCTTTTGAAGGTTACCTCCACGTCTTTAGCCTGAACGACATGGCAATGTAGCAGTACGCGCCGAAGGGCATGAGAAACGCGGTGGCGGCTTGGTCCGAATTGTTCATCGTGATCTGGTGATAGCCGAAGTAGGCATCAAGAAAGCAAAGGGTTTCACACCCCGAAGTGGAGTCGACTATCTGATCTATGCGTGGTAAAGGATAAGGATCCTTAGTGCATGCTTTATTAAAACCAGTATAGTATACACACATGCGCCACTTCCTGTTCTATTTGCGTGCAAGGACGGGGTTAGCTAACTGTTGACGGTAATTATGAGCTATTTTATCACCATCAAAATACTGTCAACATCCTCATATTCGAAGGAAAACAAGTATAACCTGAACATATTTTACCCAATAACTAGTTCCACATGTCCTTTGACTATTTGATGGAGGTAATGACAAATGGGGACTTTTGGGAGCTAATGGGCCTATTTAGGGGGTCGGCCGACCACCCTGTGGGGCCACTAACCTCCCAAGCCCCATGATCCAAGCACACACTCTAGAGTGAAGATCCACCCTTGGATCTCCTCTATGCTTCTTGTCAACAGCTCTAGATCAAAGCACGAGGATACATGGGCCCACAAACTATCTCGTAACAATACCAAACTTCGCCAAGGTGCCAATGACATGTGGGCCATGCTCCACACGAAATATGGCCACAACTTGCGGTCAGCCGACCGTGGGTATGGGCCCAGAGGCCACCCACAGCCCCCCTGACATGTGGGGACACCTTCTAGAAGGAGTGGCAGGGGCCCACACATCATAGGGCGGTCGGCCGACCACCTCCATGTGCCTAAAAGCTGCCCCAAGCTTCCCACCGCCTTCCTGCATGCCTCCATGCATCAACTTCATCTCCACCATTGATCTAAGACGGTTACAATGACGGTTTGATCCTACGGTGGCTGATGGAGGTGGCGCAGATCGCTGATGTGATACTGGAGTGGCCCCTACTCCACCTCTAGCTATAAATACCCCCTAGGCCTTCACTCTCAACTCATGCCTCATTGGAGAAACTACTCCTTAGTATCTTAGCGGAGCTCTATAGTAGTGCTATGCTAGTTGTAGGAGAGTGAGGAGTGCTTGGAGGAGAGCCGGGCCTGTCTGGCATCTTCTCCGAGTTGTACCTCAGCAGATGCGATTCTCTTGTAAGTTCAGCACTTAGAAGTGATACATCTGAGTTCTTTATAGTATTTGATATTCTACTTCTGGCATAGCTGTTATATATCTTTTCACGCTTGTTCATCGCTTTACTTTAAGTAGAGTGCTTTAGTCCTTAGCTGGGGTTAAAGTAGTAAGAATAGTGTAGACGTGGTGTCTAGACTAGATCTTGTCTTTGTTAACCACTTATCGCACAGATTGTTTGTGGATGCTAGTAGAAGGTGACAACTCTATCTAGTCTTTGTATTCCACCACGTGTGTCAGATAAGTTTTTAAAAGGTAGGGCCTCAATACAACTTGATGGCGCGGTCCGGTTAGAGTTTTGTCCTCTTTCTGATCTATCCCATCGCCTCCTGCAAGAGAAGGACTGATAAAGCCAGTATAACCAACTATACCTTGTTAGATATCTTTGCTATATCGAACCTCTCAACCCAGTTATCATAATCTCCCTTGATCCATCATAGAACATAACCATATTCCTAGTTAACTCACTTCTCGTTCCCTGAGGAAAATACGATACCTGGAATACTCCCGGTGAAGTTCTACAACGGTATAATCTGTGCGCTTGCGGATTTATCCAATAGTCATAAGAAATACCAACACTAACCAGTCGGGGTGCATGACCTCCCTGATGAACCTGGCCTTGCGCAGCTTGGTGATTTCCTCCCCGATGGCCCTACACTTCTCGTCGTCGAAATGGCCCAGGCGTTGCTTCACCGGTTTGGAGCCGGGCCTTATATACAGGCAACGCTCAGCAACATCCCTCGGTATGCCTGACATGTCCAAGGGGATCCATGCGATGATGTCGGCGTTCGTGCGGAGAAAGTCGACGAGCGCGCTTTCTTATTTGTCAAATAGGGCGGTGCTGATGCGCACCGTCTTTGACAGGTCATGCTCGAGGTCGAGCTGGATGGCCTTGACCTCGGAGGTGGCCTCGAACAAGGTCGAGGCACGACTGGATTCGGGCGCCTCCCGGTCCAGTTTCCCCTTGAGGGAGTTGAGCCATTTGGCGACGAGGACTGCAGCGGCGTGCTCACAACACTCTACCTTGCAGTCATATGCGTGGGAGAACGTGTTGTCGATGGTGATGACCCTGTTGGGTTCTGACATCTTCAGCTTGAGGTATGTGTAGTTGGGGACGACCATGAACTTCGCGTAGCACGGTCTCCCTAGGATGGCATGGTAGGACCCCTCAAAGTCCACCACCTCGAAGGTTAGGACCTCCTTCCAGTAGTTAGAGGGGGTCCCAAACATGACGGGCAAGTCGATCTACCTGATGGGGGTCGTTTGGTTAGCAGGCACGACACCATAAAACGGTGCCTTTGAGGGTCGGAGGGACGACTGGCCAATGCCCATCGCCTTGAGGGTGGTGAGGTACATGATGTTGAGGCCACTGCCCCCGTCCATCAGCACCTTGGTGAACCTCATCATCCCTATGATAGGGTCGAGGACGAGGGGGTACTACCCTGGGCGCGGAACTCGGTGCGGGTGGTCGGACTGATCGAAGGTGATCGGGTGCCGCGACTACTTGAGGTACTCGGGCACCGCCGACTCGATGGCGTAGACGACGCGACGTTCGAGCTTCTATCGGTTCCGAGAACCATACGCCATCGGTCCACCAAAGATGGGAAAGCAGTCCTTGACATGGGGGAAGTCATCAGTGGCGATTCCCTCTGTGCCCTTTGGCTCGTTGTCGTCGTCAGGCTTCTTCTTCTTCGACTCTCCATGCTTTGGGAGCCTGACGGTGTAGAACTTCTTCATCGTAGCACACACCCGGATCGAGTGCTTTATTGGGAACCCATGGTACGGGCAGGGATCATTGAGCATCTTCTCAAAGTGGTTGGGGGCACCGTCGTTGGTCCCCCGACCTCCCTTGCGGCCTACGGTAGCCACGAGGTTGTCTTCTCGGAGTTGCTTGCCCCGACCCTTCTTTTTGGGTTTCTTGGAGGTGCCTTCGCTGACATCCCCCTTTTCGTGCTTCGGCTTGCCACGGGGGAGGTCGAAGATGGCCTCGACAGCTTCTTCCCCTGATGCGAAGTTGGTGGCGATGTCGAGGAGGTCCTTGGTGGTGTGAGAGATCCTTCGGCTAAGCTCGTGCACCAGGTCCTTGTGTAGAACTACGAGGTTGCTACGCTAGCCGGAAAACAAAACTTTTCGACCTCATAAACCAGGGTCTACTGCTAGTTACAGGTTACGAGATTACCACTAGACGCGCAGGTGCAGCGGAAGACGACTTGATGTAGTCGTGCGCGTCGCAGCAGGCAGTGCAGTTGTGTGGTCGTCCGTCTCAACGTCCCCTTCGCGTGGTTCGTCCTTGTGCTCTAGATGCAGCACCTCCGAGGAATCCCACACGTGCAGGGAGGAAGCGTTGCGCCTCTGGACTGCTAGGTCCGCGAGGAGCAAAAGGCGCGAGCGTGGGGAGGCGACGGCGGCTGCCTAAAGACGTGGATCCCTTCGCCCCGCGCCCACCCCTTGCTTATATAGGCGTCCTAACGAGCTCCCACTGTGGAGGCCCATTAGAAACCCTAAACCTAGTCTAATTCGGGTCCAACCCGAATTAGGCTTCCGACCCCTTAAGTGTGCGACCCTATGGGCTCACGCATACATAGACATGGCCCAAGTACTCTTACTCGACCAATAGTTGATAGCGGCCTCTAGCAAGACGTGTCAACTCCTATGTATACGCTATGATCATATCAGACGAACCACTATGACCATGTACAAGTTATTCCCTTCGCCACTCGATATATGGTTCAACTCGTGGGTTAACACTTAACCCAAGCATGGCCATGCATTTGTTGATCCAATCACATGAGTGATCCAGTGATATCTCTCTCACGAAGAGAGGGGCAAATTCCATCTTGATTGTCTATGTCTCATAGCATGTTTCCCAACCACCCAAGGACCACCTTTATAACTACCCAATAATGGAGTAGCGTTTGATAGTCTCTAAGTAGATCGTTTCACATCTTGAGTACATACCACAATCTCAGGTCTAAGGACATAACATACATGACATGAATAGAGACTTTCTCTTGTTGGGTCAGTCCAGTCTACATGTCTCACATGTGCCCACATTATTAGTTTGACATCTCTATGTCTATGACTTGTGAAACATAACCATCAACTAATACATGTGCTGGTCTAATATTCAAGTGTGCTCTTACAAGAATGCCGACCAGGGACTACTATTAGAATAACCATTCAGGTAATTGAGTTCCACAAACAATTCACATAATTGTCAATCAATACTAGTTGTCTATAATGGATATTCAAAGAACACTTTATTAATCATAGATACAATCGGAATATAATCATCTACATGATTAGCTCTAGGGCATATTCCCAACACCTTGCAGCACGTGCACGCGAGGAACAAGCTGATGACATCGGCGTCGACTATGGTGTGGAGCTCCGTGCACCGGTGGGAGAAACGTCGGATGAAATCCCGTAGGGACTCGTCCTTTGCCTGCCGGCAGTTGCGTGGGTCCCAGGAGTTCTCGGGGCGCACGTAAGTACCCTGGAAGTTCCCGACAAAGACCTGCTTGAGGTCAACCCAGTCTTGAATGCTGCATGATGCGAGGTGTTCCAGCCAGGCTCACGTGGAGTCAGACAGGAACATGGGTAGGTTGCGGATGATGAACGCATCATCGTCCACACCGCCGGCCTGACAGGACAAACGGTAGTCATGAAGCTAAAGCTCGGGGTTTGTCTCCCTTGAGTACTTGGTGACGTTGGTTGGCTGGCAGAAGCACGCCGGGAAGTGCACGTTCTAGATATCACGATCGAAGACATGAGGACCAGATGACTCGGGGCTCGAGGGTCGGTCCTTGCCGTTGTGGTAGCACCCGCCATGCCGAGGATGGAAACCGTGGTCCCATCGCTCGTGGTAGTGTCTCTTGCGCATGTCAATGACAGTACTCGTGTCGTTGTTATGCTCGTCACGATGAGGAGGAGTGCTGGTGCGCGCGCGACACAGCTCTAGGTGCACGAACTCCTCCCTGCCGTGAGGTGCGTGCTGGGCCTGGTATTCGTCCTCAGGCACGCGTAGCCAAGACGTAGAGCTCTCGGACTGCTGTACCACGACGTGCTTGAGAAGAACATCTATCTCCTCATGGGCCTAGCAACCCTCGAGATTTGACGACACCGGAATGTTCCAGAGGAGGATCGCCGTAGAGGCAAGGTTCTGGCTAGACCGGGAAAAGTGAGGAGGGGGATCGCCCCCCTCATCCTCGTTGATGCGCCAATTCACGTCCCGCGCCCTTCGCCGGGTGTGGCTGCGCTCGGCGCGAGGCTCCTTAGTGGAGAGCGCCGAAACCCTAGAGGGACGGACGGGGCCGCCCAGGGGGTGGAGTCTCGTCGCGTGGGTGTTGGCAAGGAGAGTCGTGGCTGCTTCCGTCGGAGTCGACGATCACATCAACACCCTCTTGGCACATGAAGCATTCCCGCAACGTGTCATAGTCGTAATCCTCTGAGTCTGACGCCCCGAGGAGGACGTCGCATCCGCCGAGGAAGAAGCGTAAGGCCTCCGGGTCTTACATACCGGATAAGTAAGCATCGGCCCACGCATCATCTGAGTCGTCCGAGTATGCACCGGAGCCTCGGAGGAGCTCTGGCAGAGACTGGAGATGGTGCCCCAGACGGCACGCGGGGGCACTCTGGGTTTGGAGTCCACCCTGCTCGCCGCGGGTGGCGGCATGGCGGGCTTGATGGTGACAGAACGTGGGAGGATCGGTCTCCTCGGGGGATGGTGTGGGTCCTGAGCCAAGAGGGATGAAGCCACCTCCGTGAACCGCCTCATGATGTCGATGTAGGAGAAGGGTAGGGCATGTGCCATCCCTGCCGAGGGGCGCGACATGCAGCCGCCGCTGGCGAGGTTAGCCGAGACGTTGGGCGGGATGTGGGCCAAGTCATAACCCCCCATGCAGATGAAATCCAAACTCCCAAAGCAGATGTGGGAGCCCAACGTGAAGCGGATGTGTATGCCGACCCCCTTGGGCGGGGTCAGCAGTGACCCATAGGTCCCCGCTGCGTTGCGCAGGTTGAACGACAACGCGGAGGGGGAGCATCTATGACCGGCCATCTGGTGCTCGATATGACGCACGGAGTTCCCCTACCTGGCGCTCCAACTGTCGATGTCTTGAAACTAGGGGCTCTATCGATGGGATATCGTATAGGGTTCCAGAGACCGGCTGACCTAAGCTCTGGGCCTCCTTTTCTCGGCCCACGAAGGAAGACGAATAGAAGATACCGAATTCTACTCGGTAAGGACAACAAGACCGAAGCATAGCTTAGGACTCTAAGTTTGTAACCGAGTAGGATTAGAATAACCTCGGCAAGTTCCTGGACTATAAAGGGCTGGTGAGGGCATCACCCAAAAACAGTTCCCTACATACTACACAACACCCGATACGTAGAGCGACACACAACACCTTGTATTGCGATCAAGAGCAATAACAGACAACTCAACTGGACGTAAGGTTATTACTCAACCTTGTCGAGGGCCTAAACCAGTATAAACCGTGTGTCCCTGCGTGTCCAACCACCAAGGTTTCCCTATTCACCGAGGCACGAACTACTGTCTCAGGTAACCCCGTGGCAGGCTATCGGTGGTAAAACATCGACAGCTGGCACACCAGGTAGGGGCTTTCGGCGATTTTTTTCTCAAAAGCTTGGTGGACCACAAACTCAAGATGATAAAGCCGACGGAATCCACGTTTTTCTTCGGATCATGGATCTGGAAGATTGACGACAACGGAAAAATTCAAAGCCGACTCCGAGAAGAAGAAGGAGCAGATCAAGATCTTCAAGAACTGAATCAATGAATTCAGAATCTGACGATTTCGAAACTAACCAGATCTACCACCAAAGAAGGCCTGGTACCCAAGCAGAAACCTTACAAGTCAAAACAACCTGAAATCCTCACAAAGCGTGAAGAAGTGCCGGATCATAGGAAGAAAACCACTCCCAACAAATGAGATTGGACAACTCCAACTCTAGGCTTTCCAACAGGAGTTCAATACAACCATGCACAACCAGAATCAACTCGGGAGTGGCAATAGTGACAGCCCGGTGTTCAATAGTTAGACAGAGAAGGCATGGAAGCCACATCACAAGACTTCTTGTGCCTACCACGCCAAACTTCCCAGGAAAATCTAACCAAAGAGTTAGTCTACCTCTAACTCCATTCACAAGAATTCTTCTACCCACTCAGCTACCAAAAGTAGGGCATAAGCCCGGGGGCTGCTCAGTTTCACTCAGCAGCATATTCATCAGACGAAAGAGGAGCACCCTAAAGGATCAAGACATCGGTGCAAGCACAACAAAATTTATAGCAAGGAAGGACTACCAAAAGACAGAAGTCACGAGAAAGGAAGAGAAAGAAAAAGACAAAAACCTGACCAAAGCGAACAGTGAAAGCAAGATTGTACATACCCGTGAAGACACAGTACCCACCCGTGAATAAGAAGAAGACAAGGGCACGTTATTTCAGATCCTTCCACCAAGCTCTTTTCCGATAAAAAGAACTCGGAGAAAGGCTCGGGGGCCGGAAATACCTACTTTACGAGACTTTTTTTCTTAGATCCTCCAAATACTTGTACCAAGTATCCAGAGGCTCGGGGGCTACACTCAATGAGTGCACTAGAGGTGCACAAAAAATCACAAGGCGAAGAACATAGAAGATCATTTCATGATTTTGCTCCAAAAAGAACTCGACTCATTTTTTTGAAAAATCATGAGATGCTCGGGGGCTTGTCGATGGGATATCCTATAGGGTACCCAGAGACCGGCTGACCTAAGCTCTGGGCCTCCTTTTCTCGGCCCACGAAGGAAGACGAATAGAAGATACCGAATTCTACTCGGTAAGGACAACAAGACTGAAGCGCAGCTTAGTACTCTAAGTTTGTAACCGAGTAGGATTAGGATAACCTCGGCCAGTTCCTGGACTATAAAGGGCTGGTGAGGGCATCACCCAAAAAAAGTTTCCTACATACTACACAACACCCGATACATAGAGCGACACACAACACCTTGTATTATGATCAAGAGCAATGACAGACGACTCAATTGGACGTAAGGTTATTACTCGACCTTGTTGAGGGCCTGAACCAGTATAAACCATGTGTCCCTACGTGTCCAACCACCAAGGTTTCACTATTCACCGAGGCACAAACTACTGTCTCGGGTAACCCCGTGGCAGGCTATCGGTGGTAAAACATCGACAAGCTCTCAACACCGACGAGTAAATTTGTTGCCGCGCATCTGTCACCAGATGGTGAGCTAGATGAACAAGAACAATTTAGAATGGTTTAGGTGGAATGTCCCTACGTCTAGTGTTCGACTGTGTGCTGCTAGTTCCTTTGATTGTAGAAGGGGGGCTACAACGTTGGCGAGAGATGAGGCAGACCTCCAAGTATCTATGGGTGTGTGCATGATCGTCCTTCATAGTGTACTCTATGCGAGTGAGCCGAGGCCGAACCCCCTTCCAGGGCCCCCCGTCCCCCCTTTATAATTCACGGGAGATTAGGTTACAAGCTACCCAGCTGGAGCCAGAGAGAGGGAGAGAGAGAGAAGGGCTAAGCTGCTGGCGGCGCGTGTCCTCCGTCCCGGTTGGCCTTGCCCTCGCACAGTCACCCGGGTTGGGTGGAGGTTGTTGGTAGCATGGCCTTCCCTGTAGAGCGTGACCTATGTCCTGTTCTTGACGGGACGACGGTGATGCCCGCCCCATCCCTTTGAGCCCCCGTGAGAGGGGCACAGTGGAGGACGGGACGGGGGTGTTGCGGGTACGCCGCACAGTGGCAGGTGGTCCGTCCACTATGCGGCGTGCGTGCGTACTCCGGCATGTCGGACGGTGAGGTCTCCTTGTATGGGAGCCATGTTTGACCCCCTTTTCCCATTCCGGAGTGGTTGAGGGACGGGCGACTTTCCCTGTTCCTCCATACCGCGCTCCTTCCAGAGGAAGCTTCTTGTGTGGGTCAGCGAGTGCGGACAAGGACGGTGGGGTCAAGTGCCTAAGGCGCACCTCGTCTGACCCCGGGGGTCGGGCGAGGCGGAGAAGGGTCAGAGCGTCCCCTAGCCTTTGAAGACCGGAGAGGGTCGTCCTGATGTATGGCAGGTGGACACTACTCTTCAGGGGTTCGAGCGAGGCGGAGATGTGGATAGGGCCGTGGCCCCAACCTCTTAGGAGGGTGAAGATCACTGAGTGTGCCTCCTTCGCCCGACAGAAAGTCAGCCGGTCTGGCCTTGTTGGGCCTGATGGGCCGCGCTAGTTTGTAGATTTATTTGGGCCTTCGGTCTATTAAAGGATGGGGGCCTTGTATGGTACCCTAGTACATTTTGCCCCCGACAACTACAAAGGACACTGGAATTTATGTCTTCAGCTAAAATATTTGATCTCAACTCCAACAACTTCACAGGCACCCTACCACAGTTACCCAAGCATTTGGTAGAACTTGATATCTCCAAAAACTCTTTATCAAGGCCACTGCCACAAAAATTTGGAGCGTCAAACCTTTCAGATTTATTGCTTTCTGACAACGATATCAGTGGTTCTGTTCCAAGATATATATGTCAGTTGCCATTCTTGTCATTTTTAGATCTAGCAAAGGAGGATTGCTTCCCTTATGTTTGAAAGGATCATTCATTTCAGCTCTGATCTTGTATAAGAACCAACTGTCAGTTGAATTTCCTTTAGTTTCACAGAGTTGTTCTGAGTTGATTCTAGTTGATCTTGATGACAACAAATATAATGGGGAGTTACCAACATGGATAGTGGACAAATTGCCTTAGTTGTATTTTTTTCCTTTTCTCGAATACGCAAAAGATTTGTGTATCATTGTAATTAAGAAGAAGAGTTTAAACATACAAACAACACACTGCTAAAGAGCGCTCTAGGTGGTCTTATAACTAAAGTTGGACCTACTTAGTAGACTATTTCATCGATATTACATAACTCGTAAACGACTAAACTGAGAGCACCCCAAAACAACTTTACGGAGCAGGGTGTCTTTGCTCCTGAGTGCGTGACCCTAATCCACCATCCAAGAAGAGCTTCCTTATACCAACCTTGTTATTGGTCGCTGGAAACAACTCATGTAGAGCTGCCACTCGGCTTGGCGTCAAGTTCCCTACGAATAAGGCGTCATATGTCCCCTTGGACGCAGAAGAGACTGGAGCTACCGGCGGCGTAATGCCCATCCTCTGCATGAGGAGTACCTTGCCCCGCTTGGCGGTCGATATGTGTGCCAATAGCTAAGCAACAATCCTCCTGCTCCTGATTGGCATGGTCCTCTTGGTTGTCGCCTTCTGTCTTGGTGGAGTGGCGATTAAGGGCGACATTCGCTTGAACTGCACCTCGTCATTAAACTGAGCGAGCCACCGAGCAGCCTCATGCAGCATGGGTGTCGTGTCGCCAGTGATGAGGACATCACCACTCTGGTCACGCCTACGCCATCGTCTTTCCCAAAGTCAAGTTGGAGGCCCAAACCAAGTCGACTTTGAGTCTGTTTCGGAGTCCAGGACCAGCAAGGAGTAAAACGGACGCCCAGGACGCATCCGGACTCAGTTTTTGATGATTCACACATGGTTGGAAAGATAATTTCATAAGGAAACCAATGGAGTTTGTGGGAGGTCCAAATTGCTTCTGAGTCATTAGGAAACATTGAAACAAGTCAGCATCTAGAATCTGTTCCGGTGCTGCGTCACTGTTTTTGGTTCGTTGGGCCGTGTATCGTCGTTGAGCCCTCTAGGGGCGCGCGTCCAGGGGTGGTGACGACCTCTTAGACCTATATAACCAGCCGCGGCCGCTCTCGTTAGGTTTCGGGTTCTGTTTTAGAGTTTAGTTTTCCATCGAGAAACTGAATCATTCATTGTAACTGTGGCGATTAGTCCTTTTAAAGTGATCCAGGGCCCCCGTTTTTGATCTCCTCCACTGTGTCGATTAGTCCTTTGGAACCGAGTTCTTGAACCCTCTATTGATATTCGCTTCAATTATATTTGCAATTTCAGATTGTGTGTTTATACCTTCTTGCTTGTGTTCTTCGATTTGTTTGCAGGAAAAGCCTTCTTGGCGAAGTCAATCAAGTTGTGCTTGGTTGATAACCAATGGAGCAGTGGTGTAACGGTTGCAGGGTTAGAATCGTGTCTGATTTGAAGCCGGATCGCCAACGTCGAGATCTCCACAAGTCGAATTTATCGGTTACCACACGGAAGATCAGGCCAGACCTCATCAATTGGTATCAAAATTTTATGTTTACCGCAAGGTATACTCTCGTTTGCCTAGAGTCCACAAAAAGCCTAAAAAAATATTTCAATTTCCGCTGTCCTATCACCCTTTGTGCCTTGCAATTTCGTTTTCAGATTTGCTTTGTTGAGTTTGTGTCCATGGTTGAGTCCAGTTGCTGGTATCGTTTGTGTCGTTGTCATAGTTCAACTGCACCATTGTTGTTCGTTGTTTCCGCCGCTATCCCATCCACCATTCCCAAACAACAAGTCGAAGCCACCACATTACTCGACTTGCCACTGCTAGCCGCCTTGTGTGATCTCTCGCCGCCAAGCTAAACCTATATAGGTTTGCCAGCAGCTGTTATTTCACCACTACACCCGCGTCAGCGCCCTGTCTCGTCTATGGACACGTCCCCCGCATAGGCGAAGCGGATCTGTCATGCCCTGTACTGGCAACAATGGAAGTGGATCCATCATGCCCTGAGGTGTCATCGCTGGAGGACTGATGTCCGCTACGATTGGCGTAGCATGCAGGCACCTGCTTGTGGGTGTGACCGCTTGCTGGCTCGCGGCAAGCTCGTCAAGCATTGGGTCGAATGAGACGACCCAAGCAGGCGGCCCTGTGTCCCCACACAGCACCTCCGCTAGCGGATCTAGCATGGTGAAGCGACATGCAACGGTTGGAGCAGTGGCATTGTCGGTGGAGTTAGCAGATGTGGCCGTGTTGAAGCCCCTTGCTGGCCCACCTCGAGGCCGCCGACGTCGTCTTCTGCTTGGACGGATGTCGTCAGCGCCCCCACAACACACGATAGGGTCTAATCCGGGTTCGATGTGTGTTGGATGGATGTAGTGTTGTCGGCAGGAGCTAAATAGCGAGGCAAACCACCCCCCTTCAATGCTGACCTAGGCCGCTTGCAATCCCTAGCGATGTGCCGGAAGCTGTGGTAGCGCAAGCAACGCTGTCACAGCCAACATGTCGCTACTCGAAGCGAGTAGGAGAGAGGCAGTTGAAACACCTGTCGCGAAGCTCAGAGGGGATTCTTCGAGCCGGTGGGAGCTGCTCTGAACAAGGCTTGACCAACCAAGATAGTCACAGGTCGTGTCTCTAGCCGAGGTAGGATCTATCGACGAAATACGCGTCACAGTCTACCTAGGGGGTACCCCATGGTAGTAGATTGTAGGCGGAGGTGTGGCGACGACGATCAAGCGTAACACAGAGAGCGTAGACATGGCAATTTAGATAGGTTCGGGCCAACAAATCGCCGTAATACCCTACGTCCTGTGTTTTGGTGGCTGGATTGATATGAGAATTAGGTTACAAGACCCGTAGATGCGATCTAGGGGATTGTATGTGGGATCTAAGAGATTGTTTTGGAGGGGGTCCCTGCTCGCCTTATATAGCCGGGGAGCAGGGTTACAGTTTCCATATCCTAACAGATTACGATCGGTCCCTTTAGGTAAGGGATCCGAGCCTATCTATCAGGATTCTTCTTGGTGAACAAGGCTTCTTCGGAGTCCTTGGCGAGCACGACGGGCTGGTCGTGTGCTGCAAAGCCTCATGGGCTGGGCCGTCGTCTAGTCGGCAGGCCCATAAGGTCCCTGAGGATATGCCGAGGTAATATCCCCAACAAGTCCCCGAGCACGTTATATCCTTCTGGCGAGTCAGCAGCATCTTCTTCGGAGGTGTACACCTGGTCAGCATTGGTTGAAGTCGTCGTTACAGAGTCCTGACTAGGCTAGCTTGTTGGGACGCCGCTTGGGGAAGCCTCTCGACCAGGTCGGATTGGTCGAGAGTGCTGCAACTTGGTGTGTGAGCTGGTCGCCTTCGATGAATGCTGTGTCTGCCAGTCAGAGGATGTGGCGTGCTGAAGAAGAAAAAAAGTTTTCAACGACTTGTTCCCTGGTGAAGTGTACCCACTTAAGCTCTGCAAGAAGACAACAGGAAACATCAGAGGTTTGTTGAGAAGAAAATGAGTACGTTCACCGTAAGGTGAAGTGTACCACTTAGTCCCCGAGCTTGGTAGTAGGTGAAGTATGCACGTGGTGCCAAGCTTTATAAAGTTAAAAAGATGCATGGATATGTGTGAATAACGAGTAGATTATGAGTTTTGCAAAAAACGACTGCGAATACCCGCAGTCCCCGAGCCTGATGTAAGAAACTTGTAAGGTTCTTGTATCAGGATTTATAAAAAAATGCTAAATCATGAGTTTGACAGAAACGACTGCGAATACCCGTAGTCCCCGAGCCTGATGCGAGAAGGTGAAAAGTTCTTGCGTCAGGATCACATTGCTTCATTCGCAGTCCCCGAGTTGCAGTCCCCGGGTTCTTTGATGCTCCACGTTTCCACTCTTGTGCCGCTGCGACAGTCCCCGAGCCTTGCTCGGTGTATTACTAGACGGAGTCCCCGAGTCTGGTCGGGCCTGCGAGCAGGAGGCCGAGTCATCGTTTGCCACCGACGAAGTTCCCGAGTGGCGCTGTAGCAAATGTCCTGCAAGACTTGTTAACTGGTGTACTATAGTTGTGTTACTGTTCCTGTCAAAAAAGAAGTCGTAACAGAGTCGTGCGTCCAGTCCCCGGGACTATAGCGTTAGAGGTATTTAGGGAATCTTTTCCCGTAATCTGTGTATATCGGGTTAGGAAATAAATGCGGAAAAGAAAAAAAATGGAAACGAAAGTTCATGGGCCGAACCAACCGCGTAGTTGTCGGCCCAAATCATGGCGTACGGAGGGGGTCGTCGTGGCGGTTTTGTATTTGGCCGTTGCAGTTTCCCAAAAACCCTGGGATTCCAAGGGACACGCCGCTTGGTATAAAGGGGGAAGTTGGCGGCGGCGGCAGTTTCCACATTCACGCTCCGTGTGAAAGCGTCTGTACTCCTCTATCTTCTATCCTCTGCTCGTTCTCCGCCTTCATCCATCACTGCAAACCCTAGCCTTTTTCCTCCGTAATCCGGTGATGGCTCCCAAAAAGGGATCGAGTCTCGCTCGTCGGTGAGGAAGTCGGGCGGATCCGTTGAGCGGGTGGAGGATGTGCTTCCGGGATGGGCTCGGGATTGGACCAAATGCACCCTAAGGGAGGAAGACATCCGGGTTTTTGTGACTGCCGGGGTACTTCAAGATTGTACCATTGTCGAGTGGAGGCCGGCGACCGGGGAGGAGTTTCCGACGCCCAATACCGGTGAGCTCGTCGTCTTTGAGCCTTTCTTCTGGCGAGGATTTGGAGTCCCTGTTCATCCGTTTCTGCGCGATCTTTTGGATTTCGACAAGGTATCGCTGTGTAACCTGCATCCCAACTCGGTATTGCACATCGCTGTTTTTGTGCATTTCTACGGGCGTATTTGGTGATTGAGCCCCATTTTGAGTTGTTTCGCTATTTTTTCCGCTTAAAGCGCAATGGGACCGCCGCATCCCGTATTGTTAGTTCAGTGTATCTTCAGCTTCGGGGGGCATGGTGGATGTGTATCTCGCCACTCCTTTCTTCCAAGGTGGCGGAATATAGATCCCGTTGGTTCTATATTCCCCAGGAGAAGCCGTACGCTCGTGGTGACCCGTCGGAGATTCCTGTGTCACGGCCTAGATGGTCGGACAGTCCACCCCTGGCGGTGATGGGGCAGGTGAAGGAGTTGCTCGCACTAATGGATCGATCGTCGGTTGACGGGGTTGCTGTTGGCTGGAACTTCATTACGAGGCGTTGTCAGCCTTGCAAGAACAAGATTCATCCTACATATCTTTACGAGGGTCATGACGACCCCACCCGTGAGACCTCGACTAGCATGGAGCCGGAAGATGCGAAAGGTCGGCTTTCTGTGATCTTTGATCTGAGAGTCAAGTTTATGAAGTGCACGAGGGAACCGTTTCGTGTTGGCGTCCCCGTGCCTACGGTGCGTGCTTACCTTGCTTGCCATTGACTATTTATTTCCTATGTTATTGTTTTAGTGATGGAGTTGTCTTAGTTCCATAGTCAGGATTGCGCCGTCTACTTCTCTGGAGTGCCGTCCGAGGAGTGGCCTGTGGGTGTCGACCGTGTGTCAAGGCGAGTGACCCAGTCACGGCAGGTGGACGATCGTGGTTCTTCCCGTCGGAGTGAAGTCCCCAAGCCTCTTTCCGGGAAGCGCCGAGCGCGCACTGATCCATTAGGGAAGAGTTCGTCATTGAGGAAGGCGCCTCTAAGCCATCTCAGTCGCTTTCTACTTGGACCGATGAGGGGTCGGATATGTAGGATGACGTGCCGGTTGTGGATTTGGATGGTGTGGGTGGGTCGGCGTCGAGCAAGGCGTCGTCGCTTCGCTCTCCTATGTCGCCGTGCGTCGGGGGTGGTTTGTCGGAGGAAGGTGCCGTTCTAGCGTCGTGGAGTCCACCGATGGTTGGGTCTGGCGACGCCGTTGGAGAGCCTCGAGCCTAGAGTTTTGTAAAGATGTTCCGGAAGTCGGACTTGTAAGCATTTTGTTCTTGCTTTGCTTGTATCTTTGGTGAGCTCGCTGCTAACCTATGTTGTGCTTTTTGGTAGGAAACCGATCGTTGAAGATGCAGTCGACCCTCGTGATGATACACTGGGAGCTGCTACGCTTGTAGGTGGTGTTCCTGCCCCTGGATCTTGTGGTGCGTCGAAGCCTGCAGATCTTTCAAGGTGCCAGGGGGATTTTGATGTTGGAGGTGTTCCGGTTGGAGATCCTTCTTGCTAGCCGCTCATGGGGGGTCCTTGTGTGGTTGCTCTGGGGGTCGGTTCCTCCGCTGCTTCGGTGCCAGATTCGAGGCTAGCGAAGCGGAAGAGGATGGATGTGCGGTTGGAGGAGCCGGAGTCTGTGGAGGAGATTCCGCGCGTAGGAAGCTGCCCTGGGGCGACGCCATTCCGGACATTCCGTCGTGTCGGCGAGGATTTCGTTGTTGTCGATGAAGGTGAAGCTGAAGCAGAGGCGAAGCTCCTTGTTAATGACGCGAACAGTTTGTTTAGGCGAGCCAAGGTTAGTTGGTGCGCTTTCTTGAGTCTGGCCTTGTCGTCGTGCCTTTGCTTAAAAGTTTTTTGGTTGTCGTAGGTGCTTGTTAGGGCTGAAAAGGAGCGGAAGATACTAGCCGACCAGCTTGCCAAGTTGGCTGATGAGAACGAGCGCCTGTGTGGCGATGTTTCCTGTGTTGAAAGCCAGTTTGCGGGTCTGAAGAACAGTTTGGATGCGGCACATCGGTGTTCGCGGGAGTTGGAGACTGGACTCTAGGAGCATGATCATGAAAATACGGCGCTTCAGTCTCGTGTCGAGGAGCTTTCGACCCATAAGTCGTTGTTATTTTTGGACTCGATAAGCTATCGTCGTGGTCTTGTGACGACTATGTTCCTCTTTTCAGAGCTTGCTGGTGCTTGCGAAGCCCCACGTCTTGTGGAGGAGGGACTGGCCGCCGCCGAATAGGAGGTTTATAAAATGCGGGCAATGCATGAAGGTAGTGGTTTCTTACCCATCCTTGGTTTGTGTGGACGCCTTATCCGGTGTCTACTGTGTTTCTAGCTATCGGGAGCGCGTACAACTTCAATTTGCAGACCTGCAGGCGAGGGTGGATGTTTGCCATGACGACTTCTGGTCGTTGGTGCTGGAGGTCGCTCCAGTGGTGGAGTGTGTCGATGTCCAGGCGTTGATTCCTGAGCGTGCTGAAGGGCAGACCGTTGATGGTGTGCTGACGAAGATTCGCGGCCTGTGGGCCAGGTTCCGTTTCTTTACCAGTCTGGCGGCGCAAAACGTGGCTGGTCATGGGCTGGCGATGTTGCAGTCGCACAACCCGAAGGTTGAGATTGGTCAGGCTGCCACTGGGTTTGCGTTGGGGACAACTGATGAGGAGGCAGACCGTCTTGAGGCTGATGCTGATCGTGTGGCGGAGCTCGTCGTTAAAGATGTCGATTTGTTTACTGCTGAAAAGTAGTAAGTTGTATCCCAGATACAAGAGTTCAGACTTGTAAGTCAACACTGCAAAGCTGTATATATCCGGGCAGTGAGCTTTTGGTCCACTTGTATATCCTGTCGTGCCCGCTAAGTTGTGAGCCATAGCGATGAATCGTTCGGCCTTGGGTTCCCTATGGCCTGGATCGTAGGGTCTGGAGCCTCTTCACGCGTAGGCGCCATATGGATTATCGAGGGGGTAGGCTGCTGACAACCCGCGGCGTAGAGGGCGAACAGCTCATGCACGCTTAGGGAGATGCCCGAGAAAGAACCCTTTTCCGAGAGACTCGATCGTGGCATGACTGAGGCCTGTGGAGACCGTTCCTGCATACGCTGGGCGAAAAGCCATGCTGCTTGTAGAGTCGTCGACCGTGTCGTGGCCGTGTACAAATGCTGGGCACATAACCTCGTGACTTTGGACACAAATGATGTTTCCTGGTTAATGGGGAGACGTCATTTGAGAGGCCTATCAATGTTATCATAGCGTATGGGGTAGCTACTTCTATGCGTTATGAGATCGGTAGGCCAGGCTGTTTGGAGAGAAACGTCGTAGTGTGTTTTTTGGAGAGGTCGTCGAACACTGTGGGAGTGTTTTGGAGAGGTCGCCGGATGCCGTTTAGTCCTTCAGAGTGGTCGCTGGTCGCCGTGGGCGCTTTATAGGGGTTTGAGCAACGCATGGTAAAACACAACACTCTTATTTTTTTCACTGTCAAGGACGTAGTACATAACCTATTGGATCAGTTTTGACCTCTCACACTCCGAGGGTTAATAGTTTTTATGTGTGGTTGAGGGAGGGGTCGGCGCTGATCGTCGTTGATTCTGCTTCTTTCTGCTTCTTTGCGGCGTGTTTGTCGCTGGGACCGGAGTTGTATGTGTCCTGGGCACGGGGTTTCCCAATGGTGGTTATTGTCTGCTGCTCACACTCATACGCGATCTTCAGGTGGTGTGGAGGCTGAGAATGCCTTGTGGCGTCGAAATTTTCAACACCATGTAGGTGTAGTGTGGGACCGCCATTAGTTTGGCGAGTGTTGGACGACCGAGGATCGCGTGGTATGCTGTTTCAAAATCGGCGATGATGAAATTGATGTTTTCCACCCTGAAGTGGTGCTGGTCACCGAATTGTACGGGCAGGGTAATCTGTCCTACTGGTGTGGACGAGATGATGCCCCAGAAGGGGAAATTCGCCGGTAGGAGACCTTTCTTTTAGTAACCTAGCTGGCGGAACGCATCGGTGAAGAGTATGTTGAGGGCGCTGCCTCTGTCGACTAGTACCTTCCTGAAATGGCATGTGGCTATGGTGGGGTCGATGATGAGTGGGAAGCGGCCTGAGTATCTGTAGTCCGTCTATTCATCTTCCCCGGAGAAGCTGATAGTTTGTTCCGACCAGTCGAGGTAGCGAGAGTTGGCCTTATCGTTTTCTACAGTGGCGACTGAATAGACATCCTTGCGGACTTGGCGGTGTCGTCTCTCTCCTTCAATGACCACGCTACCCCCGAAGATGGAGTACGTAGTTGACGCTGCTCGGAATCTTGGTGCCGGTGGTTCTTTATCCTTTCCCTTGTCTGCGTCGTCTTCCTTCTTCCTCTTGTCAGCTCTTTCCCGCATGGTCTCTTTGAGGAGGTGACATGCGCGTAAGGAATGCTTGGCGTGTTTATGTTTGGGGCACTACCCTCAAGTATCTTCTCAGAGCCGTCGTCGTAGTTCTTCTCTTGTCGGGCGTCTGTGTTTGTGACATAGAGGTTGTTCTACCTATAGTCGTACTTCTGAGGTTGGCGTTCTTGGTTACTCGACCGATAGTCGTGGTGGTCGCTGGTCCCCTTCTCATTCCTGTAATATGGTCGGCGATTATTATCCCCTGCGCGTTCCGGAGAACGGGAGTAACGCCGTCTGTTTTCTCTGCTTCGGGTGGCGTCGTCTTGGTTGGCGTAGCTATGGTTTTGATGTTCTTCCAGGCCAACTTATTTCGGAGGTCGTTCACCGGTAGACCATCGGAGAAGATGGCGATGGCTTATGGGTAGGAGATTTCTATTATGCTCAGGCGTTTGTCAGAGAAGCGCCTAATGTAGTCCTGGAGGCTTTCGTTGCTTCTCTGGCGGACGGTCTCCAGGTCGTATCGTGTACCTGGCTAGATACACGTAGCTTTGTATGTGTCAATGAAGATCTCCTTGAGGTCTTCCCAGTTGTCGATGGTGTCGTCCGGGATCTTTTGGAGCCAGCTTATGGTGGAGGTCGATAACATTACTGGTAGGTAATTAGCCATTACATCCTGGTCTCCACCAGCGGCGTGCACGACGATCTCGTACGTGGAGGCCCATTGTTCCGGATCCGCCTTGCTGTCGTATTTCTCCACCGATGTGACTCTGAAGTTCTAGGGCCAGCAGATGGCGCGCATGCGGGCTAAGAAGAGTCGTAGTCCCCCCGTAGCTCGGGGTGCTAGCGCCCGATTGCGTCTGGGGTTGTGGTACTCGTCATCGTCATACCTTGGCGATCTTCGTCGGTGTTGTCTCTGGGGGCTCCAGCGTGGTGGAGTTGGTGACTGATCACGCCGGATCCTGTTGTCCTCTCTGTCGTCGTACCGAGATGGTCTCTGTCTTCGGTCCCTCAGGGGGCTCCGGTGTTCGACCATGACGGGCCTCGTCATGGTCTTCGTCGTCGCGTCTTGGAGATCCTCTTGGGGGGCTTCGTGAGTGATTCCTGCTGTGGGACTGACCGGAGGACTCGAGCACTCGATGCTTCCTTTTTACCTGGAGTGAGGCCGCCTTGATGTGGGCGTCTATCTTCTCGACCACGGGCATACCTTGGAGTTTGGACAGCTCGCAGACGGCCGCCGCTAGATTGGCACTAGGGGTTGAATACACTGGGACGTCGCCCATCATCTCGAACTCGTACCGGAGGTTGCGCCATGGCAGCTGACCATTATACCTCTGATCCCCGCTCGCGCTGTTCTTGTGCAATGCGTTCTTGCTCGAGACGCTCCTGGTTGCGCCTTTCTTCCTCGTGGCGTTCATCGTCTCGTGACTTTGCACGGGGCCAGCATTGCGCTATTCTCTCACGGCGCGTTCGGCGTCTGTTTCGTTGTCGGGGATGACACTATCGGCGGAGACCTAAAAAATCATTCCTCCGAAGCCTGGAGGGAACTCTGGGAAGCTACCGATGGATCTGGATGGGCTGGCGGCTTCCATTCTTGTGCTGGTGATGGGATCTGGGGAGATACTGCCATCAAGGGACACTACCTGCTCTGAGTCGCTGGGGATCTCAGAGATGACGATGGTATTCATGATGAGGGGCGTCGGGGTCTGGTCGAATACTGATCAGGGCATCTGGCGTTGGAAAAACCGCCGCCTAATTGTGGAGGCCATGAGGCATTGCTGGAGGGAGACGAGTGCCCCTGGTTGCCGTAATTGTTGATTTCGTCATGGCTCGGTGATCGCGTGGTCGGCGACCGTCATGGCCGGGGAGTCGGCATCGCACCGATTGGACGAGGTCGATGCACTCGGTGATCCTGGCACTGGAGCGGTCGATGGCGTCGATCAGGTCGTCGGTGCTGATCTTCTTTCGCAGGTGGAATGTCAGCGTGATAGGACGACGCGCGACCGGTGGCGCGTCTGCCCCGTATGGGACGGATCCTACGGTCCAGGAGATGGATCCGATCTGGAGTACGGTGCCCGCCGTAGGGAGGATCATCGAATCTGGGAACATAAACGCTTGACGAGCCATGAGGTCGATGCACACACCCCCTACCTGGCGCACCAAATGTCGACGAAATACGTGTCGCAGTCTACCTAGGGGGTACCCCATGGTAGTAGATTGTAGGCGGAGCTGTGGCGACGGCGATCAAGCGTAACACAGAGAGTGTAGACACATCGATTTAGATAGGTTCAGGCCGGCAAATCGCGGTAATACCCTACGTCCTGTGTTTTGGTGGCTGGATTGATATGAGTATTAGGTTACAAGACCCGTAGATGCGATCTAGGGGATTGTATGTGGGATCTAAGAGATTGTTTTGGAGGGGGTCCCTGCTCTCCTTATATAGACAGGGAGCAGGGTTACAAATTCCATATCCTAACAGATTACGATCGGTCCCTTTAGGTAAGGGATCCGAGCCTATCTATCAGGATCCTTCTTGGTGAACAAGGCTTCTTCGGAGTCCTTGGCGAGCACGACGGGTTGGTCGCGTGCTGCAAGGCCTCGTGGGCTGGGTCGTCGTCTGGTCGATAGGCCCATAAGGTCCCTGGGGATATGCCGAGGTAATATCCCCAATAGGATCTCCCTCCACCCATCGGTGACCCTCCTGTGTTGGCCGAGGCGTTGGCGAACGGGGGCACGACCTTCCACTAGTCGAACGAGCATGCCACACACCAGCTGGGGACGTGGCTATCCGCACTTCTTTCGGCTTCGCCCACGTCCGTGTCTTCCAGCGTGCATATTGCCACATCCCTGGACCACGATTGAAGAGCATGGAGGGGACATGGTTACTGGCTTCGCTGGTCGACATACAACCTCCAGGTAGGTCATGGGCTGGCCGTCGTTAGATTCTTCATCGTCATCCTCTGCCCACCCGAAGGGTGGAATGGAGTTGCAGCAGGTGAGACCGAGCTGGCGGAGCCTGGCGTTGGTGACGACGTCGAGGGAGTCTATAAAGGAGCACTAGATCTTGTGACCATGGGCTTGATGCAGCAACTGCTAGAGACAATGGTCGTGGCGGCAGTGTCTTGTGCCGCTGGTGGTAGGGGCAGGGAGCAGTAACTGCTGGTGAGTGGCAACGACGAGGGCGGAGATGAGACCCACGATAGCTCTCTTGTGCTGGACCCGACGGGGGTGGGCTTGACGGCGGTGGCACCCGTCGTCAACGGCGGCGCTGCAGCACCAGATCCGGCCGTGGCGGCATCGGAGGCGGTTATGGCCGCAGCACCGAGCGCCGACGGTGGTGCCGACGCAGAGGAAGCCCCCGCGCTGGATCTAGTGGGGACGGGCCTGGGGGAGGCGGATCCTGGCGTTGAGGAGGTCCGGACGAGCCGGTGGCGAGGACAAGCTCCCTCGGTGTCGACGGCGGCGTGGGCGATGCATCTCGCAGCAATGCCCCGACGTGGGATCCGGGGGTTTGGGGGAGGAGGCGGCCACGACCGCAGCTCTGGGCGCTGGCGTAGAGGAGGCCTTTGCCAGCAGCCCCGCACTAGATCCGGTGGGAACTGGCCAGGTTGCGGAGGCTCCCAGTGCCGGCCGCGGCTCGGACAGACCTATGTCGGGGATGGGGAGGAGAGGAGAGGGGGAGGGAGAGGAAGGGGCGGGGCCGCCGGCGGCACTGGATGCGGGGTCGACGTCAGGGTTGGGCTCCATCGCGAGGTGTTCCTATCACATCTAATTAACTCTCCTTTTCCAAGCCTACTAGGTTTTACTCCATTGCCTCAATTGTTGTATCTTCGGTTGCAGAATAATATGCTCTTTGTCACTATAACACTTCAGATAACAGAGCTTCGACAACTGAACTTGCATATAACAGAATATCAGGCTCCATACCTCATTCGTTGTCCAACTTGAAAGCAATGACGCAGGCTCACTATCACCAAAAAAACATGGGATAACCCGTTAAGCTGGAGTTATGCTAGGCCTCGATCCACCAGTGTCCTTAATGAAAAATATGATGATAGCTTCGAAGTGGTAGTGAACGGCCAATATCTTGATTACACTAGTAACATCATATACATGGTTGGCCTCGATCTGTCCCACAACAATATAGTTTGGGGAAATTCCAAAGGAAATAACATTTATGGTTGGATTGAGGGCCTTAAACATCTCCCATAATTTTTTTAACAAGAGTTTCCTCAACTTTTTAGAAAGCAAGCGTTAACAGAGTTGATGCTGGGGTTACCAGCTACAAGCTAGAGCAAGTACGAAAGCCAGATAGTCTATTACAACCATTAGATCTCAATTACATCTGAAGACTTAAGCACTAAAGGATCGAAGGATCTCAGCCAAGTCATGATGTCTCCCTTGAACTGCTCAAAACGACTTATGTCTTCCTCCTTCAGCTTGATACTCCACTTCTGCATTAGAGACATAGCAGAATATATAACTGTCGGTGTCTAAAATGGCGGTGTCTAGACGGCCAACGAGTAAATTTCTAAGCGTGTCGGAGTTCGAATGGTTATGCTCGGAGAACACAGAGGTTTATACTGGTTCAGGCACGAACGCCCTACGTCCAGTGTGTTGCGGAGTCGTATTACCGAGCGTGGAGAGCTCGTAGAGGGGAGCTACAAGCTTTGGTGAGAGAGGGAAGCGCCTTCCTAGGTCTCGTGCGTATGAGGTTCTTGGTTCTGGTGTGTGCTCGCGTGTGTGCGAGTTTGAGTGTGCGTGAATGAATGTTTGGATTTCGAGAGAGCGAGATCGGAGGTCCATTCTCTCCCTTTATACGTAGGGAGAGATGGAGGAGTACAGTAGAGAGACAGGGAGTGAACGTGGGCCCGGTTTGGGCTGCTGCCGAGGGAGAGCTTTGTCTTCATTCTGTCAACCTTCCTGAGGAAGATTGCGCCAGTAGACACATGTTCGGGTCCTGTTCGTCTTTGTTGCGCTGTAGCCATGCGTCTTGTGAGCTTATGTGGAGCTATAGGTAGGAATCAAAGATGTAGCAAACTTACCTTGAATATATTGTAAAGTCAAATTCCGGATCCAAGGAGAGAAGTGTCATACTCTTAGATCAAGATGTGCAAGTGTGTGGAAATATGGCAAATGATCGATACTCCTATATTTGGATGATCTCTCTTTTCTAACTTATTATTTTGAGACATAGCTATCTTTTTAATTTTTCTATGAGCTTTGAAGATGCTCATCATTTCATTTTTTCAAAGAGCTTTGGAAATGCTCATAAATTTGGGACTTTATGTGTCCCTCTAATTTTCATAATTTTGCATAGTCTATGTCTCATTTACTAGCAATATACTAGAGAGAGAGTTTTTCTACTTAAAGCATGGAGTATGAACTATGTGGAAATGTAAGGCATGTTTCTGCGTACTTCCAGTGTAGAAGCAGCATGTATATGTGGCGTGTACGTGATCTTGATCTTGGGAGCATGATAAATCTCTCAACAAAGGTCACAAAACTTGACCAAACTCAACACAAAGCAAGCAGCTTATGTAGAAAGCTATATCATGGAGAAGCATGTATGCCTTTAGTAGGAATTTTTCACCATTGTAGAACATCAAAGTGTTTTATCATTTTAATAAATAGAACTCCGATAGTCATTCTTGCTTAGAACAATATTATAGCAGCTCTTATCTTGCCATATCATGTCTCACAACAACTTAGACTTAGTTACAGCATTTGCAACCCACAAAAGTTTGAGGTTCATGATGGTTTCTTTTAAGCCAAGTAATCCATACTTAAAGAAATACCAAGTTGTAAATTAAGTACTAGAGTAATATTTAGCAGAGCAACTATTCATCATTTCCATAGGAGATATTAATTTTCATGGAATATGTGAGAGTAGAGAAAGTCTATTTATTTTATTTTATCATATGCAGATTTTTAAATGCAAAACAAAGATAAGCAAGAACTTGCATGAATCTAAATGCTGAAATTAAAATCTTACCTTAGTGGAGGAGGGAACCTCCCCCAAGCTTATCCTTTGCTCATTGCTGCAGCGGGTATGGATTTAGTTGTCGCCACGTGGCCCAATACCGATGTTGTTCTTCTTGCATTGCTTGGATTTCTTCGGCAGTTTGCTGGACGATGCGTGCTGTCTCATCATGCTCAACACGTAGCTCACTAAAGGTATTGGTGAGATGATCAAATTGTTTCCGCAATTCACGATGCTCCCTGTCTCGTGTGGACGAGAAGGATGCCCGTGGTCTTTGTGGACGTGATGGCTAAGGAGGCATGCCACTAGAAGTGTGCATGGAGGATGCATCGCCTTCCTCCTCACCATAAGCTTCTCGGGAAGGACCACCTTGCTCAAGATGAACAAAGTATAGTCCCTCCCGAGCTCTCTTGTCTGAACCTGCAAAACCTCTTTGTCCAATTCCTTGATCTAAATCAAGGGTTAGCTTACGAGTCCTATACAATTGAAGTTGCCTATTTGGAAGAGACACCTCAATTGTATGGCCATTGTAAATCATTTTGAGTTCATTATTGGCATCTCTTTTTAACATTCGAGCTGAAAGGTATGCTTATGAAATTACATCTATAGGAGTAGAGATGTACACAAAGGGTTGATCGCCATTTAGCAAGTTCATAGATTTGGCAATACGAGTAATCAAAGATGTGAATTGAATAGATTCATTACTCTCAATTAAACTTTGCCAAAATTTCACTAAGCATTTTACAGGAGAGATTCACATTTTGTTGGCCATGGCATAAAGCAGTTTTAGTTCCATGTCACTTATCAAGTTAGCATTACTTCCAGGAAACAAAAGTCATTTTCATCCAAAGAAGTATGAAACGAAGGGTTGGATTGTGAATTTTCTCAAGTGTAGGATTTGAGCAATCTTTTAGAGCAGATATAGAGAACCAAAATTTCCTCTTGTTAAACCTATGCAGGGCAAGGTCTAAATCAATCAAGCATGAATTATCAAAACCAAGAGCAACACTTAGATGATTCCAAGTTAGATTATAGCTTTGATTAAACATGCGAAAATTAATTCCAACATTAAAGATTTGGAGAGAGCATAAGAATTCTATGGTAAGCAACTTAATTCCAAACTCTTCTATTTTCCAAAAGCCAGACCAACCAAGAGTAGAGAAGATAGTTTCGAACTCGGTGGTCATACCTACGTTGGAGAGAAGACTTGGATCCAATATCCTTGTGTGCTCGAAAGATCGATCCCGAAGAGAGATATCGTTGGTACTCTAGTTGGTCGAACCAGAGACCACTTCGTTGATCATAGGTCCTCATTGGGGGCACCATGAATGCCCCCGCTTGAGGTACCTCCTCTGACACTTCTTCCTCCTGAGGTGGTTCTTCGGTTTGGAGGTTCTCCCAAGTGTATCGGGCAGAACCTCCCCTTCTTCTTCCTTGGGAAGTGCTCTCAGATTGGTGGGAGCGACGAGATGAGCTCCCCCTTACGATGTGTTTTGCTTTCTTGAACATGGAGCTTATCGGATTCTTCATCTTCTAGAGAGGAAGAAGGACACAAGGGCAAGACTAGGAAGAGTGTGTGTGTAGTGAATTTCTAGTTTGCCTTGTGGGGAGAAGTTTGAGCTAAGAGAAGCTTGATGAAGGCAAGAGATCTTCTTGTGGATTAGTGAGAGCAACACTACTTCTCTTTGAGGGCTAAGAACTTCTCTTGAATGAAGAGAGGAGAGAGCAAGGCAAGGAGAGGCTTGAACAAGAACTGAGTTCTTGTGGAGGTGTGAGGGAATGAGCTCTCCTTGCATGAGATTTTATAGGGGAAGGAAGTGGCACCAAGGGGGTGCCATGGAGTGGTCGACCGACCACCCCTTGTGATGAGCCCATAGCTCTACAAGGTGTTCATGCATACATGTTTAGCGACAATTCAAATATAGTGGCCGGTAATTCTTTAATATTCTGAGGTCTTAAATTTGGAGATTTAATTTTGGATGAGAAATATAGCGAGAATATGGATAAATTTACTAGTGCTGGCCTATCATCGTATTTGTATTTTAGAGGTGCCTTGTGGAAAGCACGAGTACAATATAAATCCAAAAAAATGTGTCAGTACTAGTTCTAAAGAGGTGGAGATCAATTAGGATTCTTACCATAGTTTATTATTGTTATTTCCATATTTGCATTAGTTCCTATCCAGACTTGTGTGCGTGAACCAAATTGGTGTGGTGGTGTGCTAGGATGTGCCTTGCTGGTTTGTAATCAGAGTTTGACTCGTGTCCATGTAACGACTACACATTTGTGCAGGCCGAACCAATATGTCCGTCGGGCTGAGTCAGTTTAATTAATTAGGGTATATGCCTGCGCGCATATATTAGGGCTCTTGCTCCCTGTAATAGGTGATTGATCCGGATCCTTGTGGATTTGTGTGAAGTGCGTGATTGAGCTGCTACAGCTTGGGTACGTCACTTGGAATTCTTGGATTCCCTGTCTTCTGATCGTGGTTCGTCGTGGCTGCGGGTGGAAGTAGTTATCTACGGTTTTGGATTGCATCCATTGTAAGCTGATCCCTCTATCAATCTTTGCTACTATTCGTATCTGGTTGGTCAAAGGAATTTATTGAATTACTTGTGAGTTTGATTCCTCCCTGTCGTGAGGATTTTGGCCGACGCTTCTTTACGTTTTTGCCAAGAGTAGTACTACTGCTTTATTTATCTTGGATTATAATTGTTGATTGTGAGCTAATAGCTGAGTCGGTTATTGCTACTCTCTGGGATTACGTGGTGCTAGTGCTACTACTGTTCATTCAATACTATCTATTGTTCGTTCATCCGTGGTGGGTTGTGGCTTGGTGTTATTGACTATCATTCATAGTCCGAAACTACACACACCAGGCAGCTCTTATTCTATCTGCATTACATTGACTCTACAGAAGTATAGATTCAAATTATTGTTTATTCGACACGAGAAGTCAGTTCTGTTGCTTGGATTGTATAAACTCAGATTATATTCATTATTGATATTTTAGCACCGTGAAAGATTGGGCAAATTCCCGGACAGCGTAAGCGTGTCTTCATCAATTGGTATCAGATCTCTGGGTTGCTCACGGTGCATTCGAGTTTGTCTAATGGCTGATTATAGTCTTACAAACAGGGAAATTAAGTGTGTGCCAACACTTTATTTAACAGCCTGTGATGATAGTTACTATGGGAAAATACAATGGAGGATTTTTTACATGGTCGTGGACTCGAGACACACATGCAGCTATTCTTTGCAAAGAAGACATTTTCGTATAAGGTTTCTATGTGGTGGAGGGATTTACATAAAGGACACATGATGAGGGTTGAAGAACCTTGCAGGACATGGAACAATATGAAAGTTATGCTACGACGCTGAATTGCTCCTCAGCTTGCACCAAAGAAGAAGGTAGCTACTGCTCGCGGACAAAATCTCCCATGCACTATTGTGCGCTCATCATGGAGTGATACTGTTGTTGGAGATACACACCTTACTATTTCTAATCGACAAGCTAGTAATATTAATTCTTATGAGAAGAAGTTAAGTTCTGGTGTTACTTATGGCAAGTCTATGCATACTAAACGGGTGTTTCCTATCAAAAAGAAGGCGCCTATTATTTCTTCTGCATTTTCTTGTGCCAAGCAGCTAGAGCGGAAATATGCTAGTTCTATTATTGATATTTCTTCTCACCCTCAAGAAAACAGCAAGGACGTAGCTATAGAAGAAAAAGAGACAGAAGAAAAATCTATAACGCCATTGACTGATATTGATGATGATACTCAGAATGGTTTATCTATGTTGGCTCAGTAAGTACACAGTGATGGAACTGTTGTTAATGTCAAAGGGCAGCGATCTAGTATATTCCAATCTGAATGCAAGATTCAAGATAAGGTATGCAAGCTAATTATCGATGGTGGTAGTTTCACAAATGCTATTAGTTCAGATCTTGTGCATGCTTTGTCTTTGTCTAAATGGAGGCTTCCAATGCCGCGTTATATGCAATGGATGAATCAAAGTGGTACACTGAAAATTACTCATAAGGTTAGAGTTAAATTTTCAGTTGGAAATTATGTCGACACCGTGGATTGTGACATTGCACCAATGGGTGCGTGTCATTTATTATTCGGTCGACCATGGCAGTTTGATCTTGATGCTACTCATGGTGGTCGTCCCAACAATTATTCATTTGTACATAAGGGAGTTCATCATGTGCTCAAGCCGATGCCCAATACTGCTATTAAGGCTGACATTTTTCCTTATGTGAAAGTGAAGAAAAGGGATGCTGAAATTACCCCAAAGCCGAGGACGGCTTTGCTTCAAGGGACGGAGAATGATGAGATATGTCCTTCACCAATAATTATTGTTAGTACCCCTGATGTTCCATTAAATATCAGTGTTGTTAGTCATGATGTTTCTTCGTCGATGACTATGGTTCCAAAAAATAAATCCATGGATGATTATGTGGCAGTAAATGTTGAAGTTATTGATTATGAATGCCCAAGCAAGAATACAATCGTTAGCACTAAAGAAGATGTTTCTAATGGTGTGAGTATGCCCGTTTCTATTGCTGCCAACAATATTCCTAGTAATACAAGAAAAGATGATGTGATGAATAGTTCTCAGTGTGAGCGTTCTAGAAGTTACTATGATGATCAAGCAAGTGCAGCGATAGTTGCACATACATCATCTATGCAATTTGGCCTTGGATCTAAATTTGTGAAGTACAATGACAAGAATTTTGAGGATGTAATGATTGCACAAGCGAAGAACTCATTTGAAAATACTCCAAAGACGAGGACGGCTTTGTTTCAAGAAAGGGAGAATGATGAGCCCATAGCTCTACAAGGTGTTCATGCATACATGTTTAGAGACAATTCAAATATAGTGGCCGGTAATTCTTTAATATTCTGAGGTCTTAAATTTGGAGATTTAATTTTGGATGAGAAATATAGCAAGAATATGGATAAATTTACTAGTGCTGGCCTATCATCGTATTTGTATTTTAGAGGTGCCTTATGGAAAGCACGAGTACAAAATAAATCCAAGAAAATGCGTCAGTACTAGTTCTAAAGAGGTGGAGATCGATTAGGATTCTTACCATAGTTTATTATTATTATTTCCATATCTGCATTAGTTCCTATCCAGACTTGTGTGTGTGAACCAAATTGGTGTGGTGGTGTGCTAGGATGTGCCTTGCTGGTTTGTAATCAGAGTTTGACTCGTGTCCATGTACACGACTACACATTTGTGCAGGCCGAACCAATATGTCCGTCGGGCTGAGTCAGTTTAATTAATTAGGGTACATGCCTGCATATATTAGGGGCTCTTGCTCCTTGTAATAGGAGATTGAGTTTTATTTTATTTGTAGTGGTATTCCCAGTCGAGCCGTCGCCGCTCAAGAAACCCTAGAAGGGTGATTGATCCGGATCCTTGTGGATTTGTGTGAAGTGCGTGATTGAGCTGCTACAGTTTGGTACGTCACTTGGAATTCTTGGATTCCCCGTCTTCTGATCGTGGTTCGTCGTGGCTGCGGGTGGAAGAAGTTATCTACGGTTTTGGATTGCATCCATTGTAAGCTGATCCCTCTATCAATCTTTGCTACTATTCATATCTGGTTGGTCAAAGGAATTTATTGAATTATTTGTGAGTTTGATTCCTCCCAGTCGTGAGGATTTTGGCCGACGCTTCTTTACGTGTTTGCCAAGAGTAGTACTACTGATTTATTTATCTTGGATTATAATTGTTGATTGTGAGCTAATAGCTGAGTCGGTTATTGCTACTCTCTGGGATTACGTGGTGCTAGTGCTACTACTGTTCATTCAATACTAGCTATTTTCCGTTCATCCGTGGTGGGTTATGGCTTGGTGTTATTGACTATCATTCATAGTCCGAAACTACACACACCAGGCAGCTCTTATTCTATCTGCAATACATTGACTATACAGAAGTATAGATTCAAATTATTGTTTATTGGACACGAGAAGTCAGTTCTGTTGCTTGGATTGAATAAACTCAGATTATATTTATTATTGATATTTTAGCACCGTGAAAGATTGGGCAAATTCTCGAATAGCGTAAGTGTGTCTTCATTACCTGGGGTATGCCCTTGGGTGTCATGATCACCCACTTTATTGGATGTCTTACACAAAGCAAAAGAGGGAGAGGAGGTGACCAAAGCATGGTCGGCCGACCCCCGAAAGTGGGGATTCCACTATGCTTTTTCTAGTGCTTTGTGAAAGGTGAAAGATGTGGTGTGATGTGATCAAAAGCTGAGCTAAAGCGGTTAAGATTCTCCTCTTTAAACAAAGAGTAGTGGAGGATAAAGGTATGTCATGCTTTGATCAAAGGTGATTGATGTGTTTTTTTTCAAAGCATGACAAAGTGAAAGTGATGGGTGTCATGATTCCCCACTTTGGACAAGAAGTAGTGGGAGACAAGGATGTGTCATGCTTTAACCAAAAGTGATTGATGTACTTTAAAGCATGACAAGACAAGAGATGTCTCCTAAAGCAAGAATCTGATTTTTGAAAGTCTCACCTCACAAATCATGAGATGTTTGGAAAAAGGATGGTGGAGAGGAAAAGATGGATGAACAAGGGGATCATAGGGTGGTCGGCCAACCACCCTAGTCTCCATTTTTTTCTTTTTCTTTTATAAAGGTCATATAGAGAAGAGTTATTAAATGAGCCAAGGTAGGATACATAGGGTGGTCGGCCGACCCCCCTATGGCTCTATCTTTTGTCAAATTTCAGAACTAAACTGATTCTCATGTTTTATTTAATCTAATTTTAGTTTTCTGAATTTTAAGTATGAAAGAAATTAAAGGTTTGAGCTAAATGAAAGAAGGGAAATAAAAGATAACTACCGATTTACCTTTCGACGAAGGCTCCTAGATTTTAAGTCCTTGGAGTATGACTCTCCTTCTAGTTCATTCCTCCGATGCACTTGATGGCTCCGGAGAAGGAGACCGTGATGTGTGCACCTCTTTTGCTTTCCAAACCTGCCTTGGATTGGCGGGTTTGTCCTCCTTGAGTTCAGTGATCTTGGCCTCCGGGTACTGCTTCTTTTGGTGCGGGGCTCGAACTCTTATTTTTGGTGGTTGTTCTTTTACCTGTTTGTTCAGTTTATAACCATTGAAAGCACATTTTACCTTATGACTTGGGAACTGGAAGTGGATCTGGTCCGATCCTACGTAGATGACCGCGTTGGTGGTGTTGAGGAAGGGCCTTCCTAAGATGATGGGTACTTCTACGTTGGCTCCCATGTCTAGGATGATGAAGTTGGTGGGGATGTACTCGTCTTGGATGTTCACCAAGATATCCCTTGTGAGTCCCTCGGGAAACCGTATGGTTTGGTCTGACATCTGCAGGCGAACACATGTAGGAACCAAAGGTCCTCCTAACAGATTATCATAAGTTACCTTAGACATGATGTTGACGCCCAATCCAAGATCGCAGAAGGAGGTGTGGAACGTTTGTTGCCCGACTGAGCACTTGATCGTCGGATGGCCTGAATCTTCCTTCTTCATGATGAAGGGAGGATCGAGAAGATAGCCCCAATAGGAGCGAAGTGGAGGCTTACCGAACCTTGTGTTGACCATATTTACATGCTCAATCGAATCATCTGGTTTCCCAGGAATCTTGCCTTGTTCCATGGATGGCATAGCTGCTGCTAATTGAGCTAATTGGGTTTCTAGCATTTTATTAAAACTCAATTGATTTTTCATAGCAGTTGTAAAGCTATCCATTTTCTCACCAAAGTTTCAAGAACTTTATCAGTGGCAATCATCTTTCTATTTATACCATTATTAATCTTTGATTGCCCAAGAACAAGATCTTTTAATTAAGGTTGATTATTGTAGGAATTGTAATTATTGTAATTGTTATTACCTCCATTACCTTGGTAGAAGTGGCATGAGTTCCAGCTTCCTTGTTGTTGGGGTCGATACCCGTTGTTGCTATTGTTGTTGTTGTTGTTGTTGTTGTTGTTGTTGTTGTTGCTGATGAAGTTCACATCCTCCTTCGATGTCTCGGGGCAATTGTTGCCCGAGTGATCATTTCCTCCGCACACCTCGCACCATGAATCGGCTTCAATAGATTGTGCGGCGACGACTGGGTAGATGGCCTCTCGTTCCTTCTTGGAACCTTCTTCTATCTTCTTCATCAAAAGGTCCATCTTGATGGAGAGTATGTCCACCTCACTGACGGTGTGCATACCTCTTCTCTTTAGCTGGAGACGTTCGTCACCCCATCCTTGGTTTATCACCATTTTCTCGATGAGGTCCTTGTCATTTCTCGGTGTGTGTTGGAGAAATGCCCCTCCAGCGGCAGCATCAGACAGCCTGTGGTAGAATCCTTGAATCAGGAGCCAGTCGTCTATCCCATGATGAGGATGTGCACGAACGTACTCCTGGAGACGCTCCCAGGCTTCGAGAATCGTCTCATCAGATTGTTGCTGGAAGCTTGAGATCTTTCCATGAAGAGCATTGGTTTTGCCCATCAGGAAGAACTTCTTGAGGAATGCATTAGCACACCTCTCCCATGTAGTGGTCTCTTCTTTGTGGGCGTAGAACCATTGCTTCGCCTTTCCCAATACCGAGAATGGGAAAAGACGAAGGCGAATGGTGTCAGATGCCACTCCCTTGATGAAAAATGTGCCACATAACTCCATGAAGTGCTGGAGATGAGCATTGGCATCCTCATGGGGTTTCTGCAAAACCGATTGGCCTGCACCATGTGGATCAAAGCGGGCTTCGGCTCGAAGGTGGCATCTCCAAAGTTGACCTCGGGACCCTGAGCTATGTGGGTAGCTGACGGAACCGAGAAGTCAGAGATTGCCTTATGAGCCATAGCTTCCTTGAGTGGTGGTGTAGAGCCTCCTTCCTTGAACGGATTCTGGTTTGAGAGGAACCTCTGAGGGGGAACTTGATGACGTCTAGTCCTCCTCCACAGCTGCTCGGGATCTTCGAGATAGTTTCCGGGCAGTTGGAAACCACTCATACACTGTCTGGCTTCACAAGAAAGGAAGACACAGATAGGGGTAAGCCCCTATGACTAATTGATAACTAAGTGGTAACGAGAATCTCTGGATTCAATCTAATTAAAATTTCTTGGCTAAGCTTTCCATGGCAACGGCGCCAGAAATGCTTGTTAGTATTTCTTATGACTATTGGATAAATCCGCAAGCGCACAGATTATACCGTTGTAGCACTTCACCTAGGAGTATTCCAAGGTATCGTAATTTATATTATCCCAAGGGAAAGCTGACTAGAAATGATAATTGGATAGAGATCTTAGAGAGCACCTCAACTTAGTACCAACTAGTATAGAGGGGTAAATGATATATGTGATAGGAAGGGTTGATGAATGAAGAAGCTACGATAAAAGACACTTAGAACGGACTAGAAAGACTAGCTAGTTGGGAGGACAACAAGAGAGTATAGGGACTCCTATGTACTTCACTCTACTTCAATATACTTAGCTAATTAACTAGTCTAAACACTATAGTTTGCCTCCTCAATACAAGTATGCTAGGCGAGGGGATAGATCAGTAGGAGGACAAAACTCGTACCGGACCACGCCCTCTTCTTACAGGGGCCTTACCTTTTAAGAACTTACCTAAGAACATGTGGTGGAATACAAAGACTAGACAAGGTTGTCACCTCTTGCTAGCTACCACAAACAATCCGTGCAGCAAGCGATAACCAAGGATAAGATGATGTATAAGCACCACGCTTACACACAACTTACTACTTTGACTATGATCAATAACCAAAGCACCCTATGATAGGCAATGATCGCATACAGGAAAGGTCACAAGGATCGCAGACTATGGATGTAAAGGATATTAAAGAGCAAAAGCATATAGCAAGATTATATCTAGTATAGAAATGTTCAAAGTAAATACTAAGTAAAGTAGAGAGAAAGATATATATATTGATAAAGGTAAAGTCTTACAAAGAAGGAAAGATACAAGAGCTATACCAGACTCTCTCAGAAGACAACTCCAGAAATCCCGAGCACAGCTCGACTCAACTCTAACTCCCACACTAGACTAACTCCTAGAACAATCTAAGGAATAGAGCTTGTAGGCTTCTTCTTCATGTCTAGAGAGGGGGTATGGCCCTCTATTTATAGTAGGAGGGGTGGAGTAGGGGCTACTCCATCGCCACGTCAGCGATCTAGGGCCTTCCATCCTCCACCGTTGGATCCAACCAACCCTGGAACCGTCATTGGATGGATGGTGGTGATCCAACACATGGGGAAGAGGTATGGCGGTTGGGGGGAGCCAACCAACCTAGGGGGTGGTCGGTTGACCCCCCTATGGCCAGTGGGCCCTCCTCTGGCCTCTGGAAGTGTCCCCACTAGTCAGGGACCAAGTGGGGGGGCTTGTGGGCCCATCTCATGGTCGGTCGATCCCCCCTAGGGGTTCTGGCCCACCTCTGTTGTCCTGATGCTGGCCCCACTTGTCATTGATGCTAATTGCTGGTTCTGAGGTGATTGTCACGTTTATCTCCTTGGTGTGGGCCCATGGATCCATGTGCTATCTTTGTGAGCCGTTGAGAGAAAACACAGAGTGATCCAATGGTTGGATTTCCCTCTAGAGTGCCTCTCTTGGATCATGGCCGAGAGTGGAGAGCCTGGTGGGCCCATAGGGTGGTCGGCCGACCCCCTATGTGGGTCCCACTGGCTCTCCTTTGCTCTATTTCTTCATTCCTGCACTCAAGCACTCATGGACATGTGGAACTAGTTATTTGATCAAATATGCTCATGATGTGTTTGTTTGTCCTTGATCCTGAGGTTGGTGGCATCATTTTAGTTATATAAAAGATGGTCATAATTTGTGCCAATAGTGTCATACGAATTGGTATCTTGTATGCAGTCCGATATGCCCAGAGTGCCTCTGGTAGCTTGTGCTTCCAAGTTGTACCCATCTCATCCACGGTCTTCTGCATAATGTTCTTGATTTGTTTGTTGGATGTTTCTGCTTGACCACTTGTTTGGGGATGGTATTGAGTTGCAACATTGTGTCGAATTCCTTGATCAGTGAGGAACTGGTGGAAGCCTTTATCAATGAAGTGAGATCCCCCGTCACTTATGACTAACTTTGGGGTTCCAAATCTGGGGAATATCACTTCATGGAACATTCTTTTTGAATTAGTTGCGTCTGCTTTGCGGCAGGGTATTGCTTCTACCCATTTGGACACATAGTCCACCGCTACTAAGATATACTCACACTCTTTTGATGGTGGAAAGGGTCCCATGTAGTCGATGCCTCATGCATCAAAGAGCTCGACTTGTAGGTTGTTGGTGAGTGGCATGGAATCTCGGGAATTGATGTTCCCGTGCTTCTGCACCTTGCACATTTTCTGACATAATCTTGGGTATCCTTGTACATGGTTGGCCAGTAGAAACCACTCTACCAAATATTAGCATGAGTTCTGAATGCTCCATAGTGACCTCCGTATTCTGCTCCATGGCATCTTTCCATGATCTTGATTGCCTCCTCCATAGGTACGCATCTTCTTAACGATCCATCATTGCATACTCTATAGAGGTATGACTCATCCCAGAGATGCACTCGACTCTCCGGAACTAGTTTATGTTTATTTGACCCTGGGGGGACATGTCCTGCAACCATAAAGTTGACTATATTTGCATACCAGGGGTTGGATTCTGTTACCTTGAGGAGTGTGTCATCTATGAGGAAGTCGTCGATGGGAAAATTTTGTGCCTCTTTGAATTGCATTCTAGACAAATGGTCGGCAACAGATTTTTCTAGTCCTTTTTATCTTTTATTTCAAGATCAAATTCTTAGAGTAGAAGGATCCATCTTATTAGGCGAGGTTTAGCATCTTTCTTAGTGAGCAAGTATTTTAAAGCAACATGATCGGTATAAACAATCACTTTTGCTCCAACTAAGTAAGATCTAAACTTGTCTATAGCAAAAACCATGGCCAACAACTCTTTTTTAGTTGTTGCATAGTTTAGTTGTGTCCCTGTTAAGGTTTTGCTAGCATATGAAATTTCATGATGCTTCTTATCTTTGGTTTGGCCTAAAACCACACCAACAGCATAATCACTTGCATCACACATTATTTCAAAGGGAAGCGTCCAATCAGGGGGTTGAATGATTGGAGCTGAGATGAGTGCTTTCTTGAGAATGTAGAAGGAATCTAAGCACTCATCATTGAAGTTGAAGGGTGCATCCTTGGCTAGCAGGCTTGTTAAAGGACGGGTGATTTGAGAGAAATCTTGTATGAACCGTCTATAAAAGCCAGCGTGACCAAGGAAGCTACGAATTCCTTTGACATTCGTGGGAGGTGGAAGCTGTTCTATGACTTCGATCTTAGCTCTATCCACTTCTATCCCACGTTCGGACACTCTATGTCCTAGCACTATGCCTTCGCGAACCATGAAGTGGCATTTCTCCCAGTTTAGGACTAAGTGCTTTTCTTCACATCTTTGTAAGACTCTATCCAGATTCTCAAGACAATCATCAAAAGTCTTTCCATGGACGGAGAAGTCGTCCATGAAAACTTCCATGATTTCTTCGATTATATCGGAAAAAATGGACATCATGCACCTTTGGAAAGAAGCAGGAGCATTGCATAGGCCAAAAGACATTCGCCTATATGCATATGTTTCATAGGGGCATGTGAAGGTAGTCTTACTTTGATCATCAGAGTGGATTGGTATTTGATGATAACCCGAATAACCATCAAGGAAACAAAAGAAAGAATGTTTTGCAAGCCGTTCCAATATCTCATCGATGAAGGGTAATGGGAAGTGATATTTCTTTGTAGCCTTATTAAGTTTTTGGTAATCTATACACATCCTCCAACTTATGACGGTTCGTTGAGGAATCAACTCGTTCTTGTCATTTCGAACGACTGTCATACCTCCCTTCTTAGGCACCACTTGCACAAAGCTAACCCATTAACTATGAGGAACAGGGTAAATGATCTCTGCGTGCAAGAGTTTCAAAACCTCATTCTTCACTACTTCTCTCATCGCATTATTCAATCTACGTTGAGGTTCTCTAAAAGGAAGAGCCTCAAATTCGATGGGAATGCGGTGTGTGCAAAGAGCGGGACTAATGCCCTTAAGATCTTGAAGAGAGTAGCCTAAGACCGATTGATGCTTTTCTAAGACGGTGAGGAGTTTGAAGGACTCTTCCGGAGAGAGTTTGTCACTGATGATCACAGGGGCCTCACGATCGTCATTTAGAAAGGCATATTTCAAACCAGCAGGAGGGGGTTTGAGTTCTATAGAGGGCTTAGATGGAGGTTCAGATTTCTCCAGATCTATGGGTTCTTCTGGATCGTCTTCTTCTTGGATGAAATCTTCAGCGTCTTCTTCTATATCAGGATGCGATGATTCTAGAAGAGATGTAACCATCACTTCCTCTATGGGGTCAGATTCTGGGAGTGATTCTGTCATGGTGTTTATGGAATTGGTTAACGGGATCGAGAGCTTGATGCTACTCCCTATATGACCCTTTAGACTTCCATCAAGAGATCTGTCAAGGAATCTCATGAGTGGATGTCCAATTAACAAGTCAAATTCCTCTATATCAAATATGAAGAATTTTAAGAGGACATTGACTTTGTTAATTAGCGTAGGAATGGTTTGTGTTATCCCATAACTCTCAATCAATTGTCCTGAAGAAAGCTTCAGAAACTTATTGGTTGGAGTTAGAACTACGTCGCCTAGGAGGGCATTAGCTAATGACTTAGACATAATGTTGACTCCTACGGCAGGATCATAAAGAAAGTCTAACTTTGCTCTGTTGATCTGACAAGGAATGGTTGTGGAGGAAGAAAGAATTCGAATTTGCTCGAATGAAGATTCGACCTCTTCTAACCATTCGTTGCTCATGATAGAAGCTAGCTCTTGAACCGTCTCCTGGAGGTATACTTCCTCTAGTCGACTAGGAATATGAAGGTTCGGAGCTTTCCGAGCAGAAGACTTCTTTTGCACAGATTAATTCAAGGCATTTCCGAAATCAGAGAATAAATCAGCCTTGATATCAAAGGGGAATTCCAAAGGTTTAATTTCTTCTTCCCTTGGTTGTTCAGGATCGATAGCAAGATCTTGAGATGTAGAGGGAAAAGTTTCGGCTACCGATGTTGTTTCTATTCTGGGGGCTGGTTTTTGTTCTTCCACGGGTCCTTCATCATAAACGTTAGTATAGGGGTGTTTTCAAGAATCTTTGTGAGAAGACTCTTCCCTGCACTAACGGGTAAACACAGGAAGGCTCCTCCAGAAGTTATATCAAGAAGTTGTGCGGAATCTCTGCTAAGACCGCCATAAAAATGTTATAACATTGTATGCTCGGTTATAGAAAGATCAAGGTCGGATGATGATAGATCTAAAATACGGGCCCATGCCACACCTAGAGGTTCCTTCTCCTTTTGTTTGAAGGTTAGGACCTCTATTCGAAGACGAATAACACAGGAGATAGGGAAGAAAGCTAAGCAGAATTTGGATTGCAACTTTACCCATTCTCCCTTTACACTATCTACGTGACGAGTGTACCATCATCTGGCTATTCTCGTCAAGGAGAATGGGAATAGCTTGCACTTAAGGGTACCTTACCTCATCGCTTGGATGTGGACACATGAACAAAGTTGTTCAAAGTCACGTAGGTGAGTGTAAGGATTCTCATCTTTGTCCCCAAAAAATGGTTTATCCTAAACCATCGCTATGAGACTCGGGCAAAGCTCATAACGAACGGCCAAAATGGCCTGAGATGATTTAGGTGGCTCCAAGCTAGCGCCCGTTGGAGCACCATATTCGAAAAGGGGTGTTTGATCCATATGTGTATGTGGAAAGTAAGGATGAAATAAGACGAAGATAAATAGGACCACAAGGTTATAGTTAAAACAGCTATCGTTCCCCGGCAACGGCGCTAGAAAGCTTGTTGACACCAAAAGTGGCAAACGGGTAAAAGACCGCAAGTGTACGACTCTCAAGTGTATCCTTCGCGGGGGGTATTCCAGGTATTGTATTTTCCTCAAGGAACGAGAAGTGAATTAACTAGAGGTAAGATTATGTCCTATGATGAGACAAGGGAGACTATGATAACTGGGTTGAGAGGTTCGATATGGCAAAGATATCTAACAAGGTATAGCTGGTTATACTGGCTTTATTAGCCCTTCTCTTGCAGGAGGCGATCAGATAGATCAGAATGAGGATAAAACTCTAACTGAACCACGCCATCATGTTGTATTGAGGCCCTACCTTTTAAGAACTTATCTTAAACACATGGTGGAATACAAAGACTAGATAGGGTTGTCACCACCTACTAGCTACCACAAACAATCCGTGCGATAAGCGATTTACAAAGGCAAGATTAAGTTTAGACACCATGTATACACTAATCTTACTACTTTAACCTTGGCCTAAGATTAAAGCACTTCACTCAGAGCAAAGCGATGAACAAGCGCGAAAAGATGTATAACAACTAAACCAGATTTAGAATATTAAATGCTATAAGGAACTCGGAAGAAATCACTTACAAGTGCTGAACTTACGAGAGACTCGCATCCACTGAGGTAGAACTCCGGAGAAGATTCCCGACAGGTCCGGGGCTTTCTCCAGAAGACTTGCCTCACTCTCCTCCAACTAGCATAGCACTACTGTAGAGCTCCGCTAAGATGCTAAGGAGTAGTATTTCTCAAATGAGTCATAATTAGAAGTGAAGGCCTAGGGGGTATTTATAGCTAGAGGTGGAGTCTAGTGCCACGTCAGCGATCCGTGTCACCTCCATTAGCCATCGTAGGATCAAACCGACCTCTCCACCGCCTTAGAACGGATGGTACTGATATTCAACAGGTGTTTAGGATGTGGGGGTCACTGGGCTCTGCACCGACCTAGGGGGAGGTCGGCCGACCCCCCCCCCTATGGCTTGTGGTTCCTCTTTGGTCCTTCTAGAGTATGCCCCACTGGTCAGGGACCAAGTGGGGGTGGTGGCCACCCTGGGGAGCTCACCCGACCTCTATAAGGGTATGTGGCCCACCACCTCTCTCCAGAGGGTGGTCCCACTTGTCATGGACTTCGTCTAATGCTTCTGGAATGTTTTGTCATGTTTGTTTCCTTGACGTGGGCCCATGGATCCATGTGATGTGAATCTGAACCGTTGGGAGAAAACACAAGTTGATCCAGGGGTTCAAGATCGCTTGGGAAGGTCTTACTCGGATCATGGGGGCATGTGAGGCCTTGGTGGCCCCATAGGGAGGTTGACCGACCCCCTAAGTGGGCCCACAGGCTCCCAATTGCCCCCATTTTTCATTACCTGTAAATAAATATTCAAGGGACATGTGGAACTAGTTATTGGATAAAATGTGCTTATGTTAAGCTTGCCTTTCTATTATTCTGAGGATGTTGACGGTAATTTCATAGCGACAAAGAGGGTCATTCTTACCGTCAACAGTTGTTAGCGAGATTGACATAAACTCACCCCTTGGATGAAGAACATGTTTGGATTCTAACCCTTTGATGAGAGGTCAGGAAGACCAAACGGGTAGATAATCTTCACCTATTCTATGACCAAGCTTCTCATTTCCTGAAGTGTTCTCCAAGATTCTCATGATTGGCCTTCCGATAAAGGTGAGATGAAAGGAAAGTCCAAGAAGGTCAAATATATGGAAATCTAGGAAGATCTTGAGATCATCAACGACCACAAGAACATCATGGAGGACTCCTAAACAATCAAGGATTTGACCATTGCGGAGTCTAAGGTGTTTTTGTGATTGGGATAGATGATACTTTGATGATGTTGGATCATGGAAATGAGGAATGATGTTGATCCCGAGGCTAGGATCATAGCAAATTTCACCATCAATGCCCAACACTTGACAACATATTCTCCTTACATGTGTGGGCATTTTAGCAACTTTCTTTGAGGATTTGGCCTCATCCAACCATTCTTGACATACAACGGTAGATGGATGCTCTAACCGTTGACTTTGCTCCTCTTGGTCAGATTTATGGCCCTCATGGTTTCCATGCCTTAGGTGTCTTAATGAATTCCTAGAAACATTAAGTGGGTCATCATAAGACTTGAATGAAGGAACACATGAGGGATCATCATGATCAAAGATCGGTTTAGAAATGGGTTCGTAGGGTAAGTCAGATGTGGGCATAGAGAAGGAGAGGATAGATTTGGCTTCTAAACACTTTAGTTCTCCTTCTATAAGCTCACTCGTCATTTCTTTATCAGGTATCCCAGACTTTTCCTGATGTGCCATGTGGGAAGTTGAGGCGCAAGATGATGTTGCTTTGGGAGGTTTTGGAAGATATATCTTCATGAGAGGTCTATAAAGACGAGGTCTCTTTTGGGAAGGGTAATTGTGGGCATTCCCAAAACCAACAAGATCAGATAGGTGGTTGGCCTCAAACTCGAAGGAATGGTTTAGTTGTTGTATTTATTCTTCCTTCAAGATTTGTGGTATTTGTGGTTCAGGATTGATGGTAGAATCTTTGGATAGGTGTGGTGGTGATTCGGCCATTGAGGTTTCTTTTCTGGGGGTGGTTTTTCTCTCTCTCGGCACTTCTTCATAAACGTCAGTGTAAGGGTGTTTTTCAAGAATCTTTGTGAGAAGACTCTTCCCTTCACCAATGGGTAAACACAGGAAGGCTCCCCTGGAGATCATATCAAGAAGTTGTGCATAATCTTTGCTAAGACCACCATAAAAGTGTTGTAACAATGTTGGCTCAGTTATAGCAAGATCAAGACCAGATGATGCTAGATCTAATAGACGGGCCCATGCCGCACCTAGAGGTTCCTTTTTCCTTTTGTTTAAAGGATAGGACCTCTATTCGAAGACGAACAACACGAGAGATAGGGAAGAAAGCTAGGCAGAATTTGGATTGTAACTTTTCCCATTCTCCTTTTGCACTATCTATGTGGTGAAAGTACCATCGTTTGGCTATTCCCGTCAAAGAAAACCAAAAAAGCTTCCACTTAAGGGTACCTCGCTTCATCCCTTGGATGTGGACACATGAACACAATTGTTCAAAGTCACGTAGGTGAGTGTAGGGATTTTCATCTGCATCCCGAGAAAAAGGTTTTTCCTGAGATGAACGGCCAATACGGCCTGAGATCAACTAGGTGGCTCCAACCTAGCGTCCATTGGAGCACCATAATCAAAGAGAGGTGTTTGATCCATAAGTGTATGTGAAAGGAAAGGATTAAATCAAATAAGGATAAATAGGACCACTAGGTTCTAGTTAAAACAACTACCGTTCCTCGGCAACAGCGTCAGAAAGCTTGTTGACACCAAAGGTGGCAAACAGGTAAAAGACCGCAAGCGTACGGTTGTCAAGTGTAGCTTTAGCCGGGAGTATTCCAGGTATCGTATTTTCCTCAAGGAACAAGAAGTGAATTAACTAGTGATCAAGGTTATGTCCTATGATGAGACAAGGCAGACTATGGTATTTGGGTTGAGAGGTTCACTATAGCAAAGATATCTAACTAGGAAAAGTTGGTTATACTAGCTTTATCAGTCATTCTCTTGCAGGAGGCCATGGGATAGTTCAGTAAGAGACAAAACTCTGTTCGGACCACACCATCATGTTGTATTGAGGCCCTACCTTTTAAGAACTTATCTTACACATGTGGTGGGATACAAAGACCAGACATGGTTGTCACCACCTGCTAGCTACCACAAACAATCCGTGCGATAAGCGGTTTCCAAAGGCAAGATTAAGTTTAGACACCACATCTACACTAATCTCACTACTTTAACTTTGGCCTAAGATTAAAGCACTCTACTTAAAGTAAAGCGATGAACAAGCGCGAAAAGTTGTATAACATCTAAACCAGATTTAGAATATCAAATGCTATAAAGAACTCAGATGTATCACTTACATGTGTTGAACTTACAAGGAGATAGCATCTGGTGAGGTGTAGCTCCGGAGAAGATTCCCAACAGATCCGGGGCTTTCTCCAGAAGACTTCCCTCACTCTCCTCCAACTAGCATAACACTACATTAGAGCTCGCTAAGCTAAGTAGTTTTTCTCCAATGAGTCATGAATGAGAGGGGTGCTCTAAGGGGTATTTATAGGTAGAGGTGGAGTAGGGTCTACTCTGGTGCCACGTCAGCGATCCGTGTGAGGTTGCCTAGGGGCCCTTTGATCCTAACCGCCATCAAACCACCTTAGAATGGATGGTTTTGATTTCCATCATGTGGTAAATGTGAGAGGGAGGCACCTGGGCCTTCGGAGCACCAATACCCAGGTCGACCGACCCCTCAAATGGGGTTTGGGCCTACCTCTGCCTTCTAGAAGATGACCCACTGGTCATGGAGGTTGTAGGCAAGTTGTAGCCCCCATAGGGGGAGTCGGCCGACCCCCCCTATGACACCTCTGAGCTGCCTCAGCCTTCTAGAAGGCTGGGCCATGTGTCATAGAGCTTGTTGGTAACTTTTGTGATGTTTATCCGCTGGTGCGGGCCTAGGAATCCATGTGCTAGGCTTCTGGAGCATTAACTACTAAAAAGGACTCCAATCAAAGGCCTCGGTTAATCCCGATTAATGGACGTTGTTGATTTTTGCCCGCCTCCAAAAATGAATTAATTTTTTTAAAAAAAATTGATCCCATGCGGGCCTGCTCGGCCCAATGGTGTCGCTGGATCCAGATCCGTCACCGCTGCCACCTGGGGGAGCCCTGCGTCGACGTCGTACCGCAGCTGCCGTCGGGCACCGCCACCAGGGAGAGTCCTGTGCTGCCGCTGTATCGCCGCCGCTGAGGGTTCTGGTCCGCCTCTGGGAGGGGTCGGTGAGTGCCTCCGTGCGCCGCCACCGGGAAGGGCCGGCGGGCGGCAGGCACCTCCCCGCCGGATCCGTCGCGCGTAGTGGAGCACGGAGGGAGGGAGATCGTGGCTGCCCTGCGCCACCGCCAGGATCTCGCGCTGGCAGGCTCCTCCCCGGCCGCTGGATCCGTCGCGCGTTGTGGAGCATGGAGGGAGGAGAGGAGGGGTGTGGTAGGGAAGGTTCATGGCCGCCCTGTTGTGCCATCGGGAGGGGCCGGCGGGCGCTCCCCGCCGGATCTTGCGCCGGGAGGGGTCGGCGAGCACCTCCCCGCCGGATCTCGAGTTGGGAGCAGCCGGCGGGCGCCTCTCCGCCGGATCCCGCGCCGGGAGGGGCTGGTGGGCGCCTCCCTGCCGGATCTCGTGCTAGGCCGTCGGATCGTGTCGCGCCTCCAACGTCGTGAGGGAGGGAGAAGGGAGAGGCGGGGCGGTTGAAGGAGGGAGAAGGGAGAAGTCGGGCGTCTGAGGGAAGGAGGCCAGGGTGGCTGATTGAGTGAAACCTAACTCCTCTCCCCCTCGTGTATATATATGAACCCGATAGTGGTTGGATATGGGCTTTTTGGTGGGCCTCGGGAATATTAAGTGAGGCAGGCCCGCCTCCGAAAATAGGAGTCTTTTTGCATGCGGGTTTCTTACAAAGGCCCACCTCTGTAAATCGATTAACCGAGGTGGTTGAAGGTGACCGCCTCGGTTAATGCAAAATGATCGCCTCGGTTAATCGAGGCATTATGCGAGGCGGTTGAAAAACTCTCTCGCCTCCAATCCCATTTTTAAAACGCCTCGCAAAATCATTTTTGTAGTAGTGATTGATCTTGATCATCACTTGAACCAAGGGTTGGAATTGGCTTGGCTCACTCTCTCTTGGATTGTGGTGACTTGGCAGGCAAGAAAGCCTCCAAACATAGGTCGGTCGACCTGTGTACATAGGTCGGTCGACCTGTGTTTGGGCCCTTCGGCTCCTCCACTTCTCGTGGGACCTCCTGGACAGGTGTAGAGTGGAGTGGTGCAGTTCCCGTGCGTGTTGGGTCCATAGGCAGGTCGGCCAACCTGCATATGGGGCCTCCAACACTCCAATTTGTCTGGTTTACACTCATGCATACAAATAATGACATGTACATGTGGAACCATGTTATTTGCACACAAGTTACTCTACATTTGCTTGTTAGCTGTTGAAATGATATTTTGTTAATGATTTTGAAAGTGTAAAAACATGGTGAAATTACCGTCAACAATAAATAACTTTTGTCACATGCTATAGATTGTTTGTTCTTGCTGTTGAGCAGACATAGTGCGAGCCTAGAATTTGTCATCTGTCCTTGCTTATCTTCTCTATAGAACTTGGACTTCAGTGTTCACGCATTGTTTTCATTTGTTGATTTTGGATTCTTTTTCAGTTCCGTGCTGTGCCTGAGTTGAGTAATTTTGGAAGTTCGTTTTTTAACTTTTTCTTGAGTTGTTTGAGTAGTGCAGTGAATTCACTGCAGTAGCAATTTTCCGCAAGGTGACTTATGCATTTCTCGGAATTCTACTTGCTGCAGCCACTGACAGTTGGCATCTAAGTTGGTGGAAGACATCCTAGGTTAATGGACTTTCTACACATTCATGGGCCAAGTTTCGAAAGAATTCGTTGCCCTTTTTTTATGCATGTATGCATATCTGTCAGTGATGGTAATTCCTTTCCAGTGTTGTTGCACTCTTGCAGAATCTTTAAGCCTATCTGTCCTTGCAAAATGTAGCTGCACTCCTTGTATGCAGGTATATTATTTGAGTTCACCTTGTGGTCATTTGGTTATAGACTTCCGGTTGACAGTCGTGTCACTTCAAAAATTTTAGCTTCATATTGCACACTACCGGTTGGTGATATCTTCTTCTGATCTGAAAAACATTCATGGTTGTTAGATTTCTCTTAGTCAAAGGTAGCAATGTGTATGGTGCTATGGAAGTGATCCAGCACACTGCTAGTACTGAAATGATTCAAAGTATATTCCTGATAGAAGCTATCAATATAGCCTACTTACTTCTGTTCATCTATATATGCAGTAACACCAGATATAGCCTACTAGTTCACTTTACGTTTGCGTTGTTTTTTAGTACTAAAAAATGCAACTACTTTGACTGTCTTATCATTCCATACTCTAGTTCTTTATATCTTTTGTTACTGCTTCGTGGGGTTAATCATTCCATACTCTAGTTCTTTATTAGGATACTGGTAATGTCCCATCGATCAAAAGCACTTGTAGAATGGAAACATCATTATGATTGTTGTTATTATTGCTATTGTGTTTCAGTGCAAGAGACTTTAGATGGAAACACATTTATTTTATGTATATAACACTACTGCAGATTCGAACATCATTGTCGGTCCATCACGTCGGTTTTGTTTGGGCCAGCAGTGATAAATCTTCACAACCGGGTTGGGGCCGAACCAACAGTGAAGCTCCTCATCACTGCCGGTTCGTGGCTGGAAAAATCAGTTAAGCTTCTCTGCCCTTTCACTACCGGTTCCAGCCACGAACCGACAGTGAAGCTCCTCATCACTGTCGGTTCATGGTTGGAACCGGCAGTGATAACCTGGACACTTTCACTGCTGGTTCCAGCCACGAACCGGCACTGATGATGAGCTTCACTGTCGGTTCGTGGCTGGAACCGCCAGAGATGTACCTGTACACTTAATTTTTTTGATTTTATAAACGATCTCGGATGGAAAAACTTTCTACATGAAAGTTGTAGATCTCAAAAATTTATGAAACTTTGTAGTTGGCAACTTTTTCATTTGAAATCATTTTGTCATCGAAACATACATTCGAATGTGTCAAATTTGAAATTCAAAATTTTGTAAACGACCTCGGATGGAAACACTTGCTACACGAAAGTTGTAGATCTCGAAAAGTTATGAAACTTTGTAGTCACCAACTTTTTCATTTGATTTCTTTTAGTGACTCAAATAATCAATTTACACTCAGTTTAGTTTAGAATGAGGTGAACTAAAACCGAATCTAGACATAAGTGAGTCATGAGTGGAGTGATAGAGGAGAGATCGCGCGAGGCTGAGGTTGCGGATTCGAATCCCCGCCGGAGCGTAGTTCGAGATTTTACGCGAAAAAATGCGTGACTTGCGATGGAGACGGACGGACGGGTTACTAGTGGGCTCACCTAGAATTTAATTTTTTTCGATTTTAAAAACACGATTTTTTCTGGACATCCATTACTGCTGGTTTGGTATAACAGACAGTGATGTGACCCCCTCATCACTGCCTCTTTGGTTGTGCCGGTTCAAAATCCGTCACTGATGGGGGTTTTGAACCGGCACTGATGTCGGTTTATGTAGCAATGGTAATACAAGTGGCTAATGTGTTTCTTTGGTGTTACTCACACAGCTTTGGTTGGAGGCAATACGTGATTTGAGGATCCGTTGAGCTATATAATCTCTCTACTTGGTTACTAAATATGCAATGGCATATGCAATGGCATTCACCTTGTTCGTTTGGCTGAAAAGCTGACAGAAAGCTGACCGATGTTGTTTTTGGCTGTTTTTAAATGAGACAAAAACATTGTTTCAGTGGCTGATAAGTCAAGCGAACAGGGCGATTGCTTATGTCATATGGTGACAAGCTTTTGGAAAGGGTTTTAAGTCATAATTCATTCCATTTTTAATTATCTGACAAGAAGACAGTGAAAAAAAATTATCTGACAAGAATTTGTGGATGGAGATGAATTTGTGATGCATGTATTAAAGTATTAGCTTGTTCGGTTTCTGAATCAAACCTTTGCATGAATTGGACTCGTAATTCAGATAATTTATTTATTCTATAATGTTGATGCAGGTCTTCTCACGTTGCTTTGTTATATTATGTGCATCTTGTGATTTTTTCGTAATTGCACATTTTTCTCAAAACATATTACCATTTATCCTCATGCTACTGTGTAAAAAACATCGCGATAGAAATAAGGTGCATAGCAGTAGGCACATATTATTGTTGGTATATTATCATTTTTTTTTCTTGCATTGGTGCCGTATTTGCAAATGCATAACAGAGAGCATGAGAAATCGTAATTTTGTGCTAGAGCTCCACTGCACGTATGCTTTTCATCCATGGGGAAAATGTTTCCAAACAGCCGCAGGGAAATAACCCGCACGTGGAATCTCCCCTCGGATGAAGAGGGGATTAGCATGTCCAGAAAATTCCCTCCCCCTCCGTTTTCATCCCTGGGTTAATCAGCCTGAGTTGCCAAAGTAGGCCTAAGCGAGCATGCTGGGAGCACTGGAGGACAAAGGCGCCGTGGGGGATGGCAGTGGCCACGCGCCGGAGTGGCCTTATAGGGCAAGGGGCTGAGAGCTGCGCCTCGGTAGTGGTCGTACGCCGCGAGTTCAGTATCCGAGATGGCAGGCAAGCGGATAGAAGCAAATGAGCAGATAGGAACAAGTATGTGGACGGTAAGAATTTTTATTTAGAAACAGAAGAGCCAAGCAGGGTCTTGTGGCCCCTGAACAGAGCATCCGGACGGACAGACGTTTGTTTACAAGCATTATCGCATCGCATGCACACATGATGGAGCTAGGCAGCTAAGCTACTTACCATTACCAATGTTTTGGTATTTGTACAACTTGGCACAAAACAGGTAGTACCCGAAGTTGACGGCCGCCATCATGGTGAGCAACCAGTACAGGTTTTCAAGCCTGGACGCATTCATGTTATTTGGCAGCCACGCAGTGGTGCTGCGGACTATATGTCGACGAGAGCAGTGCTCAGGTAGAATCCGAGAGCGATGATCACGGCGACCATGGCCGTGGACGTGTTCTTGAGCGACGGCGGGAACTCTTCGTAGTACAGCGTCACGCCCCCGGGGAAGTACAGTGCCTCTCCAGCGCCGGCCAACGCAAGCGGCAGCACTAGCCACATCGCCGATAGTGGGGAGACCCACGCCGGGTGGCCTTCCTCGCCGTGGACACGCACGGTCGCCATGCGAACGGCGGCGGAGGCGGCCAGGATGAGGATGGCAAGGACGTGGCCCGCGCCGATGCGCTGCAGCGGCGTTGGTGTGTGTCCAGTGAGACGCCGCCAGAGCGGGAGGAGCGCGCGGTCGAGGAGGACAAGGGATACTACAATGGAGATGAGGATGACGACGCTCATGGAACCCGCCGGCACGGTGAAGCGACCTAAGGCGCGGTCCATGGCGAGGGCCTGCAGGACGGTGAAATTGATCTGCGTTCCGAACGCGACGCTGAGGACGATGGACGCGCTCCAGAGCGGCAGGATGCGGAGCACCGCCTTGAAGTCCTCCACCTGCTGCACTGTGCATATGCGCCACGGCCGGACCAACGACCCATCCACTGTGGCGATGTCGCCGGCGGTGATCAGTGCAGCGCGGTTTAGGAACCTGCGATTGTGTGTGCATGTGGAAACAGATGCCACTGTCAGTATATAGTACGTGGACAATCTCCTTGATCCCCTCTAATTACAGATCATGATCTGTAATAATATATCTTCAGAGTTGCACTGTTTAGTGCCACTCATATATATGCAACGAATTTCAGGTTGGAAAGTATTCTTTCCCCTTCGTTGAGCCCTTAAAAAAACTTGATACATATGTATGGTAAATATTCCTTGTTTTAAACAAACATGTTACATGCATATACTAAAACTTCATCTTATTGCTTTTGGATATCTATAATATCACTTTGAATTTTGTGGCAATTAACAAAGAAATAGTCAGTCTGACAATGTTCTAAATGGCTACTTCAAACTAAATCAAATATACCTAGGTCCCATTTGGATCCTAGGAATGGAATTTATTTTAATAATCATAAAATTTAGACATATATTACTCCCTCGATCCGTTCCATTAAAAGTTTTATTTGTTTTTACGTTTGGGTATTGTGTTTGATCATGCATTTTATTCAAATTTTTTTATAAAATATAAAATAAATAAATCATTATTAAAGTATCTCTAATGATAAAAATAAGTTATAACAAAATAAATAATATTTATATCAATTTTTTTGAATAAAACGACCAGTCAAATACGATGGCACTGAGACCACAATGTCATCTTTAATGGGATGAAGGGAGTATTAATTAACTTAATATAATTGTATATGGATATTTGTATATTATTGTTGGATATACGAGAGAGATATATACTTATGTATTGCATTTCTATTATAGTGGAGCGAGTTGAAGAACGTGTTATAAGTTGTAAAGGAGAAATTTAGAATAGTCCCATCTTCTGAATTTGAGATAAGCTTATATAAGAATTTTGAAAACTGCTGGAATGTCAAATTTAAGCAAAATAACCTAATTTATTAGGTAAATTTCAATTCCTCTAAATAAAAATCCAAACAGTCCCTTACAGTTTTTGAACGTTTACACAATCAAGCATTACGGGAGTTTTGCTATATATCCATATCTTTTATATACTGATACAACAGTGTGGTTCAATAATATTAGAGTATTATTCCGATAGCGATTTTTTTTATAACTTATAAAGAATAGCGATTGAGAGGCCTTGTGCAACGTGAGCATCATGGGCTGCCCGTGATGAGTTGGTGTACTCTTGGGGATGCGTTTAGATTTTATAATTGTTTCCGTTTCTTATTGGAATCTGGAGAAACCATGGCAAACGTACGTTGTAACCGTATTTGGCTCGGAACGTTTATGTGGTTCTGCACTTTTTTTGCCAGGGCATGAGAAACGACTCCGATCTACTTAGTTTCTAGTGATTCTACTTTTGCTTTCTGCTATACACTAGGGACAATATTTTTTCTAGTTATCTTTACTTGGGCCCATGTTTTTTTTCTAGTTATAAGTGCAACAAGTTAAGATGGATTGCATCTAAGATATTCTTCGCCTATAAAAAAGTTATGAATTTAAACATACTTTTAATTATATGTTTTTAATGAAAAAAACATTTTCAGAATCAGAATCCACCCCACCAACCGTACGATTTGCTAAAGGGGTTTTAATTCATTATTAAAAAGGTTTTTTCTTGAAAGAATCTAAATTTCAAATGTTTCAATCTGGTCCTAACCCCAACACTCTAAGATTCATCACTGCTAGGACTAGGTCTCTACGAGATGATTATTTTGACCACAGCGGAAACTTTTCTATATAATTCCTCCGGCCGGCAACCTGATTAATTCGGATCCGCTGACATTTCAAGGACAGTGACGTTTTGGTTATAAAAAACAAACATAAGTATCGAACAAGTTTTTTTTTCAAAACTATCCGAAGATGGTATCGTTTTTATATTTTTTTGAAAAAGACGATATCATATTATTAAATAGATTGATATGTGTAACCCTATGATCATTTCTTGCTTTCATTTCGTTTCCGTTTAATCACATTGATTGTAGGATGAAATCTAGTACATACTTCCTCCATCCCAAATTACAAGACATACCAAGAATCTTAGAGAGTCAAAACATCTCAAAGTTTGACCAAAATTATAGAGAAAACTATAAAGATTTATGATATCAAATATGTATACCATGAAAATATAATTGATGACGAATCTAATGATACTTAGTTGACATTATAAATATTATTATATTATCATATAAGCTTGATCAAACTTGAGATGTTTTGACTCTCCAACATTTTTTAAATATTTTATAATTTAGAATAGATGGAGTATATGACACTGCTAGACAAGTTGGTCAAGCTTCTAAAGGGTGTCTTCCGTGACTAGGGTTTAAAGGCCCGCGAGAGTAAATTTCTAGTCGACAATATGAAAAAAAGACTCCTCGCCTACCCACAAAGCACATGTTTGTGGCACCAGCCCTTCCATCTGGTTAGGGCTCCCGTGTGAGAGCAGGGTACAACGTGCGGGTTTTCTTGGGCTGAAATGGTAAGTCTTATACACACTGGTCTAGCAACTGATAGGTGGTTATAGTGTCAATTGTAGATGGTGGTAGGTTATAGTCTCCCTTGACATCAATCTTTTTTTAAAATAATGTCCCTTAGACATCCTTGATAACTACATACCCTCTGTCCCTAAATAGTTGACGCTTTAGGATTCAAATTTTGTAGAAAAAACTGCTATACTTTCCAATGCACCTTTCTCTTCTGCTAATACATTTTTTCTTTCCATAATACATCTTTATCTCTATTTTAAGGGGTATGTTGATTGGTCTATTGTCTTCACTAATATCCATGAGAAAGTCTAAAACATCAAGTATTATAGAGCAGAGGGAGTAGAGAAATAAATAAATAAAGGTAACAACAGTTACCTTACTCGCCGCAACATGTAAAGCAATTGTGGTAGCTATAATGAACAGACACAACCGTTATTCAAGAGCAAGCACCGTAAAAGGCTATAATTGATCTATAAGCTTAGAGCGAAACAATAAGAATCAATAAACTTTATATGAGTAAGTCATGTATTAATAATAAAGATCTAACTATTATATGGGTGACCTGAAAGATAGGCTGTAAAGATCCGTGCAGCCAGCAATTAGCTGTATTATTAACATTGGTCTAAATAGAACATGTCAATGCAATCTAGCTAGTTATAAAATGATTTTATATTGGAATTTCAAGCAATTCACTTTTATATTTTCTAAAAATATAGTTAATTATAGACTAGAAAAATATGAACACGATATCAAATTTTATCACTATAAATATAGTCAATCTGTTGATGCTCTGTGTAGAATTTCTTATATTTTAGTTGTTTCTATCCTTAGTGTTTTCTTTATTATAGTCATGTCTCTGATTTATTTAAGTAATAATTTTGTACAATATTCTACCCAAAATTGGCCAAGCATCCACAGCATACTAATAGTGAATAGAAGATTTGGAAGACAAAAATTCAAAAAAAATTGGAAGACCGCAGCCTCCTCGCAGGTGTCATGCTTTACCATATGAATATGAAATATGAATATGAATATGAATATGAATATGAAATATGAATATGAATATGAATATGAATATGAAACTCCATATAGCGCAAGAGATCCGCGTTACCAGAACGATCTAGATTACTGTTCATGTACGGTCGATCCAATCCGTGGCAACCGCGTGCTCTGCTTCCCGGCTCGTGCCACCGACTGCAGCGTTTGTGACCGGTCCCACCGTCTGTGCTCGGCTGCTCGACCTGGCTCATATGCTCACGCTCATATGCTCAGCACCGGGACCGCGTGCGTGTGTGACCCTCCTTTTTCTCGCTCAGCTCTGGTCTGGCCCAGTTCCAGCCAGCCCACGCTTCAGGCCTCGGAGTCGTCGTCGCCCGCGGGGAGGCGTGGTTTTCCACGCGCCGTGCCGCGACCTCGGCGCCCGCGCTAGCCCTTGCCTCGCTGCATCCGTCGCCTCCCCTTCCTTGCTACATTCGTCTCCTGCTCTTTCTTCTCCTTGCTGCTGCTTCGACAAACCAGGCTACCCCGCCTACCGCGGCCGCACCATTGTTGTCGAGGTTGCTGCATAGGTCTGCCTCCCTTGCGTCCATCGATTGCTCCTCATCTTGCTTCTTCTCGGTTCATGTACGTGTGCTATCTTTTGGATCTGAGGTGTTGTGCACGGCTTCCGTCGTTCTTGACTCCCGGTCTTGCTCCCGTATGCACCAACCACCAGGGATGAAGCAGGGGCAAGGTGCCAAGGTTCCGCCGATGTGGGGCTCGAGCAGAGGCACCGAACACACCGCGGAAAATGCAAGCCGTCCGGGAGTCAAAGTCAGTTCTTTGCTGTTTTATTGATTTAAACAGTGCAATAGAACACCTTGGATTTCCTATCGATTGTCTGCTAATTGATTTCAGGCTGCGAATCTTTCTGCTCTTATGTCCTTGAAAATTTAGTTACTCTGTGTTTGGTTTATTCTAACTTACCAGATGCGTCCAATTTTTTTAGTATGTTTCCTGGTCTCTTCTTATTGTACGTCTGAGGAACATTCTATATGTTTCTACTAAATCCATGTTGCGTCCCTAGGTGTAATACTAATATATAATATACATCCTGGATGATGTCAGTTTTTTTTTTATTCTTAGCTGACTAACAATTATGTGATACATGTGTCCCGTGGGACCACAAGTATTCATATTCGTTTTCATGGATGCAATTACTGTTTATTTTGATTCCTGTATTTTGCAGGTTATGAATGTAATGTTCAGTGAAAAAGAGTTATTCCCTATGCCTTCTATTGCTAAAAAAGGTAATGTTTAGCTAAAGAAATTTGTTGTTGCCCTGTTCTTCAGCAGGCGGTTTACTCCTAACTGCCATTTTTTTCATCGATATTCCTATTAGCTTTATAGGTACTACATTTTTTTGACAAAATATATGTTGCTTCAATCCATGTTGACAGCATAGTGCCATCCTGCAGATCGATCGACCATTAGTGGCAGGAACAAAACAATGGTGACAAATATTCCTCCCATATCACTTGTTGGGCATTGAACTTTAGAAGGAGCAGACTATATATAGATGACAGATGAGCATTCCATTATTTTTTAATCTCCAATCCCTGCACCAAGATTTTGAGATGAGCAGACCATTATACTTTTAAATTTGGTGCTTTTTTGTTATATTATTCTCGTGCTGTGTTATCCTTTATCGGTTGAGTCGGTGCTTGGTTACATGATGACTGTCCTTGCCAATTCTTCCTGTTGCACATGTGCAAGATTTTGGAACGAGTTGCCTGAGAGAGACCATGCCAAGGAGGTGTCACGGTTACTAGACCTCAAACATTAAGACTCGCGGCCAAAGTTTAACATCCACCGTTGTTTTGTTGTTGCTATATAGTGACTAAGGAAAGACTAATTGGTTATGTTAAAATATAGGTTACTAATAACTAACATTCCTGGTTCCTGCCATAACAGGAAAAACTCATTACAAGTTGACAATGTGTACTTATATTCTTTTGCAAAACTAATTTATGTTTCTTCTTCCCTATTGGCTATGGCATTGTTTCTACATGATTTATTTCAAACTCAACTATGCTGACATACCTCATATTTTTGTCAGACACATGAGCTGTTCAAATTAGAAATAACAAAATAGAAAGGCCCTTCTTTGTTTCCATGCAGTTTGCCTTATCTGAGTTTTGTTTAGAATTAAGTCCATCTTTTACTAATTTGCATGCAGTTTTCCTTATCTGTGTTTTTGTTTGTGCTTACAGACATAATCAGGGATGACCAAAACATTCAAAGTGTGTCCCAAGTATTTTGTCCCCCCCCCCCCCCCCCCCCCCCTTCTTTTATTTCAGGCATTGTCCCTTGACTAATCTACATCTATGGTTTGCTGTAGCAATCGACACCAAATCGTGTATTCTTTGCTGTAGTTTCACACCAAAGGGAACAATGACATATTCCTAATGAATAATAGAATACAATGTTCATCGATGATCAATCCAAACCATCATTCGATATTACTTCAGCAAATGAGTCTTTAGGGTTTTCTACGCTACATATGGTTAGGATATCACCAATTGATCTAACATATTAGTTTCTCTTTATTCAATATTGAATATATGGCCACAACAAAGTGTGTCATCTAGGTCTGTGCTGCAGCAAAACTGTGAACACCTATTTCAGCTTACAGCTACAAAAGTATTTTCTCTTCATGCAAATACTTTATCTTGAACTTCGTAAGAGAGCTGTCTGTCTTTTCTTCATGCAAATATGCTTAATCCCTTACTCTGCTCAAGTGATTAAGGGTGTCTAAATTATTTTGTTGTTTTCAGCGCCCAGGAAGTTTGATTTTTCTACCAAATTGTATGGCATCTATTTCCAATCTTAAGGTTTCTGTGTGGTTCAGTTGTTTGATAAATCATTGCAACTATGTTTTTAGGAGTACCGAGATTCAGAACTTTGTTGGGTCCTGTGATGCCAATTTCCAGACTGGGCTTAAGGGTCTTGCATAATCACATGGTTCTTCTCAGGTCTAAATTGTAGTTTGTTTCTTAACTACAGCTCTATCACCTCCCATATATCTTATTTCTGAGATTTTTTCATGTGTTATGAAACTAATGTTTTGCCGCTTCATTCTCTCAGTCTGAACCTCTCTTAATTAGCTGCCTTGATCTATTGAATGAAGTAACCAAAGATTGCCCTGGTGATTTTGCTTTAGGCAAGACCGTTCCAACTACGCTAAAGGTTACCTGTAATTTCCCATGCATTTGTTTGTCCTGATTTTGTAGTATGTCCAAGCAAAAATCTTTCTAGGTGAGAGAATAGACATACACTACCTTTGGTAATATTTATCAGTCCTCGCAAAGTTAACACAAGTCCCACAATGGTATCCAGCATCAAGGTACATGTTTAATGAGCATGCATATTGTTATTGTATTATTCTGCCTATTGGTTCTGGTTCCTTTTTATTATTTTATTTATGGCCATCTCTACTTGGGACCTGCTATCACATTTTTAGAGAATTTATGTTCGTCGGCTCAGTGTGGAAGCGAGCAGAAATATAGAACGACTGAATGAGAGATGTTATAGCTACCTGCCACTTCCAACTTTCAAAGCTAAATGTATTATGGACCCAGGAGGAGCTTATGGTGCCCATCAATCTCATGAGGTCTTCAACGGCTCAAGTATTAATCATACACGTTTGTAGTTGCAGTGCTCTATAGAATTGGAATTCCAACGAGATTCATAAGCATGTTTTGGTTGCCGCTTTTGTCTTTCATGTATGTTCTGTACAAGGAAAAGGCAAAGTCATGTATTTATACTCTTGATTGAGCTATTGGTATACTATTTTTTTCCTCAACATTATGTAAATGGCTGATACCCAAACTGCGCGCGCAGCGAAGCGCGCGGACCGTCCTAGTATATACATCGATCATATTTAGATATTTGAACTAGCACGCTGGCCATCAAGAGCTATATATCGTTGTCTATCATTAGGTTTAATGTAGCACAAAGTGATTATTGAAATAAGTAACGAGCAAAACACTAGAAGTAAGTACAAATAAGATCCAAAATATCTCTAGACTAGCTGCAATAGACACATTATATTTGCCTACACATTTTATGCTGGTTTAATAATATTCTGATTCAAAATGAATTAGTTTTGGGTTTAATCTAGAATTTTTATTTAAAAAATATAAAACCATATTTGAAATTCGGATGGCCAAACCTAGTATTGCTAATTGTGTGGTCAAAGATTTCTGGTTTTAGAGTGGCATGGTATACAGACATACTTGGGCAATAATACTTGAATGGATAAAGATGGACTTTTCCCGATATTTGAATGTACTGTTTCATGAATCCAGTGATATATATTCATGTCATTAATAATTCAGTAAGTCTTACAAGTCCATACTCATAGCTAGAAAATGCTGACCACACTAAAATATTTGTTTTTGGATAACATATATTTATACAAACAATTATGGTTAGAAAGGTTTTCATTTTTAGATTTTCTTTTGTTCATAAAAGCTGACTGATTCTCTGAAAAGATAAACCATGACGGCTTAGTGGAGCTTCAGTAGTGTGTGGTTTTTGTGAGCCTGTGAAGCTTCAAAAAAAAAAAGCATATTGAGTCTTCTTATTTGTTACTCCATATTTTTAGGGTGTAGTTTAATATGATAGAGCCTCGCTCCCAAATCTCACTTTGATTATTTGTTTATTTTATGTATTTTTTATTATTATAAAGTTATGAGTATTGTATGGTACATTCAAATACAAATCTAATTGTATCAACAACTTCATCATCATGACGACATGAAGACTTTTATTTTTAGACGGTGACATCAATGCGGAGATGATGTTGTCACTATGGAATAATTTTCTCCTGTCTCTTTTTCGTTTTGTTGTGGTTAGATCTGGCCACAGTAAAGGACTATGGAGAATAAGTTTTGGATCAGTCTTACTCTTTCTTTTGTGGCAGAAAGAAAAAGGAGGACATAAGAAAGAAGTTTTTCAACTCCGCCTACAGGAATGTTGGCCGCCGTTCGTTGGGCATGCATCTGTTCTCAGGCTTGTTTCTCTTGCCGAGTGTTTGTCTGTGTGGTCATCTATATGAAGCGTAAAAAATGTTTGATTTTGTGATTAAAATCAATTTCTGAATATATCTAGTATAATCTAGAGTGCTTGTAATATTTTGATGCACCCAGCTATTATATAATATATATCTTCTTTTGTCACAAAAAATTATATTACAATAAACAAAAATTGTTGACCGGGTTATGTACCATCGGTGAAGGGTAGATGTTAGAAATTTGTTTTCTGATTCGCTTAAACTTATGAGTCATAATACAATATTTTTCTCTCACAAAAAAATTACACCAGCGGGTTTACCAGCCTTAGAAACTTCTAATATATGTTTGCAGTCTTATAAACTACTAGATTGGATGGAGTAGTTGTTTTGTGTTAAAGGGGAAAAAGATGCGCTCTCGATCTTTACCTTTTTTCAACTACATGTGCTTTTTGCTATAGTAGTAACATTATTTCTTACTATCTTCGTTCTAAATTATAGTTATTCCAATTTTGATTACTCGTCTTATTTAAAAAGAATATATAAACATAATTAAATTTAAATTAATTTTAAAGAAATTTTAAAGATACTTGCAAGCCGCTTGCAGTGGCTAAATTACTAACACGTTGGGCGCGCTACCGCTATATTTCTAAGCACATGAAAGCATGTGTATTTATATATTGGAGCAAATGAACAAAGCAACCGGCTGTCACAGGTCACGGCCAGAGCAACCAAAGTGAGTCAACATTAATTAGTTTGTATTGTGCATAAGTCTGTGCTTCTGAATTCTGATCTCATACAACAGTTAATATGCTACTTCGTACTGGCGAACATTTTTATTCTCACTGCATACATATGAAAGAGAAAGGTAATGGTGCATGTCATTATGCCTGGTGACCTTGCATTTTAGCAGATGATGGTACGTGTCCTTCTGCTCACGATCCTCTTGCATTATTCTTTTTTTTTACCAAAATCACAACAATTATCAGACATATTGAGCAGTAAATATTTTATGAACTATGCATATAGGTACTTCAATGGTATATGTCCCATATTTAGTGACCTTTAGTTTTGCATAGAACACTCGGGTTAATCGCAATAATCACAAAATGTACTGAAAAATGCGAGCCCTGTTTGCTGTCAGCAGGTAGGTCACACCCTGAGCAGGAAGCAAAAATTCACCTATACGTCTCTATTCTTATCTAGCATTTCAATTCTAATACCATCTAAATCGAGCAAAGAAACAATAATGTAACATATGGATTCTCCGAGTTAGGCCTAAGCACAACATAAAACTCTAGTATATAGCCTGAAAAATGGACAGACAGTGCCAACAGAGGAGGAAGAGGTAGTACATAATGTACACCTATCAGGCTAAGATAGTAGCATTAGTTCTGCATCTTTTGAATATAAATTTCTATTGGGAGTACATGGAGCATTGATTACCTGATGGCTCATAGCCTAATCCATGATGTTAGTGTCACACCTGGTTTTAAGAACAAAATCAGATATACCCTATATGTGCGCCCAGGAAGTCAAATCTCACATATAGCCACAGAACAAGGTAATATCAAAAGACAATACTTAAGTATATAACATATATGGTCAAAGGAATAACCTTAAGAGAGCAAACAGCGGTAAGACACTCCGATCTTCAGGTGAAGACTCCACTCCACAGGGACCAACTGACTGATTGATCACAAGCCTAACTGCTCGAGACTCTTGCAAACTGGTACCCATCCGGGATTTTTATCCAAATATTGAAAAGAAAAGAACAAGCGTAAGTATTTTCATACTCAACAAGTATACATGAGGTTCATGAGGCTCAAAAGGTATGACTCTGGTTAGACTGTATCAACTTTTATGTTGTCACAGTTTTAGCATTATAGTAGCATCAATGTTATCAATAGCCCAATAACCATATGATCAAGTGAACGAGATGTAATGCTTATATGAACAAGTAACAATAATAAATCACAGATAACAACTGATGAGCCATGACATAAGGACATCACACAGCAAGGAGCCCATGCCACTCTTAACCGTGAGCACGGCTATCATGATAGTTTTTAACTCTGCAGAGGTCGTACATCTTTACCCATAAGTCGTGATTCCCATGTGCCATCACCTCTACCAAGGAAGTGGAGCAGGGTACACTACGAGACCGTTCACAGGTTCCACTGGTAGGTAACAACCCGCTATTCGTTTTCTCAATGGTTAGTACCACCCCTCTTACGAGGGAACTAAGGTGAGCCCCTCTTGCGCCCTTTCGGGTAAGTTGTCACAAACCAGTAGAATTCTAATACTGAGTCAAGCCAGAGCCCATTAGCTTATGGTAGTACTGTTTTCTCGGGGTAATCTCTTACAGAAATATCCCTATGAGTAAGAACACAGGTGTGAGTTCCTGATGTTCCACCTATAGTCCACGTTGCTAAAAAAGTCATCTTTTATTGTCATTTCATATATCATTAATCAAGTTTACATGATCATAGTTATTCTTAAAGAGCACTAGCTTGATCTACCCAAATGCATACATTCCCAGGGTGACAAGGTATAAGGTACAATACTAGGATAACCTTATAGGGTAACAAGGAAACACATGCATATGATTACTGAGTGATTATCATGAATAGGACAACAAGGATAATCCCATGTAATACTTGCCTTAAAAGCTTAGATCTTTTGCTCAACTGCTTCTCAACTTCAGACGACTTCTTGATCACCAACGCAAAACTCATCGATTGGACAATAATAACAAATCACCACACAAGCATCTGATCATACAAAGCATACAAACATGGCTAAATTAGAACAGTACACCAATCCATGAAAAGGATTTTAAAATAAAACTACGCATCTCTACGGTCACACAGTCGCGAAGAACACTCTAAACGGGTCTACGATGATCGAGATACAACTAACGGAAGATTTGCTTTTATAAAAGAGGACTATAGGCTTTATCAATTTTATTACTATATAAAAGATTGGTTAAAGTATTCCAAAGAAATACCTTGATTAGATTAGGTCAAAATTGTATTTGGATTTCGAAAACAAAAATAGAAAGCATTGATATTTTATGTGTAAAATACGTTGCATACTTGTTAATCAAGATAGGGTTTGAAACCATGAAAATACAGAGCTATTAACATGGTATTGAAGATCACTAAAGAAAAGGTTATGCCGATACGAAGCCAACGCAACTTGAACGGATCGAAACGGATTTGAAACGGAGAAGATATGAAATTAACATGATTTTCTATACAAGATTAATTCATTAAAAAGGATTAATCTAAACTTTATTTTTAAAAGACTTTAACATAGATGAAAACTGTACCATTAGATAGATCATGAAATTACGGAGCTAACGCAACTCGTTTGGGTCAAATCGGAGTTAAAACGGGGTTTTTATAAGCAAAAGAAATTCAATGGCAGTTCTGTAAATAGAGAGAAAGCGTATTTTTTAAATAACCGAGAAGCTTTTCGTTTTCAGAAAGGAGAAGGCGTAAACCAGAGAGTGCGCCAAGGGGACTGCAGAGCGGGGTCGGCTGCTTGCCACGTGGCGTGTTGTGACTGGCGCGGTGCACGGGGGCAGTGTGGACCAGACGCTGAGACGCGGTCCACGGGTCCACCATGGACCGGAGGGCGTACCCCTTCGGGGGATCTAATCTGATCCGCCGGTTCGAGATCGGACGACGCAGATTGAACAAGAGAGGGAAAGGGGAAAGGCGCCGACCGGGCACAGTAGAGGCGCGGCGGCGCTCCATTGCCGGAGCCAAGAAGCTCGCCGGAGTTCGTCAGAAGGACGTTTGCGGCCGCCTCGGGTTCAAACGTTAACACAGGGAGACCCCGAGTGAACTCGCGAGTGCGTGGGTGAGCTCCGTTGAAGCGCTGGCTCACCGAGACAGTGCGTCCATGGCGGCGCCATGGCTGGGGTGATCTGTGGCGTGCGGACGCGACGGTGCAAAGGGCTAGGGTCCAAATTGAGGGTACCGGGAGGTGCGGTGTGCCCGTGTGGTGTCGGTTGGGTGCTCAGGCGAGGCGGGGTGACGCGCCGGTGTGGGATGGCCACGGTGGCGCCATTGCCGGTGCGCTCGGTGTGCGACAGATTCATCGTTTCGATTGCTAATCGAGCGAACAAAGGGTACGGGGAGGGAGAGGAGTATACCGCGAGGATGTTGGAGGGGTTCGCGGGGTCCAGAGAGGCTCCACGGGGTCCGTCGACGATCGGCGGCAATCTTCGAAGGGAGAGAGCGCACGGTGAGTGCGGGTAGGTCGTTGCATGGGATGATAGCGTTCGGCGAGGAGCGTTACGGTCGCACGACGTCGATGCGAAGCTCCGAGGGTCCCTGATGATGGTGTTGGTGCACTGGAACGGCGAGAACGCGGCGGTGGTGTTCTGCGGCGGCGGCGGCGCTCTGGGGCTAAGGAAGGGCGAGGAGGCGGCTCTGGTGGCTCGGGTGGAGGCGGAGGAGGTTCGGCATCGGCTTAAATAACCCCGAGGACGGTGCCATAGAAGGGAAAGGGATCTCCCCGACAGAGATCGAGCTCGGCAGAAGAAGGAAAGGCTTCGGCGCGGGGAAGGAAAGGGAGAGAGAGAGCAGAAAGGAAAGGGGAGGGGGAGAGACTGACAGGTGGGTCCACTCTGTCAGCGAGGTAAAGGAGCGGGGACGGGCTGTCAGTGCAAGAGAAGGGGAGGAAGAGAGACGCTGGCGAGTGGGGCCCATCTGTCGGCGTGTCCGACCGGGAGGAGTGAACGGGTCGTGGGGTGGGAGAGGGAGGAGCTGGGCCGCTGCCGGTTTGGGCCTGAGAGGGACAGGCCGAGGGAGGAGGGGAAGAGCTGGGCCGGGGCAGGCCTTCGGGCCAGAACAGAGGGGGGAAAGTTTTTCATTTTCCCATTTTGTTTCTCTTTTTATTTTTATTTCCAAGCTATTTCCCAAAAGCCATTTTGAAATTCATTTTGAATTCCTCATTTGAAAAGCCAGACAATGCAAATAAACAAATGCAAAGGCATGAGTGCTCAAACATGTTTGTACCTCCTAATAAATTTTAATTTCATAAAAAGTTTTATTTCCTATGATTTCATGAACACCAAAATTCAAAATTAAATCATTTTATTTCTATTCTCCATAAAGCAAATTTTAGGTTGTTACATTTAGTTGGATCCTTTTTCTTCATAGAGTGTGCATATCCGAAAGATAATATCATGCGGTTGCTAGTCATCTAACCGAACCTTCTTCATCAACGCCCTGTAGGCATTAAGATTCAGAGCACCAATGTAAATTCAGAGCCACAAAAATACATCATGGAGCACCTATGTAAATTCAGATCTACGAAAATACATCATGAGATCAATATGAAAATTGTGACTTAGATATAGTATCTGCCACACGTAATATTGAGGACGATCATGAAATTTCAGAGCTTGGGAAATAATAAATGACTTTTGCTTACTGTACGATGGCCCTGCACATGCAAATCATAAGTTGATCTAATTTCGATTACAATCTAGCGGATAGCTTTGGATACTCACAGCTTCATTTTAACCCTGCATACGCCCTACATAGCAAAGAATACCATAAGCAAGTAGCTGAATTGCACTTACACAAGAACTAATAGAGAATAGTGCTAAAATGACTAACTTTAAAGTATATTTTGAAGGAGCATCAATTCAATAACCACACCATTTGTTAGCACTCCAAACAAATATATTGAAGTATTCTCTAGCAACCAGATTACAGGAGGAAAGGGCGATGGAAATGGACTAATGGGAAATCTAACCAAAATCGCTAAGCATCTAGAAATTTCATGTTTGTCATCATTCATTTTTTTGGTGGGCATATCACATCAAGGAAGCCATATAAAAAAACAATAATCATGGAGGAAAGTATGTGTTCCATTCCATGTTCTTGAATCTTGATTGCACAAACACATTAAAGTATCATCCATGGAAGTATTGTTAAGCTTTTCTGTCGTGCTTGCAGTCATAAAACACAATTGTATCTAAAAATAAGGCATATGAAACATTAAAAAAATGTTCATGTTGTCTTCCAAATCAATTGTGCATGTTATAGGCAATGTTGGTATTTCTTATGACTATTGGATAAATCCGCAAGCGCACAAATTATACCGTTGTAGCACTTCACCCAGGAGTATTCTAGGGTATCGTAATTTATATTCTCCCAAGGGAAAGCGGAGCTAGAAATAATAATAAAAGAGATGTCCTAAAGATCACCTCAATTTAGTACCAACTAGTGCAAGGGGGTAATCGAAATATGATAGGAAGGTGATGATGTAACAAACCGAAATAAACACTAGTACAAAAGCTTACTATGCAGGCGGTTCCGAACGCATTTCTACAGGCGTTTTCCCGAACCGTCAGCGCTGGGGGACAGTAGAAATCGAACATTTCTACTGGCGGTTGCTTGAGAACCGCCTGTAGAAAGCCATTTCCACAGGCGGTTCTCTTAGTGAACCGTCTGTGTAAATGATTCTTACACAGGCGGTTCACTAAGAGAACCGCCTGTGGAAAGGATTTTCCAGTTTAAATTTTTTGGTATTTTATTTATATATATTATTGTATTATTTAATATATACATATATATTGTTATTGAAACTACTAAACCCTATTGGATGGTACTATGCTCGCAATAAAGTTACAAGTGTATGACATATTATATACATGAGTCTCACACTCACACACATAAAGTTACAGGTCTATATACATCAAGAGTTTGGACTTGTCCTTTAAAAACCGGACCGAGTAAGATTTAGGCTATAAATCTCTCTTAGCGCTCCGTACTCTGGCTTGTCTAATTCACTCTCATAATCATGATATTTTCTTACACTTGAGATGACTTGTTTGATGAGGAAAAGGCACACGTCCTCAACTATGGCGTACAATGTCTTTTCGTTGATGGTCGTCGCCTTGACTTTTTTCTTGGAAGGTTTCTTCATAGTTGTTGTATCTCCTCCTCTCATGTGCTCGCACATATAGTATCCACACAGGACAGATCATGTTGGTTGCTTGTGGCACTATAAAACAGAAAATTAAAGTGGTTATTTATAGATGCTCGCACACGTAGTATATCCACATAGTACATGTATGATTTGTATTCATAAGAGTAAGTTTTCATACTTACCGGCCAGTCATATATAACTTCCAATGGGTCCTTTTCTTTTTTCTTCGATTCAACCTTTCCACCGTGCATTATATAAAACCGCTATGCCCTACGAACTCGAATATAATCACCATGTTAATTATTCTTAAAATCTCATAATGCAAAAGTATACGTGCATATCTCAACTTACATCTCTAGCATCTCAATGAAATGTCCATAGCTCGATGTTTCGTAATTTGCAGAGTCTAATACCACCACCCTTCCTTTTTTAGGATAAATGACGATGCAGATCCAGTGGTCCCTGCATGAATCAAATTATTATGTAGTTTGATCACCCAAAGTTATACGGTGCCACTACCCAAACTCATGTACTTACCCAAAGTTGTACGGTGCCATTATCGATTTCCTATCTTGGTACTTTTTCATACACTTTGAAATGTAGAAGGAGTACTTGGCTTCAAATTTAAACTGTAATTGTTTCTTTTTTGCGGTCCGTGCTTCACCTTGTAAGCCTTTTAAATCGTCGTTGTCTTCCCCGATTCTGAATGTGTGCCTTTCTTTGCATATATTAATTGGGTTCAAATAGGCAATCCTTTCCTCGGCAAAACAATCGAGGTATGTACCGTAAGTCTGCTCCTGCTCATCAAATAGCATTCTACAAGGCACATGCATATGTCAGATATTGAACATTTGCAACTACAATGCATGTATAACTATGTAACACTTACAATGCAAACATCGTTATTATCTGTACGTTTAGTCTCTCGAAGTTCATCATCAACCAAATGTCTTCAAAGCTAATCATGCACAGATTATGATCACTTTGAAATGCCTTATGTGGTATAGGCACGTTGATGGCGTGAATGCCAGCAGAAGAGGCTCTCATGTACCAGTCATGCATCCTTTTGACATTGTTTGGGACCTTTTGGAGTTTCTCCCAACTTAGTAGAGGCTTTCCCACCACATAGTTTTTAGGCACAGACTTGTAGTCTTCCCAAGTTGGCACCTTGAATTTGCAGGGAATTACCTTAGGCACCGGCTGCGCTGACTTCGTGAGCTCAGACAACTCGAGGACTTCACTAGTGCGTTTTTGCCCAATTCCTCTAAAAAATCTAGCAGTGCCATCTGTTTTTTTCTTTGGCTCGAATTGGGAAATCAACTTGTGGATAGGAAACTTCTTCTTTGGCGGCTCTGGTGGATCCGGTGTTTGTTTAGGATCTTTGGGTTGTGGGGAAGGTGTGGATTTTTGTGGTGGAGGTGGCAGAGGTGATGTTTGTGGAGGTGATGATTGTGGCGGAGGTGATGACTGTGGCGGAGGTGATGAATGTGGCGGAGGTGATGGAGGTGGCGGAGGTGACCGAGGTGGGCTCGCAAGAGAATGGATTGGTGATGGTGGTGGGTTTGGAAGACGATCAGTCGGTCCTGATGACTCCTCAACTGCTATCTCTTGCGAGGACGGTGGCGGCTCCCTCAGCTGGACGTCTCGCCGAGGCCAAAGAATGAAATTGTTTATAGCCTGTCCGAGTTTCTCAATGTCCTCGGTACCGGGTATGTCTAACATCTCGTCCTCATATCCTTGGACCACGGTCGATACTTCTACTCTGTAGTAGTCTTCAGGAATGTCAGCACCGTGGTACTTGCGTCCTGGGATCGCTTTGCCCGTGGCTACTTCCCTTGTACGATGATTGTTAATGTCATATCTTATGACTAGGGAGCAAGCCACTGGAGTAACAATGTCGTCAACCGGATATTGAATCTTATTCCCTATAGATGTGACACTGCTTGGTACCTCAGCAACAGTCTACTGGGACACCACTGGGACTAGCTGCATCTGGGGTGCCTGAGTGCTTATTTGTTGATTTGACACCGCGCTCACTCGCCAGTTTCTGCATCAACTCAGGAGGAGGATCATCTAGCAATTTCTGCATAAACTTTGTGAACTCTTTCTTAGCCTCCTCCTTCCAATAGGTAGCCATTTCCTCCTTGTATCGATCACGTTTCCTGTACTCACCTTCCCACTGAGGGCCGAATCCATCCTTCCATCCTTCTTTGGATGAGACGCCTCGAACACGGCCAGGATGCTCGGGGTTACCCAGGCCCTCACTAAGGATGTCTCTCTCTCTCTCTCTTCATGGCTTGAATGTACCTTCCCGTTGCTTGGCTGCCACCGCAAAGATGTTCTTTGCTACTTCTTCAACCTCAGGGTCATCAAAGGACAACCCGATGTCGGTTTCCTTTGGTTTTCTAGCCCGAATCCAATTCGCGGACCTTTCACCAACTTTTTCGAACAGCGTCGTTAACCCTTTCTCCTTCTTAGCAGCCTCTTCTTGTTGCCATTAGGGAGCCTGACATTGATAACCACCTGAGCCTAGACGGTGGTGGTACTTATTCTTCTTTGCGAGAGCGGAGTTGGCTTCGCTCAGAGCTATGAATTCTGCCTCTTTCCTCTGCTCTAGAAAGACCGCCCACTGGCCTTTAGTAATCTTGTACATTGTTGTAGGGTCCAACCCTTTCTTGGCAAACTTGGTATTCAAGTCGGACCTCCAGTTTCGGAAACTGACCGCAGCCTGTTTCAAGGTATAGTCCTTTATCAGTGCCTCTGGGATGGCTCGAGGAAACTGGAACCTCGTCTTCAATTTTTCCCAAATTCTTGTATTGTCATCCTCCGACACAGTGGCCCAGGTCTTGTTAGTGACGTCAAGAAGGTCCCTAACACAGAAGCCAATTGCATTCTGGTACTTGGATAGAGCCTCCAAAGGAGTTGTGGGTTGTCCGGTTGAGCTGACTTCTAAGATGGCATATACGTCGTCTGGAAACTTGTTCAATCCTCTCTCGTCTCGTTTGCCACCGCTCCGCTTCCTTTTCCTTGATGGCTCATTGCTCGTCGTCGCGGTCGGTTCGGGTGCGTCTTCGGCACGTTGTGAGATCAACTCTTCCATCTGAGCCAATGCCCTATGAATATAAACATTGTGAGTTTAATGGTGATGGTTTTAATAGACATGTAATTAAATAAAAATATGAAATCATATAATTACCTCCTCGGCTTCTGCATCATAATCAGGGTCATGAAATCATATAATCACGTTCAAATTGTTCTCAAGCCTTCCTCACTTCGATCCGCTCGAAGTCATCGCTAGGGCTCCAAGTGTTCTCCGGAGTTGATTGGTTCCCTTCTTCTTCCTCCATGAGATCGGACGACCCTAGGCCTTGCCCCATTTGGTGGGTATCTTGTACTTGCTCCGTGGAGTCGGACCCTGGGGCCTGTTCCGTGTGAACAGACCCTTGTGCTTGGTCCTTGTTGCTTGAAGATGTCATCGTGGAAATCTAATAAAGGATAGACATATATATATATATAAAGAAACATTTACATATAAACATTTAGTTTTGAGACATGCATAAAGAATGTAAAGAAGCATTTGCATATAAAGAAGGATTTACATATATAATCATATATAATATTGGAAAAACATTTCAATAAGCATAGTTATAAGCATTTAAATATATAAGCATTTGTATAAGCATACATATAAAGAAACTTGAATTTATAGTGTATATATAAGATGCCTTTTTAGTGTATATATAAGATGCCTTTTTAATCATTTAAATATATATCTACTCTCGGTTTTGTAACAAACTTGAATGGAGACATACATATTTATACATACACATATATAAGAATTTATTATTTTTCTATTACAAATACATACAAGTTATCACAGTAAAATAACTTGAATGGAGACATACACATATATAAACATTTATATATATAAGCATTCAAATACATATATAAAGAACATTTATATACAAGTTTCTTTATATATACAAGTTATAAACATTCAAATACATATATAAAGAACATTTATATAAGCATTTACATCTATACCTAATAATCAAAACATTTAAATATATAAGTATTTATATAAGTTTACATATAAAGAAACTAATCAAAAAATGAAAAAGGCCCAAAGGAGGACACTCGGCCCAGGTGGCCTCTCGACCCAGGTGGGCTGCCCCTCTCTCCCCTGCCACCTGAGCCCGCCTGTCAGGCTTCTTCCTCCTCCACCTCCCCCGCCGCCCCGCCTTCTTCCTCTCTCGGCCGGTCGTGCCGCGCCGCCGTGCTCCGTCGCGCCGCGGCCGCGCCCTGCTGGGGCGGTGCCCCCGCCACCACCGCCGCACCACCACCACCTCCGACTCACCACCGTACCCCGCATCCGCAACCACCGCCACCACTACTGCCACCGTCCCCCGCGCAACCGCCGCGCCCACCGCCACCACTCGCAACCGCCGCGTAACCGCACGCGTCCTCGGTCGCGCGCTCCTCGTCCTCGTCAAGCCGCCGCGTCCTCGGCCGTGCGCTCCAGCCGCGCTCGCTGCCGTCGCACCGCCGCCACGGAGAAGGAAAACAAGGCGGAGCGGCGTACTTACCCCGGCGTCTTGAAGACGGCTCTAGCGTGACGGAAAAATTGTTGGCGAGCGGCGGGAAGGGCGGCGGCGGTTCCTGGGAAATTTGGGAAGCCTCATGGCGTCTTTTCGAATGCACTAGCGCCTAGGGACTCACAAATTTTCGGAAGAGGTGGGCGACAAATATATATCGAGCTGATTTCTACAAGCGGTTGGTTATGCCAACCGCCTATAGAAGTGTACAGGCGGTTGACCACCCGAACCGCCTGTAGAAATGATTTTGCAAAAATAATTCAAAAAAATTAAATAAGCTTGAAAAAATTATATCTTGAGAAATATTGTTCCAAAAATTGTGAATTAAATTTTGTAGTGTTTGTCTTGACAAGATATACATGTTAAAAATATGAAATAACATGTTTGATATACTTTTACATATAGCTATATTTATATGTCTTATATCGATAATTATATAAGCTTGAAAAAATCATATCTTGAGAAATATTGTACCAAACTTAGTGAAATAAATTTTGTAGTGTTTGTCTTGATAAGATATACATGTTTGTAATATGGAATGACATGTTTGAGATACTTTTATATGTAGCTATATTTATAATGACCCCAATTTAATATATGTCTCATATCTTAATTAATACATAAGAAAAGTGCTAGGGTCTCCACATGTTCAAACATAAATAGGGTCTGACATTGTAACATAAATGGATTACATGGCAAATAACAAAAACAATCTAGGCAGCTATACTGTTCTTCCTTGTCCATCGTGGCGCACCCAAGGTAGTGATTTTTCTGGGATGCTTTGCTCAACACTCCTTATTTTTAGTGGATGGTTATCTACAAAGAGACACATGTTGTTGAACTCATTAAATTCATCCAGGTCAGATACACCATCAACCCCTAGAGCTTGTTGCTTTCCAGGAATAACTACATGCTTTGGCTTGTCGGTACTTTTCTTCTCATAGGACAAAGGATTTGTTCAACATAGAAGACCTGTGTAGCGCGGTTAGCCATTATCCACGGATCATCTTTGTAGCCTACCTTACTTAGATCAAGAACTCTGACCCCATAGTTGTCCACTGTGACATGTTTGTCTTCAACCCATTGGCATCGAAACATAGGGACCTGAAATGTACCATAGTCTAGCTCCCATATGGCATCAGCGAAGCCAAAGAACATATTTTCATCCCCAGTTTCAGAGTCTAAGGCATCACATCGAACTCCACTATTTTGTGCAATGCTCTTTTGGTCCTTGGACTTGGTACAAAATGTGAAGCCACTAATGTCATAGCTTTGCCATGTTGTGACCTGGCGTGATGGTCCAGAAGCCAACACCTTGATGGTGCGTTCCTCAATTGTTTCCCCCTTTGGAATGTCAAGCTCCTTTAGCCATGAGGTGAACTTATTCTTGTGTTCCTTCACTAACCACTCATCTGTGTGCCCATGATTTTGTTTGCGAAGCTCATCAATATGTTGCTCGATGAAAGACTCCATTATTGAGAGTTGATGAAGGATGTTGTGATGTGCCTCGAGGACTGAATTGTAATCTTGTGGGGCTAATGATTTCTTTCCCATCCTCCCTCTTCTATTCAGCCTACCATCATGTCTTGACGGAGGCAAACCTATTGCATCCTGGTCTTTTAGGACGTTGTTACAGAATGGACCACCAGACTCAATTGCCTCTTCGGTTAAGTACCCCTCTACCATGGACGCCTCAGGACAAGCACGAGTTGATACGTAGCCATTAAGTGTTGACATAAAACGCTCATACGTCCACATCTCATGCAAATACATGGGACCCAGTGCCTCTATCTGTGGAACCAAGTGCACCACAAGGTGAACCATAATATCGAAGAATGCTGGAGGAAAACACATCTCGAACAGTGACACTATCTCCGCTGCGAATTCCTTAAGAGATATCAACTCATCACGGTCGATCACCTTCTATGAGATCATGTTGAAGAAGTAGCACAACCGTGTGACTGCAACCTTTATCCACACTGGATTTATAGCCCTGATGGAAATAGGGAGGAAAGTAGTCAGCATGGTATGACAATCATGTGAGTTGTAGTTGGTGAGTGTAAGGTCTTTCATTGACACAATACTTCGTATGTTAGAGCAGAATCCAGATTAGACCTTCAAATTCTTCAACCACACACACATCGAATGTTTCTCATCATTGTTGAGGTTGTAGCTTGCTGCGGGGAGATGATACTTCCCATTTTCTTGAAGAACAGGGTGGAGTTCGTTTTTTATGTCTAACTGTACCATGTCCAGACGTGACTTTAGTCCTTCCTTTGTCTTGCCCTTTATGTCTACCAAGGTTCCAATTAGGCTTTCAAACACGTTCTTCTGAACGTGCATACCATCGATCGCATGGCGTACGTCTAACTCATGCTAGTATGACAAATACTCGAAGAAAATAGATTTCTTCTTGAGCGTAGCCCCTAGAGTTGGTTTGACATTTTTCTAGGTTTTCTGTCTGTTGTCTTCTTCCCGAAAACAAATTTAAGGTTCTTGACTAGATTGAAAACTCTTTTGCCTTTACTGTTGTCTAGTGGGGCAGTAGACTGGAGTTCAACGTTATTGTCGAAGTGCTTATCCATCTTCTTCTGGCGGTACCTATGTCCTTTCGATAAGAAGCGTTTGTGCCTCATGTACACTATCTTCTTAGATGCAGTAAGGGACACGTGAGCGGTTTCATCTATGCATACCACACAACCAACCTTTCCCTTGAACTGCCCTGATAATGTGAAGAGAGCAAGGTAATCGTTGATGGTAACAAAGATAATTGCTCTCAACATGAATGATTCTTGGCGGTACTCGTTCCACATTTTAACACTTGTTTCCCACAATATCTTCAAGTCTTCCATTAAAGGCTCCAAGAAAACATCCATGTCAACTCCAGGCTGTGTAGGTCCAGAGATAAGGATGGTTAGCATGAGATACTTTTGCTTCTGCATCAACCATTTGCTTCTGCTCCTCTCAGCAAATGGATTCATTCCATCAGTACTCAGTGCAAACCTAACATTTCTTTGTTCCTTTGCAAAGTATTCATGGTTGTTATTGAAATCTATCCACTGCTTGCCATCGGCTGGGTGCCGAAGCTTCCCATCGTCTTTAATGTGCTCATTAGAAGCATGCCAGCTCATAAGTTTGGAATCCTCTGGGTTTGCAAACAAACACCTCAATCGATCGACCACAAGCAGGTACCATATCACCAAAGCAGGAATCTTTTTCAGCGCATAATAGTCCACTTCTTTTTCTTTGATCGTGGGTTTTGAACTCTGTTGGGTCTTCTTTCGCTTCTTTCCTTTACACACCACCGAGGCAGCACAGTGTTCCTCTTTGTAGTCTTTATTCGTTTTATACCTACTTGCATTACACTTTAGACAACTCTCCATGTCCTTATATTCGTCACCTCGATATAGGATGCAGTGATTTCTACAAGCATGGATCTTCTCAACACCCATCGTGAGTGGACTGATTAGCTTCTTTGCATAGTACGTGTAGTAGACACTTTGTTTTCCTTAGAAAGCATGTCTGTGATAATACTCAAGAATGCATCAAAGCCAGCATCACAAATACCAAACCTAGCTTTGCATACCAACAACTTTAGCACCGAACGCAAGGTCGTGAACTCTTTGGTGCAACCCTTAGACTCATCGTACAAAGACTCTTTTGCTGCCTTCATCAGGGCCTTCATTGTAACACCCCAGGTGTTAATTTCCAAATTATGGAAATAGATCCTAATTTAAACTTTGTTTAATGACCCAAGTATAAATCTCCCTCTAATCTTGTCAAGTAATGACTCCAGAAATTAATTTTGTTAAAGCTTTCAACGCTTTCAAAATCTGGATTTTCCTAGTCATCAACTTTGGCATTCCGCGTTCTCAAAAATTTATCAAACCTTTTGAAATCTGTCAAATTCCTTCCTGTTTACCATGTTGCTCTACTTTTGTTGCTCTACAACATGGTGCAATCGGTTGATCAAATCGACAAACGGTTTTGATTTTGGAAGCAATTTAAGTCAGTGGCAATTGCTGTAAATACAATCAAATTTCGTGGGCTTTTCTTGGGCTTGGGGGCCGGCCAAGGCCACCTGGGCTCGTGCGTGTCCCCCTCCCATCTCCCAGCGTCCCTCCTCTCGACGTGTGCCCCTCTACCATGGCCGGTGCCGAGGGAAAATGGGAGCCCGGCTCCCTGCCTCTCTTCTCCCTCTCCCATTCCATCGCCTCCCTCCCTCTGTTCCCTCCCTTCTCTCGGTGGCACTCGGCAGGAGGCCGAGGCCTCACGCCAGGCCGAGGCGGCTCTGCTCGCCGAGAGCTGCCCTCTGCCTCGCCTCCTCCTTGCTGCTGCTATGCCGGCACTCCTCCACCTTCCCTGCTGTCCCAGCAGTGCTTCCCCCTCCTTCCTTGGTCCATAAACCAACTCGGCCATGAATCCCACCATCAATCCTTCGTTCCTATGAATTTTCTCCGGTAAAAGGTTGAAGAAAGGTTGGTTTGGTGAGGGATGATTTTTATTGGATTTTTATGTATATATTTCATGACTCATATATTTGCAAATAGGGGCTTATTTGATTTCTTGAAAAGTTGGGATTCCTGATGCTTAAGTTAAATCTCGTAATTATTTTCTCATGTTTTTGTTGATCTTTGAAAATCCATGGTAATTCATAGAAACATCATATGAATGTGTTTTTGGACTTTTTTAAATCCTCATGAAGTGTTCTATGCAGTAGATCAATAATATGTGGTGGTTTCGTTCATAGATTTTTTTGTAAAAATCATTTTGTGCAAGCATGTCAATTCTGTTAAGATGTTTTTGTTATTTTCGTAGCCATTGTTACACTTGTCAAATAATTCTGAAATGTTTATGTGATAAGTACAAGTTAATGATTGATGTCTGGTATTTATTTCATGATTTTAGGTTTGATGGTTGTTGAGTTAAAAAAATAGCAGGGTTACTATGTCTCTGTTTAAAACTGCTGTTGTGATATTTGTAAACAATTTATTTCGTGGTCAAGATAATGTTTTCTGTGTCTGAGTTAAATACCAAAGTGATAGATAATTTTATGATCTGTATTGTGTTAAAATTTCATGATTTTACATCTGATAGTTTATGATTTATCAATTTTGCAAGTCGAATGCCGTTTCTGTTCACTCTCTGGATAGAGCTGATAAGAATGAGTTGTTTGGGAAATTTACTTTTAGATTCATGCTTTGTCACTGTGGAAATATTTGAAGTATATTTCATAAGCTTTCCAAAATGTTGAGATTCACATTTTTATGTGGTCTAGATCTCAGGTTAGAACTGTTTAAAGTTGAGTGCAGAATCTGCCTTGTTGTTTAAAGTTGTTTGCAATAGCGCTTTTGTCTTTTTCATAGAGGTTTATATACTTGTTTAAATGACATGGAATTTATACATTAGACTAATGAAGACATGTGTAAGCCTCTATAATTTTGGTAGAATTGTTTGTGCATGTTTGATATGTGTTCATAATTACACCTAGTTATCTAAATAAATTAAGAAAATGTGTTCAAAGAATTTATTTAGCAATGGAAACTATGTTTTATAGTGTTCATTATTAATGTATGACATGTTAGTACTGTTGGTTTTGTCCAATTATGTGTTTTCAACATAAGTTAACTTTTATTTATTGCATTTAGTAGATTTTGGACAGTTTTGGGGGCAATGTAAATTACCCCTTGTTAATGATGTTCTTTGAGAATCTTGTGAATACCAATGTTGTAGATAACTCATGTATCAAGCTGCTGTTAAAATTTGGTGGATTTTGGCCAAATAGTTTATGATTTATGCATGTTTTAAGTTGGGTTTCAGAGATGGTTGCTCTCTGTTTTTCAGAAACAAATTATGTAACTTTGTAATTTCGACTTATTTAACTTGTGAATCATGTTGTGCTAGTATAAAATGAAATGTAGATAATTTCATAATATTTCCAGAATGTCTTGTTGCAAATCCTTTGAATTTGTAAAACTCTAGATATGATTAAAATGGTGACTGTTGTCTTGCTGTCCAAAAACTGCATATATAAGTTAATTGTTTAACTCTATTTTGGTTGTTTAATCTAATGATTACCTCTTGATTAACGAATGCTTGGCAAGTCTGAACCTAAGTTCAGTTGTGTGTGTATTGTAAATTCTTTTCATGTCTAAATATTATGCTTGGTAAGATTAAGTTAATCAACTATAGATGTCTATGCTTTGTGTCGTCTTGTGATGTCATGAGTGCTTCAATTTGCCTTTGTTTGACTAAATTTATTTAGTTAGTTTTGATTTCTTTATACTTGAAATGATTTGAATCAAATTTTATGGTGTGTCATGTTTGAAGTGATTAGCATGTTCAACCTTTATCCTTAATAATGTTAGTTAATTAACTAAAAGTGCCTATGTCTTGTATGATCTCTTGTTCACTTGAATGTTTGTTTGTAATGCATCTTTGTGTTATCAATTCATTGCATTTTTATATTTACATCTTTGCATCTCATTAAGGTACGATAGATTAATACGTGATGGGTAATACCGAACCACAAGACGGTGATTGGTGGTCTTAATCAAAGATGTATTGATGACTAAGTCAGCAGATGGATAATCTCAGAATTATAATATCAATCAATGATACTTGCGAAGCGAGTATCATCTAACAAACACTGACTACTGTTCTTACCCAGGCAAGCCCCGGTGCATTCAAACCCTACCTTGTATTTAAAAATGTTTTTCTTTAAATACACTTATGGTTAATTATTGCATGGTTACTATTTAAGCCTTGAATTATTTATTTCTGTACCTTGATACCGTTTTTAAAATACGAATGATGCTTTATGCTGCTTAGCAATGCTTAGACCAATAGAGTCAGATGATTTACTGTCATCTGCGAGAATAGGTGATAACATGAATTGCTACGGCAATGGTTCTATTTTTGAGAAGAATAGCAGATTGCTGCGGCAAATGGCTATGTCTTAAAAAGGAAATGGTTTGTTGGAAGTAATAATTCATGACCGGGCGGACACAGAGTTGGAGAGCCATCAGTGGTGTCTGGTGAGCGGGTTCTTTCCGCCTGTGTCGTTAGGGCCTTGCCGTTGTAAGACGTAGAAGGGTTGTGGCTTTGGCGTACTTATCACATACCTTGGGGAAGCTGGACTCTGGCTATTCTCGTCTTAAGAACGGTCAAACCGCACTGGAAGTGGAGAGATGGCGAGAGTAGTGTGTACCCTCCAAGTTTGCGGAACTGGATGGAGGTGTACTGTGCTCTCGGGTGGCGGAACCCCGGTTTTGGCGAGAGGATCCAAAGAAAGGTAGTCATATGCGTGCTTTAGTGTTGTTTATGTCGTGTGATTGGGAAGTCCCCAGCTAGGATAAACCGGTTCAAATCGTCGTGTTCCTCGGATATGGAAACATAACCTTACCTTTTACATCGTAGTTAATGAATCTTAAATTGGATACTTGTTGGTTCCTTTCATGGATGGTTTATTACCATGTTATCAATCATAAATTTAGATTGGTACTTGAGTAATCTTTTGAATGAATTAAATGAATTTCAATTCTTTTTATAAATGCTCATTTATGCAAAATACTTGATTCTTGCAAACCAACCCTTGAATCCTATGACTTGTATATCTTTTGTCCACCAAATATTTTCTTTTGTCGGATAAGTCTTGTTGAGTACTCCCGTACTCAGGGTTTGTTAACCCTTGTTGCAGATAAAGCTCCTTATGCGGTGTGTACAGCTTTGTGTTGTATGACCATAGCTAATGTTGAAGATCAGTCCTGGTATAACTCTTGGGTAGAGTACCTGGTTGGTTGTCTTATAATCTTTACCACCAGCTTGATGTAGTAATGACACATATGTTATATTTCTAAACTAATGTTTGCAATATGACTTATGTCTTCCGCTACTTTGATGTAAATTAAATTATTGTATTACTTCTGCAATGATTATAATGAGGATCCTGCTCGGAAAGAGGTGGATGACCCGTTGCAAAACGGTGACACCTGACGAATCAATTAAGACTTGGAACATTTGTTGGGATTAAGTCGGTTGGACATTAATCCTAGCAAGTGGGCCCTGTTCTTAAGAGGTTCTGTCACATTCATACCTTTCTTGAAGAACATTGATAGATCTTCTGCATAACGACGCAACATTGCCTCCAGGAATTCTGCATCTTCCGCAGCCATATTATTTTGCAACACATCAGTTCTGACGCCTTCAATTCCTCCCGCGAAACCATGACCAGGACCATCGATGACAGGTTGTTGTGTCTCGTGTACTAACTGAAACCCACCGTCAACAAACATATCTGCACCATCGGTGTCGATATTTGCACGGCCAACAGTTGTATAAGGCACAGAGCTCTCCTCTCCATGCTTTTTCCAAATCAAGTAATCCTTCATAAATCCTCGGCGGACAAGATGAGAAAGGATTTGTTGATGGTCATCAAATACTCTCACATTCCTGCAGTCCATGCATGGACAATGTATGTGCGTCTTCTTTGTTCTCCAAGCATGGTTCTTAGCGGCATCAATAAACTTATGAACCTCGGGTATGTATGATTCATCTAGCCTTGACAAATTATACATCTAGAATGACCTCTCTATCGATCAATACCTGATTTTCAAAAGGGAGAGACGACAAATATTATGTAACCATCTTAATCAACCTGACTTAAAGAAAATAAAGAAAATAAATGAAGATCAAAACCTCCCCCTTAGAGTTTATTAGTCACTAAGTATCATTGATCAACATTAACACAACATTGATCAATGAAAACAAGTAAATATATCTAGCATAAACTAAATTAAAAAGAAAAAATGAAAATGGAGCAAAAATGTGGCTCAAATTGGCATCAACATGACATGAATAAACTAAGAAAACAACCTAGGTATTCTTCTCTCTCACTCATGGTGAAACCCTGTGACAGAACCTCTAAAGAACAGGGCCCACTTGCTAGGATTAACGTCCAACCGACTTAATCCCAACAAATGATCCAAGTCTTAATTGATTCGTCAGGTGTCACCGTTTTGCAACGGGTCATCCACCTCATTCCGAACAGGATCCTCATTATAATCATTGCATAAGTAATACGATAATTTATATTACATCAAAGTAGCGGAATCTTGAAGTCATATTACAAACCATAAGTTTAGAAATATAACATATGTGTTATTACTACATCAAGCTGGTGGTAAAGATTATAAGACAACCAAACCAGGTACTCTGGCCAAGAGTTATATCAGGACTGATCTTCAACATTAGATACGGTCATACAACACGAAGTTGTACACACCGCATTGGAACTTCATCTTCAACAAGGGTTAACAAACCCTGAGTACGGGAGTACTCAACAAGACTTATCCGACAAATAAAAATATTTGGTGGACAAAAGATATGCAAGTCATAGGTATCAAGGTGGGGTTTTACAAGAATCAAGTGTTTTGCATAAATGAGCATTTATAAAAAGAATTGAAATTGATTTAGTTCTCATAAAAGTTACTCAAGTACAAATCTGAATGTTTTGATCGATCACGAGGCAACAACCATCTTCAAAAGGAAACATCATGTATCCAGTTTAAGTTTCATTAACTACGATGTAAAAGGCAGGGTCATGTTTCCATATCCAAGGAACATGACGATTCGAACTAGTTTATCCCAGCTGGGGCTTCCCAATCACACGACATATGTAGCACTAAAGCATACATATGACTACTTTTCCCTGGATCCTCTATCCGAGAACGGGGTTCCGCTACCCGAGAGCACAGTACGCCTCCATCCAGTTCCTCGAACTTGGAGAGTACACACTACTCTCGCCATCTCTCCACTCCCAGTGCGGGTTAACCGTCCTTTAGACTAGATTAGCCAGAGTTCAGCTTCCAAAAGTATGTGATCAGTACTCCAAAATCACAACCCTCTAACTTTTTACAACGGCAAGGCCCTAACGACACAGGCGGAGAGAACCCGCTCACCAGACACCGCTGATGGCTCCCAAACACCGTGTCCGCCCGGTCCCCAATTATTACTTCCAACATCCATCGTTTCCTTTTTAAGACATAGCCATTTGCCGCAGTAATCCGCTATTCTTCTCAAAAACAAAATCATTGCCGAAGCAATCATGTTATCACCTATTCTCGCAGATGACAGTAAATCATCTAACTCTATCGGTCTAAGCATTGCTAAGAAGCATAAAGCATCATTCGTATTTTTAAAATGGTATCAAGGTACAGGGAATAAATATTCAAGGATAAGGCTATGCATCAAGTATGAATTTATTTGAACAGTAACCATGCAATAAATAACCATAAGTGTATTTAAAGAAAACATTTTTAAATACAAGGTAGGGTTTGAATGCACCGGGGCTTGCCTGGATAAGAACACTAGTCAGTGTTGTTAGATAACACTCGCTTGGCGAGTATCATTGATCGACATTAGAAATCCAAGATTATCCATCTTTGGATTCAATTATCAAGACATTTTCGATTAGATCCACCAATCACCGTCTTGTGGTTCGACATTAGCCATCACGTATGAATCTATCGAACCTTAATGAGATGCAAAGATGCAAATGTATAAAGGGAATATATGCTATGGAAACCAGGTTCCCGTGGAAACTATGGAAACTCGCACGTGGATCGTTGGATCTAAATCCGATGGTGAGAGAGATTAGCAATTAACCCCTCCCACAGTGTGGGAGAGATTAGCATGTGGATCGACACACTGTGGGAGGGGTTAATTGCTAATCTCTCCTAATCTCTCTCACCATCGGATTTAGATCCAACGATCCACGTGCCAGTTTCCATAGTTTTCATGGGAATCTGGTTTCCATAGCATACGTTCCCATGTATAAATACAATGAATTGATAACACAAAGATACATCACAACAAACATTCAAGTGAACAAGAGTTCATACATGACATAGACACTTTTAGTTAATTAAGCAATATCATTTAAGCATAAAGGTTGGGCATGCTAAGCACATCAAACATGACAAACCATAATACTTGATTCAAACATGTCAAGTAAAGAGCAATTAAGATTAACTAACAAGTTTAGTCAAGCAAGACAAATTAAAACACTCAAGGCATCACAAGACTATATAATACATAGACATCTATAGTTGATTAACTTAATCTTACCAAGCATGATATTTAGACATGAAAAGAATCTAAAGTACACATACAACTGAACTTAGGTTCAGACTTTCCAAGCATTCATTAATCAAGAGGTAAACATTAGATTAAACAAACAAAATAGAATAGAACAATTAACTTATGCATGCAGTTTTTGGACAGCAAGACAACAATCACCATTTTAATCATATCTATAGTTTTACAAATCCAAAGGACTTGCAACAAGACATTCTGGAAATATTATGAAATTATCTACATTTCATTTCATACTAGCACATCATGATTCACAAGTTAAATAAGTCGAAATTACAAAGTTACAGAATCTGTTCTGAAAAACAGAGAGCAACCACTTCTGATCTTTAACTTGAAACATGCATAAATCTTAAACTACCTGGCCAAATGCCACCAAATTTGAACAGCAGCTAGATACATGAGTTATCTAAAACTTTGGTATTCACAAGATTCTCAGAATACATCATTAACATGGGGTAATTTGCATTATCCTCAAAACTGTTCAGAAACTAGCAATTGTAATAAATAAATATTAACTTATGTTGCAAACATATAATTGGGCAAAACCAACTTTACCAACATGTTAAACATTACTAATGACACTAGAAAACATAGTGGTCATTGCTCAATAAATTCTTTGAACACATTTTCTTAATTTATTTAGATAATTAGGTGTAAATATGAACACATATTAAACATGCAACATAAATTCTACCAAAATTACAGAGGCCTACACATGCTTTCATTAGTCTACTGTACAAATTTATATCATTTAATCAAGTATATAAACCTTTATGAAAAAGACAAAAGTTCCATTGCAATCATCTTAAACAAAATAACAGATTCTGCACTCAAGTTTAAACAGCTATAATCTGAGATGTACAACACCTAAAAATATGAATCTTAACATTTTAGAAATCTTATGAAATATAATTCAATTGTTTCCACAGTGACAAAGCATGAATCTATGTGTAAATTGCTCAAAAACTCATTCTTAACAGCTCTGTCCAGAGAGTAAACAGCAACTACATTCAACTTGCAAAACTAATAAATCCTAAACTATCAAGTGTAAAATCATGAAATTTTAACAAAAGTCATATCATAAAATTATCTATCACTTTGGTATTCAACTCAGCCACAAAAAACATCATCTTGACCACAAAATAAAATGCTCAACAAACATCACTGCAGCAGTCTTAAACAGAGAAACAAGAACTTTGCCATTTTTATAACTCAACAACCATAGATCCTAAAATCATGACATTTTAACCATACATCAAGGATAAACTTGTAAACATCCCACAAAAATTTCAGATTTATTTGACAAGTATAAAAGTGGCTACGAAAATGACCAAAACATCTTAACAGAATTGACCTACTTGCACAAAATGATTTTTACAGCAACATCTATGAACTAAACTACCATATATTATGGATCTACTGCATAGAGAACTTCATGAGGATTCCAAAAAGACTAAAAACACATGTATACGATTTTTCTATGAATAACCATGAATTTCCAAAGTTTCAGCCAGATTCTTGAAAAAGAAAAATAGAAACACTGTAGCGCACTATTCATAGGAGTCATGGGTTGTGCAGATAGACTCATGCCTTTAGTCGAATTGTTGCGCGAAGTCCCTCACTCGATTTGGAGCAGAGGTGACGACTGAGCTCGCTATTCCCGGCCGGAGGAGGCTCGTCGGCGACCGTGGAGGGGTGGAGCAGCACCGGGAGTCCGACTCGCACCCGCTGGGCTGCTCGGCTCAGCGCGAAGACGACCGTGGCGGCCTGGCCACGTGCGTGCGCCGTCGGAGACGACCGCGGCCGGTGCGCCGGCAACTACGGCGACGGAATCGGACGGTGAGAAAGAGCACGACATGCAGGTTGAGGCGAAGAAGGTGGTGTTGCTTCCGGTTGGAGCGGAGGAAGACCAGAGCGGCGGGAACGGAAGCGGCCACGAAGCTTCGGCCGGCCATGGCCATGGCGTGCTGCTACTGCTGCGCCGGACCGAGAGAGGAAAGGGAGAGACGAAGGAAATAAGGAGACGAGAGTGGGGGTGCTCTGGTGTCTCCTCATTCCAGTCCTTGGGCATGAGAGAGAGGGAGGGGAGGTGGCAGCAAGGTGGAGGGCGAGCTGTGCATGGCTGCCACGCCCTGGACACACGTCGTCCATTGAGATATTAACCCAAACAGGTGACGGGCGACGTGTACGACGCCTGTTTGGTCAAGCTACAGGCCGAATTTCGATTTTTGCCAAACAGCAAAGTTGAAGCCCTCCAAACAGTCTACAACTTTCGTTCACAACTCAAAATCATATGAGCAGCGGATTAGTGGTTAATTAATTTCCAAAATGCTAGTGTCAACGTGTTGACAATGATTATGAAAACTTAAATTCAACCACCAAAACAGAGTCAAACGACTTCCAACTTTTTGCAAGCTCTTCTCCAAAACATAAGTTCCAATTTTTATGTTTAGAGAAACTTGAGTTGTTTGATAAATTTTTAAGAACGCGGAATGCCAAAGTTGATGACTAGGAAAATCCAGATTTTGAAAGCGTTGAAGGCTTTAACAAAATTAATTTCTGGAGTCATTACTTGACAGGATTAGAGAAAGATTTATACTTGGGGTCATTAAACAACGTTTAAATTAGAATATATTTCCATAATCTGGAAATTAACACATGGGGTGTTACAAACTATAAATCTAAAATGTGACTCAAATTGAGCAAAAATGAGTTAAATGAGGCAATAGGAACATAAACTAACCTTTTTTAACAACCTTTTTCCAAGAAATGAAGATCAAAACCGCTCCCCTTGTATTTTGATAAATGTCCCCTTGTCTCTATAAATGAAGATCCTAACCTCCCCCTTGGAGTTTATTAGCTAGGGTTTAGGTCCAGCCACGAAGTATCATAATTAAATTAATGAAACATAAGTGCATAAAGTGGATTAAATAAATTGATAAATAAAAACGCATAATAAAAAACCTAAGTAGAATAATAAAAAAACTACACTTCCCTCTATATATAAATTCTATTTAACACAACATTGATTCATGAAAATAAGTAAATATATCTAGCATAAACTAAATTAAAAAACAAACCTGAAAGTGGAGAGAGGAGAGATGTTATATAATCAATTTAATCAACCTCACATGAATAGAATAAAGATAATAGCCTAGGTATTCTTCTCTCTCACTCATGGTGAAACTCTAGATCCAAAATGTGGCTCCAATTGAGCAAAAATTAGCTAAATGAGACAATAGGGACATAAACTAACCTTTTTAACCAATCTCCTTCCAAGAAATGAAGATCAAAACCTCCCCCCTTGTATTTTGAAAAATCTAGACCTCTAAAATCGTTTCTAATGGAAAGTGGCGGCTAGAACTGTAGCTGGTCGGGAGGAAGAAGAGAGTGGGGTCGGAAGGGTGGTATATATAGGCAGAGTCTACCACTGGCGGTTGGCTTATGCCAACCGCAAGCCAACCGCCTGTGGAGAGTTATTACCACTAGCGGTTGGCATCGCCTGTGATAAGCCCTCTCCACAGGCGGTTGCAAGCTAAAACACACCACAGGCGGCGTGAAAGCCAAAACCGTCTATGGTGTGTTTTGGGGAGCACCAGCAAAAACAGTTTTTCTACTAGTGAAACATAAGTAAGAGATAACTAGTGAGTATAACTATGTGGGAGGACAACGAGAGAGTAAAAGGACTCCTATGATTCCAACTCTACCTTTGTGGGTTTAACTATGACACACAATTGATATAAACATCGATTGATTCCTCAAAACAAGTATGCTAGGCCAGAGGATATATCAGCAGGAGGACAAAACTCCTACCGGACCGCGCTCTCCTTTTACGGGGGCCTTATCTTTTAAGAACTTGTCTAAGAACACGTGGTGGAATACAAAGACTAGACAAGGTTGTCACTCTCTTGCTAGCTACCACAAACAATTCGTACAACAAGAGATAACCAAAGGTTAGATTAAGTATAAGCACCACACTTACACCTATTCTTACTACTCTAATCGTGTATACGACAACTAGAGCACCCTATAACAGACGATGATCGCATACAGGAATGGTCACACGGATCTCAATCTAGTTTATAACAACTAAATGACAAGATAAACCACAACAATACTATAACAAGTATAATATTGCACAAAGTAAAGACTAAGTAAAGTAAAGAAGGAATATTGCATTAAATAAGTAAAGTCTTACAAAAGAGAAAAGATACAAGAGCTTATATCAGATCCTTCAGGAAGACAACTCCGGAAAGCCCGAGCAAAGCTCAACTCAACTCTAACTCCCACACTAGAGAACACCACTAGAATTGGTCAGGTGCTAATCTAGAATTGGAATTGGTAAGTTCTACTAATCCTAATGCTAAAAGATGCTTTTAAAACCTGAACGACTAGAGTAAGTTAGTAATGTTCTTTTTATGCAAAAGTTATGCTATCTAAACGACTAGTTTGTGAACGGAATTGTTTATTTATGTATTTAGTACAACCAAGTGTGTTTTCTGCTTGATTACAGTGGTGACAGACCTTGTGCAAAAATGTTTGCTGATTGTTCTTGTTCATTTTTGTTTTTTTACTCTTTATTAGTGTTAGGGAAGTTTGCCATGAACGTTGTGGCTTGTCTTTTATGAAGTACGTATATTGAAATGAGGTATTGCTGTGTTTGATAATTGATCAACTCTGAGAGTTTTCGACATAGCCTTTGAGAGAAGTTTGCTGATATATAGGCTTGTCTTGGGGAGTACATTAGAATGAGCTATTGTTCCTTACTAATATATTTGGCCGTGCTAACGCTACAGGTCATATTTTCAAAGGTAATTCTATCAAATGGATGCACAACAAATTAATGTATAGACGGCAATTTTAACCAACTCGATCACAATTCTAACCAAACACACTCTTTATTCATCCCTAAACACAGAATCTAGATGTCACATCTCAAGTGTAGAATCAATGAATCATACATGATCTCACAATGCCAACTACAGATCACATAATCAAAGTACACTTGAGATGTGTTTACCACATTCCATATTTCCATTGGCGGATATTTATGATGATGATCGACCATTAGATGATTCTGATGGAGCTGATCCTATTATATATAATCTCTCATACATCAGATTCTTATTCTTCATAGCAGGCACGTTTAAAATTTGATCATTACACGATGGCATAACACACAACAGCCTACACAAATTGGCCAGAATGCAGCGCGAGTGTCAAGTCACGTGGTGAGCATCTTCAGTTGCTTACTTGCCGATGTTCTGGTACTTGTACTGCTTGGCACACAACATATAGTAGCCGAAGTTGAGAGACACCAGGACGGCGAGCAGCCAGTAGAGATTCTCCAGCCTGGACGCGTTCATGTTGTCCGGCAGCCACGCCGTGGCGCGCCGGACAATGCCAATGAGCGCCGTGCTAAGGTAGAACCCGAGCGCGACGATCATGGCTACCATGCCTGTGGCCGTGTTCTTGAGTGAAGGGGGAAACTCCTGGTAGTACAACGTCACCTGTCCGGGGAAGTGCAGAGCCTCACCGAACCCTGACAGAGCAAACGGCAGGAGCAGCCACATGGCCGACAGCGGCGACACCCACGCTGGGTTGCCCTCCTCGCTGTGAGCGTGCACGGTGGCCAGACGCCGGCGCTCGATGACGGCGGACACGGCCATGCTGACGATGGTGATCACGTGGCCCACGCCGATGCGCTGCAGTGGCGTCGGGTCGTGCCTTGTGAAACGCCTCCATAGAGGGATGAGGACACGGTCGAGGAGGCCGAGGGAGACAACGACGGCGATGAGGCTGCCAACGATCATGGAGCCCGCCGGTATGACGAAGCGGCCCACATCGCGGTCCATGACGAGCGCCTGAAGGATGGTGAAGTTGATCTGCACGCCGATAGCCACGCTGAGCACGATGGCGGCGCTCCACAGCGGTAGGATGCGGAGAACCGTCTTCAGGTCCTCCACTTGCTGCACCGTGCTGACACGCCACGGACGGATCACCGTCGACCCGTCCGCGGCACCTATGGTGTCACCGTCCGTGATCAGCGCGGCGCGGTTCAGCAAACTGCAACACAATGAATTGTTGTGAGCGATGTAATGCTGCACTGTTTTTAACTTTACCACTCCATCGTAGGAAACGTATCCTTGCTTGTCAGTTGTCACTAGTCTTGCTTCACTCTGACGATGTCATACAATCTGCCTTTTCATTTTTCAAATAGACAGTACCAGTACACACTACAGCCACACGCAAGACCACCGATCAAATCTGTCGTACGAACGCATATACGTCAAATTAATTGATAGAGCAATCAAATCGTGTGGATCCGACAGAATTATTAATTTGAAGGCACAGGAGGTAGGACGCAGGACGTGATCACCTCAGCTGACAATAATCCCTAATTTTTTTCTGGTTATAAAAATCCATTGATGTTGAATCATGGGCGTTATTCTAGTTTAAGTCAGACCTTATATCATCTTGATATAATGCTCTCAAACTTTTAATAAAAAAAAACTTTCTTTGTTGCAAATTAAAAAAAAATGTGGTGGACTTCTGCGCTCTGAAGATATCAACCGTTGAACGGCTCAACCCCCAACCGTGGGACCTGAGCGCTATGAAGATTTCAAAGCGACGGATGGATGTGATGCTGCACTCGAAACGTCCTGTTCGGCTGCATTACTTCAGCACTACTTTTCAACAAACTAATAATATTTCCTCTCATAACAAATCAGCATAACCATTTAGCATAAACCAAGTTTTAACACAACTAACAGGGTTGCCATACTGACATTTATTTTGGGTCATAGAATTTAATTGATTTAAGATGGTTGATATACGATTAACTTTTTGGTTATCTAAACTATGCCTCATAATTGATGTCTAGACAAGGGTGGTGTTGTAGGCTAAGTATCGATAGTTATAAGAATGTGTGTGGTTACTCGGCTCCCTTTGGAATACATAAAAAAATTATATTCCTTTTTTTCCAATGAAAATGTCCTAATTGCTACATGATTCTATTGAAATTCGTTGTTTTAAAGAATTTTTTTTGCCTTGTGTTCATGATAGGCAGAGGTAGAAAGGTCGCCCTAAGCCCTTGAATCATTTTGTTATATTGCTCTTGAAGTTTTATTAAAACTTTCTTTGTGGAAAACAATAGATGCCGAATAAGTTTGTATCATGGACTTCTGTGCTACCAAGGTACCAACAGTTTTGCAAATAAGCTTGGCATTCTTGTTTATGCCAAAAATTCTAAAAATCTCCTATCCAACAGTTTGACAAATGAGTTTGACATTTTTGTTAACTTGACAAACATCAGGTGAAATTTGACATTTATGCCAAACTGCGGTTCATTTGGCAATTGCCCTACGCGCTACTCCCGCGGGATATTTTTCCCTCATGCGTACAATTTTTAGTTTTACCAAGTGAATAATGGGAAACTGTTGAAGATTGACTCTTTTTACCTTTGTCATATTCACTTGGGACTTGGAAAATTCCTAATTTTTCCAAACAAAAAATGCAAAACTGTTGGAGTTGCTCTGACAGCTCCCAACTGCGGGACATGCTATGAAGTTATCAAAGCGATGAATGGATGTGATGTTGCAAATATTTTGTCATAGTCACTCATAATGTAAGAAACTATTAGTGGTTTCTATAGCATAGGATATTGTACCAAGAAACTATTTTTCTTATTGCAAAATTATTTGTAGCTTATGACATAAGTAGTGACATAAACCATGTTTACTCTCCCAATGCAGTTATAGTAGTTTCTTATCCATTGATAACACATAGTTTTTTAGGGCACTCACAATGCAGAAACTATGATAATTTCTACATATATTAATTAATTGCAATGCCACATAGATAATTTGCTGATGTGGCGAGTGATTTAATGAGGAGAGATTGCAAAAATATAAGAAACTAGGTCTTCACGGTTATCAATGGATAAGAAGCTACTATAACTGCGTTGGGAGAGCAAATATGGTTTCTATCACTATTTATGTTATATGCTATAGAAAGTTTTGTATTGTAAAGGATAGCTTTTTGGTACAATATCCTATGCTATAGAAGTCACTAATAGTTTCTTACAGTGTGAGTGCTCTTAGCTAGATCTAGTTTTTTAGATTTTTGCTCCCTCTCTTTATTAAATCACTTGCCACATCAACAAATTGTCTATATGATATTGTAATTAATATTTGTAGAAACTATCTGCATTGGTATTGTGAGTGCCCTTAGCATGTTGTCAGTGTGACATTTATGCACAGAATATTAACCTTTAATCCTTAAGGGCGTCCGCAATGGTTAGTTATTTGGCTAGCTAGATGTGACGTGACATGAAAAAAGTAGGAGAGAGAGTAGTCACTAGCTACAAGCAAATAACATATCTATTTCACGTAGCCCAAGACTGTGAGAGAAACATGTGGGTCCAGTACTATATATTCATCAGTGGTTCTCATTTTTTTTAAGAATCAAATATACTCAACTTTTACCAAATACATATATAAAAAATATTAATGGCACATAATTAGTATTAATACATAGATCATTAAATTTAAAATAAAAATGATGTTAACATTTTATACAAATCTAGTTAAATTAAAAAAATGATTAACATGCCATAAAAAGGACCAGATGAAGTATGCTCTAGTGGTTATGGCAAACTGCAAAGGCCACACACCACTAAGCAAACGAAAATAAGCCCCTTCAATTATAGCTAAACATGGACCATGCATGCCCCCTATAGTCTCATGTGATGCCATTAGGTTTGGTGACGTTTGGATCCACATGGATTCTAAGAATCCGGATTAAAAAAAAATCTCAAAATCCTAAAATCTCATCCAAACACATTATGATTCTAGAGGATTTTATCACACAGACACAAAATCCAAGAAACATTAGAGATTATCCAATCTGGATTTTACAATCTTGGCCTTACTGGCTTAGGTTTTAATTTGGCTTCTAATTCTTCGCAGTTCATTTAGTTTTATGTAAATTTGCCGACCGGAAGCTGGAAGCTCCACCTGGTCTGGTTCGTTTGCACACACTCAAACTCTCTCTGCCTCTTTTGTTCTATTGTTCACATACTTTCCTAGTGCATTTTCTGATTGGATCAGTTTGTATAATATATATATGCAAATTATGTTAAGAATATATTATTGTGGGTAATGCAAGTTTGTTCAGGAAAACATGAGTGACCCGGCCCGCTGATCAATAGCGTGGATGGTGGATGCGGCCAAGTTGTCCTTTGTTCTTGTCCCACATGGACCATTGATAGGTTCCGCAACCACATGGATCACTGCTAGTTTGGCAATAAAGTCGCTCATGAATTGTTCTAAGTGTGCAAATAAAAAAGTAGGATTAAATCACGTACAAACTAACCTTTGTATATTGTTGATCATTTTCGTTGGTGGCTAGTGCTGGGGAATCACCTTTTCTAAAAGGATTGATATATCGAAAATTGCAACACTTCAAAAATAAAGTGCGAGGGATAATTGTGCACGTTCGAATGAAAGAAAATTGGAGGAGGATAAGGGTGGTGCACCATGAAAATAGTTGGGCATAAAGTACGTGCAGATATCGTTCTGTAGTGTAGTCCTCCCCTAGCTCTTTGTTTTATATGAAATTTTGTTGTGCGTCTTTATTGATTCATTATTCTCACATCTTGTCGGGGAATGCCTATATGTATACTGTCTATCCACTGCTTGATCGATCTTATCAAAAGGCTTCACCATCATCCCCCGCGAAACTAAATTGATTGCAAGTCACTTCTCATCAGTGAAGCTAAATCGATTGTCTTGGTGATGTCACGCATGACCAGTATTAATGTATTATTACTCATAACTTTTTAATCTTTGAAAGTACTGTAGATGCTACGGTAATATTTTTGTTCAGTTATTCTAAAATGTTTTTGGTTTCATGTAACCTGGACTTCTGTTTTTCATAGATACTAGTATTGACTATAACTGATGTCTAGAAGCAGCACTACTTTTTTTTAGATATGGAAAATATGGCTTCAACTTACCTTTTTTCAATGAAAAAGCATCAGTACCTGTCATGACCAAGATACATAAATGGTGTTCTATTGCTTACCAATAACCGACACTGATATCGTAACAAATTTAATTATTTTGTTCGTTTTTGCGCTGTATAGGTATCAGCCAGATTATATAGCAAATATGCTCATTAATATGATACTAACAAATCACTTTCACAATTATTTCTTGTCGTCACTGGAATCATATCAAGTCAGAAACGTGTGTTAACACCGTTTGACATTACTACGTTAGGGGACCCTATAACTTCTTCTTAGAGAGTCAGATGTCCAAGAAGACATGCTTTTTTTCCGGTTATTCAGTTCACTCTTTCCTAGTACCTAGGGAGCTACACACCTCTATTCTTTGGAACATATGTTCCGAGATCTTTGTACGTAAGTACTCTGTTATAATCGTTATACAATTTGGAGCATGGCCAGGCCATCCTTCGCGTGGATTCACCGCATGGATCGACAGCCGAGAAGACAATAATGATGTAATGCTGTTCTGTCGCTTCCTATAATAACATTATGATCAGGATTGTGCACCGCACATATAGTATATGCATGGACGCGGAAGGAATTTATGCTTACTGGAGGCTTAAAGGTCACACTTATATTAGAGACATTAAACATGCAAGGAGTCGAGCCATCGTGGTACCTACCCTTTTGTTAACAAGTCGCGTTATACAATGTCGGATGATTGCCGAAAGGTTTTTCTTAGATTCTCATTAACTAATTGTTAAAACCAGTGCATGTCCGTCGGAAAAGGCATACAACTAGTGTAATAAAATCGTACGTGTTAACTGGTAGATGCTAAAATTAGCGCTAATGGATTCGAACACCCTACTAATTTAGTACAACTCAGATGCTTTTTAGAGACGGTTGAGCTGCTAGAAATAAGCAATTATAGAAACACCTGCCTAGCTATTCTTAAAAATGAGATTTTATAGAGGCGGTTGGCAAAAATAGCCACCCCTAAAAGTCAATTTCTTGGGACGGCTTGAAATATGGCCTCTTCTGAATCTTTTTTTATATATAAATTATAGATCTGATATAGAAAAGATAATTACTTTTTAATTGGGGAGTCCGCCACCAAGCAGCCCCACATGAATTCTAGAGCGAGGTTTTGAACCCCTGATGGTGTGACTTAATTAAGGCCTTTTTGCACATTCCTTACCACTACGTTCTAAAGTTACTTGTGACTAAAGGGAACAAAGATTCTCCTTTATTCACTTTACTCGATTTTGAAATGAGTATTTTGGACATATAAATGAATTAAAAAATAAAAAATGGTTTCAACTGTAAACTTGTAGATATTGTTAATTGAGTTCCTCGATCAATCCTAGTGTTACTTTGATACATGATTTCAAATGAAAATATTGTTAACTACAAAGTTTTATATTGCTACAAACTTTACAACTTCAGTCTTTGTCGTTTTTCATTCGAGGTTGTTAGCAAATTAGAACTAAACTTTGGGACTATTTCACATAAATAAATTTTAACTGTAATGTTTCATATCGTTTTTTGAACTATAACTTTGATTTTGGTCTTTTTTCCATCCGACATAGTTTTTAAAAACTAAAAAAATGAATTTTAAAGTATGAGAATTTCAAATAGAATGTTTGAGATTTAAATGATTTTAAATGAAAAAATATTAACTATAAAATTATAGATCTCTTCATGCTACATAACTTTAATATAAATTTATCTTCATCCGACTTTGTTTGAATAAGTTATAGGTTTTAGTGTTTTACAATGATATACCTATTTTAGATTCGACTCTAGGTCTAGCTACATTACAAATCAACTTCTAAAGGTAGCTTCTTTTCTAAACAATTTTTAATGGTGGCTCCTTTAGCCTCCTCTACCCAAAACATCTAGTGTCTTTACAAATTATTTTTGTGTTAGAGATTTTCAACTAACAATAGCTTAAAATCAACTATCTAGCTAATAGAAAGTAATTAACTAAGTTCTTGAAGCTAAGTACTACTAACTATGAGATGGAGAATCCAAACGGGTTTCAACTTAATAGGTTTGCTAATAGCCCTGCTAATAAAAAGCTATGTAGCTAGTTTTCTACTACTAGAATTAACTATTATATTAGCATTAATGGATCTAAATGGGCTCTAAGTCAAGCTTATATGATATATATATATATATATAATATATATATAGAGAGAGAGAGAGAGAGAAAGAGTGAGCGAGTATATTCAGTAGGTAGCTATAGAATAAGTTATTCTCTAGCGATCTCCATTTACGATAATTTTATATATTAATTAAGTATTAAATAAATATATATATATATTCATGATAGTTGTGTTACTATAACAAAAGGAGATTTTTACCGTTCATAAATTAGTATAATAATTACTGTAATTTAAAGTGGCTATAAAATAAGTTAGTTCTATATATATTGGGACATGGAGTGACCGGACAATGGATTAATGACTCTCTTTCTCTCTCTTTCAGAAAAATAGTAATGTTATATCTACGGTCAAATCTATGAAAACAGATGTTTAGAACTAGCCAAAGTCCTACAACTAACCTTTAAAGAAAATTATATGGCTAGATTTGTCTCCAAATCTATTATACTCTCATAATAATATCATAAATTTCTATTGATATCATAAATCTATTTACAGTTAAAAAGTATTTTGTTTGAAGTCGTTTATTATCCGAAAATTTAATCTGAAAATTTACATATTTGAAATTTAAAACTTAAAAATAAATTTTGAGATAATAAACGACTTCAAACAAAAAACATTAATTGTAAAGTTGTAGATCGGCTACAACTTTGATATAAAGTGTGTCTTTATTCGAGTTTATATGAAAAAGTTATAAATTATTTTTTTGATATCCAGTTTTTAGATCGTCTTGTTTGGACCCAGGTGACACTAAATTATAAGTTTAGGTCCAGATCGACACAACTGAACAAGTTTAAGTACCTAAACGGTCAATTTACATGTTCAAGAACCTGGATAACACAAAAGTTTGAAGACTTAAATGGTGAATTTACGAGTTTAAGGACCAAGATGATACAGGAGCGTAAGTTTAGGGATAGCTAGCGCACTTTACTCTTTCTTTTAACATGCCAAGAATTTCTGGCCTGTGAGGACGTCGGCTACTATTCGACGCTTTTTTCTATTTTTGTATTTTTCTCTTCTTTTCTTCTTTTCGTGGAGAAATCTTCCTACCGAAAAATTGACGCAGCATAGCACGCCCATCGTGCTAGTCATGTTCAACACACGCCCATCATACTTAGCTTGCTACGGTGCTAGTCATGTTCAAGACGCCATCGCCATGTATTTGTGATTGGAGGATTAGCTATCATCACTCCACGGATCCTGGTTGTAATAAAAGCTAGAATTGTACAGGTATAGGCGTAGTATAGCCAGAGCTGATTAGCTCAGTCCACCTTAGTAGTTAAGAGTGGAATTAAAATTATCAGTCCTATCGCCTAACCGACTACTAAATCCATATTCTAATTTAATGATGCACACATGCATTATTATTATATTATTAGTAGAACGAAGTGCATAATTTTTCTTACCTAAAGCTGTCGCTCGGGGAAAGGTCAGTGTCACTATTAGCAGCTTTGTCGCCGCCGTCACCTAGCCGTCGTCGGCCGTGGTAAAACTTCAACTCCCCAGACGTCGGCACGTTGACCTTCCACTTCCTGGCGGCGGCGACGAGCACCCGAGCGAGCCCCGTGAACGGGCTGGCCCGCACGGCCGGTTGGCGGTAGTAGCGCCTGCCGAGGAGCAACGCCACGAGGCCGACGACGCTGGCGGCAGCGGAGATGCCGAATCCCAGCGTCCACGACACCGTGTCCTGGACGTAGACGATGGATCCGAGCACGGCGGAGGTGTAGAGGAAGACGAAGAACCAGTTGAAGAGCACGTCGCGGTCGGCGGCGGAGTCGAACTGGTCGGCGCCCATGGTCGCCTGGTTGAACCGCGAGCCTGCGGCGCTCACGCACATCAGGAACACGCCGGCGTAAAACGCAGCCATCTGCCCGGCCGATGCCGGCTCGCAGGGGCCGGCGCCGAGATGGCACGGCGCCGGGCGGAGGCCGCGCAGGCTTGCGGTGAGGGTGAAGACAACCAACGACTGCATTATAATTAGTCAGCATGCAGCAAGTACGAGCCTGTATTACGACTCGACTGTTAATTAGGGGTACCGACCAGGACGGAGAAGGCCATGGAGATGGCCACGATAGGATAGCAGCCGAAGAAGGCATCGGCAACGACGGCTCCGGCTACAGGGGCCAAGCTGAGGCAGCCGGCGACGATGTTGGAGATCTGAGCTGCGTCCACGCTCGACACGTTGTACTCCTTGATCAGGTAGACCACTAGGTTGCTCAACGCACCGCTGGTCGCCACACCCAGACCCATCATCGCCGCTGCAGCCATGACGACATGCACACACATGTAACAACCATGTATATGGATCATCGATGGATCGATTCAATTGACAGCAACGGCGAGAGAGACCTCCGAGGAAAGGGAAGGTGATCCATCCACCCTTCCTCCTTTGGTCGTTCTGCGGCTGCTGCAGGGACTCGTGATCGACGCTGAGGCCTTGGCGAGGCTGTGCTTCTTCTTCTTGCGGCACGTTTTCTGCCATGCTGCTGAGTGCTGAATCTCACTCTCGTCGCGCTGATGGGAGTCTTGGGAATTTGTGTCTTGATGTGTCGCTTACTTTTATAAGCACGGGTTCAGTATGTGTCACACTACTAGCTAATAATAGAGTGATGCCCTCCGTCTCAAGTTATAAGACGTTCCAAATAATCTTGGAGAGTCAAAGCATCTCAAGTTTGATCAATAATTATAGAGAAAACTATAATAATTTATGATATTAAATAGGTATATTATAAAAATATAATTGATAACGAATCTAATAATATTTAGTTGATATCATAAATGTTATTATATTGTTGTATAAATTTAATCAAAGTTAAGATAGTTAACTTCCAAAATTCTTGAGATGTCTTATAATTTGAAACAGAGGGAGTAGTAAACAGTGGAGTTGGCCACCCACTGTCCTTTTCATCATAAGAGAAAAAATTGTCCCGGATATTTTTTTTAGCATTTATCTACAACAAAAAGAGGCATTAACGATGGGATATGTGCTTGTTAAAAATTCAAATGTGAAGTGTGGTCGTCTATGGTCATTAAAAGCTCCGTCGATTTTCAACTTCCAGAGAATGTGGTCATTGATACTAGACTAATAACAACCACATTTTCTACAAATAACGGCCACATTATTCATCGTTAATATTTTTGCACCATCTAGTACGAGGCGCTAATGACCATGTTTTAGCAATAACAACCACTTTTTTATTAATAATATTTTAGGCCATATTTATATTGATCATTTTCACATTAACTGTCTACTTATTTGTACCACCAGCCAGCACTAGGCACCATATGCAGTGTAATTGATAAATTTGTAACAGCAAGGGATTATTATTGATTCATTTTGCCAATACATCAAGATGTATCTTTTGCAGAAAAGACAGAAAAACAACTAACCCTGAAACTAACAGTCCCTAACTTACATACCATTCCTAGGAAAAATAATGAGCAGCAATAAACTATGCTTCAAGGTGAATTGTGAACACCATCATACTACTACAATAACAAAACAGACTAATCTTCTATTGGAGGCACACTGTCCTTCCACAGCTTGGTCTTGTCTAAGGAGTTTCCTTCAGAAGCCTAGAGTAACTTCAATGTTAACCATGTATATGACCCAAACAAAACCATAACCAATTAATACTTAAAGAACTGATGTGAAATTGCAATATCTAAAGGAATGGAACTTGATACCTTGTATATCTGTATATCCATATCCATTATTAAAAGAATTAACAATGCAGGTAATAATTTCCAGTAACTAGGCTTCTCTTCCCTAAAAGGCACCTGCATGGTAATTGATCATATTGGCTGTAATACTTGGAACAGAAAAGAACAAGTGTCGTAACATGAGTCAGTAATCTGCACCATGCCTGAAAAGATTTATGAGATTTTCTACATCCAAGCAACACACAAATATGGTAAATGACGACAATAACAACTTACACCTATCTTATTTTATTTTATTACTCAAAATTTTAGAACCCATATAGGGATCAAAAAGCATGAACTCTTCTATTTTCAGTTGATGGAAGAAGCTATTTTCAAATATATGAAAGAGGCTAGCTAATTACAATTTTCAATAGATGGAAGAGCACATGGGTAAAAATTAAGACTGCATACAAACTTAAGGAAATAATCATCTGAAGCAAGAATAAAATGTGGAAACCAACCTTCTTCATCTTAAAATAAAAATTACAAGCTGAAGCAGCATTATGTAGGATCAGATATCTATGATACTTTGCCACTTGAATGAAGCTGAAACATGATAAGACAAGGGTTCACAAAAATAACTTGGCAAGGAAAGTTGAAACATTATGCATTATATGAACACGGACTAGAAGCAATAATTATCTAGAAGAGTATGTGAGGTTATCATGTCAAGGACACATCTTAAATTTAATTTAATTCAGGGACGGAATTTGGCACAGGAAGGTGCTAATATTTCTGAGTTGCAGGTAAGTTTTATTCAGATGCAGTAAAATAGAGCATGTACAATAGGGCCCAACGGTAAAGCAAGTTCATAGCACACAACGATGACGACTCACCAGAATGGTTATCTGATCAAATCCACCACACAATCAGGCACTGACAATGGATTTGATTCAATCTGTATTCCTATGAATTAAACACCCTGACAGAGGGGTCATGCTGCCGCCTGTGATCTGTCCTGATGAGTTTGTAGTGCACACAGCTTTTCATGTTACTGACTACATAAAACAGTCAGCACACGTAATTTTCCCTTAATAATTTGATAAAAGACAAGTGAGTCTAAAATCGTAATACTTAACAAAAGATCAAACGAAAAATAACTGAGTTTCATATAACAAAAGACTAGACTCATATAAATTTGAAGCCTGCAACATCGTAAGTCCAATAATTGAAGTAACGTATAGATACATGGATAAAATTAAATCTAGTTATATGGTCTGGTACTTAGATAATGCATAAACCACAATAAAATTACAATGCTGTCAAGCACAATATCCTATAGAGAATCTTTTAAAATTGAAAATAATCTAGAACAATGCAAGGAGATTGGGGGGAACCTGAGATCCACATTTGTGCAGAGAAGATATCTAACGATATGATTGTGGAGTATCAATAGTGGGTAGGGAAGCCTGCAATCTACATGATAAGGAGTCAAATTCTACATGTTGCATCAAATTTCTTGAAATATCGACAAAAGCAAATTACCTGTATCATTGGCCAGATCCGAATTCTTCCATAGGCCCTGTCCAGCACGACATTGTCCTCTGCATACCGTTCTGCCACATGAACGTAGAGATCAGATCCATGAGGCCTTGAGAGGAAGATCTGTCCATCTGCCATGCTCGGCTACTCACAATATTACAAGCCATAGTTAATCCGTGTCTTTCTGTGTCTCTATGTCTACAAGCAATATTACAAATGGAAGTAAACATCCACTTTACCCAATGGTAAGTACATTTTAATGCCCATGCCAATTCTAACAATTCAAAGACAACAATTTTTTGGTTAAATTTTACCAAGGCAGGACCTGTTGCTTTTGTAGTTCAACAGTGCATATAAAAACAATCAGGAGTACTATCTGCTTCATCAAAGGTTGGAAGACTATTCTCTATTTCCCACCTTTATTGTATTGTAAGTAGATAGCACTACAAATTTGATTATTGCAATGTCGAAGTACACAATCAACAAGCATTGCCATGGTAAAATTTTAAAACTATGTTGGCAAAATTGCAGAATTGGGTGACAGCATTGCAATTGTATTATACAAAATCATAGGAGCAAGCAGTTGTTAGATTCAAATGTAAACAAAATCTGGTGTCAATGGTTGTTCTTTTGTCCAGATACATTAAAAATCTGGTGAGGAACAATATTATGGAAAAGAGAAGAGCAGCACAGGATGAGCTCAGCATTGAAAATACAGTTATAAAGAAAATGGATCGGTTTCCACAAAATGAAGTGCCCAAGGAATTTCAATACCTATGCAAGTTCTTGCAACTAGAAGACAACAAGCTTTTGTTAAATTTTTCCAAGGCAAGGCTGGTTGCTTTTGTAGTTGAACATAATACAGTCTAAAATAATTAGGAGCACTATCTGCTTCATTAAAGGTTGGAAGAATATTCACTATATTCAGTTCTTTCCCACCTGTAATGTAAGTAGTTAGCACTGCTAATTATATGCAGTGTTCAAAGTACACAGTTAACAAGCATTGCCAAGGAAAAATTTAAAAACTTTATTGCCAAAAATTGTATGAACTTTAGGTGACAGCATCAAAATCATATTATATGAACTTATATGGTCAAGCAGTTGTTCAATTCAAATGTAAACAATACTTAGTGCAAGCATGACCCTTGGCAGGGCTTCGTTGCGGCCAATGTGGGCCCTAGGCCACTTCTGGCCCAGTAAAGCTTCTATGGAATTAGAAGCCATTCTGCAACATTTTTAAGACTTTTACTCTTTGATACGACCTATTAGTTTCACTGGCCCTGCTGAAATTTGGCCAAGCTTTGCCATTATGGTATGCCATTTTGGCATGAGGGGGGCACTAGGGATAGGGTTTATTGCCACACTGCCTGGCTCAGTAGCATGTGCACCTTGGCAGTGTTGGATCTGAACTGTAACATAGTCCTAGTCGTGTGATTTTGTTTTTGTCAAAGTTTAATAAGGATATTCTAATTACATCATTAATAAAAAAATCAAACTGAACCTCATAAAATGGTCCCATTAGTTTGCCAATAAAGCAAGATGTATCAGACCATTCGATCATGAGCACGCCCATAATGGGTTCATAAAAGGTAGAAGACACATCAGAAATAGATTCAGAAAATAAGATACTTCTTACCTACATTGATGTGAACTCCTGAATATCATGAATCTTCAGTATAGTTGTAGGACACTTTAAAACATTCTTATGCGAACATTTTGAAAGCAAAATGTTAAGAACAAACATAAGATTATTGGCCAACGCCTAGTAATAATTCAAAATACAAATTTGTTAATTTATGTAGCTATTCCATGGACACATTCATGGTTTGTATCTGACCCTATTAATGCCTATCGATTAGTCAAGGAATTTCATATCTTGCCATGGAAAGGATTCATTATAGAAGCTTCATAAAACTCGACAGTTAGCTAAAACTTTAATTGGTCGCCCCAAGATTTTGAGAAACAATTAGTAATCCACTTTATTTCATAGGCAAGAAATTACAATTACGACTTCCTTTTTGTGGCACTTAACCTAATCACTTGGATTAGTTGTCCGTGAAAGCAAAAGAATAGTAATTCAGCCAGCATAAACCATAGTTGCAAAACATATACCAGTAGCTTAATTACCCACTTGCATGAATATATTCGTGAGCAAAATAATTTTTTTTAGAAAACTTGAAGTGATAAAGTTCAAGATTGTCTTTGCTTTTCAATTTACGAATAACATAACTGGATTAATAAATAGTGTAAATGAGTTCATTCACTCTATTAATCTAATAACTTGATACTAAAAGAAACAGTTTATAAGTAATTCTGTTGTTTCATTATTGTATGGACCGCACCATCAGTAAATCTTGTTGCCATACCACCCCGAGCGGATTTTTCATGTGCCTCAAGTGTCAACATTTGCATTTGGCAGTGCAAATTTTTGTGATGGGGAAATATCTAGACTTACAAGGCTATGAGCAAAGAAGGTAAAGTTCCTAACCGGTTACTTCATCCCTCTCCATTTGCATGTTAAAAAAAAACAAGATATATGTGTTTGTTTCCTAAAAGAACGCTTAAAAAACTAGATAATTGGCCTAGTAGAACCTTGAAATATGCATGAAGAATGCTATGAGAAAAAGTTGTCAAGACTAATCTGATATATGAGGTCAAAAATAAGGTTTGTGTTTCACGAAAGTTGCTAACTAGCCTATCATAGTTCCAGTTTCAACAAAGTTTTCTTGCCGATCAGTTTATTGCACATTAATGAGAAGTCCTATAAGCGGCACTCAACATTGTTCATGAAACAAGTCCATGCTAAACATTAACATTAATCAGGACTACCAGAACTAAGGGTTGTTAAAATTTAACTTTGCACTTGTGTAATATCATCCAGCTACTTTCCTTTCTTTCACAAGAAAGCATTACTGTCCAAAATTACTAAGTACACGCGATCATTGTCACCACTTGCAACTGAAAAGAATATTGTGCATTGCAGTAAACGTGCCATTGCATGGACGAACAATAACAATGAGTATCAATCTTGCTCTTGGCTTTACAACTTCCACGACAGAAACTAGATCCTAGTACCTAGCAAAGAAATGAATCCCCAAACACTCGGGTAAAATTTGCGCACTGATGTCAAGGAGTGAAAAAAATACTTTACATCATACATAAATCAACTAGTACGAGCGTACAAATAAAAACAAAAATATGTGGAGAGGAAGAGTTCAAATTACCCCATGGCCAATCTGTATTTCCAATAGGCACGAACCGCCGAAATCTGCCGACCATAGTCAGCTGAGCTTGCCGTCGCGAGAGGAGGTCAGGAGGGAAGGGAATTTCGCGATTACCTTCCTAGGCCATAAGATTTAGCCGGAGAACTCAACGGATTTGGGCCATTTGGCCCTAAATGATCGGTTCCAAACCTGATCTATAACAAACCAAGAGAAAGAAATACCGAGAATCAAGCCGCAGTCGTTGCTATGGCTTGATGCGTCGGTGAGAACTACGGCCAATGGAGAAGGCGTCGTGGTCTTGACGTCTTGTACTCGTTGCAGATTGGGGGCTAGGGTTTGAGGAGCAGAACTAGATGGACAGGCAATCTCGACTAGCACTGGTGATGATGAAGAAGATGGGCCTGGGCCGCCTGGGCGCCTCGGACCTGTGCCGTGGCTTGTGGCTCAGCCGCTCTACCTATTTATACAGTTAGACACTAACGGCTCCTTGAAACCTGCTTGGCTGCGACTTCCCTTTGCGGCGGCTGCAGCTCCATAGCTTAGTGCGTCCACAACAATTTTTTTTATTTTTAAACGTTTTTATTAGTATTTCTAGAATAAACATTATCTAACTTTTATTTGTATATAACTAACCTATTTGACAACTTTTTAGCGCCAAAATGTGAGTCCCTACGTCATGCTATTGACTCTTGCGTGACAATGCTCCCCCCTCCAACCGGTGCAGCACGGATATATATAGAGCCACACGCAGCTCTCTCTCCCCTTCTTTCTCCTTTCATTCCTTCTTCCTCCCGCTCGATTGGGCGTGTTCGGTGGCTGACTGTGAGGGATAAAACGACATACCCACACGGCTAGACTTGGGCCGGTTCAAAGGAGATGGCCCAAAGCGCAAAACCCAAGTGTATGACGAGCTCTACTGTTTGGCATGCCTTGTGATGGAAGTAAGTTTAACTTGGGAAGCACGGAAATTTAGTCGGTTAGGGAAAGTGATCGTATCGTATATGGTTTAGCAATTGTAATCGGCTAGAGATTAGATTCAAATCTGTAACTCTAACCTCCAACCTATATAAGGAGGGCATAGACTCCCTCAAAACACAGAATGTCATATCAATACAATCCACCGTAAAGCAGGACGTATGTATTACACCAATCTCGGTGGTCGAATCTGGGTAAAATTTTGTGTTTGCCTCGCATCACCATCGAGTTCGTTGTCTAGCGCACCTTCATCGATTCATCTACCACCGTGAGCATATCCCTTTATAGACTACCGACAATATTTCGTTGATAGTAGCGCGTTAGGTAAAGGTGTGCGCCAAGATGTTGGTGCGAGCTTGATGGCCATCATCTTCCATGTTGCCATGGAGGTGCCAATCGGACTCACATTCACCGTTGGCTTGATCACCTGGACAACGTGCGCTGATCACGTCGGCTCACTAGTCGGGGAACTGCAGCGTACGCGGCGACGCCCAAGCCGTTGGTGTCGAGGACGCCCCCACGTCCGTTGGGCAAGGATAGGCATACGCTACCGCACCCATGCTACCGACGTTGGGACAACCAGCTCGTCTGCTGCGTGGGGAAGCTCATCACACGCGCTGCCTGCATTGAGAACGGGTGTGCGACGCGTGCAAGAGGTGTAGGATGGGATGGCATCCATAAAGGCATACCACTTCCTCCCCACAGGACCAGCCGCGGGGCTGGCTGAGCAGCAGCTCAAGGTGGTGTGCGCACTGTGGGAGCAGGACACGGCATGTCGCAGGCGGCGCCTTCTCTACTCTGTCGCTCTCCCTTCCTCGACGACTACGACGCCACGCTCGACATTTGGGGCGTAGGCGGTGTGGGCAAGACCGCGATGTTGAAGCTAGTGCGTGAGGCGGAGATCACAACATCGCTAGTGGCTAGCTCCATGTCGATGTTCACCAGTAGCTGTATGGCCGCCCGGTGCCAGGTTGGCTCGTGCGTCGGCATTAACAACATTCACTCTGTAGTGGACATTTTTGAAAGGTCATATCCCAAGGCTACAGGGGGGTGAATAGCCTAAAACGAAAATTCAAAACAAACTCAACAACAAGTTAGACTACAGTAAGGCGAAGCTCGACTTGCACTAACAAACTAGGGGATGTAAAGTCACCTAACCACAATTTCTATCCTAATAAGCTCTAGGATCACTCAATTTCTACTCAAGTCTAGTAACCATCTAGGCACAACCTAATATACTAAGACAAGTATGAAGAAGGTAATGCAAAGATGGGAAGAATGATAATACCACCGAGTAGAGGATTGAACCAATCACAATGAGAGCTCCAAAGTAGCCAATCAATCCAATCAATGGGAGACAAGGTTGACACTTGATTTTTCTCTCGAGGTTCACTAGTTTGCCAACTAGTTACGTCCTCGTTGTGTCAACTCACTCACTTGGAGGTTCACGAGCTAATTGGCATCACACGCCAAACCCGTCACCGGGTGCCGCACAACCAACACAAGAGAGGGCACTCAACGACACGCACAATCTACTAGAGTTACCTTTGCGATCTCCCGCGGGGAAGGCACAAGAACCCCTCACAATCACCACTTGTGGTCGACGAAGCACAATCACCAAGCTTCTCGAATCCACACCGCTTGCTCCAAACCGTCTAAGTGATGGCAATCACCAAGAGTAACAAAAAACTAGCAGCGGTATCAACTCCCAAGTGCCACTAGGATGAACTCACTTCATGCAATGCACTTGACCACTCAAATCTCTCAAATGGATGAACAATCAATGATGAGATGAGTGGGAGTGTGTGTATTAAGCTCACAAGAGTATGCAATAGCCAAATGTGCAAGAACGCCTCCTTGAACCAGCCGCACACCCTTTTATAGCCTCTTCAAAAAGACTAGTCGTTATGCACTTGGAGCTGCAGAAAGCGTGACCGTCGGACCACTTTTTAGCACCGTCGGACCATAGCAAGTGGTCCGACGCTTTGAATTTCGACCGTTGGCGCACAGTTCTGGCCACCGTCGGACTACCTCCATTGGTCCGGAGGGCTGGTCCGACGCCTCGTCCGACACTTGTCAGGGTTTCAAAATTTTCACTTAGTACGCACCCTGCCTTCGGACCACACCGTCAGACTAGTCCATCGGACTATACCATCTGGTTCGACGCTTCCTCAGTGCTTTGAACATTTCACGCAGGGAGCACCCCTGCTTCGGACTACACCGTCGGACTCGAGCACCGGACCATGCAAACTGGTCTGACGTCTGTCTTGATCTTCTGCTGAGCCTTTGACCGAGGCACCGGACCACTAGTCCAGAGCATCTCTGCCTGATAGCCAGTGCTGGGAGCAGGTCGTCGGACCACCTCCTATGGTCCGGAGCTCCTATGCAAACTGGTCCGACGCTTCTGTCTTGGGCAGAAATCACTTCTCTTTGCATCCCTTGATCTCATGTGTCACCACCAAGTGTTTCACTGACTTGTGCATGTGTGTTGGCATATTTTATCAAGTTTTACAAGGGTTGCTCATTAGGTTAGAATGCAATGCAATGATGATCAACCTAATGGCACTCGATAGTTGTAACCACTAATTATTTTCTCCTCTTCATAGTACGGTTACCTATCCTAAATGTGATCACACCCACTAGGTGTCTTGATCACCAAAATGGAAAATCCCTAGTAATACCTTTGTCTTGATTAGCTTAGGGTTTTTTCCTCCTTCTTCCTTCTTCTCCAAGTGTGGAACTCCTTGATAGCTCTTTTCATAGCCTCCTATGCTCCATCACTTGTCTTCTTCACTCTACCTTAGTGTACTAAACCTACTCACACTTGGAGCTACGTTAATACTTAGGTTTTATCAATTACCCAAAACACTAGAGATCTTTCAATGATGGAAATTTAGACTTTCCACAGTGCTGTTGGACTCCGCTAGCATGAAATGTGGACGAAATGTCATGTTGGGTTAGTGGCACATGTGTATGCTTGATTTTTTAGTAGTTGTTAGAGTAACTCCAATAGGCTGTATAAATGTATTTGTAAAGCTATTTATGGCTATTGTGTTCTAAAAAAAGCACTTCAACAACGTGCTTATATTATTTTCTATTTTTCTGAACTAGCTATCCCACCATTCTCGCTGCCTATATTTCCCTATCGAGTGTTGTTTGCTATATGTATTTTCTAATTTAGTTAGACTGTTGTAAAACTGTACATTTTAGATGGATTTTCTATTTTATATAATAACTAAAAATCTAATAATAATAATAATATCTATTTTTACTAAGTCTTTTGGAGTTGCTATTAGGTGACATTTGTGTAGAAGACTGATGTCTAAAACTCTTGCGATGGCAAGTGGCGGGGGAAGCCAACCAAAAATTTTAGCCGGTGCATTTCATGTTTGCCGAGTAACTGAAAACTCGACGGCAGGTTCTTGTCAATGGCAAGCCATTGACACGAACAGAGAGAATTGGGAGCACGACTTGAGTGCGTCTTTCGAACTCATACGGTCCTGCTCCTCTTGGGCAGCGCATTGCTGTTCCACCCACTGGACGTGGACGCGCACGCATCGCCTGTGGTCGGCTCGTCTAGCACCATTGGTAGCGAGCCGACCTCGTTGATGCCATTGTCCTAGAGATTGCTTCGGTAGAAGTTGGAGCCGACCACCCCGGTTGTCGTTAGACCTGTCTTCACGGCCATCAGCTTGCGCGATACTCTGCTGGAGCCCGTGGCGAAACTAGAACATCAACGACCCGAGTACACACGGTCGCGGTGGTGCACATGCTTGGTTCAAGGTGGTGCACAAGAGCTAAAATTTATTACCTGTTAACTACTCCATCCATTCCAAATTGTAAGTCATTCTAAAATTTTTAAAGAGTCAAAATATTTTAAGTTTGACCAAAGATTATAGAAAAAAACATAAAGATTTATAACATCAAATAGATATAATATAGAAATATAACTAATAAAAAATCTAATAATACTTAGTTGATATCAAATATGTTATTATCATATTATATAAATTTGGTCAAACTTTATAAACTTTGACTCTCCAAAATTCTTAGAATGACTTACAATTTAGGATAGAGGAAATAATTTTTTTATTTTACCCTAGTGTCTATGCACTCGGGTGACTCAACGTGCCTTCACCACTAGCTGGAGCGGCTTGTACACGCCCTTGCCTAGCATGCCGCTGCCGCTGCCCGTGATCCACACACCAACATCAGCGCCTCCCTGGTGACGCCGCTGGTGCCAGTGTAGCGGGGGGCGAGGCGAACTTGGTTGTAGCATCGAGGGCTCGAAAAGGCAAGGGCGGATTGGGTTCCTACGACCTTGTCTTGTTGCTGCGGCCATCGCCGCCACACGAGGAGGCGGGTGTCGACGCATCGTCATCTCTCTGTCCGCAGTGACAGCAGGGGCGAATGGAAGGGCGATGACGCGTAGGACCGATCCATCCGCGCGGCTCCCTGCGTTGCATGTTTTGTTCGGATCAAAAGTCGGCTGATTCCAACTGATTGAATAATGTTATATAAGAATAACCTAAAATAAGCTAAGAATAATTCAAACGAACAGAGCCACAATTTGCACAATGAGGTGGGCATACACCTCTTATTCAATGGTTTTGTTTGTTTCGTATAGGTCAAATAAAGTACCAACACACAAATTTTAAAACACTAAAAACAACTCCAACAATTTTGTAAATGAGCTTGATATTCTTGTTTTTGTAAAAAAAAAATCTAAAAGTCTCTTATCCAACGGTTTGATAAATAGACTTAACATTTTTTTTAACTTAACAAACACCGGGTGATATTTGACATATATGTCAAACTGCGATTCGCTTAGCACTCGCCCGCGCTACTCCCGCGAGATATTTCCCTTCACGCGTACAATTTTTAGTTTTGCCAAGTGAATAATGTGAAACTGTTAGAGATTGACTCATTTTACCTTTGCCATATTTATTTGGAACTTGACAAATTTCTAATTTTGTCAAACAAAAAATACAAAACCATTGTAGTTGCTCTAAAACATAGATTTTAAAACACTAGGGGCTTTGGCGTTTCTACACTTGTTTTAACGTGAAATGCTGATTTTATCCTTGTTTTTTTAACTTTGTGATTTTACCCTCGTTTTTCAAAACGAAGCTCACTTCTACCCCTAATCTGTTAAGCCCCTTTAACAGTGTTAACTTTTGGACAAAAGAACAATTTTGCCCGAGCGTTTTTACCCCTATTTTATTACGATATTAGTGTTTTTACCCCTGTTTTAGATCACACTTTACATACAAAAATTTTAGAAAAAATCAACAACATTTCTGCTGATAATCCATATAAACACAATTTAATATTACACAACAAATTAATTTCACATAAATTGCATTAGCGGCAACAAACCAAATCCATATAAGATGCCATCACATTACCATATTAGATGCTAACATAGAGGTCCAAATAACATGTACTGTTTAGAACCCCACAAACAATGCTCAGCAATAAAATCAACAAGCTGGGGATGGGCGAGGCCCCCAGCCGCACCACCAAGGGCGCGCGCCGGGGGTACAGGCTGGACTGTGCGCAACACTCCGGAAGGCCCCGGGCTGCCCCTTGTCGGTTGCCGCGTCTAGGTGAACTGCCGCGAACCGAGCAGTGGGCGCCGCGAACCGAGCTGCGCCTGGGGAAGGTGGGGATGAGGAGGGCGACGGCGAGGAAGCGGCACATCGTGCGGAGTGAGGCCGCCGCCGGAAGGGGCGTCGCCAGGAACCGCCCGCTCGAACCCTAGGCGCGGCGTCCGCGACTGAAACCACGACGACGTTTTTTTTCCCGTGCGTTTTTGTCCCGTGCGATGGTGTCGAGTAGGAAAAGGAGAGATGTCTTTTCTTTTCTATTTTTTCCATTTAATCGGACCATATTAACGGAGTTACAATCCAAGGGTAGACGGTGGCTTCATGTAAAAAAACGAGTGTAAAAACGCAAAGTTAAAAAAAGAGGAGTAAAATCACCATTGAGATTTAAAACAAGGGTAAGAACACCAAATTCCCAAAACACTATATCATGAATCTTAATACGAAATAAGCATTATCATATACAAGAGGAGAGCGCCCACCCTCACGTGGTTTGCAATTTCGCGGGCTGTTTGGTCTACAACCTCACCTGCCGCATGCGCTATTGCGACATCGAACATTTGGCGTAGAATATGGCCGCCACAGCTATAGCGAGAATAACGAAGAAACATAGTTGTAGAATCCTGTGGCCACCATAAACAATTGACTAATCAAACACTAGCCTTCCGTGGCCACTGAACCTGTGGCATGGCGAGCATCGGTGTGGCATGGCGAGCATCGGCGTGGAACCAAACAACCCCTCAGTGCTAGAGGTGAGTAGGTTGCATGCATCGGAGGCACTGAACTGGGCGTGTTTGGAAGCAGGCCGGAAGGGTGGCTCGAGCTCTCTAGGTGCAACATCTCGTGTTTTTTTTTGGCCCAACATCAGAGTCCGCGCTGCATATGATCTAAAACAGCTTGGGTTAGGCTCCTAGCAAAGCTCCTCTCCACCGTTTTTTAGAGCTAGGCTCGCGTGGGTGCGTGTGGGTTCGTGTGGGGACTTATCTCCCTTTCATCATCAGACCCAGATGCCATTTGAGCCAACACGACTTCTATTGGACCTATCTTGCCACCAAAAGGAAAATTGCATCTGACCTGGCTGCCTTCGTGCCCTTTGCGGAGCCGGAAAAATTTGGAGCCTTTCTACCGTCTATGTGCACCTGGACTGGGTCCACAAATAGAAGAAGAATAAAGCCCCCAAAGGGAAAGTAAAGTTTGTCTCTGAGGACATATATCTTCGCACTGTGATCTACACGATTTGTATTGAGACGTGTGACCAGACACAATATGAAAAAACTGTTTTTTCCCCCTCCGAGTCTTTCTTTTTTCTCTGCTAGCGCCGCGCTTCTAAAGAAATCGAAGTGAAGTGTGGGGAACAGTGAGGAGAGAAGGGAGATGGCGGAGGCGGTGGCGTACGAGGAGCAGCGGCGGAGGCAGATAGAGGCGAACAAGCGGAAGCTAGAGGAGCTGCAGCTGCACCACCTCTCCGCCGCCGTCAGAGAGGCCGCCGCCGCTGCCAAACACTTGTCGGTGTGTCCTTGACTCTGATAGCTATGATGGTCGCGGATGTTTCTCGTGTCGCTCGATGCCTTCGTTTCTTTCATTATCCAAACCGGCATTTTCTGCAGGTTAAGAAGCGGAAGGCGCGGGTGCCGCGGGACGCCGCCGCGGAGCCGCTACGGCGGTCCGGCCGAGTCGCCGACCTCCCTGAGAAGCCCGACTACCGCGAGGTTAAAGTGAACTCGCCATTTCCACAGGTCAGCAAGTCGAATGCGGGGGTGCCGCGTGACGCTGCCACCTCCGTGGTGGCGGAGCCGCTACGGTGGTCCGGACGACTCGCCAACCTCTCCGAGAAGCCCGTGTACCGCGAGGTCAGTGTGAAAGGGTCATAGTCTCATAGAAATTAATAGAGATAATATATTTCATCTTTTCTCCTTTGAACAAATCTCGGTTTTGAAATCAATGTGATTCAGGATTTGGACGAGGAGAGGAGCTACGCCATCTCTAAGGCTGAGGAGCTGGTGCAAAAGCTGGACTCCAGCTTCCCCGTCTTCATCCAGCCCATGGCACTGACCCATCTCACCGGAGACTTCTGGCTGGTAAACTAGTGGAAGCTTTGGTTCGTCACGTCGTTCTGTTTTCGATTATTAATTCACCCCCCCCCCCCTCGGGGTAAATTCTTGTTTGGTGGGCTTGTGAAATCGCAGGACCTCCCGATCAATTTCTGTCGGGAGCACCTGCCGAAGAGTGATGAGATGATCACCCTGGTGGATGAGGAGGATGACGAGTCACACATACTCTACCTCGCAAGGAAGGCTGGTCTCAGCACTGGATGGAAAGGGTTCGCCATGGAGCACACGCTGCTTGATGGAGATTGCTTGGTCTTCCAACTGATTGAGCGGACAAAGTTCAAGGTGATTGAGATCTATTTTGCATAGCAAGAACGTGTCTGAATCATCAGTGGAACTTGCTTGGTGGCTGAGTGTTGCAGGGAACTGAATAACGATAACTGAAATTTACATAATCAAAGATTCTATAAAAAGAAATAAAAATCTGTCTTGTTTCAAACTTGGCCTTTGTACAAATTTACTTCAATTGTTTCCAGTTATCAGATTAAGATGTTAACATGGCTTCTTATCTATGATGTTGTTCTAGTACCATCTGTTTGTCTTAAGGACTAACTAGGAAATATATATGATTGCAATAATGCTGACCAAGCAATTTCTCTTGTGCAAGTGGTGCAGGTCTACATAATTCGAGCAACTTCGTACTTTGAAAGTGAGCACTGATGAAACTAGTAGCTTCTAATATGGTGATTGGAGCACAGGTAAAATTTGACCTTCATTGTTTGAAATGGTTGAATCAGAGTTTCATACTTCTGTTTTTTGGGTAAATTCTCCTATTTCCACATTGGGTTTGAACTTTCAGCTTTTGATCAACAAACTTCAATGTTTATAATCTCACTTCCATTAATTATGAAAATACAAGGACCTATGCTGCTTTAGTGAGGTTATCTTGATCTCGGACACAGATCATGTGCGGTCGCTACTGCTACTCAAGGTTCCGCTAGGCGCTCGCCTAGGCGCGACTAAGCGCGAGTCGGAGGCCATCCGCCTTGCCTATGGGGGTAGGCGGACCCTAGGCGGCGGCGGCTCGGCGGCGCGCCTGGCGGAGGTCGCGGGTGGCGTCGGAGGAAGAAGAGAAGGAGGTGGTGGAGGCGGCAGGGAGGAGACCGGCGTGCGGCGTGCGGCTGGCGGCTGCGGGCGCAGGGAGGGAGGAGGCGGCAGTGGAGGTGGCGAAGGAGGAGGAAGAGACGGGCGGGGAGGACCGGCGGCGTGCGGCGGCTGGCAGCATGCCTGTGCGGCGTGCAGGCGCGGTGAGGGGTGGAGTGCGGATGGGGTGGGACGTGGGAGGGGCTGGATGGATAAGGTGAGAGGGTGGATAAGGTGGGCTGTTGGGCTTTTGTTATGGGTCTTTCTTTAACTTTAGGTCCATATATCTCTTATTTTTTCTTTTAATTAAGATATATGTGTGTGTATGTATAAAAATTGAAACGCCTAGGCGCGATTAATCCCGACTAGGCTCTAGGCTGAGGGTCAGCGCCTAGATTCCGCCTAGCGCCTAGCTGAACTTTGCTGCTACTGCAAGATAAGCAGTCATTGCACCTGAACCATCCATACAAGAAGGAATGGCTTGGATGAAAGCTCTTCTTTTTTCTGTTTTTTTTGTATCATTCTGCATTCACCCTCTACTGTCAGTCAGTTCTTGAGTCAAATAGCAGCAATAAAAAAAAAGAAAGCATAAATATTACAATAATGCAATTAACACTTGATAGCCTACAGTAATATCATATATATTACTCTAGACTAGAGGTCAATGTCCTCTAGTTACATTTGCAAAAGAGGGAGCATATGCTGAACACAAAAGAGCAATTGTAAACCGAGATCCTTTTGCAAGTATCAAGGTTCTCTGTTCCTATTTTCATATACAAAAACTTGCATTGCCCAATTGCAGACTTACATTCACAAAAGAGCATATGCTTAACACAAAATATTTTCATGTACAAAAGCTTGCATCACACATCAGCAGACTTTATCTTGCCTCCAAAATGCAGTCCGTGAACATAAATAATTTAGAGTTGATTTCTCAATTTACCGCAACATGTATATTTAACCTATTCTTACATAACAAGTTTTCTAAAAGTGCCAGCCATCTATTCCTTTGAAGGACTGAGGATCTGTGAGAACAACACTTTGAATTCTAAAAGGAGAGAGAATCATAGAGAAAAGTACCATGGTCAAATTAAATATAAGGATGCTATTTTTATATACAGAAAAGATGTGCCTGCATACCATAAGAACTTGGTTAAAACTGCTAATTGATTCATATGCTTGCGCTTCTGGCATAAGTTTCCACTTTCTTCATGTTGAATAGGTTTGCTTATTTTCTTCTTGTTCCCTTCTTTTTCTTCTGAAGTTTCTCGACCCAAGTTTTCTTTTGTTTTGATCCAAACTTCTGCCTTTCCTTTTTCTTCAAACCAGCTATGTTTGCACACTATTCAGGCAAACTGAATGGTGCTATTCAACATCAATATGAGGAGTTACTCTGATTTTTTCTACCACTTGCTTGCTCAAATTATGAACTGCATTTTCCACAAGCAAAGCAACAATCTTCAGAATCAGCAGCTCTTGAAGCCACAGGAAGGAATATTTTGCAAAGGATCTTGTACCGAAGTACAGCGTCTAACTTAGGATTTTTCCACTATTATCCCTCCCATGCATATCTTGAATAATCTTTGTTCTTACATCTTGTGTCCATCAATTCAAAATGTATCTTTCAGCTAACAACTTAATGTTCACCAAATCGAGACCTTTTAGTGCATGCCTACATAATATACCAATTCTCTCAAATAGCCTACAACTACAAGAGACCATCTGATCGGTTGGGTTGACTATAACCTTGCACTCTTTATATTCTCAGCCTGAGAACCTTGATTTGAACAAACAAATCTACTAGATGTTACTAATCCATCAAGGCCACTCGTGTTACTGTAACACTTCCGAACATCAAAGCCCATCCGACCACCATATGTCATCCAGAAGTCCCAAGCTTCATTAAACCCACCAAATGTCATACCAATTTTAGGAATCCCAAAGGAAGTTCCATCCGTTCTGCAATTGATAATATTGTGTCAAATTTTTAGCCAAACTACTACAAACAGAACAAGGAAAAAGATGGCATGTCCAGGACTGTAAATGAGCATGTTACCTAAATGGTCACAACTATTACAAAATAGACCAAGAACCACAATGTAAGAAGAACACAGACAAAATGAAAAGAGGTATAAAGCACAAACCTTGTAGGCAATTCATCGAGCAGTGGATGGGTGTTGTCCTTGCTTGTCAGCGTACTCTGTGGTGCAGGAAATCACACAGGGGCACCGGGGAGATGCACAGAGCCAGCTGTATTTGCCATGGGCACCCTGCTTGGCGTTGGCATTCACCGCATCGTCCCTGCTAACAGTAACAGAGATGGGTTTGCACGCAGGGGCAGTAGCTGTACCTTCATGAGTGTTGGGAAGAGGTGCTGGAGGAGTGAGTTCCCTGGCATGGCAGCCCGCCGGGCAGCAGTGTCCCGTCGCTTTGCTCTTCCCAGCAAGAAAATGGCACCAGACTCTTCTCCCCTTCAGCCATTTACCTCCAAAAGAGCTACTTATAGAATAAAGTAAGGAGAAAAGGAAGTCTTTCATCCAAGCCGTCCCTTGTATGGATGGTTCAGGTGCAACGGCTGATGCACCTTGCCGGAGGACGGTGAGCTTGTTGCCTACGGTGATGACATGTGGGCCCGCATGTCATTGAGTTTGGGAGAGAGTAGTTAGAGGTGTATTTTAGGTCATGCAAAAATACGATGACCTGTAAGTGGGTCTGATCTCCTTTCAAATGTAGAAAATTACAAGAACAATTGTAATGACAAGTTTCCAAATAGGTGAATAGTAATGACATATGTCAGAATTACGAAAATTGTAATGGTATGATCCAAATATCCCTTCAATCTGCATGAACTGAGCAAGTACTAGATGGTCTGGTGACTTTTTCAACTGATGAAGATTTTTTATTGTACCAATGCTAAAAAAAAGTTTTTTATTGTACCATTGCCTTCTCCTTTCAGATATACATTTCATTGGTACTTGAACTATGTGCTCTGCCTTTCTCTTGTAGGTTTGTAGTAGTAGTTTACACAATTTAATTTCTGTACTTTTTTTTTGGTAAAATAATAGTTTTTTCTGTAATTTTAGCAAGATGTTTGTTTAGTATTTGTCAAAAGGCACATTTCCTTAGCTGTTGTTGTAGCGCTGATAGCTTGGCATATTGTCTTCTTATTCTTAATTTGACATGTCCACAGTTGAATTGAAAAGATGTTTGTTTTTAAAACTTACTGTACTTCCATTGCAAGTGACTCTCCTTTTGACTTCTGACTGTTTTGTAGAAATTAGTGAGCATTACACAATTTTCAGGATGATGAATGCCTGTCCTGATGTTAACATGTTTCCTTGTTCCTTCGCTCAGTTATGGAGGCGGGTACGTTGGACAAGCTCACATCTGGAAATTGCTGGGTATCTTGAACCTTTTGGGTGGCAGAAAGTTAGCTGATGTATAATTGTTTACCCAGGCAGTATCTACCAGCTGCTAATTTGTGTACTTCTTGGGCTTACCAATTGCACGGTTCAGAAACCTGCACTATGCAAGGGGATGTTGATGGCAATTGACATGATTTTGTAAATCATCGATGCCTGTCCTTGTTTCTCTTGGATCCATTTCAGTGTTCAATCAATCGTGCGTGGTTCATTTTCTTATAGCTATTTGACACCACTATTACTGGCTTTGTGTTGCTAATATAGACATATGGTCTTGTAAATTGGACCAGGCTTGCTATTTCTCATTCAGGAACTTTTGATTTGTGGGCGGAGGATTGCGGAGGTTGTAGCCTTGTAGGGGAAAAAAGGTATATATGGCTGCCACCGACGACCCATAGTCGTTGCTGGAGGAATAGCCAGGTGCTGTGGTATATGGCTGGGTATAATTAACCGAAGAACCAAACTAATTGAGACCTACTCCCTCCAGTCCAAAAAGTATGACGCTATGGGATACGTGTAGGTCAAATTTTTTCAACTTTAACCTAAATTTATAGAAAATACGTGCAACATTTATATCTCCAAATAAATTTGTTATAAACCAGACTTAAAGATCTTTTCGATTATACTAATTACTTAGCACAATTATTTATATATTTTAATATATAATTGCCGTCATTTTGAAAGCGTTGATTTCTTGAAAAACGAGAATAACATCTATTTAGGGACAAATGGAGTAAGTTTTTGTCAGTCTTGAGTTCATGCTACCCTTATTTTTATGGCTAGTTTGGTTATATGCCTCGGGTAAGTGAATATTTGAACTATGTTAATATAAATATAATGTGTACTTTGACATATTATTAGTGATGTCATTGTACAATTTAGTTACCATTTAGTTTAATCTATACGTTGTATTGTTACCATTTATATCCACTATCACTCTTATCACTTTGTTTATTCTATACGTTGTATTGTTAACATTTTGTTTTTTTATGGTACATAAAAAATGTAAATGTGCAGTGAATTGAGAACATTTTTTTTTCGCGAACAGAGAACATTTTTTTTTGTAACAATCAATATTCCTTCCATCCCGAAAACCAAATTATAGCAAAAAAAAAGGTCGAACATAATTCATCTTCTAGCCTTGTCTATCACTACTCACTAATTGCCCTTTAACCTCACATGCACTGTATTTGTTCACGCACTTTTCACCCTATTAGCATTGTTCGGTTGATGTACCACCGAACTGTTAGCATTGATCTCGGTAGCCTTAAAGAAGTAAAACAATATTAACGGACAGCATTGAGGTAATTTCTTTGATTGTACTGATTATGTCTGAAAAAATGACTACATAGAAGTTAATTCTAATTTGCAACTGAAGGAGTAAGATTTGAGAGGAGTTATAGCTAGATTGGGTGCTGTTTGGTTTCACGAACGATAACACGTACAAAGGAATGCATATCCGCGCGAGGGAACAGGAATATATATCTCTGATTAGTTATTTTGTTTAATTTGGTTTGGTTGAGCAGCTAGGTGCCCAAATCCTCTTGGGGTGCTGTTTTAATCCAATCACGGTGTGATAAAGATCATGTTACTTTCCGTTTGTTTAACCTTAGGGTGGTAACGTATCCTGCGGAAACAGCTCCAGAGCTTCACCAACCTGTTCCGGTTCCTTCTTCGGCGGTAGTCGATCCCCTGACGCCCAGTAATAGTTTTTTTTTGTCTACTGCCGTCGGACCAAACAAAAAGCTGATGCATTGCTTCCCTTCCTGTTGCCACCCGGTAGCAGTTTCGTTTCCATTGACGTTGTCAGTGATGAAACCAAACAACACCTTAAACAAACACAAACTAAGGCGATTGATTCACGGCGTTATCCGATCACGCCGATAAACAATCGAACCAAACAACAACATGCATGGTTCGTAGACCCTCCAAATGAGAGACTCTCCATATATAGGTAGACGACACTGCGAGGCCAGTCTCGCGTTCCTCAGCGACAACTAGTTTCTTGGAAAGGGTTGGTATTCCCCTCCCCTCTTCTTTATTAAGATGAATAAGAGGGATATCTTGTGCTACTTAAGTTTGCACAGTGATGTGTCTAAACTCACTGCTTAAGTAATACTAGGTGTAGGTTTCCAAAACCCCAAAACCGTCGTCATTGTCGCATTTTACAATCGGCAATAAAGATCAGAGCTAGGCTACTACCGAGCTCCAACCCAACAGTGATGCAACAAAACAGGCTGTCGCCGGCAGCCAGGGCCGACCCACGCTCACCCGCCTCGCGCCGGCCGCCACCCCACACGCTTACCAAGCGTGCCGACTCTGAGAGGAAGATATGAGGGGGGGGGGGGATACGAGAGAGTGTGCGGTGAGACGAGGGAGAGAGATGAGAAGGGGACTAGCTTACAACTTATTTGGATGTAGTCAAATTCGCATAATCTACTTATGTTCAGTTGGAACTTAACTAAATTTTATTACAATCTATCCGAACATTGGGAGATTAACATTCAAACAAGGCCTAATACAAGTTAATGAAAATCCGAGTCGAGCTACAATTCTTTGTCGTAGCCTAACAATAGTAATATCAGGGCACCCGGAGGAATGGCTAGCTCATAAGTTAGTTCTAAGCATTTTTCTTATATTTCTATAGAAGAGCGAGAAAAACCAACTCTTAGATAAGAGCTACTCCCTCCGTCCCAAAAAAAGAGTCACTATGGGAAGCGTGCTAGTCAAACTTTCTTAACTTTGACTAGGTTTGTAGAAAATACGTGCAACATTTATATCTCTAAATTAGTTTATTATTAAAGTATATTCAAATATCTATCTAATGATACTAATTACGCACCATAAATATTAATATTTTATTAAATATAGTTGGTCAAAGTTAAAATTTGTTGACTTTTTGGGAAGCAAGAACGACTTTTTTTTTGGGCAGAGGGAGTATGCTTATACACATATTTCAAAGTCATGTGAGAGTGTCATGTAGGCCTAACCATAGCATGAGTCATTGCTAAAAGCTAACACTATTAGAAAGATTAACTTAGAGCTACTAGCTGACTTGCATAAAATCATTTGAATTGAAATAGCAATTGTAACCTATGAACTTAGTAATTGCAAGCAAAGCATAGGTACACGAAATAAGCAATTTGCAATTTGGAGCTCAGTCTTCAACGAGTCCTTGAATCCAAAACAACTATAATCCACAACTAGAAGTTTAGAGCTTATAGCTTTCAAAAGAACACTCTATAGAGGGGTACACATTAACCCCACCAGAAATACGGGATATCGCCCATACAACTCGTCGGTACATAAGGTATGCCTCAATGTCTGAAAGGATCAAGATGCCCAAGAGGGGGGTTGAATTGGGCTCTTTTTAATTTCTAAACAAGAATTAAACCTATAAAGAGCCAATTAACCCCCTAGTGCCTATCGTTTGTGTGTCCTAGCTAGAAAGCGGTAGCAAGTCAATGGAAAGCGAAAACTTCCTACACAATTCTAGTATGAAAAGAATGACAAGTGCGGAAAGTAATGCGGTAGTAAAGAGCTAGGGAAAGAGATGCTTGACACAGCGATGTTTTGCCGAGGTATCGAGGAGTCGACACTCCCCCCTAGTCCTCGTTGGAGCACCTCGCAAGGTATAGCTCCCCCTCAATCCCGCGCAAGGGATGAGTGCTCTCTACGGGCTGATTCTTCGCCACTCCGGCTCGGTGAATCGCCCACAACCGATCACAAACGTCGATGGAGAAGGGCCGCCGACAATCCTCCGGCGATCTCCTTCCTCCGAGCACCACCAGACCGTCTAGGTGATGTCGATCACCAAGAGTAACAAGCCTCAATCTTCGCTTGACTCACTCAAGCTTCACAACTAGAGGATGCACACTTGAACTCTTGGATGAACTAGAGAGAGGATGGATGGATTCGCGAATCACTCTCTCTCTCTAGGGCTCTTGCTCTCTTCCCAACCTTCTCAACAAACTCAACAACTCAAAATGAGCAAAGGCGAGGTGGGAGAGAAGTGGGAGGGGCTATAAATAGACCCTCTGAAAACTGCCTCGGGCTGGTAACTTAAGTTGGCGACGGACGCTCTGTCGACTAGGCGACGGACGGTCCGTCGCATGCCCCAACGGCTAGTTTCTGTTCATAGTTTGGGCGACGGACGGTCCGACACCCTGCCCAACGGCTAGTTCTGACACACTGTTCCCAGCGACGGACACTACGTCACTGGGCGACGGACGCTCATCCCCAGCGTCCGGCGCTTCGCTCTGGCTAGGGTTGAAAAACACCCTCTCTGGAAGGTCGACGGACGCTCTTCCCAGCGTCCGACGCCTGGCCGACGGACAGCGTCCGACGGACCCTAAAAACTTAGCCAGAAAACATCCCCACTGGAAGGTCGACGGACGCTGTGGACTCAACCACCCAGCGTCCGACGCCTCTGTCCGACGCCGACGGACAGCGTCCAGCGCGCCTGTCAGGAGCGTCCAACGCCTAGAAAACAGTTCTATCAACTTCGTTTTTCGTCGCGATGAATATGGAAGTTGTTCTAGGCTATCTTACGGTCAACGTAGGCTTGCTTAGAGCTAAGGAAGTCAAGTGTGCACCACACCTAAGTCATGAAGCTTTCCTAAGTCAAGCTACTAATCTCAACCCCTCTTAATAGTACGGTCAAAGGTAAAAAGAGAAGCCCTATCTATTTCTAAGTGCTCTTCATCTCCTTATGGCACTTAGCCTATCATTCTAGGGTCTTCATCATGTCTCCTTGAAAACCGAAACGATATCCATCTTAGGGGCTAAGTGATGACCATTAGAGCCCATTCTCATCGATCACTATGGCTAAGCTACGCATAGCCTCTGCAAAACACACATTAGCCATAATCATCTCTAATTGTCGTTAATCACCGAAACCAACTAGGGCAATGATTCTTCAATCTCCCCCTTTTTGGTGATTGACGACAATAGAACCTCGAGTATGGATAAGAGTTATGGTTTAGATTTTATGGTGACTTGGAATGGTTGAGCAAGGGTTAGTGAAATTGTAATGAAGCATACTTGCTCACCCAAGCCAAATCACAAAACATGGTACTTATGGATATGAATGTAAAAGTAGTACCTCATGATATTCTCAAAAGATATGTCGGAGTATAGCGCGGAAACTCAAATGACGTTTAAGCATAGAGATATATCATGAAATATGAGACGACTCACAAGATGTATTAGTGATAATCAAGAGTTTGTCACATGCAACCATATAAACATCAACCAAAGTAATCATCACGTCACACATATAAACAAATGCATAGAAGAGACATGATGAAAGAGTACGGGGGAAATAAAGCATACAAAGATCCAAATTCCTCCCCCTATCTCTATACTCGACCCTCTCTCCCCCTTTGGCGTCTAGCACCAAAAACTAAGAGTCTGGGGCTGGAGAAGAAGGTGGAGGAGCTACAGCCTTGCGATCGAGCATGACGTAGTCCTGAAGGTCTGACTCGTCTGACTCGTCATCTGCCTCGGTCTCTGCAGGAGTAGGTGCAGCTGGAGTAATCTCTGGAGCTGGTGTCTCAACTGTCTCCCCCTGAGGCTCAGCTGGTGCCTCTGACGGTCCTGCCTCAGTAGTAGCGGGTCTGTGAACCCGACGAGTGAATACTCGAGGCGAGGGGGACGGTGTCACGGCTAGGGCAACAAGTGACACTGTTGCTGCAACCTCTGTGGGCTGAGTCTGAGCTGGAGAAGATACTGCCACTGTAACTGCCTCATCTGCTAGTGATATAGCATCTGTCTGAACTGCAGCTAGAGGAGTGGTGACCGTCTATGCTGACTGCTTAGGAGCGATCTCCGACGAAGCAACTGAAGACAGGTGGGTGCCTGTCGCCGGAGGATCGACTGCAACTGCTGGAGCTAGAACGGAGGAGTAGCTGGTGCCTGACTCTGCTGTCCTCTGGACAGTAACGCTGAAGTCGGCACCACAACCACTCCCGTGACTGAGATTGATCAACCCCCTTGCCAAAGAGAGTCCTGCACGGCGGCTTGGGTGGCAGTGTGGAAAGAGCCTGGAACGGCGGAGGTGCAGGGTGGAATGAGTCTGGCGCGGCGGTGATGCAGGGTGGAAGGACTCTGGCACTGCGGCAGTGCAGAGAGGAGAGGTGGCGCGGCGGTGCAGGGAGGAGCTCGCCGGAGAGGGAGTACTCGGGTCCTCAACGGCGACGAAACTGGCGGCTAGGGTTGGTAGTGGCGCGGCGGCGGAAACAGATCGAGCAGAAGGACAGAGGAAGAGTCGGGGGTTTTAAAAAAAAATTCGCCGTTAAGTTCGCGACGGACGCTCCGTCGGTATGCGATGGACGCTCGGGGAGCGTCCGACGGCATCGTCCGTCGGGCTTCCAGAACAGATTTGAAACGCCCAATTGCATTGACCGTGACGGACGCTAGGGGGAGCGTCCGTCGCCCTGTAAGCGGGCAACTTTAATCTCCGGACGATCGCGACGGACGCTGAGGCAATTGACACCGAGCGTCCGTCGGCAGCGTCCGATGCCTTTTAAATAGAATTTTTCAAATTTTCTTTTTGCGTCTTTCTCCCAACCAAGTTCCAATCCCAATAAGATCCAAATAACACTTGATTGGACTTGATATGAGAGCCATCTCTCAAACACTCATTTTCAAATAGTTTGCCATAGGCTTAAATTTAGTTTTAGCTCAAAAATATTCGAATGGAAGCACCAAGGAGTCATCATATGGCCACAAGAGGGGTATAGAAGTGTCTTGAGCTTGGAATGCTCCCCCTAAGTGGACGAACATAGAGGATGCTCAAAAAACTTAACCGAAAATGAACGGCAAACAACACACATGCATATGCTATGCAATACGAAATTTGAATCTAGGTTGCTTGCAAGTTTAAACCGCGATTAAGCTTTGTCACACGCTTTGAGGGCGGTTATCTTAACCGCGTTAGCCAAGCCTATGTGCATTACCAAATTAAACATGTTATATTACATATGAATGCATGGTTCATACAAACTCATCTTTTAGTGAAATTAGAGTGATCAAGCACATTTAACTCGCTTCTCAACCTACAAAAGGTTGTTTCATCGAGTGGTTTAGTGAAGATATCCGCCAATTGATCTTTGCTCTTAACTCCAACTAGTGTTATGTCTTTCCTAGCCACATGATCTCTAAGAAAGTGATGGCGAATATCTATGTGCTTGGTGCGAGAGTGTTGAACCTGGTTGTTTGCAAGCTTTACGACGCTTTCATTATCACACAAGAGTGGAACTTCTTTTAAAAACACGTCGTAATCAAAGAGTGTTTGGGTCATGTATAAGATTTGTGCACAACTTGCTCCCATGGCAATGTATTCCGCCTCGGCGGTTGACAATGCCACACTATTTTGCTTCTTTGAGGACCAAGAAACAAGAGATCTTCCTAGCATGTGGCACCCGCCGGAGGTACTCTTCCTATCAACCTTACACCCGGCTTAATCCGAATCGGAATAGCCAACTAGTTGGAAGGGGCCTCCTTGGGATACCAAAGACCCATGCTAGGGGTGTGCCTTAAGTACCTAAGGATTCTTTTAACCGCAAAAAGATGCGACTCCTTAGGGTTTGCTTGAAACCTAGCACACATACACACACTAAACATGATATCCGGCCTAGAAGCGGTGAGGTAAAGTAAACTACCAATCATAGAACGATAGAGAGTTTGGTCGATCGGTTTACCTCCCTCATCGAGATCGAGATGTCCATTAGTAGGCATAGGTGTTTTGATTGGCTTGCAATCCTCCATCTTGAATTTCTTGAGCACATCATAAGTGTACTTCTCTTGAGATATGAAGGTGCCCTCCCTCAATTGCTTCACTTGGAAGCCAAGGAAGAAGGTTAGCTCGCCAATCATCGACATCTCGAACTCCTTGGACATCAATGCACCAAATTCCTTGCTATGACCTTGGTTTGTTGATCCAAATATAATGTCATCGACATATACTTGGCAAACAAAGATCTCTCCATCTAGCACCTTGGTGAAGAGTGTGGTATCCACTTTCCCGATCTTGAAGCCCTTCTTGAGTAGGAAGTCCCTTAGCCATGAGGCATAGGTGTGAGAGGATAAGCCCAGAGATGATGGTGGGGGTGGCGGTGGAGTAGATGAACCAATCACCAAGGCGGCCACCTTCTCTTCTTCACTTTCATCTCCGGATGAGTCACTTGAGTCTTCAATGTCGGTGGGCCAATCACCAACAATGTAGGCTTTGCCATTCTTCTTCTTCTTATGGAAGTTGAAGTTCTTCTTCTTCTTGAATGGCTTGTCGTCCTTCTTCTCCTGATCACTTGACTCAACTTTGTTGCCCTTGTTGTACTTGAACTTGTTATTTGCTTTCTTATTCTTGTACTTGTCTTTCTTCTTTTCGGGGCAAGCATGAGCCAAGTGCCCAAGTTTGCTATAATTGTAGCAATCCATCTTGGAGAGAGGCTTTCTTGAAGAGCTTGTGAAGAATTTCTTCTTCTTTGAGTCAAACTTGACTCCATTCTTGCTTAGCTTCTTCAACATCTTAGTTGTCTTCTTCACCATGAGAGCGAGATCATCATCATCTTCTTCATCACTTGCACTCTCATAAACAAATTGCATCTTGAGCTTCTCCGAGGAGGATGCCTTGAGTGCCAAGTCCTTCTTCTCCTCCTTCTCCTTTTCTTTCTTCTTGGAGGAGGAAGAAGAGCCACCATCACCAATCTTCATGTACATCTCATGAGCATTGATCTTGCCCAAGATTTGTGTTGGTGTAGCGGCGGAGAGATCTCCTTGGTGAAGTACCATGACGATGTGGCCGTACTTCTCAATGGGTAAGACACAAAGGATCTTGCGTACCACATCGGCCGGTTCCATTTGGTTGAGACCGAGCCCATTCAATTCCTCTACAATAATGTTAAGTCGTGAGTATATTTCATTTGCATTTTCATTTGCATGCATGGAAAAAGAATTGAGCTTAGCCATAACCAAGTGATAGCGTTCTTCACGCTCACTTTTTGTGCCTTCGTGAAGAGCACAAATCGTGGTCCACAACTCAAATGCGTCTTTGGCATTACGCACTCGGTTGAAGACATCCTTGCTAATGCCACGGAAGATAATGTTCTTCGCCTTGGCATTGTGCTTATCAAAGTTGAGGTCCTCTGCGAAGAGGGTGCCTCCCTTTGTGGCGGCTTTGAGCACGCCCACGTCAATGACCTCTAGATAGGCCTCCATACGAACTTTCCAATAAGGAAAGTCGTCTCCATCGAACATGGGAGGTGGTCCATCCCCATGGGACATCTTGCTCTAGGCGGTGAAGCCTAATTTAGAGCAAACCTTGCTCTGATACCAATTGAAAGGATCAAGATGCCCAAGAGGGGGGGTTGATCTAAACAAGAACTAAACCTATAAAGAGCCAATTAACCCCTAGTGCCTACCGCTTGTGTGTCCTAGCTAGAAAGCGGTAGCAAGTCAATGGAAAGCGAAAACTTCCTACACAATTCTAGTATGAAAAGAATGACAAGTGCGGAAAGTAATGCGATAGTAAAGATGATGAAGACATCCACACCAATGATACATCCACGCCATCACGAGTACCAGTTTCTGGTCCTATTACTCGCGCTCGTGCTCGTCAAATTAATCATCAAGTAAGTTTGCTCTTGAGTTCCTGTCCATCATATTTAGACCATGGAGACGCGCGCACTCTTGTTTTGGTTAGGAACCAGGGAGAGGACCGAAAGGGACAAGGATTCGCGGAGGCTGAATTCGGACTCGCGGAGGCTGGATTCGGATTCTAGGACAGCTCCAACTTGTGATGGTCACCACGGTTGCATACGGACTCGGATTGGGATGTTCAAGTACTTCATGGAATCCTTATGAAGTCTATTTTCATATGGATCTAGAATCAAGTCCATATCTGTTCTGAGGCAGCCGCAATGACCGAATTACGACCGAGAGCTTTTCTGTCCAAAGGTGTTGTGTCACCTTAGTTTGGTCCAATGGGCCGTGTATCAAGTTGGGTCCATTAGGGACGCGTCCTAGGGTTGGAAAATGACCCCAACACCCTGGTGGTCGTCCTTCCACCTTTATATACTCATTAGCCGCCACCAAGAACAGTTAGGTTTTGTTTCGTCGAGTTAGCTATTGCTGCCGCCTTTCAGCGCGTGTGTTGGATCAACCGTCCGTCTGATTGTCAACAGAACCTCACCATATTGTGTTCTTAGATTGAAACCTTCATATTCATCTTGCAATTGAGTGCTTGTTTCATCTTGTTCTTGCTGGTTCTTCGATTGCTTGCAGGACGGGAGCCCTAGTGGCTGGTTGTCGCGCCGCAAGATCACAACAACCATTGGAGGTGGTGTATCGGTTGCTAAGGCGCAGCGTCCTTGGACGGTTGTAGTCGAGCCGTGAACGTCATCCCCATCCACCAATCGAGTTATTCACTTTCTTTCATCGAAAGATCGGACCGCGAACCCTACGGGTCCTCATCAAAAGAGCTAGCGAAAGAGATGCTTGACACGACGATGTTTTGCCGGAGTCGACACTCCCCCCTAGTCCTCGTTGGAGCACCTCGCAAGGTATAGCTCCCTCTCAATCCCACACAAGGGATGAGTGCTCTCTACGGGCTGATTCTTCGCCACTTCGGCTCGGTGAATCGCCCACAACCGATCACAAACGTCGATGGAGAAGGGCCGCCGACAATCCTCCGGCGATCTCCTTCCTCCGAGCACCACCAGACCGTCTAGGTGATGTCGATCACCAAGAGTAACAAGCCTCGATCTTCGCTTGACTCACTCAAGCTTCACAACTAGAGGATGCACACTTGAACTCTTGGATGAACTAGAGAGAGGATGGATGGATTCGCGAATGAATAATCATGGCCCTAGTTGGTTTCGGTGATTAACGACAATTAGAGATGATTATGGCTAATGTGTGTTTTGCAGAGGCTATGCGTAGCTTAGCCATAGTGATCAAGGAGAATGGGCTCTAATGGTCATCACTTAGCCCCCAAGATGGATATCATTTTGGTTTTTAAGGAGACATGATGAAGACCCTAGAATGATAGGCTAAGTTCCATAAGGAGATGAAGGGCACTTAGAATTAGATAGGGCTTCTCTTTTTACCTTTGACCATACTATTAAGAGGGGTTGAGATTAGTAACTTGACTTAGGAAAGCTTCATGATTTAGCTGTGGTGAACACTTGACTTCCTTAGCTCTAAGCAAGCCTATGGTGACCGTAAGATAGCCTAGAACAACTTCCATATTCATCGCGACGAAAAACGGAGTTGTCAAAATCGTTTTCTGGGCGTCGGACGCTCCTGGCAGGGGCGCCGGACGCTGTCCGTCGCGTCGGACAAAGGCGCCGAATGTTGGGTGATTGAGTCGACAGCGTCTGTCGGCCTTCCAGAGGGGTTGTTTTCTGGCTAAGTTTTTCAGGGTCCGTCGGACGCTGTCGGTTGGCCAGGCGTCGGACGCTGGGAAGAGCGTCCCTCGACCTTCCAGAGAGGGTGTTTTTCAACCCTAGCCAGAACTCAGCGTCGGACGCTGTGGTTGAGCGTCTGTCACCCAGTGACGTAGCGTCCGTTGCTGGGAACAGTGTGTCAGAACTAGCCGTTAGACAGGGCGTCGGACCGTCCGTCGCCTAGGCGCCGGAGTGTCCGTCGCCTCAACTATGAATAGAAACTAGCCATTGGGCATGCGACGGACCGTCCGTCGCCTAGTCGACGGAGCGTCCGTCGCCAACTTAAATTGCCAGCCCGAGGCAGTTTTCAGAGGGTCTATTTATAGCCCCCCACTTCTCTCCCACCTGGCCTTTGCTCATTTGAGTTGTTGAGTTTGTTGAGAAGGTTGGGAAGAGAGCAAGAGCCCTAGAGAGAGAGAGAGTGATTCGCGAATCCATCCATCCTCTCTCTAGTTCATCCAAGAGTTCAAGTGTGCATCCTCTAGTTGTGAAGCTTGAGTGAGTCAAGCGAAGATCGAGGCTTGTTACTCTTGGTGATCGACATCACCTAGACGGTCCGGTGGTGCTCGGAGGAAGTTGATCGCCGGAAGATTGTCGGCGGCCCTTCTCCATCGACGTTGTGATCGGTTGTGGGCGATTCACCGAGCCGGAGTGGCGAAGAATCAGCCCGTAGAGAGCACTCATCCCTTGCGCGGGATTGAGGGGGAGCTATACCTTGCGAGGTGCTCCAACGAGGACTAGGGGGGAGTGTCGACTCCTCGATACCTCGGCAAAACATCGCCGTGTCAAGCATCTCTTTCCATAGCTCTTTATTACCGCATTACTTTCCGCACTTGTCTTTCAATTCATACTAGAATTGTGTAGGAAGTTTTCGCTTTCCATTGACTTGCTACCGCTTTCTAGCTAGGACACACAAGCGGTAGGCACTAGGGGGTTAATTGGCTCATTATAGGTTTAATTCTTGTTTAGAAATTAAAAAGAGCCCAATTCACCCCCCCTCTTGGGCATCTTGATCCTTTCAATTGGTATCAGAGCAAGGTTTGCTCTAAATTAGGCTTCACCGCCTAGAGCATGATGTCCCATGGGGATGGACCACCTCCCATGTTCGATGGAGACGACTTTCCTTATTGGAAAGTTCGTATGGAGGCCTATCTAGAGGCCGTTGACGTGGGCGTGCTCAAAGCCGCCACAAAGGGAGGCACCCTCTTCGCAGAGGACCTCAACTTTGACAAGCACAATGCCAAGGCGAAGAACATTATCTTCCGTGGCATTAGCAAGGATGTCTTCAACCGAGTGCGTAATGCCAAAGACGCATTTGAGTTGTGGACCACGATTTGTGCTCTTCACGAAGGCACAAAAAGTGAGCGTGAAGAACGCTATCACTTGGTTATGGCTAAGCTCAATTCTTTTTCCATGCATGCAAATGAAATGTACTCACGACTTAACATTATTGTAGAGGAATTGAATGGGCTCGGTCTCAACCAAATGGAACCGGCCGATGTGGTACGCAAGATTCTTTGTGTCTTGCCCATTGAGAAGTATGGCCACATCGTCACGGTGCTTCACCAAGGAGATCTCTCCGCCGCTACACCAACACAAATTTTGGGCAAAATCAATGCCCATGAGATGTACATGAAGATTGGTGATGGTGGCTCATCTTCCTCCTCCAAGAAGAAAAAAAAGAGAAGGAGGAGAAGAAGGACTTGGCACTCAAGGCATCCTCCTCGGAGAAGCACAAGATGCAAGTCATGTATGAGAGCACAAGCGATGGTGATGATGATGATGATCTCGCTCTCATGGTGAAGAAAACAACCAAGATGTTGAAGAAGCTAAGCAAGAATGGAGTCAAGTTTGACTCAAAGAAGAAGAAATTCTTCACAAGCTCTTCAAGAAAGCCCCTCTCCAAGATGGATTGCTACAATTGTGGCAAACTTGGACACTTGGCTCATGCTTGCCCCGAAGAAAAGAAAGACAAGTACAAGAACAAGAAAGCTAACAACAAGTTCAAGTACAACAAGGGCAACAAGGTTGAGTCAAGTGATGAGGAGAAGAAGGATGACAAGCCATTCAAGAAGAATAAGAACTTCAACTTCCACAAGAAGAAGAAGAATGGCAAAGCCTACATTGTTGGTGATTGGCTCACCGACATTGAAGACTCAAGTGACTCATCCGGAGATGAGAGTGAAGAAGAGAAGGTGGCCGCCTTGGTGATTGGTTCATCTACTCCACCGCCACCCCCTCCATCATCTCCGGGCTCATCCTCTACACACCTATGCCTCATGGATAAAGGTGACAAAAAGGTACAAAAAGAGGATAGTGATGATGAGGCTAGCTCTAGTGATGATAGTGATGATGAGTTTGAGGCACCTTCCTATGATGAGCTAATTGAAATTTGCAACAAATATACTAAGCTCATTAGGAAGTATAAAGGCAAAAGTGAATCACTAGAGAAAGCAAATGATAACTTGCATGCCAAGCTTGATGACTTGTCTAGTGCTAATGATGAATTGAAGCTTGAGAACAAATTTCTATCATCTAGCACTAGGGAGCTCAAAGCCTCACTCAAGCAAGCTAATGAGAAACATGATAAGCTTGAGAGGTCAACACAAGAGCTCCATACAAAATACAACTTGCTAAAAGATGACTACAACCAAGTTAAGAATGAACATGGCACACTTGTGATAGCTAATGAATTGCTTTCAAATGATCTTGCTACACATGTTGCTATTAACCCGGTTGTTAAGTGTGATATAGCTACTTCTTGTGAGGACTTGCTTGATGAAGTTGCTAGTGAGCAAAATGCTAAGTGCAAGGGCAAGAAGGTAGTTGAGGCCGACAAGTATGATGACTATGTGAAGATGAGGCAAGAAAACTTCAAGCTCAAGGAAGAGCTAATCAACCTCAAGGCAAGCAAGCCACTCACTATCAAGTCGGCCAAACAAGATGACAAAGATGCAATGACCTTGATCAACTCTCTCAAAGAGGAAAATGCAAAGCTCAAGGTTGAGAAGATCAAGCTTACAAGTGGATTGGAGAAGTTCACCAAGGGCCACAATCTTCAAAGTGAGCTCTTGATGAACACTATCATGAAGACCGACAAGACTGGCATTGGGTTCAAGGAGAACCAAATCATGAAGGCCAAGGTCAAGATAGAAGCCAAGAACTATTACAAGAACAAGGCCATGAGAAGCAACTATGATGCACCAAAGCCCAAGCCCAAGAAGTGCTTTGGATGTGGTCAAGAGGGTCACCTTCAATCCCAATGCAAGACTCCACCTCCCAAGACCTTGCCCAAACACATAAGGCCTTTCGCTTATGATGCACACTTCATCATCAACAAGGACTCCAAGGGTAGACCTCAAGTTGTATTTCTCGTTCCTAAGATGAAAAACAAGCTCAAAGTGCTATGGGTTGCTAAGGAGTTGGTGGACAAAGCTATGGGACCTCGCCAAGTGTGGGTTCCCAAACAACAAGCTTAACTCCAAGTTGCTTGTGTGTAGGTGAACTACAAGACCGGTGGAAGTCATTGGGTGATTGATAGTGGATGCACTCAACATATGACCGGTGACTCCCGGATGTTCACCACACTTGAGGAAGATTGTGAAGGCAAGACAAGATTACCTTTGGGGACAATTCAAAAGGCAAAGTGCAAGGTCTAGGCAAAGTGGCAATCTCAAATGATCAATCAATATCAAATTTCTTGCTAGTACAATCATTGAGCTTCAATTTGCTATCGGTGGGACAACTATGTGATCTTGGTTTCCAATGCCTCTTCACTCCAAATGAGGTAGTTGTGTCCAAGATTGAAGATTCATCATTGATATTCAAAGGGTTTCGGCACAACAATCTCTACCTAGTGGACTTTACCTCAAATAAAGCTAGTTTGCAAACATGTCTATTCTTCAAGAGCTCTTTGGGTTGGGTATGGCATAGAAGATTGGCACATGTGGGAATGTCAACCTTGAAGAAACTTATCAAGAAGGAATTGGTTAGAGGTGTCAAGGATGTTGTGTTTGAGAAGGACAAACTTTATAGTGCATGTCAAGCCGGCAAGCAAGTGGCAAACACTCATCCAACCAAAGCTTTCATGTCAACCTCAAGAGTCCTAGAGCTACTCCACATGGATTTATTTAGACCTACCACCTATGCTAGCCTTGGCGGCAATCTCTTTTGCTTGGTGGTAGTTGATGACTACTCTAGATACACTTGGGTGTTCTTTCTTCAAGACAAGGGAGAAACTCAATCAATATTCAAGAAGTTTGCAACTAGAGCCCAAAATGAGTTTGATGTGAAGATTAAGAAGATAAGAAGTGACAATGGGACCGAGTTTGTGAACACCAAGATTGAAGACTATTGTGATGAAGTAGGGATCAAGCATGAAGTATCCGCCACCTATACTCCTCAACAAAATGGTGTAGTAGAAAGGAAGAACCGAACACTTATCACTCTTGCAAGATCAATGCTAGATGAATACAACACCCCCGAGAAGTTTTGGGCCGAAGCAATCAACATCGCATGCTATGCGTCCAACCGGCTATTTGTCCAAAGGCTTCTCAAGAAGACCCCCTATGAGCTTGTGAATGGAAAGAAACCGGACATATCCTTTTTTCGAGTGTTTGGTTGCAAAGTGTACATCTACAAGAAGCGCCAACACTTGGGCAAGTTCCAAAGAAGATGTGACATTGGTTTCTTAGTTGGGTATTCACTTAAATCCAAGGCATACCGTGTATTTAACAAAGCCACCGGCTTAGTTGAAGAAACGTATGACTTGGAGTTTGATGAAACTAATGGCTCTCAAGAAGAGCATGAAAATCTTGATGATGTAGGTGATGAACCCTTGAGGGAGGCAATGAAGAACATGTCAATTGGTGCTATCAACCCGCAAGAGGTGGAAGAAGTTGAAGATGAAGCAAATCAAGATCCTTCTCCACCTCACACGCCTCAAGTTGATGAAGGAGACCAAGTGAGGGAAGCTCAAGAAGATACTCACATTCCTCAAGATCAAGCCGAGGCCGAAGCAAGCAATGTTGAAGCACCGCAACCTCCTCCCCAAGTGATCAATAGAAGATCTACACCTATGCTTCAAGCACATCCTCAAGACCTCATCATAGGGAGTCCATCAAGGGGGGTAACAACTCGATCTAAACTTGCTTCTTATGTTGAACATCACTCCTTTGTTTCCTTTGTTGAGCCTTCTAGTGTGGAGGATGCACTTGCGGATCCGGATTGGGTGAACACCATGCACGAAGAGTTGAACAACTTCACCCGGAACGAAGTGTGGACACTAGTAGAAAAGCCCAAAGGAGCAAGAATCATTGGCACCAAGTGGGTGTTTAGGAACAAGCAAGATGATCAAGGCGTGGTTGTGAGAAACAAGGCAAGATTGGTGGCAAAAGGGTTCTCCCAAGTTGAAGGATTGGATTTTGGGGAGACCTTTGCACCGGTTGCAAGACTAAAAGCCATTCGTATCCTTTTGGCATATGCTTCACACCATAAAATGAAACTTTTTCAAATGGATGTGAAGAGTGCCTTTCTAAATGGTTTCATTAATGAACTTGTTTTTGTCTCACAACCTCCCGGGTTTGAGACCCAAATTGTCCTAATCATGTGTATAGGTTGTCCAAGGCACTCTATGGATTGAAGCAAGCTCCAAGAGCTTGGTATGAGAGGCTAAGGGACTTCCTACTCAAGAAGGGCTTCAAGATCGGGAAAGTGGATACCACACTCTTCACCAAGGTGCTAGATGGAGAGATCTTTGTTTGCCAAGTATAGGTCGATGACATTATATTTGGATCAACAAACCAAGGTCATAGCAAGGAATTTGGTGCATTGATGTCCAAGGAGTTCGAGATGTCGATGATTGACGAGCTAACCTTCTTCCTTGGCTTCCAAGTGAAAAAATTGAGGGAGGGCACCTTCATATCTCAAGAGAAGTACACTTATGATGTGCTCAAGAAATTCAAGATGGAGGATTGCAAGCCAATCAAAACACCTATGCCTACTAATGGACATCTCGATCTCGATGAGGGAGGTAAACCGATCGACCAAACTCTCTATCGTTCTATGATTGGTAGTTTACTTTACCTCACCGCTTCTAGGCCGGATATCATGTTTAGTGTGTGTATGTGTGCTAGGTTTCAAGCAAACCCTAAGGAGTCGCATCTTTGTGCGGTTAAAAGAATCCTTAGGTACTTAAGGCACACCCCTAGCATGGGTCTTTGGTATCCCAAAGGAGCTCCCTTCCAACTAGTTGGCTATTCAGACTCGGATTACGCCGGGTGTAAGGTTGATAGGAAGAGTCCCGGCGGGTGCCACATGCTAGGAAGATCACTTGTTTCTTGGTCCTCTAAGAAGCAAAATAGTGTGGCATTGTCAACCGCCGAGGCGGAATACATTGCCACGGGAGCAAGTTGTGCAAAAATCTTATATATGACCCAAACACTCTTTGATTACGGCGTGTTTTTAAAAGAAGTTCCACTTTTGTGTGATAATGAAAGCGCCGTAAAGCTTGCAAACAACCCAGTTCAACACTCTCGCACCAAGCACATTGATATTCGCCATCACTTTCTTAGAGATCATGTGGCTAGGAAAGACATAACACTAGTTGGAGTTAAGAGTGAAGATCAATTGGCGGATATCTTCACTAAACCACTCGATGAAACAACCTTTTGTAGGTTGAGAAGCGAGTTGAATGTGCTTGATAACTCTAACTTCTCTAAAAGATAAGCTTGTGTGAATCATGCATTCATATGTAATATAACATGTTTAATTTGGTAATGCACATAGTCTTGGCTAACGCGGTTAAGATAACTGCCCTCGAAGCGTGTGACAAAGCTTAACCGCGGTTTAAACTTGCAAGCAACCTAGATTCAACATTTCGTATTGCATAGCATATGCATGTGTGTTGTTTGCCTTTTTCTCTTCGGTTAAGTTTCTTGAGCATCCTCTATGATAGTCCACTTAGGGGGAGCATTCCAAGCTCAAGTAACTTCTTTACCCCTCTTGTGGCCATATGATGACTCCTTGGCGCTTTCATTCGAATATTTTGAGCTAAAAACTAAATTTAAGCCTACGGCAAACTATTTGAAAATGAGTGTTTGAGAGATGGTTCTCATATCAAGTCCAATCAAGTGTTATTTGGATCTTATTGGGATTGGAACTTGGTTGGGAGAAAGACGCAAAAAGAAAATTTGAAAAATTCTATTTTTAAGGCGTCGGACGCTGCCGACGGACGCTCGGTGTCAATTGCCTCAGCGTCCGTCGCGATCGTCTGGAGATTAAACTTGCCCGCTAACAGGGCGACGAACGCTACCTCAAGCGTCCGTCGCGGTCAATGCGATTGGGCGTTTCAAATCGGCTCTGGAAGCCCGACGGACGATGCCGTTGGACGCTCCCCGAGCGTCCGTCGCATACCGATGGAGCGTTCGTCGCTCCGCGTCGGAGCGTCCGTCGCTCCGCGTCGGAGCGTCCGTCGCGAACTTAACGGAGAAATTTTTTAGAAAAACCCCGTTTCTTCTCTGTTTCTGCCGATCGTTTCAGTCCGCCGCCGCGCAGCGTTTCCAAACCCTAACCGCCGCAGATCCCTTCCAGCGCCGCTGAGCACCGTTTCCACCCCTCCGCCGGCGAGATCCCCACTGCTCTTGCACCGCCACACCTCCCTGCGCTGCCCTGCACCGCCGCCTGCTTTCCCTGCGCCGCCGCGGGACCTCACCCAGCGCCACCATCTCTACACTGCGCCGCCGTGTTTTCACCTCCACTGCATCGCACCTGATCCCCTGCTCTAACCCAGTCGAGCAGGAGTCACTCTTGGCCAAGGAGCTCTCATCCTTGGAGGTTGATTGTTCTCAGAGGTGAATTTCATTTCCTGTGTTTACTTCCTTTGGATATCAATTCACCTCATCCTTTATCTATCTCTTGCCAACCCTAAACCCCTCTCCTTGCCTTGGTTAGCTTGAGGGTTGCGAATTGCGGATTGCGATTGATCGATCGGGAAATCTCACCTCTTCTCTCTTTTTGGTCAGCATTCGAGGTATGGCAGTTGGACATTTCACGATCTATCCTTTCCCAATTTCATGCTTCTAATAGATTCTTACCTCTAGTTAAATGCTTATGGTATATATCTCTATCTATTTCTGACGAGCAGGGTCAGTTGGTCAGTTGATCAGTGGATCAGTCAGTTGGGCAGTGTCAGTGAACTCGGGGCAAAGCCCGCGAGTACGGATCGAGGCAAAGCCTCGCGAGGACAGTCCAGGGCCGGCGTGCCACTCTTGTTTGGTCTGTGGATTGTCAGTTTGTCAGAGGATCAGTGACAGTGGCCAGTGAGTCTGTGGTGTGATTCTTGAGGTTTCTGTCAGTGTTTTGATTGCAAAGATTTGAGATATGGCAAGGACAAAGAACGCAGGTCCCGTTCCCGGTAGTGGTGGTGACCCTCCACCTCCATCGCGTCCACCCACTGACCGGGGAAAGGGAAAGCAGAAGGTAATCTCTCGGAAGCGTAAGAGGTCGGCGATGGATCCAGACTCGGTAGCCGCACTCGCAGTGGCAGAGGCCGCTGAGATAGCTGAGCGAGGAGGACGTCGCGCCGGCTTGAGGCTATCGCCTCGCCGTGGAGCGCGTCGTGAGTCCCCTCCACCACCAGAGTCAGAGCCCGTCGAGGCTACAGAGGCACTAGAGACAGAGCCAGTCCCAGCGACTGAGCCAACAGAGGCCGCGGGCCACTCTACTATTGGAGAGCTGATGAGCCGCCGTGTTACCCATTCCCGAGGCTCAGGTGCACCACCTAGCCCTCCAGGACCCTGGCTCCCAGACCCCGTGAGGCACTAGGTCAGAGCACTTACAGCGAAGCAAGTTCAACTGCTTCGATTTGTCGACTTCCAGTCCTGGTTCCCACCTCAGAGGGACCCCCGTGCCGGACGAGAGTTCTATACTACAGTGCATGAGGACTTCTACAGAGCATATGTTGACACCGATGCTCCTCTCAGGGCCCACAGGGTGTGCCGATCTGCTCAGATAGAGGGGATCGGTGGTCCAGAGATCCTGCAGCACCTCCAGTACATCCAGGGTCTAACAGATTTGATGGGACACTCAGGGGCATATCAGAAGGAGTGGGTATACCAGTTTTACGCCTCTCTTTGGATCTCGCCCGATCACGAGTTCCTCCACTTCGCATACCAGGGACGTGACTTCAGGGTTACAACTGCCAGATTCAGAGAGCTCTTTCACCTCGAGTCCTCACCTACCAGGATTCACAGTCTCTGCTATGGGGATCAGGAGGCCCCTCGCCGACCTCACGATGGTATAGTGCCATCCACGGACTTCGTGAGTCCGTGCTTTCAGCAGCCGTTCACTGAGGGTTCGAGCCGTACGCCACGTGACCTCACTCCTTTAGCTTGGATCCTCCACGAGGTTCTCAGACATACTATTCTACCCCGGATTGGAGCTAGGGATACTATCACTCGTCTTCAGCTTTGGCTCCTAGCTCACATTGTTCGGAAAGAGAAGTTCGACCTCTGGGATTTGATAGTGAGCGAACTCGAGGATATTATAGCTGCTGGGTTCAGAGGTCATTGGCAGCTACAGTTCGCCCATTGGATTTCATATTTGATAGTTGCCAAGACTGGGTCAGGTGTCATGAGGGTCACTTACGAGATCAGCTACAGAGTTTCCTGTATACTCGATGAGTCAGCTTGTGGCACATGGACAGTTGCCTCGCCCCAGCCGAGCCTACAGACCAGGTACTAGGCAGGCCGGAGTGCCACCACAGACGGCTGAGGTCACATATGCTACAGTGGAGCAGATTGCTCAGGCAGAGCTGGCAGACTTAGATGCAGAGATAGATACAGTTGCCGAGACAGTCTTTAGAGAGGATCTCGATTCCGACAGCTCTGACGAGGACTACCAGCCCGTGCGTGAGTATACACCGATGACCCATGACCACGAGGCATGTGGGTCAAGCACAGCTGCAGCAGCTCCAGCTCCAGGCTCTAGTTCCTCAGAGGCTACCTTGCTCACTATTCTATCGAGGATGCAGGAGGAGCAGTCTCGCCAGGCAGAGGAGCAGAGACGACAGGCTGCAGATCTACGGAGGCTTACTGAGCAGCAGCTGACAGCTCAGGCACAGACGCAGGCCAGACAGGACGAGTTCCAGCGTTAGTTCTTGGCATATCAGCTGCAGCAGGCAGAGATTCAGAAGACTCAGACACTACTTCTTGAGCGTCTTCTGGCCTCTAGCTCTGGGCAGACTACCATGCCACAGTTCCAGTTGCCTGGCGTATCACAGTAGCAGCAGTCCACCTCTCCTCCACAGCAGCCTCCAGTAGTTGTGGTGCCAACTCCAGTGTTACCGTCCAGAGGACAGCAGAGTCAGGCACCAGCTACACCTCCGTTCCAGCCGACAGCCTCTCCTGAGTACCAGACTCCGAGGACCCAGGTGTCCTCTTGGATAGCTTCACCCAGAGAGTTCCAGACGGGATTCACTCCTACCCGGGGAACTACCTTAGCAGAGGCCTCGAGAGATTTGTCAGCTTCCTACCTGGAGATCATGGGAGAAGACTCCCCAGGAGCCGCTCAGCAGGTCACACCAGCTCCAGAGACTGTAGTGGATCCTCCAGCGACAGGCACTCACCAGTCCTCAGTTGCATCGTCGGAGATCGCACCTGAGCAGTCAGCACAGACAATCACCACACCTCCAGCTGCCGTTCAGACGGATGCCATATCCCTAGCAGAGGAAGTTACAGTGGCAGTGTCCTCTCCAGGTCAGACTCAGCCTGCAGAGGTTGCAGCAGCAGTGTCCCTAGTGGCACTTGCAGTGACACCGTCCCCCTCGCCTCAAGTTTTCACTCGTCGGGCTCCCAGGCCCGCTACCACTGAGGCAGGACCGTCAGAGGCACCAGCTGAGTCTCAGGGGGAGTCAGTTGAGACCGCAGCTCTAGAGGTGCCAGTGACAGCTCCAGAGACCACCCCAGCTGTACCTACACCGGCAGAGACCGAGGCAGATGATGAGTCAGACGAGTTAGACCTTCAGGACTTCATCATGCTGGATCGCAGAGCTGCAGCTTCTTCGCCTTCTTCTCCAGCCCCAGACTCTTAGTTTTTGGTGCTAGACGCCAAAGGGGGAGAGAGGGTTGAGTATAGAGATAGGGGGAGGGATTTGGATCTTTGTATGCTTTATTTCCCCGTACTCTTTCATCATGTCTACTTTTATGCATTTGTCTATATGTGTGATGTGATGATGGTTGATGTTTATATGGTTGCATGTGACAAAACTCTTGGTTATCTCTAATATATCTTGTGAGTTGTCTCATGTTCATGATATATCTCCTTGCTTAACGTTATTTGAGCTTCCGCGCTTTACTCCGAAACATCCCTTGAGAATATCATGAGGTACTGCTTTTTCATTCATATCCATGAGTACTATGTTTTGTGATTTGGCTTGGGTGAGCAAGTATGCTTCATTACAATTTCACTAACCCTTGCTCAACCATTCCAAGTCACCCTTGAATCTTAACCAAAACTCTTATCCATACTCGAGGTTCTATTGTCGTCAATCACCAAAAAGGGGGAGATTGAAGAATCATGGCCCTAGTTGGTTTCGGTGATTAACGACAATTAGAGATGATTATGGCTAATGTGTGTTTTGCAGAGGCTATGCGTAGCTTAGCCATAGTGATGAAGGAGAATGGGCTCTAATGGTCATCACTTAGCCCCCAAGATGGATATCGTTTCGGTTTTTAAGGAGACATGATGAAGACCCTAGAATGATAGGCTAAGTGCCATAAGGAGATGAAGGGCACTTAGAATTAGATAGGGCTTCTCTTTTTACCTTTGACCGTACTATTAAGAGGGGTTGAGATTAGTAACTTGACTTAGGAAAGCTTCATGATTTAGGTGTGGTGCACACTTGACTTCCTTAGCTCTAAGCAAGCCTATGGTGACCGTAAGATAGCCTAGAACAACTTCCATATTCATCGCGACGAAAAACGGAGTTGTCAAAATCGTTTTCTGGGCGTCGGACGCTCCTGGCAGGGGCGCCGGACGCTGTCCGTCGCGTCGGAGAAAGGCGCCGGACGCTGGGTGATTGAGTCCACAACGTCCGTCGGCCTTCCAGAGGGGTTGTTTTCTGGCTAAGTTTTTCAGGGTCCGTCGGACGCTGTCCGTCGGCCAGGCGTCGGACGCTGGGAAGAGCGTCCCTCGACCTTCCAGAGAGGGTGTTTTTCAACCCTAGCCAGAACTCAGCGTCGGACGCTGTGGTTGAGCGTCCGTCACCCAGTGACGTAGCGTCCGTTGCTGGGAACAGTGTGTCAGAACTAGCCGTTAGACAGGGCGTCGGACCGTCCGTCGCCTAGGCGCCGGAGCGTCCGTCGCCTCAACTATGAACAGAAACTAGCCGTTGGGCATGCGACGGAGCGTCCGTCGCCTAGTCGACGGAGCGTCCGTCGCCAACTTAAATTGCCAGCCCGAGGCAGTTTTCAGAGGGTCTATTTATAGCCCCTCCCACTTCTCTCCCACCTAGCCTTTGCTCATTTGAGTTGCTGAGTTTGTTGAGAAGGTTGGGAAGAGAGCAAGAGCCCTAGAGAGAGAGAGTGATTCGCGAATCCATCCATCCTCTAGTTGTGAAGCTTGAGTGAGTCAAGCGAAGATCGAGGCTTGTTACTCTTGGTGATCGACATCACCTAGACGGTCCGGTGGTGCTCGGAGGAAGGTGATCGCCGGAAGATTGTCGGCGGCCCTTCTCCATCGACGTTGTGATCGGTTGTGGGCGATACACCGAGCCGGAGTGGCGAAGAATCAGCCCGTAGAGAGCACTCATCCCTTGCGCGGGATTGAGGGGGAGCTATACCTTGCGAGGTGCTCCAACGAGGACTAGGGGGGAGTGTCGACTCCTCGATACCTCGGCAAAACATTGCCGTGTCAAGCATCTCTTTCCATAGCTCTTTATTACCGCATTACTTTCCGCACTTGTCTTTCAATTCATACTAGAATTGTGGTAGGAAGTTTTCGCTTTCCATTGACTTGCTACCGCTTTCTAGCTAGGACACACAAGCGGTAGGCACTAGGGGGTTAATTGGCTCATTATAGGTTTAATTCTTGTTTAGAAATTAAAAAGAGCCCAATTCACCCCCCCTCTTGGGCATCTTGATCCTTTTAGCGAATCACTCTCTCTCTCTAGGGCTCTTGCTCTCTTCCCAACCTTCTCAACAAACTCAGCAACTCAAAATGAGCAAAGGCGAGGTGGGAGAGAAGTGGGAGGGGCTATAAATAGACCCTCTGAAAACTGCCTCGGGCTGGCAACTTAAGTTGGCGACGGACGCTCTGTCGACTAGGCGACGGTCCGTCGCATGCCCCAACGGCTAGTTTCTGTTCATAGTTTGGGCGACGGACGCTCCGGCGCCTAGGCGACGGACGGTCCGACACCCTGTCCAACGGCTAGTTCTAACACACTGTTCCCAGCGACGGACGCTACATCACTGGATGATGGACGCTCATCCCCAGCGTCCGGCGCTTCGCTCTGGCTAGGGTTGAAAAACACCCTCTCTGGAAGGTCGACGGACGCTCTTCCCAGCGTCCGACGCCTGACCGACGGACAGCGTCCGATGGACCTTGAAAAACTTAGCCAGAAAACATCCCCACTGGAAGGTCGACGGACGCTGTGGACTCAACTACCCAGCGTCCGACGCCGACGGACAGCGTCCGGCGCCCCTGTTAGGAGCGTCCGACGCCCAGAAAATAGTTCTATCAACTTCGTTTTTCGTCGCGATGAATATGGAAGTTGTTCTAGGCTATTTTACGGTCAACGTAGGCTTGCTTAGAGCTAAGGAAGTCAAGTGTGCACCACACCTAAGTCATGAAGCTTTCCTAAGTCAAGCTACTAATCTCAACCCCTCTTAATAGTACGGTCAAAGGTAAAAAGAGAAGCCCTATCTATTTCTATGTGCCCTTCATCTCCTTATGGCACTTAGCCTATCATTCTAGGGTCTTCATCATGTCTCGTTGAAAACCGAAATGATATCCATCTTGGGGGCTAAGTGATGACCATTAGAGCCCATTCTCATCGATCACTATGGCTAAGCTACGCATAGCCTCTGCAAAACACACGTTAGCCATAATAAACTCTAATTGTCGTTAATCACCGAAACCAACTAGGGCAATGATTCTTCAATGTCTCAACCTTTTCCTAATCTAGCTAAGGATGTTTACAAAAGTGTTGATAAGCTCCTAGGTAATGCTACCATGATCTACCTGACGATACCCTCGTGTCAGTTTTATGAACAAACGGGTCGTGATTAGGTACTTGGCTTGTCACCCCATATGTGACAAGTGGTTTGTACAATTTTATTTTCATAACTTACTATCACTGATACACAGTCCTTAACTGGTTTGTGAGCCATGTCATTCAAGATTAGCGCCATCTTGCCATGATCTGACCCCTCGCCAATCATTCAACATCAAAGTTTATCATTGGTCAAGTTTTAGATCATCCTCCATTAATGTGACTTAGTGGAAAAGCATGCCTAACATCACGTGAGTAAACCCATCATTAGCTCTACTCTATGATCTAAGCATACTAAGCATAAATTAACAAAATAAAGAAGCAATGGTTTAGTGGTGTGGCAACATCAAGGTATGGTGGCTCAATTAGGTAACTCATGGTTCCTCTAGTCATATAGTAACATATCAATGCAATAGATAACCATAGTTCATTATGAATTTAACAAAGCATAGGGATGCATAGGGGCCTACCTTGAGCTATGTTGGTTGGCTCGTCATTGGGTTCCTCCTCCTAAGGATCTTCCTTGCCTAGGGCTTCCTCGTTAACCTTATCACCTATACTACATGATGCTTGATGAGTACAATGCATGAAGTAAATGATATGGTATTCTATGCAATTATGTTACTTGATTAACATTAGATCATATGGGTTGAGTGTAGGAGTGTAGTACAAGTGTGCTCTCAGTTTAGGTTATCGAATCATCAAGTGACAAACAATCCACTGACAATGATTTAGTGAAACAAGACAACTAGGTCATTGGACTCTCCATCATAACTCACGGACTATCAGGTATTGAAGTATGTAGCTTTGGAAACTATGGTGATCTCTTTATAAATCACGGACTATTCCATCGTGAGTGATGGACCATCCACTGGGCAAACCTATTGGGTGCTATTGTGCTAATGTTCAGGTTCCAGTGGACTGTCATGTGTGATGGAGCCTCCACCACAAACTAGCTACCTTTGGTTTGCCCTAAAGTTCATGTTTATAAATTAGCGGACACTCCATTGAGATAAGTCTGTAGATTTAGGCTCTATGACTCAGATATATGATTCCATTGACTCTCCATTCAATCATAATATGCTCTGCTTAAGTGTAGATAGTCGGGTTTTAGGGATGACGGACCCTCCGGTGTCAGTTCACTGACAGTGACCAAACAAAACAACTCAAAACTTCATCTAGGATCCTTACATGAGTAAACAATCACTAGGACATGGTTCTAGTGTCCTATATAGGATATCTAGCTAGTTGTCTCTAGCTAAAAGGTGTGCAACTAATTTTTAGTCAAAAATTGACATTTCCTAGCTAGGTTTCGTGCTCATGTGAGTGAAAACTAAGTTTGAGCTCGATTTGACCCATACCAAGGTTGCATAAGAAGATGAGAAGCTCTCCAAAGGTGCTGGAGAAGCTAGATCTCCCCTTGGTGACTTGGTTCTTGCTTCTTGCCCCCTCCTCCTCCTCCTCCAAGCTCCCAATGGCAAAGGTAAGAGGGATCCTCCCCCTTCAACCCCAACATCTTATGGTGCTGACCTTCTAGGAAATCTCCACCATCACCTTCAACCGTTGCAAGATCCAGTCCGCCCCCTCCTTTCCTCCTCCTCCTTTGGGTGGGAGAGAGAACTAGAGAGAGTGAGTGAGAGTGGGAGAGTGAGTAAGCTGAGTGTTGCCTCTGTGAGCTCTCACGAGGTGGACACATAGGTTTGGTTGTGGGACCCAAGTAATTAACAATGTGGCACCTCACAAATCCCGCATGGGATTATTTGACGGACCATATATGTTGGATTTGGCGGACTCTCTAGTGAGTGTCAACTTTGCATTGACAGACTAAACTCTGTTAGGTCGTGGAGATGAGTTGGCGGACCGTTCGATGGTGGTGCGGACTCTCTATCAAACTAATAGTGATCAATCTAAGTGCAGATTTTAGTGCAAGTTGATTTCTTAACTTGTTCTTTAGATGATTATATGAATCGTGATGTTTATGCCCAGAGACATGTGTCATGATCAGATCATGACACGGTGGTGTGCCTAGTGGTGACAAAAACAAGACTAGGGCAAAGTTGAAGTAGTAGATCGATGGATTACCTCTTCCCTGGGTTGACCACAATAAAGATTGACTTCCAGGATGGTGTCTAATCTATGGCGCAATGGAGAAGAAAGCTCACGAAATTTCGTGGTGATATATATCTCCACTTTGGTGTGAAGGAGCAGAAGGCCTGAGAAACCTTGCCGTGAGTGCACATCGCATGTGGGGGTCCGTTTTTCCCATTGTCAAGAGATTGGAAGGTTGATTGGGTTGAAAATGATTGGTCGTGTTATCTTAAACGCTAAATGGTAAATAATTAGTCACCTACCGTTTAGCCTACTATTCTAGCAAAACATGTGTTCAAACGGTCAAAACATCCGATTAAACGAAAATGATGCACCAATGTAGCGTTAAACAATGTGTAAACGGACTAAACAACTGTTTAGGCCAACAATGGTTATTGGAGATGTATATTTTTTAAATCTTGCCAAAAATTCAGATCGGGAGTGTTATGGAAACTTTTGAAGATGCATCCCAAAATCAATCGGATATTTGTAATCATGTTGATGGTGTGAAAAAACGTCCTTTTCATACTTATGCGTCCCTCCAACGATCGCCCTAGTCAGTAGAATTCAAAATTTCAATTTCGGAGCCCACTTTTGCCATTTGTGTGCACACGGATCGGGTCCACAAATATATAAGAACCAACCAAACCCCTCTTGTTCTTTTCTCTCTGCACCGCCGCCTCTTCTGCTCTGCTCTCCGAAGCTGCTCAAAGAAATCGAAGTGGGGAGCAGATAAGGGAGAAGGGAGATGGCAGAGGCGGTGGCGTACGAGGAGCAGCGGCGGAGGCAGATAGAGGCGAACAAGCGGAAGCTGGAGGAGCTGCAGGTCCACCACCTCGCCGCCGCCGTCAGAGAGGCCGCCGCCGCTGCCAAACCCTCGTTGGTGTGTCCCAGTTTCTTGATGGCCGCGCTGTTTCTTGTGTCGCTTGATGCCTTCTTTTCTGTCATTATCTGGGTATACTTTATCCAAATCGGCATTTTATGCAGGCCAAGAAGCGGAAGGCGCCGGTGCCAGTGGACGTCGCCGCGGATCCGCTACGGCGGTCGGGCCGAGTCGCCAATCTCCCTGAGAAGCCCGTGTACCGCGAGGTCAAGGTGAACTCGCCATTTCTGCAGGTCAGCAAGTCGAATGCGCGGGTGCCGCTGGACGCTGCCGAGAGAAGCTATGCCATCTCTAAGGCTGAGGAGCTGGTGCAAGAGCTGGGCTCCAACTTCCCCATCTTCATCCAGCCCATGATGCTGCCCCATGTCACCGGAGGCTTCTGGCTGGTAAACTAGAGGAAGCTTCAGTTCGGCACGTCCTGCTGTTTTCGATTATTCATTTGTTGACACCAATCCGGCTCAACACAATTCATCCTCCATCGACGCTGGTAAATTCTTGTTTGGTGGGCTTGTGAAATCGCAGGGTCTCCCGACGTATTTCTGCCTGAAGCACCTACCGAAGAGTGACGAGACGATCACCCTGCTGGATGAGAAGGATGCCGAGTCAGACACGCTCTACCTCGCAAGGAAGGCTGGCCTCAGCACTGGATGGAAAGAGTTCGCCATCGAGCACAAGCTGCTTGATGGAGATTGCTTAGTCTTCCAACTGATTGAGCGGACAAAGTTCAAGGTGATTGAGATCTATTTTGCATAGCAAGAACGTGTCTGAATCATCAGTGGAACTTGCTTGGTGGCTAGTGTTGCATGAACTGATGAATAACAATAACTGAAATTTACGGAATGAAAAATTCTTTAGAATGAAATAAAAATCTGTCTTGTTTCAAACGAGCTTGGCCTTTGTACAATTTACTCTTATTGTTTCCAGTTATCAGATTCAGATGTTATCATGACCTCTTATCTATCATGTTGTTCCAGTACCATCTGTTTTTCTTAAGGACTAACTAGGAGAAATCTATGATTGTAATAGTGCTGACCAAACAATTTCTCTTGTGCAAGTGTTGCAGGTCTACATAATCCGAGCAACTTCGTACTTTGAAAGTGAGCACTGATGAAACTAGTAGCTTCTAATATGGTGATTGGAGCGCAGGTAATTCATTGTTTGAAATGGTTGAATCAGAGTTTCATACTTTTGTTTTTGTTTTTGGGTAAATTCTCCCATTTCCACATTGGGTTTGAACTTTCAGCTTTTAATCAACAAACTTCAATGTTTATAATCTCACTTCCATTAATTATGAAAAATACAAGGACCTATGCTGCTTTAATGAGGTTATCTTGTTGATCTCACATTGCAAAGCCAATATATTTTGTGTGGATGGATTTTTTTTGTTCAAGATATTTGATCAAAGTCTGATAGGCATGCAATCAGTGCGTGAACTGAGCAAGTACCAATATAGATGGTCTGGTGATTCTTTCAACTGATGTAGATTTTTCTTATTGTACCATCACCTTTTCCTTTCCAGATACATTTCGTTGGTACTTGAACTCTGTGCTCCACCTTCCTCTTGTAGGTTATAGTAGTAATTTACACAATTTCATTTCTGTACCTTTTTTTGGGTAAAATTTTACTTTTTCTCTAATTTTAGCAAGATAATTTTTTGTTTAGTATTTGTCAGAAGGCATATTCCCTTAGCTGTTGTTGGAAGCGCTGATAGCTTGGTACATTGTCTTCTTATTCTTAATTTGACATGTCCACAGTTGAACCAAAGAGATATTTGTTTCTAAAACTTACATTGCAAGTGACTCTCCTTGTTTCACTTCTGAATGTTTTGCAGAAATTAGTGAACGTTACACAATTTTCAGGATGATGAATGCCTGTGTCCTGATGTTACATGTTTCCTTGGTTTCTTCACTCAGTTATGGAGGCGGGTGCGTTGGACAAGCTTGCATCTGGAAATTGCTGGGTATCTCTTGAACCTTTTGGGTGGCAGAAAGTTATCTGATGTTTAAATGTTTACTCTAAGAAGTATCTACCAGCTGCTAATTTGTGTACTTCTTGAGCTTACCAATTGCACGGTTCAGAAACCTGCACTATGTAAGGGGATGTTGATGCCAATTGAGCTGATTTTGTAAATCTTTGATGCCTGGCCTTGTTTCTCTTGGATCCATTTCAGTGTTCATGCAATCCTGTGTGGTTCATTTTCTTATAGCCATTTTCTTAGAGCCATGATAATTAGTGGCTTTATGGTGCTAATATACAGACATATGGTCTTATAAATTGGACCAGACTTGATTTTTATCATGGTCAGGAACTTGGTTTGTGGGAGGAGGATTGCAGATGTCTTAGGGGGAAGAGGCGAGAGGGTGAGGGACTGGTTGCCACCATAGTCGTTGCTGGAGAGGGATAGCCAGGTGGTGTGGTATAAGTCTGGACATAATTGATCGAATAGTGAAGCAAACTGTTTGAGAAGTTTTCTGTCACTAGTTTGGTCTGGAGTTCATGCTACCTGAATTTATTTATAGTTAGTTTTTTTATATGCCATGGGGAACTAAACTGAACATTTAGACTATATTAACATAATGTGTACTTTGATCTCTTATTAGTGATGTAATATTCATTCTAGTAGCTAGGTAGGGGTGCAAATGGTACATATAGAAGTTCAGATATGTACGTACCCGAGTCTGGATATTTTAACATTTGATATTGTATCTGTATTCAAATACTCAGCAAATTTATGATGTCGATATCCATTCGTATCCTATTTGACATAGCTGATACTATCCGTATTCGAATCAAAATTCGTGAAGCATTGTAGCTATTTGTATTCGTATTTGTAGTTATCAACCGTATTTGACCATTTGCACTTGTACTAGTATGTTTATATCCACTATCACTGTTATGACTTTGTAAAATCTATATGATGTATTGCAATGTTTCTTTGAAATAGCAAAATGTTGCTAAAACGTAGTACAAATTATGATATTTAGTGGCAGTTTTGTCTAGTCTAGTTAGTTTGGTCATAATCGAGACCGAAATGAACTAACTGGGACCAAACTTGCTTAGTAATTGGTTTTAAAACTTACCAATCGGTCTCCATTTTAATAAATGGTCAAACTTTCAAAATAACCTAAGAACCGATCGGTTTGGTTTAACACCCACTCCTAGTGTCATAAATCCGAGTACATCCATCTCTTTCTATATTAGTCCTAATTTCTTGACTCCTTGAGACAACTCAATCTCTTATCCGTATTTTTTTACACAACTTATCCATTCTTTGACTAGACGAACCATTCCATATCTAGACTGACTATCATAACTCTAGGACTCCTTTAAGATGGATACGAATAGGGGGGCGCCACTTGCTGTACTCAACCAGGGAAGCCGCCGTCCTGGCCCTTCTCTGGGCCGTCGGGTCAATTGGGCCGGCCTAGGTTGCGCAGCCCCTAGCCCGAGTCCGTGACACACCTCGCTTGCTTGTGCATTCGAGTAGGGTGGCTCTAGACGAAGTGGAAGTGTCGTACTATGTTGGAGTAGCCTCTCTTTTGCAGTTGCAGGTTCACAGTTCTACAGGGTGAGGCGTACTTTCTCGTAAATATGGACATTTGCTCTTAAGAAGGTTTTGCTACCCTTTTAAAAACAGGGGTTTCAAAAGTCCGTGCTTCACTTTTATGGAGAATAATGCTCATAACCATTGGATTGTATGCGGAACAATTTCTATCCACCAGTGCATGCCATTTTTTTTTAATTTCGCGCTTCACTTTTACAGCAATAGTGTTCTTAAGAATTTTTTTCTCTCTACTCCTTGATAAAAATTATATGGAAATCTCTCACATTTGCTCGGAAAATTGATGGACCAATTGCATAAGATATCATAAGCCGATATTATTTTTTATATTTTATCATAATAATAATATCGGTCCCATGACACTCATAAGGGATAAGGGAGTATTAATTACTGCTCACTCAAAAATGGTATTTTTCCTTAATGTATTATTCCAAATTTGCTACTCCCTCGGCTCCAAATTATAAGTCACTTTAACTTTTTTAGTTCATTCATTTTGCTATGTATCTAGACATTATTATATTTAGATGCATAGCAAAATTGATGTATCAAAAAAGTCAAAGTGGTTGTATTAGACACATACTCCCATAGTCCTTAAGTATAGTGCATTCTAAAAATTTTAACTTAAAGGAGCACTCAAATGATGTAGGTACCCGTGTTGTATACCCAATTAAGAGTTTCTCCTTAAATTATGGTTTCATTTTCAATTTTTTTTGCCAAATCTAGGTATATAGTTATTAAATTTTAGAAGTCATAATGCACTATATTTTAGGAGAGAGGTAATCCAATAATAAATGATCATAAAGTATAACAACACATGTTCATTATTTTATAAGCAAAGATTAATACACTTAGATATAAAAATAACAATTTTAAGTTTGATCTAAGCCATTAGATGATCACAAACCTGTTTTTGGCATAAGCCATTAGATGATTATAAAACACTTATTACCGTATCTTTGTTGTTGTCAAGATTCAAATAGACATAAAAGTAGTCAATAACGAAACTATTGTTTCTATTTTTATTCAACAATATACTTGCACACTTATCACTAGTATTCTCGTCAGTTGTCAGATGTTTATGGCAATGCATGCAATGCAGAGGCATTATTCGAGCATTTATATGTATGTAGTTTCAGTATGGCAGAACGATCGAGCAAGCCAAGAGTGAAGAGTTCTCGATCTGTGTGTGTGCTTATTTGTTTGATCAGGAGGGTTTGAACTTTGAAGGCATGGGTGAATCGGTCAATCCGTCCGTCCGGCTCGCCAGGCTTGACTGGACTGGACCCAAAGCTCGTTTGGGCTGGCCCGGCCCTAGCTAGACCTGCAAGGCTGTAACATTAATTCTGAATCATTTCGCACGAATTGAGAAAGCTACACGCACGACGTGATGAGATGCATGTTGCATGGCATAATTTTGGCCAGGCAGGATGTCACGAGGTAGACGGCCTGCTGAAATCATCAGCAACGAGCGGCGCCAAAGATCGATCAGCAGAACAGCGCTGACCAGTGACCTGAGACCAAGCACAATATGGCGCGCAGGCGTCAATTAAAGGCTAGTTTGATTACTTTATATAGCTCAACTTCATTAGTCAATCAACTTTTTAGTTTTAAAGCAACTTTATGCAAAATTAAAGCTTTTTTTTTAAAATATTTGGTAAAACAATTTTTATAGAAAAAACAGAGAAAAAGCTAGGAGGAGGTGGTATTTTCAGTTTCACCTTGGTTCTTTTGTCGTGAGAGGAGCTGAAAAATAACTTTTGAGGAAAAGTTATTTTTATCAAGATCTGTTGATAGGAGAAGCTGAAAAATAGTTTTGTAAAACTAAGAAAAGTCCTACCAAATAGCCCCTAAATATATATAGGATTAAACCTCCTTCTGTTTCAATCTTTGAGATGTCCAGAGCATTTATCGTTTGCCAAACAAATCTCCAGACATTACTCCGTCCCCTTGTTTACTGTTACTCCAATATATGCCGTCTTTTTTCTATGAACGACCATTCAAATGCAGCACCTTCAATATTCATGTGTTCTAAAATCATAAGGGCACTAAAATGCATCATGTGACAATGTCGTGTTCCTATCGTCTTATGTTCTCTAATTCAAAAGTCAAAACACTGTACCAAATGTTGCCTTTAATTAGCTGTTCAGGAATAAATTAGTGCCATGTTTTGACCACGCTTCATATTTTAAACGAGAAAAATCTGCCGTAGCAGTTTGACTATTTTACATGTCAAGCTGTCAACAAGACTTTCTTTTCCTAAAACTTTTGATCTGCAGCTGCAGGATATGCAGACAAGATGAAGCACAGCCAATTTGCCATTTTCCTAGCAGTGAGGGAGAAAGATGGTAAATATCTAATCCATCGATTCTAAATTATAAGTCATTTTAAGATTCTTTATAGAGTTAAAGATCTTAAGTTTGACTAAAATTATAGAGAAAAATTATAAAGATTTATAACATTAAATAGGTATATATATTAAAATAAAATTAATAAAATCTAATAATACTTAGTTGATATCATAAATGTTATTATATTATTAAAAAAAATTAGTAAACGTTGAGATGCCTTGACTCTTGAAATTTTTTAAATGATTTAATTTAGGATGGAGGGAGTATCATTTAGATTTCACATGCATGAAAACAAGCGACGTCCGCATATGGATGGTTCCTAACGTGGCAACTTAACATTTTCTTAATAACTAATTGATTTATGTGGTGCAGGGCCGCACCTATACGATTTGGATGATTCTGAACAAAATATGTGATGTAGCCCTAAAATTTGAGAAGTGAACTAATATTCTTTCACAGCATATGTATCAAGAGCGCCCCATTGAATTTGAGCTAGCTGCAGCTTCTAATATTTGTTTCTCGTTATGCTTTTGATGGGAAGAATCATATACCTCCTATTTCGAAAAGACATGCTGAAGATCAATAAAATAAACAAATCTCCTCTCCAATTCCAGGATTATAATGCGAATTTTCAGATTATCTAATCGACTAATTTGCTATCCAAGATACAACAATAGGCCTTACATACATTGGGCGGATACTCCATTTAACAAACCAGTGACCGCAGGTCCGGCCACGTGTTATCTTTTATATTCAAGGATTAACTATTGCTACTACTTAGTGTAAATTTGGAGGCCCTAAACTGTTGCTCCACTTAGTTGCTGTCAATATACAGGCTTGAATTCGTCAAAATAAAATAAAATATACAGGCCTGGATGTGAAGTTTTATTTTATCTCGATCACTATCGACTCTTGTATATATATATCTTATTTGTTGCGCGCCTTTTTTATGTTTTCTGAACGTTCTAATTAATTAGTAATTACATAACTATATATTATATTGCATGCATTTCAAAATTAAGAGCTAATATTTGTTTGAAAGTTTACCTCTGATGAGGTAAGCAGACCGAGTGCCTTAATTAGCAAGGCCCAATTATCAAACTCCAACTCATTTTCCAACCACGTACTGAGATTTTCAGTAACTAGGATTAATTTCCAAATAATTTGTTCGAGATATGTTGAATGGAAATTCCGGATACAACATCAACTTTTGAACAAAATGACAACAAGTGATCAGAACGAATTGAACTGATGCATAACAGTCACCGACACGGCCGTACCAATAGATCTATACGTATATCAGTGCGCGAGATACGTGACGAACAACGCTGCCAACATGAGCACGTACGCGATCGCTTGATCAACCGCCTTGGCGTCGATCGCCACCCGCGCCGTCGCCGGCTTCTCCTGTGCTGCCATGGAGAGCTGCATGAGCCCGGAGAAGAAGAAGGCTGTGAACAGAAGCACGCACGCCTTCACGGATGCCATTTTGTTTACAGCTGCTGATCGAAGCTGAACTGAACTGAACAGCGATCGATGAAATACGAATGCGCTTTGCGAAGGTCACTGATTTGTGTTGCTAGCTAGCTAGGGAATTAATTAGTTTGATGATTATGGCAACGCCGAGAGGAATTGGCGAGTATAAATAGGATAGAACGAGGTACACTTGTAGTGAACGAAGTGCCAATGTGCTTTGTTTGAAGAGGATACCAAGGAAAACTTTGAAGAGTAGAGGCGGAATAGGTCAATCTGTTTGTATGGCTTGGGCGCTCGGCAGTATTGACTTGGAGGTATAGCAGTCATGGGGGTGACGACCAAGTCAGTCTGTCATGGTATTTTTTTTAATAATGAAAGAGACTTCTCGCTTCTGCGTTACCGCGCACAACGTTTACATTATTACATAGATTTAACGATTTTTTACCGATCAATCAGGGAAACAAAGAAATGCAAAAAATATACATGACAGAGTCTATTATTAAATTTTCATCCATGAGAGGCAAATAACTCCAGCACCGCGGTCTCCAATTTTCTGCTCGCTAACTGGAGAGACTCCTTTGTTTCATAATCACGCTGCAGCACTGCCCAAAAATCGCAGCCAGTATCTTCCCTTGAAAATAGCCTACATAAAAGACTTATATTTGCAATTTTGAAAGATTAGATCATTGCGACATCTCCAAATTGCCCAGCATAAAGTAGCTACCCCAACCAGAATATACTTCTCTTTCAATCTAAAATTTGATAGCCAACTCCCTAACATGTGGGATACAGAGCTGGGAGGAGTTAACCCAGTAGCTATATAGACAGTCCTCCATATTGTCTTGACATGATGACAATCAAAGAAAAGATGTTTAATGGTTTCATTACAACTACAGAAAACAACACTTTTGACTGTCTTTCACGTTTTTTTTACCATTTACTTTTCTTTATATCACATCAAAGCAATGTAAATAGGGCGCACGTAAACATGCATACTAACACTCTGTTCGTTTGACCGTTTCGGTGGCTGATAAGCCGGCTGATGCCGATTCTGGCTGTTTTTCTGTGAGAGAAACACGACTGATAAACCAATCGAACAGAGCGTTAGTAATAATGAATACCATTTAAGAGCTAAGTTGAGTTTTGGCCATTGCACATTTTTGTTGATGCAAAGATTGGTCAAACACTCAAACACCACATAAAGATATATGGCACGGATCGCAAATGGATTGATGCAGCACGATTTTGACAAAACCAGCCTAGCTGGTTTCGGGAATTGGCCCAGCTGGTTTTCTCGGTTTTGCACAGTAACACCCAAGAATAGTAAGGCCCTGTTTAGTTCCATTATAAATCCAAAATTCAAAATTTTAATTATTTTAGATTATAAAATTCAGAATGTAAAATATTTCAGTGGGTTGTTTAGTTCCAACCAAAATTTGGTTTATTTTGGTTTCCAATGATGAGGATTGTAATGGTGACATACAAACCAATGTAAAGTTTGACTCATTTTAGCCTTTTGAGACTAAAATCCAAAATGAAGAATGAACCACTTTTTACCTAATATTTTGGGTAATGTTTAGATCCATTTTGCAAAATGATGAGACAAAACTCAAACTATTTTGAATTTCATAGGGAAACTAAACAAGACCTAACTATCATGCTTTCGTCGCGGTGAAGAGGGGCTATATTTACGAGCAAAGCAGAAAAGAGTAAATATGATGTTTACGTGCTGAAGGACGTGCTGAAGGACGACTAGTTAAGGCAAACAAGCAAAGGTGTTGTCAAAGCTCTCATCCGTGAGAGACCCTGTCAATAAAAGGATGTTGGCGGGTTGTCCAAGGTCGACCAGCAAATAGAGTGTCATCCTTCATTGTCATATCAAGCAATGAACAACAACATGGTTGTTGGAAGATATTAGGCCATGAACAACAAGATGTCCAATTACATATTGGATACCCCAATTGACCGTGATGCCTTATATCTATAAGGACAAGATGGTCTTATCCAGCAATGGGTCAAGAACTATTGCAAAACGCAATAAAATCCAACTCAATACTTGGAGGAGCACAACAGTGTAATTCGTTTGTCCGAAC